>CM053751.1:45349080-45391914 GCA_028658305.1 Pachyuromys duprasi
ATCTACACACCTAGGGAGGATATACAGGAAGTAGGACCCAGGTTGGTATGATCAATGCTCGTTTGGATGAACAAATGGGATGGACATTGAGTGGAGGAGAAAACAAGGAACAGGACAGGAGCATGCCAAGGAGGACCTCTGGCGGGGGGGAGGGAGGGAGCAATGTAGCGATGTGTCAGAGCAGATATTAAAACTCGCGATCAAGCCTTTGTCAGAGGGCAAGAAGTAATGATAGAAATGGGGGAGGTTGGTGAGACTTGGGGAGAACAAGAGCTCCACAAAGACCAAACTGAGCAGGGCACAGGGGTCTTGTATGTGTGGATGTGGCCTGGAACCCCTGCTCAGATGGGGCCCATGATAGCTCGATGTCAGACTGAAGACCCTAGTGAGGGAAACAGGGACTGTTTCAGTCATGAACTTGATGGATGACTCTTTGACCCTCCCCCATACAAGCCGGGGAATGACAGACTGGCTAGATCCCAGGGGAGGACATTGCAGCCAGGCCTGAGGAGACAGGATGAGCTTGGGTTGGATGGAAGGGGAGGAGGTCCTCCCCTGTTGGTGGACTTGGAGGGGGCGGGGAGAGGGAGATGAGAGAGGGAGAGGGAGGGTGAGTGGGAAGGAAGGTGGGGGGCTACGCCTGGGATGCAAAGTACCTAACCTGTTATTGATATAAAAATAAATAAATTAAAAAAATAATAAAATATAATAAAAATGTTAAAATTAAAAAAAAGAAGAGCAACAATAGTCATCAGATAGCAGTGAGTTCAATTTTTAAAGATTTCCAATTGGCCTTGGTGTTTCGCATTCTGCAGCATTTGGAGTTTCTGTTGTTTCACATTTTTACAGACATTGAATGTGACTATTTTGCCTTTAAATGGCTGATTTATTGTATGAGTAGTGGCTTCTTTGGCTTCTGGCTTCTCTTTTGGTATTCCTAATATCTAAATATGTTAAATACCTAATTTTATGCTTATATAACAACCATGTCTCTTTAACGATGAATCAAATCAAACCTGCTTTCTTTTTGAATTTGCTAACCTTTAAAATATGAGTTGGCTATGTATTTGTGGATAGTATTTCTTTTTCAAGTGTATGTTTTGCAATTATCTCCTTCAAGTGCTTCTTTGTTTTTATTTGAACAGGGTTGTTCCAAGAGATCGTGTTAATTTACTAAACTCTGAGTGATGAGTGTTAAAAAAAAAAAAAGAAATGCTCAACATCCTTAGCCATCAGGGAGATGCAAATCAAAACGACCCTGAGATTTCACCTTACACCGATCAGAATGGCTAAGATCAAAAACTCTAGTGACAACGCATGCTGGAGAGGTTGTGGAGAAAGAGGAACCCTCCTCCATTGCTGGTGGGAATGCAAACTTGTACAACCACTCTGGAAATCAATTTGATGCTTTCTTAGACAATTAGGAAAGGTAGCACTTTTACCCCAACTCTTTATAACAGAAGAATATTTGTTATTAACCATGGTTTGGTTTTGTATTTGCTATGAACAATAGGTCAAAAAACTACAATTTAGCAATTTTCTCCCTCTCTCATCATTATTTTTAAACAGCAGGTCTCAAATTTAAATGCCTACAGAGATCAAGCAGGTATGTCTGTGTGTAAGTGATAAAGCTTTTAGCAATTTCCAAGACAGTAAAGGCTATCATAAAGCAAAAAGTCTTGACAAATGAACTCCCTTGTGTGTGTAATAAGCTGGACAATATGTTCTTTCAAGGGAGAAGAATAGCTCGTTAGGGACCTCAATTAGGTCAGCCCATTAATTTCACAGTGTCAGCTCCACAGCAGAAGCTGAAGGAAATAATTTTCACACATATTTGCAGGAATTCACATGTCCAGAGGTGGTGGGTTATCATTAGATGTTTTCTGGTCCATTAAATAATCACTGTGACTTCAGGGGTACACCAGGGAGGAAAGCAATGGCGGGAAGACAGTAAATACAGCCTAATTGGGTATTCATTGTGATGGAGGAACACCTCCTTTGAGCACCAAACACAAAGACACGGATGAATCAATCAGTAACAGAAGAGCAGAAAGCAAGTATTCTCATAGCTAGGGCATATGAGTAAGATTCCGATGGAGACTGTATTTGCATAAAATAAATGACCTAAATTTTCCCTGAATTCATTTTGAAAAAGAAGCATGGCAATCCAAGTCAGTCATAGAAAAGAAGGGTAAGAAACACCCCAGCTTGGAGGGGAAATGTCTGCTTTCCTACTAAAGAACCCATTATTTGTGTTCTATTTCAGTCTGTGTAGATGAAATACGATCATAGAACCCACAAGCATTCTCATTTAATATCATAAACCATCACAAAGAAAGAAAAGAAGCTCATGTGAAAGTGAGAGGAATGCATAGTAATTCTCTATTTGCTATCAAAACATAGAAGCATCCATTACCCTTTAAAATCCCAACTTTCCACTCCATTATGAAGGCATTAAACATATCATGCTCACACAGTCATAGCTTATTTTCTGTAACTCTAAATATCCTGTAGTGCTTTTCTTAAGACCAATAAGATGTCTGGAGGATATAAGCTCAGTGGGCAAAATGTTTGCCTTGCAAACATGAGGATCTGAGTTTGGATGCCTAGCACCAATGTAAAATGCTGGACATGGTTGAGGGTGCTTGTAACCCCAGAATTTCAGGGAAGCAAGGGACACAAACATTGCTGGCACTTGCTGGAATGGTCAACCATTCCAGTTAAGCTGGTGAGCTCCAAGTTCAATGAGAAACTCTGTCTCAACAATGAGGTGGAGGGTGGGATTGGGAAGGGGTGGGGGAGGGACTACAGCTGGGATACAAAGTGAATAAACTGTAATTAATAAATAAAAATTAAAAAAACAAGGTGGAGAGTCAACCTCTGGCCTCTGAACATATAAACTCACACACACACACTCACTCACACACTCACTCATACACACACACACTCTTTCACACACACACACACTCTCTCTCACACACACATACATGCACACATGTGTGTGCATGCACACAAAAGCAAAATCACAGTTCAGTTTTGTTTGTTTGTTTGTTTTACTGAACGACAAGGCTTTTATTCAGGACTTTTTCATGAAAAACTAAAATGTTCTGAATAAGATTGGGTGCATGTGGATTTGTATTATTATAATTTTTTCCTTTCCTTTATTCTTCTCTCACGCAATATGTCCCAGCCACCTTCTTCCCTCCTCCAATGTCCTCTTTTTCCCATATCCACTCCTCCATTTCCTTCTGGAAAAGAGCATGCATCCCAGTGTTAATAGAACATGGCATAACAAAATGCAATAAGGCAATTCACATATCCTCATATCAAGTCTGGATGGGGCAACCCAGCAGGAAAAAAGGCTCTCATGATCAAGCAAAAGACTCAGAGATACCCCACCCCCACGGTTAGGAGTCCCACAAAAACCCCAGCTAAACAAGCACAGCACATATGCAGAGGACCTAGGTCAGACCTCTTCAGGGTCTCTGATTGCCTCAACAGTCTCTGTGAGCCCCTATGAACCCCGCTTAGTCAAATTTTAAAATAAGGGGCCCTGGAGAGATGGTTCAGCAGTTAAGAGCACTGGCTGTTTTTCCAGAGGGCCCAGGTTCAATTCCCAGCACCCACAGAGCAGCTCACAACTGTCTGTAACTCCAGTTTCAGGGGACTCACACCCTCACACAGACATGCATACCATCAAACACCGATGCACATAAAAGAAAAAATGATTTAAAAATTTTTTAAAATAAGGAAGTCCAGCAGTGGTATGATACTATTATTCAAAAAGAGCATATATGTAAATTTTTCAATTAACTCAACAAAAACAAACTTTCCAGAGAAATCTAATTTTGTGTCATGTTTATCAGTTGCCCTTGAGAACCCATAATACATGCTCATATTTATTATCACTTTAACATGTTCAGGGTACACTTTCTTTATTTTTAATTTATTTATTTTTATATCAATCACAGGTTAGGTACTTTGAATCCCAGGCGTAGCCCCCTCCCTCATTCCCTCCTACCCTCCCATTCCCTCCCTCATCTCCCTCCTCCCTGCCCCCTCCAAGTCCACCAACACAGGGTACACTTTCAATTGAAAGTCCTGGATAAAATATTAGCCATGGGAGAGATCCAAGATGGCGGCCCTGGGAGGACACTGTGTCTGAAGAGTAGGACAGCAGTGTCGGCACAGCAACCAGGAGACTGAACTCTGGGACCTAAAACACCAGCGTTTATGATTGCTAGGTGAGTAGAATTCCTACTGTGAGGAAATCAAGTGGGAAAGTCCTAGGGACACCCAGATAATCCCTGGAAAAACTCCCCTTGACCGGCTGAGCACAGCCCTGATCTGAATGCACAGCCTCCCTTGGTGCCGCCAGCTGCCAGGACTGGGACCAGGCCAGACTGAGAAGCCCCCAGATACCATTCCAGACTGGGGTGCATGGTGCATAGGAGGGCACACATCTGCTAGCTCTGATCTGAATATGTAGCCTTCCACTGTGCCACCAGCTGCCATTCTGGATTGGGACACATAGTATCAGGTCCAGACTAAGGTGCCTCCAGATACCATCCCAGACCTTGGTGCAAAGCCCCTGGCTCAGAAGGAGGTGCCACATCTCCAGACCAGAGGGGAGCCCTTAGCAGCAAGCCCAGGTTGGAGTGTGGAGCCTCCAGACCAGAGCGGCGCCCCCAGCCACCATCTCAAACTGGGACACTCAGCCTCTGGCACAGAGTGAGGAGCCAAGCCTCCAGAGCAGAGTGGTGACCAGCATGCGGTGCTCACAGCTTCTAGCACAGAGTACAGAGCTCAGAGCTGGGCACACAGGGCCCAAAACAGAGTACAACTGAGGCAACAACACACATTCTCAACCACTGGAAGTCCATGATCTTCTTGAAGAATACTCCAGACTACAGAGACTGACAGTTCTAGTCTGAAGTTCAGCCTCAAAGCACAAACAGCTCCTTGATTACATATAAACAAATGGCTAAAGGTAGACATAAGAACTCACCCAACAAAAATCAGGACACCATGGCCCCACCAGAAACACCCAAAAACAATGGAGATTTTAATTCAGCAGAGACACAGGAAAACTATGTTAAAGCTATGCTTATGCAGTTATTAGAGGAACAAAAAGAAGACATAAACAAGGCCCTCAAATAAATACAGAAGAATATAACTGCCCACGTAGAGGAATAATTAAAGACATATGGAGAAGAAACAAAAAAAAAATAGGAGCCACATTCAATCAGATGAAGGAAATGGTACAAAGCATGAAAACAGAATTAGAATCTATAGAGAAGACACAAACGGAGAAGAACCTGGAAATGGAGAACTTAGAGAAAAGATCAGGAACCACAAAGGTAAGCATCACCAATAGAATACAAGAGATGGAAGAGAGAATCTCAGGAGCTGAAGATACACTGGCTGAAATGGATTCCTCACTCAAGGAAAAAAAATCAGAAAAGTCCCAAACACAAAACATCCAAGAAATCAAGGACGCCATGAAAAGATGAAACCTAAGAATAATAGGAAGAGATGAAAAAGAAGACTCCAGGCTCCAAGGACCGGAAAATATTTTTAAGAAAAATCATAGAAGAAAATTTTCCCAACTTAAAAAAAGAATTGTCCATAAACATATAAGAAGCCTGCAGAATACCAAATAGACTAGACCAGAAAAGAAATACCTCTCGTCACATCATAGTCAAAACACTAAACCTACAAAACAAAGAAAAAATATTAAAGGCAACAAGGGAAAAGGGTCAAGTAACATATGAAGGTAGACCGATCAGAATCACACCAGACTTCTCATCAGAAACTATGAAAGCCAGAAGGGCCTGGGCAGATGTCATGCAGTCTTTAAAGGAACACAGATGCCAACCCAGACTACTATACCCAGCAAAGCTTTCAATCAACATAGATGGAGAAAACAAAATATTCCATGACAAAACAAAATTTAAGCAATACCCACACAGCAAACCAGCCCTACAGAAGATACTAGAAGGAAATTTTCAATCCAATTAAAACAACTACATCAAAGAAAGTATAGGATACAGATAACTTTCCAACAAAAAGGGGAAAAAAAGCAATGAATCACAGTAAGACCACCAACTCCACAATAAAAGGAACTAAGATTCATTGGTCACTATTATCTATCAACATCAATGGATTCAACTCTCCTATAAAAAGACACTGACTAACAGAATGGTTGCAGAAACAGGATCCAACATTCTGCTGCATCCAAGAAACGCACCTATGCAACAAAGATAAACACTACCTCAGAGTAAAGGGCTGGAAAACCATTTTCCAAGAAAATGGACCCAGAAAACAAGCTGGGGTAGCAATCCTAGTATCTAATAAAATAGACTTTCAACCAAAGTTAACCAAACAAGATGAGTAGGGGCACTTCCTTCTCATCAAAGGAAAATTCCAAAAGGAGGACATCACAATTTTGAACATTTATGCCCCAAATACAAGACCACCTACATTTGTAAATAAAACATTATTAAAGCTGAAATAACACATTGATCCTAACACCCTAATAGTGGGAGACTTCAACACTCCACTCTGACCAAGGAACAGATCATCTGGTTAGAAGCAAAACAGGGAAACAAGGGCACTCAGAGAGACCCTAAATCAAATGGACCTAATAGATGTCTACAGAACTTTTCACCCCAAATCAAAAGAGTATACCTTCTTGGAAGCACCTCACAGAACCTTTTCCAAAATAGACCATATAGTTGGTCACAAAGCAAGCCTCAGCAGATACAAGAAGATTGAAATAATCCCTTGTATCCTATCTGATCATCATGGTCTAAAGCTAGACCTGAACAACAACAGAAACAGCAAAAAGCCTGCACATACATGGAAACTGAACAACTTGCTACTCAAGGATAGCTTGGTTAGGGAAGAAATTAAGAAGGAAATTAAAGACTTCCTAGAATTCAATGAAAATGAAAGCACAACATACCCAAACTTATGGGACACAATGATGGCAGTGCTAAGAGGAAAGTTCATTCAAGAAGTAATTTGAAACATCTCATACAAGCAACTTAATGGCCCAACAGAAGGCCCTAGAAAAAAAAGAAGCAGATACACCCAAGAGGAGCAGATGGCTGGAAATAATCAAACTCAGGACTGAAATCAATCATTTAGAAACAAATAAAACTATTCAAAGAATCAATGAAACCAAGATCTTGTTCTTTGAGAAAATCAACAAGATAGACAAGCCCCTAGCCAAACTAACAAAAAGGAAGAGAGACACTATCTAAATCAGCAAAATCAGAAATGAAAAGGGGGACATAACTACAGACACTGAGGAAATCCAAACAATCATTAGGTCTTACTGCAAAAGCCTATATGCCACAAAATTTGAAAATCTAAATGAAATGGACAATTTTCTTGAGAGATTCCGTCTACCTAAATTGAGCCAAGATCTGGTAGAAATATTGAATAGACCTGTATCCCCCAGGAAATAGAAGCAGTCATCAACAGCCTCCCTACCAAAAAAGCCTTGGGTAGGATGGTTTTAGTGCAAAATTCTATCAGACTTTCAAAGAAGGCCTAACACCCATTCTCTCTAAACTGTTCCACAAAATAGAAATAGAAGGAAAATTATCGAACTCATTCTATGAAGCCACAGTCACCTTGATACCCAAACCACACAAAGACCCAGCAAAAAAAAAAAGAGAACTTCAGAGCTATCTCTCTTATGAATATTGATGCAAAAATACTCAATAAAATGCTTGCAAACCGATTCCAAGAACACATAAAAGATTCATCCACCATGACCAAGTAGGCTTCATCCCAGGCATGCAAGGATGAACCACCAAGGGTGGTTCAACACATGGAAATCCATCAATGTGATCCACCATATAAACAAACTGAAGGAGAAAAACCACATGATTATCTCCCTAGATGCCGAAAAAGCATTTGACAAAAACACCCATTCATGTTTAAAGTCTTGGGGAGATCAGGGATACAAGTCACATACCTAAACAAAGTAAAGGCAATGTACAGCAAGCCTATAGCTAACATCAAACTCAATGGAGAGAAACTTAAATCAATCCCACTGAAATTAGGGACAAGGCAAGGCTGCCCACTCTCTCCATATCTCTTCAACATAGTACTTGAAGTCCTAGCTAGGGCAATAAGACAACTAAAGGAGATCAAAGGGACACAAATTGGAAAGGAAGAAGTCAAAGTATCACTATTTGCAGACGATATGATAATATACATGAGTGACCCCCAAAATTCAACCAGAGAACTCCTTCAACTGATAGACACCTTCAGCAAAGTGGCTGGATACAAAATAAACTCAAAAAAAAAATCAGAAGCCCTTCTGTACACCAAAGACAAAAGGGCCGAGAAGGAAATTAGGGAAACAAAACCCTTCACAGTAGCCACTAATAACATAAAGTACCTTGGGGTGACTCTAACCAAGCAAGTGAAAGACTTGTTTGAGAAAAACTTTAAATCTCTGAAGAAAGAAATTGAAGAAGATATCAGAAGATGGAAAGACCTCCCATGCTCATGGATTGGTAGGATTAACATACTGTGAATGGCTATTCTACCAAAAGCAATCTACAGAATAAATGCAATTCCCATCAAAATATCAACACAATTCTTTACAGACCTTGAAAGAAAAATTCTCAACTTCATTGGAGAAACAAAAAACCCAGATTTTCCAAAACGATCCTGTACAGTAACAGTTCATCTGTTGGTATCTCCATCCCTGACCTCAAGCTGTACTACAATAAAAGCTGCATGGTATTGGCATAGAAACAGAATAATTGATCAATGGAACCAAATAGAAGACCCAGAAATGAACCCACACACCTATGGAAACTTGATTTTTGACAAAGAAGCCAAAATCATTCAATGGAAAAAAGACAGCATCTTCAACAAATGGTGCTGGTCCAACTGGATTTCTATATGCAGAAAAATGAAAATAGATCCATATTTATCACTCTGCACAAACTAAAGCGTAAGTGGATCAAAGACCTGAACATAATGCCAGACACACTAAACTGTTTAGAAGAAAAAGTGGGGAAGACCCTAGAACTCATTGGCACAGGGGACTACTTCCTGAAGAGAACACCAACAGCACAGGCTCTAAGATCAACAATCAATAAATGGGACCTCATGAAACTGAAAAGCTTCTGTAAAGCAAAAGACACTGTCATCAAAACAAAACAACAGCCTACAAACTGGGAAAGGGTCTTTACCAATCCTACATCTGACTGAGGGCTAATATCCAGTATATATAAAGAACTCAAGAAATTAAAAAGCAACCAATCAAGTAATCCAATTAAAAATTGGGTATGGATCTAAAAAGAGAATTCCCTGTAGAGGATTGTAGAAGGGCAGAAAAACACTTAAAAGAAATGCTCGATGTCCTTAGCCATCAGGGAGATGCAAATCTAAATGACCCTGAGATTTCACCTTAAACCCATCAGAATGGCTAAGATCAAAAACTCTAGTGACAATACATGCTGGAGAGGTTGTGGAGAAAGGAGTACCCTCCTCCATTGCTGGTGGGAGTGCAAACTTGTACAACCAGTCTGGAAATGAATTTGGCACTTTCTTAGACAATTAGGAATAGTGATTCCTCAGTTCACAGCTATACCACTCTTAGGCATATATACAAAAGAAGCTCAAGTACACAACAAGGACATTTGCTCAACCATGTTCATAGCAGCTTTATTCATAATAGCCAGAACCTTGAAACAACTGAGACCATCCCTCAGTTGAGGAATGGATACAGAAATTATGGTACTTTCCCACAATGGAATACTACTCAGCAATTAAAAAGGAGGAAATCATGAAATTCGCAGGCAAATGGTGGGACCTGGAAACTATCATCCTGAGTGAGGTATCCCAAAAACATAAAGAAACACATGTTATATATTCACTTATATAGACCTATAGGATAGGATGGTCATGCTGAAATCTATACACCTAGGGAAGATAAATAAGAAGGAGGACCCAGGTTTGGATGATCAATCCTTGCTTAGATGGACAAATGGGATGGACATTCATCTCTATGTTTCATGAATACAGGTGTCATGTAACCAGGTACTTCGAGTTCCTGTTACCTTGACGACAGACTTCATCATAGAACTATGAGCTGAAGTAAACAATTTATCCTTGAGCTGCTTCTTTTAGGGTATTTTATCCACAGCAGAAAGAAACTGAGTCACACCTGCCTTTTACAAACTTCATTACCTCACAAGAACATGGTTATATGTATGTATCTTTTATTGCTTCCTTATACTGAAATGTCATCAGAACTAATTTGCAAGTTAGATTAAGAGATAATGGGTTTTCAGCAAATCTCAAATGGTCAAGGAAAGAGTCCCAAATGATAAAACTTTGGACAGGAAGACGATTCAACTTTTGGATGTTGTGGTCCACATATGCTCCTCCTTGCCGCCTTATAGATGGGCAAACCTTTTTCCACTTCAATCACAATAACGCTAAAACACCATGCACAGTGAAAAGGGAAGGGCTTTTCCGAATGTGCCAGGCCAGTACTGGAGAAACTGAGTTACAAGTCAGCACTCTGCAAGTTTTGCCGTTTTTGTGCTGCTGCCACTCAGGAAAGCAATAGACACTGAAGCAGTGGTTCTCAGCCTGCCTGATGCTTTTTTAAATACAGTTCTTTAGTTTGTGGTGAACCTCCCCACCATAAAATTATTTCTGCTGCTACAGCATGCCTGTAATTTCCTACTGTTATGAACTGATGTGTAAATGGCTGATATGTAGAATATCTGATATAAAACCTTTGTGAAAGTCTTTTCTGTGGTTTCAGACATTACTTCCTTAAACATAATGGAAATCATTATGTACATTATGTATAGATTTATTGCCATGTGAATTTGTAGGCTATACACCATGATGTGTATAATGTTGTGAATCAATTAAAAATAATGAGTAATTAATGTTTTCAAGAAAATTAATAACTAGAAAACATTTAATGTGCAGTTTTCACTCTACGATCTCTTGCTATGTAATTTCCATTCATTTATTTATTTTTGTGATGCTCTTTTGTCCAGCGTTCGGTAACTGATATCAGTGATGGTACATGTGTGATTGAAGGGGTTTTCTTTCTGTATTTCAGGTGTCAAGTTATAAAACAGGGAGGTAACACAGAACCCAAAACAGTAAATCTTTATACACTGCAATAAAATAGCCAGGGATATAGAGTTAGTTACTTGAAGAACAAGGACTCAAAGACAAGGAATTTCTCTAAAAATATCCAATTTTGCAAACATATGTTATCCCTGATTATATTCTACCATCAGTAAAGGGAATCATGGCTAATTTTTTATTTTTAATGTAATTTATTTTTATATTAATCATAGGTTATGTATGTACTTTGTATCCCAGCCGTAGCCCCCTCCCTCATTCCCTCCCACTCTCCCCATCCCTCCCTCATCTCCTCCCTGCCCCCCTCCAAGTCCACTGATGGGGGAGGACCTCCTGGGTGATTCAACTCACAGTCTGATGTTAGCACTATCACAAGATCCTAATATAATTTGACTGATAGTCTTATGTAAAAAGAATCTAGACCTAGAGACAGCAAAACATCTGATGAAAACTGAATGTAAAAATGTAGTCAGAGGTTATGGTGGATGAATCTGCATCTCCAAAGATTCTGGGAACTTGCCAGGCAGCAGTGGATGCCAGGAGGAAATCCACTGACTGTCCCTTGCAGCCTCCAGAGGGAACCCTATTCATGTTAGTCATTAGCAAAGGAAAAGCATCAATATGTGAACAAATATTACTTCAACCCATGCAATGTTTATAATTTTACCTTATCAAAACTTAGCTAAATTTTACTCTGCTTAGTTTCATTAGATACTAATCAGAGGGGGAAACAGAAAGCATTTCATTAAATAATTATTATGATATTTGCTCTTTTTCTTTGAGTAGAGGAAAGTATCTCAAGTAGGGTTTTGCCTACATTAGTTTTTCCTCAATATGTGTTTTGTAGTTTTCGATAACACTTTGCATCCACTTTGTCCAGAGATTAATGCCACTTTTCATCATAGTTAGTTATATACAAACCTTAAGAGTCTTTCTCATCAGGTCAAGAGGTTCTTCTGGGCAGTTTTTGTGAGGCAGACATCATTTAATTTTGCAGATCATAAATCAATTATATCAAACCACTGAAAGGTTAATTTGTACATCCACACTAATGGGGCTTTTTAAAAAGAAACCCATTTTATTTTTACCAGGTTAATTTGGAAAAGAAATAAGGATTCTTTAAAAACTAAAATTTAAAAGTGAAAATGATCAGAGCAAGTATATAGGTGGCGAGTGGGAGTGTAGGGGGAAATACTTGTCCTTTCTCTCCTTCACTTACCATGCAATTTCTCCCACTTGCTCAGATTTCATAGCATCTTTACAGCTTAAGATCATATTAAAGCAAGATCTCTACAAGTCATCAAAATTAGCTCACAAACACCCTATCTGCAAAGATGCTCCAAGGTCTGGGAAAACACACACACACACACACACACACACACATTTACCATGACTCCATTTTCTTTTCAGTGAGCTCTGGAAAAAAAATTCACCCAATCTGTCAATACCTTTAAGAGTTCCAGGGACACATTAATACAATGCTATCATTCCTCCAGAGCATATTTACTGTACTCTTTTGTAATCCCTATCTCAAGGGGGGATAGACTTTCTGAACTGCAAATCTGATGATGTTACACTATGGCCTGCTTCCTTAGACCCATGTATCATGTGGTAAGTTATACTGGCCATTTAATATGTACATGTCCTTTTAAATGTTGGAGTGACTCTGAGGTTTTTGTCTTACTTGTCCCATAAAAGACACTCCACAACAACATAGCTGGCATATGTTTTGTCAACATTTTGTCTTGTCCGGAAACAGTATCCTTTTGTTGAGACGTTTTTTTTCTTATGCTTTATGTGTAAGTATAAAATAAAGCGATACAAAGAGGGTTTAAAAGTGTATCTGTCACATCTGATACTTTGAATCATACCCAAAGCCTAGGCATCTTGTCACTTGTGGTTTCCCATCTAACTAACCACCCAATGGTCTTACAGGCTAACATCAGTGATTGGTTCAGTGACTTTTTTTGTTGTTGTTCTGGCAAAAGCAACTTTGTGAAGGATTTGCTTATTTTGGCTCAGTTTGAGGGTACAGCCTGCTATTGGAGGAAAGGCATGGTGAATAAGGGCAGTTGGTTATATCATGGCACCAGTTAGGATGCTGCGAGAGGCGCTCATGCTCCATGCTCTCTTTTTCAGTCGGTCTGGGACCCTAGCCCACGATGCCAGTCACATTCAGGGCTAGTCTTTCCATTTAAAATCTAGAAAAGCCTTTGGCCTTTGAGGTGATTTTAGAGCCCATCAAGTTGACAATCATGACTAATCATCACAGCTGCTCTGGCCTCTGGGTCTGTGATTTTCAAAGCAAAGTCCTTTTCCCAGGCATCCTTCAGTATCTATAGTAACATTGTGGGCATCTATTTAAGAGATTACTCATCATGACTTACTCAAGGATCGTCCGTTTTCTTCATCATTGTACTGATTTACTTTCATAGATTTTTAGAAGAGCGAGACACTGTAGATGCTCAGAAACATCTTTTGTCCTTTCAAGAGAATTGGACCATAAAATAAAGTGACATCTAGTGGTTCCTATCAACCTTCACTTTGCCTGCAGCAAGAGCCATTCAGTCTTTCTGAGCTGATAAGGGAAATGGTGTCTGTTCAGTTGAATCTGCACTAGCAGTTACCCAGGTCAAACACTGTCTGCAAAAGTGTGTACTGTGTTATTTAAATGCAGTAGAAATTGTAGGGAATGTTTTAGCAAATCAGTCTTCTGTTTTCAGTTCCTTCTCTCTACCATGATAGAAAGATGACATAAATTTTACTTTTTAATAGAAATAACACAACCATAAGAATATAAAAGTAACAGAGCTGCAGACCCCCGTGGCGCCGGCGATTGTTGCTAGTTTGTCTTAAACATTGGATGCACTGTTAGGAGGGAGCCGCCCAGGACCTTCCTGGTACAGTGCTTTGCTCTGACAGCAAAACTGGAAATTATTGCCTTTTAATCACTAAAAAATAGGAACAAAAGGGCAACGTTGAGTCACAATGACATTGCCTAAAGTGTAGTGTAAAGTAGCACATTTTCCAGCATAGGTCTTTGAAATAGTGTATCCTGAGCACATTATGTGTCCTAATTTATTTTCAGGTTTAAAAAGCAAATTACCTCTGCTGTCAAAAATCATAAAAATTTTTGAGTTTTTGTACCAAATCACTGGTTTCATTTGTTCAGTTGATGGAGCTTATAGCATACAGAGTAGAAGGCTCTTGCTTTGTTACTGTCAATCAAGGCCACACTCACTGTGTTCATCAAGATATGTTCTCACATTTATTTTTTTCCCAGAGATAGAAAGAAAAGTTCCCTGGATTTGTAGGTAGAGAAGTCTGAGTCAAAGAAACCAATAATAACAAGCCTCCAGGAACAAACCTGTAACTATTGGTGTTCTTTTTTATTTTCTTCTCTTTTCTCTTCTCTCTTCTCTTTCTTCTCTTCCCTTCCCTTTCTTTTTCCTTCCTTCCTTCTTCCTTCTTTCCACTTTAACTTTCTTTCCTTTGGTTTTTGGTTTTCTAGAAAAGGTTTTCTCTGTAGCCTTGGCTGTCCCGGACTTGCTTTGTAGACCAGGCTGGCTTCCAGCTCACAAAGATACACCTGCCTCTGTCTCCCCAAGTGCAGGTGTGTGCCACTGCGCCTGACTAACTATTAATGTTTCTAATGGTATTGTTTTACCTGGCCTTCTCTTTCAGCTTTATTGGGTATTACTTATATATGATAAAATTTATTCTTCCACATACAGTTATATTACCTGAACACTGAAATAGCTTTCTAGGGTGCCATAACAAGGCACTACAGACTGGAATGTGTCAAATAGTGGGCATCTATTGCCTTCCTGTTCCGTGGTTGATATTAGTTTAAAAGCAGAAGCAGAAGTCAGGAAGCTGACAGTCATTTACTAAAATTTTATCTTACTGGTCTGGGCTAACTGTTGCAGACACGAGAATGTGGTTGCCCAGACTGGTTGCTGCAGCAGATGGGAGCCAGATTTCTATGTACAGGTATGGTTGGTATATAAACTGCTGGTTTTATATTCTCTGTGACTCGCTGAGTCTGTTAAATCACTTTCCTTTAGAAAGGAATTAGGTATATTTATTTTTGTGATTACAAAAGATGCAACTATTTCAACCTGATAAAAATATTTATGTCAATAGAGATACATTCATCTCATGTCAATAGATAGCTGACT
This sequence comes from Pachyuromys duprasi, assembly GCA_028658305.1. Taxonomy (NCBI): domain Eukaryota; kingdom Metazoa; phylum Chordata; class Mammalia; order Rodentia; family Muridae; genus Pachyuromys; species Pachyuromys duprasi. The sequence goes on from CM053751.1 coordinate 45,364,410, forward strand.
TTTTCTTAGATCTGAGATTCTGGTTTTCCCATTGTGCACTTGTGAATCTTCACAGGCAAGCAACTTTGAAACTGTTCCTTTCTAAAATATTTATTGATGAAAACCAAGCTTGACTTATTATAAAGTCTTAATAAAATCTAGTAGGGCAATTTATGAGTAAATAAATCAGAGAGTGCTCAGGGAAGTCATGATACTGATGAATGGGTAAAATCAATTTGGTATTTTCTATGCAGAATCTTTGTTCATATGTCACTAAAGAAAAGCTTTGACTGTTAAGAACTTCACAAAACCCCATTAAAACAACACAGATACATTTTTAAAAGTACAAAGTGAAATAGCTGTAGTAAGTGGCTAAACAAGGAAAAGACACTTTAAATACAATGAGAGTTAGAGAAAAAAAGAAATGAGACACGGGCAAGAGACAAAAATGAAACAGAGCATGAAAACTGGAAACAATGAAGGCATTTTAAAAAAACGTTAAAATGCAGAAATGTTTTTGAGTGCCCTCTTGTGAGACATTGTGAGCTCTGTGAGGTCTTAAAAAATGGTACACCACAGTTCTTACTCAGAAGAAACACTCAGAACAGTCTCTCCTAGAGATGGATGCATAAACATCTCTGCATCAATGTCATTATCAGTAAAGATGTTAATGCTCAAGAGGGAAATTTTCATGGCGCTCCACCCTAGACAAAGAACTACAGGTAACTAAAGACTGCTGTGTGAAGGGTGTTAGTCCCTTCTAGGGAGTGTCTCCTCCATATTGGCCAGCTAGTGTAAAGTGATTAGTCTGGAAGGCATACACACAGAAACAGAAAACATAAACTTAGACTCAGCAGGATATATTTATATCTATATATTCATATAGACATACATATATAGACACACATATATTTCCTATGTACATGTATATAGGATGAATATGGTCCTCTACATATGGCCTATATATATATATATATATCTTACATGTAAGTGCACACATTTATGTAACAATAATAAATGAAAAAGAGAGATGAATTTGAGACTTGGGGGAGCATAGAAAGGATTTGTGAGAGAAAAGGAAAAGGGGAAGTGATACAATTTTATTTCAACTAAAAACATGTTTAAAAAATTGAAGCTAGGAGATGGCTCAGTTGGAAAAGCCCTTTCCATGCAAGCTGAGGATGTGAGGTTGGATCTTAGCACCCATTTAAAAGCTGAGCAAGTTAGAGGGTGCCTGTCCCCTAGTATGGGTGGAGTCTGGATTGGGGAAGAGACAAGAGGAGCCCTGGAGTTCACTGGCCGGAGAACTCGGTGGGCTTTGAGTCTAGTGAGAGGCTTTGTCTCAAAACAAAACAACACCAAAAAAGCGCAGTAGAGAGGAGGAGAAGCACAAATCTGATATGAAAACTCTTACCTCTACATACCCACATGCGCAGACCATCACCCCCACCCCCGACATACACAACAAACACATACACGTACAGATTTATTCACTCACATGACCAGGAAGTTTAGGGGCAAAGCAAGCTTCAGGGTGGTGTGACCTAATGGTTTGGCAACTTTGACCATCTGGGAGTGTCTTTATTCTTGTTTTTTTCTCCACTGTACATTCCAGAGACTCAGATCTGTTTTCAGGATTTCTTTCCTCTCCATCAGCTTGTATTATTCTCAGTAGCTAAAAAACAAAAACAAACAAACAAAAAACCCTTGTGTTATTTTCTGTAGCTACTGTACAAATACAAATGAGTTTCAGCTTTGTGGACCAACATGAGTTTATATGCTGATCACAAATCAATTACTGTGGTGAAGGGGATGTGAACATGATGATAATGTTTTTCTTCTAGCTTAGATCAGAAGTTCTTGAGTCAAGACTGTCTCAGCCAAATATGATTGTGCACAATGCGGAAAGTCTGGTTTCTGTCAATAAGATGAAACAACTATTAGTTCTGGTACTTGGTTGGCAAGAAGGAAAAATTCACTGTATAATCTTCACTAAGAGAACCAATAAAGAATACACATAGTTCTGAAAGAAGAAAAAAATATAGCAAGCCCTAAAAATATTAAGTGAGCATGTATGAAAAAGGTCTGTGCTTAGGTAAATTTATTTTGCTTTAAGAAAGTCCCCATTCTATTTGTGTTATTTCTATGCTTATGTAAAATTATTTTACTTTTATTTTATTGGATAATTCACTGTGGTTTTGTGTTAGTTTAGTGTTTTACTTCTGTTAGAGAATTTTTGAAACAAGTAGAATTTTGACTATTGTTCAGGTATGAAAATGAATACAAGTTGAATATTTTGTTTACCTTACGGTAGAGGAATTTTAACCCAGCAACATGGCTGCTCTGGCAAAGGGCCACATCCAAAGACCTTCTAGGTCTGTGTGACGTGTCTGGAATGACACGCCTTTAATACCTCTCCTTGGAATACAGATATACTCTCAGTATACATCTTTAATCCCACAATGAAGGTAAAGTTAGTTTTTAAGAGAAAGCAGCCATGTTTCAAAGTGACATCTAATTGAAGGGCCGAAAAAGTAACAAATCTCTTGTTAATCCTGCCGATCCATGACAATGGGACATCTTTCTATATTCTGTTATCTTCTTCAAACTCTTTCTTCAGAGACTTGAAGTTTTTGTCATATAGGTCTTTGACTTGCTTGGTTAGAGTTACACTAAGATATTTTATGTTATTTGTGAGCTATTGTGAAGGGTGTAGTTTCCCTAATTTCTTGGTCCTTTTGTAATTTTTTAAATTAAATTTTTATGTTTTTACATTAATTATATTTTATTCACTTTGTATCCCAGCTGTAGCCCCTTCCCTCATTCCCTCTCAATCCCACCCTTCCTCCGTTATCTCCTCCCATCCCCCTCTCCAAGTCCACTGATAGGGGAGGTCCTCCTCCCTTTCCATCTGACTTATCAGGTCTCATCAGGACTGGCTGCAATGTTCTCCTCTGTGGCCTGGCAAGGTTGCTCTTCCCTCAGTGGGGTGTGTGTGTGTGTGTGTTTGTATGTGTGTGTCAAAGAGCCAGCCACTTAGTTCATGTCAGAGACAGTCCCTGTTCCTCTTACTAGGGAACTCATTTGGAGACTGGCTTGCCATGGGCTACATCTGAGCAGGGGTTCTAGGTTATATCTATAAATGGTCCTTAGTTAGAGTATCAGTGCCCAGATATTTTGGTTCTGTTGCTCTTCCTGTGGAGCTCCTGTCCTCTCCAGGTCTTACTAACTCCCCCTTCTTTCATAAGATTTCCTGCACTCTGCCCAACGTTTGGTTATGAGTCTCAGCATCTGCTTTAATATCCAGAATATATAAAAAACTAAAGAAGTTAAAAAGCAAAAAATCAAGTAATCCAATTAAAAAATGGGGTACAAAGCTAAACAGAGAATTCTCCATTTGTCAGTTTTATATAGCAGGACAATTTTTTTCTTGTTTAAGAAACATTTATTACTTTAGGTGAACAACCTCTATACACGATTTTTTTTTTTTTTTTTTTTTGCTGAACAAAAAAGAATTCTAGGTCTCAAGATTTTCAGTCTAGTATTTTCTGGAAATCAATAAAAATCATCCTTTAAAATCTCAAGAGAAAAATCAGTGCAAGAAAAGCAATTAGATTTTGACATCAAGCCAAAATCTCAGATCCGTGAAATGGGCAGATCCATACCCATACCATCTGTTTTTTTCCAAACTCACTGTGGGAAAAGAGCAAGGCATGGTGCAAACAAAAATAAAACAATGTGGTGTTTTAATTTGGTTTTTTTTGAGTTAATTTTGTATCCAGCCACTTTGCTAAAGGTGTTTGTCATCTGTAGGTGTTCTCTGGTAAAATTTTTGGGGTTGTAATTGCCAAATTCTGAAAACAACACTCAAATCTCTTAACTAGTTAATGAATAACTAGATTGCAGCCCATCACTATGACTTAGAAATCAAAGGAACCAGTACTGGTAAATACAAGAACAGAAATTCACTCAAATGCTTAGTGAATGAAGAAAGATGTAAAATGCTCTATACTGTATATTACTTCATTCTGATAACCTTCCATGAAATGCAAAACTAGAAGGATAAAGAACATATCATGGATATTAAAGGGTAAAAACTCTTTGAAAACCTGGCCTAAAATTTCTCACATAAAGAACTTCAGGGAGAGAACAATGGAATGCTTCTGGATTTGCCTTAGGTTATAGTTTTATGTCAATTTATTTGAATGGTGGTTCACCTTGGGTCAATAAAAAAGGTGCTGGTTGTTGGTGTATAAATTAAGTACTATTTCTGAGTGTATATACATCCAAATTTCTGGGTAAAAGCCACATTGGAATCAGTAGATCCATGTGTAGATTGGTCTATCCCAAGGACTTGGGCATCACCCAATCCATGAAGGACCTCTCAAAAATAGGCAGAGGAAGAAGGAAACCACCTCCATCCTGCCCTACCTTACTGCCTGATCTGGTTCACCTCCTCTTCCCTTTTTTGCCTTCAATGCATATCTGTTAGCACTAGTTTCCAGGGTTAGCAAGGCTAGTACTAACAGCTAGAAAAGCAAGCAAAGCAACCTTAACAAGAGGGTTCAAGTGTTAGCCTCTCTAGGGATCAAGTGCCTGAGTAAAGCACCACGGTCCTCAAAACTGGGCTGTTTAGATAGCAGAGAACATTGAGCTACCATTTTCTCATTACCTGTCTCATAAATGCTAATTCCTTCACCTAGCATTTACTATTTGACCCTAATATTAATATAATGTATTATAATGCATTACATAAGGAAAGAAAGATCCAAGATCTTTAGACTCTCTTTAAGTCCCAAAGGAAGGCGAGAAAGCATTTTATTATCCATGCTTCCAGCATTGGCAATCCACAAGGAAGGAGAATTCTTTTTATTTTTTCTTCTACCACCATAAATCACAATAGCTACTGTTGAAGACCCTTAGCTCTGTCATAATTCTCTCAGATGATAATCTTGTTTTCAGGAACTTGAGCAGACTGTCAGAGCTATGTCTTCTGCTTTCATTCTTCTACAATAGATAAATTTAAATAAATGGTAACTTGATTTCCTCAGGGCAGATTTTCTTCAGTTTCTTACCTTGGCCAGGCATTTTCAGGAATCTTCGACCATGCTGGTTCCGTGAGGTTCTTAGTCATCTATCAGGCTCTTTCTCAGGCTCCAAAAATGGTCCTTCTCTCTTGGACTCATATGTGGCATCGTGCAAGCAGCAGTGTGGTTGCTGAGGACATCCTGTGACAGCTTATAATGAAAACCTGCTTCTTTCTTATTCACAGCTTCTTTATTCCCTTCTGCACACAGATATAAATCCACTCGGTTCACATGAGACAATTCTTAGAGAAGAGCCAAACATTACTTTTCTAACAGCCTCTTCTCTCTGGCACATATAGTCAGTCTTTTTCCTTGACCAATTACTTACCCCTGTAAGGATTAGCTCATTCCAAAGAAACTTCTTGACCTTCCCTACAAATACATTCTTGCCTGGCCTCTTTAAAACACACACACACACACACAAACACACGCACACACACATGTGTACATATATACATATACACACAGTATATCTATCTATCTATCTATCTATCTATCTATCTATCTATCTATCTATCTATCTATCTATCTAATACCATAAGGAGTTTCATTTTATCCTCCTACATACTGCAGAAAGTAAATTCCTTAATAAGTAACTTCTCTTCTTTTAAATATGATTATTATTACACTCGCTGCCTACAAATGAATGTGTTGTTCATACAATTGGCTTAACGTCATTGTTTTCCCTATTCCAAAGACATGGGACGTTTAGTTTATTTTATTCCTTCTTTTCTTCCAACAGTGTTTCATATTTCCTAGGCTACCCTCAATATCTATGTAGCCAAGAATGACGTTGAACTCTGGATTCTCCTGCATGTATGTCATTACACCTGACCTTGGTCTGTTTGCTTTTCTTTCTTTCATCCTTCCTTCCTTTCTTTATTCTACCCTCTCTCCCTCCTTTCTTTCTTTCCTTCCTTCCTTCCTTCCTTCCTTCCTTCCTTCCTTCCTTCCTTCCTTCCTTCCTTCCTTCCTCTTTTGTCTCTCTCCCATAGGTAGATATTGTGTGTGTGTGTGTGAGTGTGTGTGTCTTCCTGCTCTATCCTTCTCTGCCTTTGAGGCAGGTTCTCTCACTGAACCTAAGGACAGTCAGGCAGCCAGCAAGTTCAAATGATCTTTTTGTTCTTGCTCTTCTTTTCTTTCAGTGCAGGAGTTGCAGACACATATGAGCCATGCCTGGCTTTGTATATAGGTGCTAGGAATTTGAACTCAGGTTCTTATTATTCCACGGCAAGGACTCTTTCTAACTGAGACATCTTCTGGTACTTTGATTTCTTTCTTTTTCTTTTCTTTCTATCTTTTTTTTTTAGTGACATACTATCTGCCTTAAAGAAAAGTCTAAATAACAAGGTTGCCTGCTGTAAAAGACTATCAATATTTCCTACTGATATATCTTCTAGTAATGTTGCTGTTAGTCCTAAGCAGCTGTATAACCAAATTACCACAGAGAGACTGGGTTTATTTAGTTAAGCTAGAACACAATGCTGGGCAATAGTTACTCCCTCCTAAACCTCCAAGCTCTCACAGTTTCCTAACATTTAGATTTCCCACAGTATACTTGCTTTTTGTGATATATTAGGTCCAGTCCATCTCTCCACCTCGTTCCATGATCTCTCCTCCAGCTCTGCCTTCTCCTAGCTCTTCTCCCCTTCTCCTCCTACTCATTTCCTCTCCTTGGGCTCCTCCCAGCTCAACATTGTTTCTAGTTGCTTTATTTTGTTTACACAGAATTGAGACAGGATGCTTAGAATAAATATCACAATACAATATCCGGATTGGAACAGAGAGTGGGAGTGGGGGGAGAAATCAGCATTTGAATGAACAAGGGTAAGGTGTATTCATTCCAGAGGAACATTATACCAACAATTGCCTCTGAGACTGTAAAGAGAACACACAACAGCAGCCCTCCGGCATAGTTCCTCTCCTGCCTCTCTGGTCTTCCCTCTCTCTAACCAGGGTCTTTTGTATCACAAGCTGCCCTGCAACTCTGGAACTTGTAATGTAGTTGACAGTAACTGAAGTTCTGATCCCAATATTCTGGCTCCCAAGAGTATGGGTGCTGCCATGCCCAGTGTAAGCCGTTCAGAGATCAAGCTCAGTGAACATGTTGGGTAAGAACTCTTCTAGCTGAGCCACTCCCAGCCCGTGAGCTGTTCTTCCTTCTTACCTTCATCTCTCCTAAGTATTTTCCTTTGATAGGAGGTGATTATGTGTAGAAGGTATTGATTCATAGGAATCTACATTTCTCTAGAGAGAAGAAATAAATCTACTGCCCCATGTCAACTGCTCTCATGTTCTTCTGTGCATGTTCTGTCTTTCTTCTTCTGATTGGCATGCTCAGTTATGGCCTTGCTGGATGAAATTCCTCCTAATGGGTTCCCCGGAGTCTGCTGAAGAAGAGTGAATTAGAAAGAGAACTTTGTGATTGGTTAATGTTGAGTGGGTGAAGATGCCTGACTATGGGTGCATTGGACCCAATCCTGGCTTCTAGAACTAGCTGAAAATACCCTACTTATTAAACAAAAGCAGCTGGGGAAGGATGAATGGAAAAGAGAGGTTTAGGAACATTTATAGCCCTGGGAAGACAATTTGCATAGGTATCATCTTTTTATTATTACATTCTCTCTAGCAAAAGAAATTTTCCTCTTTTTCTACAGTTCTGAAGAGAACTGATTTTGAATTTCAAGCATACAGTCCCTATGGCAAGCTCTTGTGAGAAATGATACCCATGTAGCTTTAAATCATAACTCTATTTGGGAGCCCAAAGCAGAAACAGTTTTTTTTTTCAAGTAGAACTATGAACCGCCCATACACATTAGTATATGTATTACACACATGGCTTTTCATCTCCAGAGGTGCTGTCATTCATAGACAGTGTAATGAATAATCTTCATTATACATGTGGCAGGATTGAGAATTGCCATGGAAACACACCTTCGGGCTTGTCATGAGAATGTATTCAGAAAGGTTTAACTGGGCAGGGGAGACCAACTCTGATGTAGGCAGCATTGTTTTATGATCCGGGGTCCTGAGTTCAACAATAAAGAGAGAAGCTGAGAAGCAGTGTTCATCTCTTTCTGCCTCTTGATTATGGACACAGTGGTGACCAGTAGCCTCATGTCCCTGCCACCACATCTTTCTCCTGCGGTGGAATATTCCTTCCACCCATGGGCCAAACAAACAATTTCTACTTTGAGGCGGTTTCATCAAAGATTTTGTTACAATAATGAGAAGAGTAACTAATATAGATAATGAGCGAGAAAAACCCAGTTTCTTTCTATCTTTCCTTCTCTTTCACAATAAAAGGGTTGCCCTTGATGTTCATCTTCTTTTTAAAGGTTTTATTGCTCTTTGTGAATTTCACCTTCCGCACCCCAATCCCACTCATCTCTTTCTCTCCTCATACCTGTATTCCACCCTTGCAAGCTCCCCCCAACAGAGAAAAAAATAAAAATCCATCTCATTGTGGATGCTGCAGTGTTTCACAGTGTGTCCTTTTGTCCACACTTCTTGCTTTCAAATGTTCATTGCAATGACTTGTTGGTCTGGTACAAGGGAGGCCTCTGGCTTCTGCTACTCTGTCAATACAGGAACCTCACTGGGACTCCTCTCAGATATCCTGTTCTTGCCCTGTGTCATGGAGATCCTATAGTTGGGTCTTCATGGATTCCAGCAGTTCATCGATAGGGTAAGTGTTGGGATGGGCCAATTTAAAGCCCTGTATCTGGGCCTGAGAGGTATCTGAACTGGTCAGACCACCAGCTCTCCTATTCTCATGCCCTTTGGGCTAGCTCTCTACCCTGTCACTCAGGTGATGTGCAGGATCTGCTCTCCCCAGGGTTGCAGCTGGTGAGGGACATGGCTAGTTTTCCCACTCTTAAGACCCCGAGGCCAGCTTTCCTGCCTGCCATAAGTGGCTACGGATGAGGGAGGGGGATTGTCTACCACCACCCAGCAGACAAGAGGCAGGGCTGGCTCTCTCATACTCACAGCCTCAGGGCAGCTTAGCCGCAACCTTCACGCACAGGGCCAGTTCTACTGTGCTGCCCAAGCTAGGTACAGAGGGCCTGCTTTCTCAAGTGCTGCAGCAGGTGAGGGCAGGGACAGCTCTCCTAGTCTGATGACTTTGGGCCAGCTCTTCTGCCTGCCATAGCTGCTAAGTGGCAAAGCAGGGTTATCTCTCCCTTGTTCATGTTACTGCTGGTGGACAAGTGGCTGGCCAGTTCACCCCTTTCCCTGCTACAGGGTCAGCTCTACTGTGCTACCCAACTGTGGTACAGGGCTTACTCTCTTGAGTAGGGTAGCTGTCCTGTTCCCATGATCCCAGAGCCAAGTCTCCAGCCTGCTGCAGGTGAAGGGGGGATATCTCTCCCTTGGCTATGCCACTACATGGGAGATGCGTGGTAGGGCCAGGTCTCCCACGATCATATCCTCAGTCTGGTTCACCTATAATTCCCACAATGTGCAGGGCCTGATCTCCTGAGTACTGCAGTTGGTGAGGTGAGCTCTCCTGTTTTCACATCCCCTGAGAGCCAGCTCTTCCATGATGCTCAAGTGAGGGGTGGGGGCAGTTATGCACAGCCTTCAGACATCAACTGCCAGGGTCTGAATCAGGCAGGTTCGGTAACCTCGTACGGAGGTGTGGAGTCCATGGAGAGGAAGACTCTGAACACTTGTTGAAGTTTGCGCAGGTGGCGCTGAATGGCTTGAGCCATCTTTATTTATACAGAATTTTAGAGCATTCAAGCATAGGCAGTATCATATTTCCCTTTAATAATTACCCGAAAATCTCAACAAGTACTTTTAAGTTTCCCCTCCTGGTCAGTAATTAACCTTTACCCAAATCTAAGTAGTAGAGTATTACAATCTAAATGATTATGTCACAGCTAAGCACACCCAAATATAGCAAAGCAAATGATTTAACCACTGTGTTGCAAGCCAAATGATTATCTATAGCCAGGCACAACCAGTTTGATCTATGTGCAGGCTGGAAGCAGAAATGCAGTTTCAAAGAAAAATAATTAGAATACAGGAATAAACTTTGAACAGCAATATAACCTTTTCATCTAATCACAGTCTAGTTCAATATGCTCATCATATGTTTTAAGTTGTCTTGTATGCCATTTTTTATCTATCTAATTTTACAGTATGGTATTACTCTATAAGCTTTTTCATAGAGCAGGAACTAACAGTTAACATTTTTTTTTCATGAACTCATACTATTTTTCCCTTCTATATAAGGCCCTGTCCAAAGCAAGGATGAATCTATCCAACTTACCTTTCTTTTAAGAGCATAGCAAATTTTATTTACTGACTTGTCCTGAGAATGAACTAACTTGTCCTGAGAATGATCTCTTTACTGTTGACATTGAGGCCCTGTCTCTATCTCTTTAGGCCCTATCCTCTTCACTGGTTTTGAACTTTTCCCTCATTCCAATGTATTGACATACTTAGGTCTTCAGAAGAACTACTTGACATTTCTAAGCCTTTTCTCTCTTCCTCAAATATATTTTTTTAACCAAGTTTTAAGACTATCTACTAAGGAATCTTTTTAAAAGGTCTTTGCCAATAATGTCTTCACTTAACCTTTAAATAAGCAGGAATCATGGTTCCATCTCCTGAAAACTGATGCAGTTATTCCGGATATCCTTCCCACTGGTCCTTGCCATGTGGGAGAGAAGCTCCAAGGGCTTGCCTCAAGGAGATCATTCATAGAACACTCATGTACCTTTCCCAGGAAATGCAACATGGTTCAAACCAATCAACATGTCCCCAGGCAGCAGCCCAGACCAGGGATACCCACCTGCCCTTTGGTGTAACAGACCCCTGCTGCTGCAGGGCTGTGAACACAGGTGTGGCCCCCAGTAGCAGCACATGCCTAGACTCCATGGTCTTAGGTGACATTACTGGCAACTCATATCAGGCTGTTCCTCACCACCCTCAAGTCTCCAGTTCTTTCTCCCTTCATCGTGCCCACATCCTTCTGTCTCTCTTTGATTTCTCCACTGCTTACTTGCTCCTCTTAGTTGCGCCTGGGGTCTCTGAGTGTCTGGGGTTGTCTTAGTAGTGGTCTCAGGAGTGCTATGCCCTACTTGCGCATTATGAAGCCAATCAGGGGTCATCTCAGACATGGTCTTCACCTCCCCAATGCCAGGGCTGTGCTGTGCCCTACTGGTGGTTGCCTCAGGCTAGCCCCTGGTCCAGGCCTCATGATACTGCTCTGGTGGTCATCTTGTGTTCACTCCTCACCCTGCCCACCCGAGTGGCCCCATGAGAGAGTTGTCTGTGTCAGACTCACACCCACTGGGGTCCTCAGTCCTAGGTGGGTTTCTTCTAGTCTTCGGCTTGCTCCCTGTCTCTCCCAGTCCAGGACAACACAGGACTGGTGATTGCCTCAGGCTTGCTGTTTTCAGGGAATGTTAGGCTACTAATCATTCAGACGTTCATAGGTCAGAACACTGAACACAGGCGTAGCCTCTCTTCTCTTTGCCACCTACTGACACTCATGTGAGACAGCAGCCACACTTGCAATGCCTCTAGGGCAGGGATGTTCAGATTGTTGAACCAAAGATATCTGTTCATCAGTTATACTGGTGAATCTGTTGAGTGACCACTGTCATATTGCTGTGAGTTTTTGAAGCTACCAAAGCTTTCACAGTTTTCTTTTTCAGTGGTTTAAGGGAAAAATGTCATCTCAGTGTTTTAAAGGTTGTGGCTTCCTAGTTTCCTGGGTTTTGTTTCTTTGTTTTCATTTAAACCCTTTTCTGATTTGGTATGAAAAGGCTCGACGCTGTTATTTGCTCGTAGGCAAGGAAAGTAGACTGTTCTGTTATCTCTTGCTTGTGGAATTTCTCTCTTAGATATCACAGATCTCACAGTCTCAGTAAAATGCCTCATTTTATCCATGTTGTAGACTAACTTAAAACTGATTTTATCTCTAAATAAAGTTTAAGTGTTTGTTCTTTTAATTATCTGTATTTCTTAGATTTTTTTTCCTTTTCCTTTTTGGCTCACATAGATTTTGAACAAATTCTACAAGGAGTAATTTTCAGAATAGTTTCCTTAAATCTATATAATAGCTTACTGAGCAGAATTCAATGGGAAATAATCTATTACAATAAATGACATGCACATTATATTTTTCTGATGTTGATCATTTTCTTTAACTGAATCTGTTATACTTTGAGGTGTAGAAATATGACATTACTTAGATCTTTTAGGCAGGTGAATACACTACAAATTATAGTACAAAAATAGATTTTCCTATGCCTTATTCATGGTACTTAACAAATATTTAAACCAATAATTTTGTGAAAATAAGCAGTTATCTCCCTGCATTAGATCTAGAAACCACATACCTTGCTTGCCAGATACAATGTGAAGAAACTGGAGTTCAGCTGTGGGTTTCTTTTCTATTAGCTGGCATTCATTGTGCCAGAAGTCTCTATGTAGGATGTTGGAAGATTGGGCACCAATAGTCTTTCCCAGCTGTAAACTCTGAAAACTGAAATGGCAACTTGCTGAGCAAGATGTGCCCAATGGTGAAATAATGGCATGACTGCCCAGGGGTAACCAACTCTTCTTGCCTTGGATTCCAGGCCTGTTAAACAGGAAGAAAGAATATTTACAGCACTATAAACCCAGCCATTAACCGTATGAGTTTCATACCTGTGACCCACACAGACAGTTCTGTTTAAAATCCACTGATCACAAAAATAGGCATGAATGTGGAACAGGATCTGTGGGGAGGAAATGGGAATGATGGTGTTGGGAAGGAAACAATGCATTACATATACGCAATTGTCAAAGAGCAAATTGAATCAGTCAAAAAGAACTAGAATCCAAATATCAAAGTCATTACAGATGAGCTCAAAATGATTTATAGACTTAAATGTGAACATAGAACTGTAAAGCCTGTAAGAGAGACCACTTGTGAAGTCTGGTTTGGGCACGAATCTTCAACAGCTGTAGCATCCTCCTTATGTGGAGTAACCCTGGAATTATACTGCTCAGGCTTTCAGAATTGTCCTTACAGAGTGTCTGTCTTTTCCACTATTTATAGTTCCTGGAAATCCTTTAAAGATTATTTGCAGATGCATATCCTCTCTTTGTACCACTGCAGGTAAGTGTCTGCTTTTACACCAATACCACGATGCTTAAAGCGTTGTTTTAAACACAGGTTTAAAGTATAATTTGATAGCACAGGTGTGAAACCTCCAGCTTGATTACTTTTCCAATACCTCTTTGGTTATTTGAAATATTCTATGGCTTCATATAAATATTGAGGTTTTTTTTTCCATAATTTCTCGGGGACATATGGGTGAAGTTAGACTCTACAGATGTCACCAAGGTTGTAAACTAGGTCCTTTCCCAGAATTCTGGGAGGGGGACAGGTCAACATACTTTTCCTTTGAAGAGGTAAGCCTATGTGTTTAACTTTTCCTGGCTTCTGTGGTGCCTGTCTGTGTGCATAAAGACCTCTCTGGAAAGTTCCTAATATTTCAGCTACAAAGCTCAGCCAAAAGATCTAAATAATAAACAGAATTCTTTTCCATGCAAAGACTGGATGTTTTTTGTTAAGTCTTATGAAATGCTTGCCAGTTTAAAGAAACAAAATTCCTCTTATAACAACTTGTCATGACACAACGATCCTCAACTAAATAAAAGGTCAGAGCATATGACATCACCTATATTATAAAATAGACTTTGAGAAGTTCAAGAAAAATGTACGGTTTTAATTTTTATCCTCATTTTGCATTTAATGAAATTGGTAATGATTTGGTTGCATCTTAGAATCTGGGAAGAAACCCAATAATTCATTTTGAGAATGATTCACCTTAAAGTAATAAATATCATCCAGGACATTCAGAACTAAGACTGGAATAATTAAAGGACTAATGTGAGGCTAATTCATTACAAATAGCTTTGTGGCCAAAGCGGAAGATCACCTGTGATGGATGAAGTCAGAAAAGGAATGATTCAATGGTTTTGAATAACATATGGTAAAAACACAGCATAGAAATTGATAGAAAAGGGTAAAAGGTTATTAAAGCTTTAAAGACATGTTATAGCTCATTCCTACATAAAATTATAAAATAATATCAATGAAACATTATCGTATTAATGGCAATGAAAATCAAAAGGACATGAAGTTGGGAAGGAGATGGAGTTGGGGAACTAAGGAGAGTTGAAGAGAGGTAGTGATAGAAGGATGTGATCAGTATCAACTGTAAACACATGTAAAACATTCAAAAAATGAAAGCATTTGTGAAAGATATACCCGATTCATCTGTGCAAACCATTTATACCGCAGCATGTAACGAGGAGTTTTGTTGAGGGAGGAAAATATATACTTGACTCTAAAATGACATCACTTAGTCTGAGGGCACTTTGTCTTCTGTATATTTATCTACTAAAAATTGCTTTGAAAATATTAAAGACACAGTATTGGTGTTAGTTAATATTGAAAAGATGTGGTAAATACCATAACTAATCTATTACAGCTATTTAGGCAAACGGTACATTTAGAATTTTTATTGATAAATTTGTTTTAATTTTCTGTGAAATAAGTTTGCCAAAGAGTTTAATTGCGCATTAATAAACAAAGATGAGAAAAATTTTATGTGCACCAAAAACTGATTTTATTCCAGTCCTCTATTAGTTTCCAGCACATGTATTACATCTTTTACTCAGCGGCTGACTAGAAGCAGGTGAGAGGTAGATTACTGATACATTTCTCAAGTTTTATAGTAAAATGGCCATGCTTTATAATGTGTCTTTAGGCAATGTGGTGGTTTGAGAGAATGAAAATGCCACCCCAACACCCGTCCCCCAGAATGACATATTTTAATGTTTATTTTCCCAGTTGTTTAGGAAGAATTAGAAGTGTGGCGGTGTTGGAGGGCATGTAGGCCTTGAGGTTCCAAAAACTCACCAGTCAAAGTATCTCTGTCTTCCTAATGCCTGTGGGTCAGGGTGCAAAGCTCTCAGCTACTGCTCCAGGGCCGTGCCTGTCTGCTTCCTGCCGCAATGATACTGTAAGCAAGCCCCCGGTTAAACGTTTTATTTTCACAAGAGTTGCCTTGGCTCTGGTGCCTCTTCACAGCAATAGTAACCAAGACAGACACATCACTATTTCTAAGGTTTTGTTTTTTGTTTTCTGTTTTTGTTTTAGAGAGGAAGCACAAACAATGTATATTCCTACTTACTGTAGAAATAATCCCAGGCATGACACATATCTTCACAAGGCTATCACTTAAGTACCTGAGGCAGGAGGATTGGCATGAGTTAGAGGGCAGCCTGCATTAGAGATTGAACTCTGTTTCATCAAGAAATGTTGTCCAAAGATTTTTAAATCCCTTTTCCCAAAATGCATTCCAAGTGCCTTTTGCATTCAACAAATAAGAGGATTTGAAAGTGAGTCACAAGATGAATTACTGAAGTCTTTCTAGTGTAACCTATTTTTTTGTGTGTGTCTTACTAGTTTTTGCTTTTGTTTTTAAGCAGCAATTTCTATAATTTTTGTGGATATATGCATGTATATGTGCATGCGTGTGAACATAAATGTTTGTGGACATGCACACACAAGTATGTTTAGGGCATTAACTTCTTAACTTCAAATGCTTTATCTGTAAAATGAGTATAATATGGGCCATTTTTCAAAGTTGCTTAAGATATGAAGACAAGACATGTATTGTTTACTGTCTTAAAGCCTGATTATCCGTAGAAAGCCATGACAAGTGTCACAGTGATAGTTTTTACATTACAAACCTGCACATGTTTAACACCTGCAATTTGATGAATGTGGTCAGATTCACACACCAATGGTACAATCAGGACAATGAAATAATTACCACATTCTTCACCTCCAGACATTTACTTAATGTTCTTTTGGTATATGTTTTGGCAGAAAATTTCTCAAATATATGTCTTATAAAACAGATAACATAAATCTTCTCTGTTTTGAAATTTAGCATAGATTTTTACATTGCTGACCTCAGGCACAATACTTTAGTGGGTCTCTAGCCTATTCATTATGATTAGCAAACCTTTACATGCACCGAATAGTAACTCCAATATTCCTTCTTCCCCTGGACCCTCACAGCCACCCTCCCATTCCCTGCTTTTATGAATTGGAGTATTTTGGATACCTCATCAGAGAAATAATGCAGTTTGTCCTGTTAAAAGTTTACTTCACTTGGCAGAGTGTTCTCCTAATTCATCCATGTTGAAAACGGCAAGGCACATGTTGAGCACATTTTCCTTTAAAAGGAGTGAGAAGAGGAGACACCCAAGACCAGCAAATGCATGTGCTGTTTGAGCTATTATATGTCCAAGGTGAGTCTTGTAAGGTGAAATGAATCAAGGGAACTGAGCTGCAACTCATACTTCAGATACAAGGTTTGTTGTTCTAAATAAGGGTTTTATGCATGTATGCAGCCAGATTTGAGAAAAGGGAGCCCACTTTTCTGTAATAGAGCTCACAGATTGCATTGAAAGGCTACCTACCAAAAAAGGCTGTGGAGTGCTGTGTGATGACTGCCATTTCTGTAGATGACTCAAATTTCTGAGCGGGTGTCTCCAAAGCAGGGGTGAAACCCGTGGAGAGAATAAATCTAAGGGAGAATAGTGACAAATACAGACAAGGGTAGAGGAGAGGGCATAGGTGCTTCTTGTATCCTTCTCTTTCTACAGCACACCAAAAAGCCTTCCCCACTGTTCCTTAAGTGAATGGTGTTAACATGTGCCCAAATTAGTTGCGACAGGATGAATCAAAGAGCAGATTGTGAGTAGGTAACCAGAAGCCACTCTGTAATATACATGTACATTCCTGATTAGGAACAGTTTCTGAAACAGGAATTTTGAGTATTTGTCACACATTCTTCAGTATAACTTTTTTTTCTTATTCGAATCTTTTTAAATTTTTAAAAATATTTTAAACAATTTATTCATTTTATATCCCAATTGTAGCCCTACCCCCATCTCCTCCCAGTTCCACCCTCTCTTTCTCTTCCCCTCTAACCCTTTCCTCTAGTCCAGTAAAAGGTAGTCTCTGTTAAGATTGGTAAATGTATTGCAGCTTGAAGAAACATTTATATTGCATCAAGTCTGAATCAACATTGATAATAAAAACACAAATAATGTCGCTATCGAATAGACTGAAAAGGCAATGATAGTGTTTGTTTTTTGTTCATTTTTGGACAGAAAAATTTTCTCTCCAAGATTATTTTTCTGTCTTTTATAGACATGTCACTTTATGAAAAACAATTTGACGCATTAGAAGTGTTTTGACTGATATCAGCTTATTTTTCTCTGCTAGGATTTGGAGACAAAATGAACAACACATAGCACATAATAGTTCAGCTACACTTGTCTACACTTCTACACTTCCAAACACTGGGAAGATTGCATTAACGTGCAAGCACCTCTTCCGCTGTTTCCAAACCATGCATTATAGATCACTTGAAAAAAGTTACCCACTAAGCTACGATCTCCATGTCTATAGACCAGTCCCAAAGCTTTGAGTAAACGAAAGGTAAGTCATGTTCTTTGAGGTGTTTCTATCATTCTATGCTTAAGTTCATTAGGTCACTAAGAACCTTGCGTTCGTCTTTTGGGCTTCTTGCTCCTTTTTTTTTTTTGTCTGGATAACATGCTCCAAGGATTCCAGATCAGAGGGTCTCAAATCTCAGCTCAAGGACAGCTGTTATCACTGCATGCTTGGTAGAAATGAGATTCCAAGGCCTTATTCCAGCCCCCTGAGTTAAGAACTCTGGGGAACCTATGTTTTATTCAGCCACCGGAGAAAGCATTCTGATATGAACTGAAGTACAAGAGTGCTGCATTGGACACAATTGTAGAACCAATTATTAACCAATGCATCAAATGAGTACCTGGGACTGGAAAGATAGCTCAGTGGGTAAGAGGACCTGGGTTCAGTTCCCAGCATCCACAGTGGGTAGATCACAGCCATCTGCAACTCCATTTTTATGATGCCTTCTGGCCTCTGCAGGCACTTCATATGTTTAGTAGGCATACCCACACACACATAAAATAAGTAAAAACTACACATTTTTTCTAGATTGGTCACACAGAGACAAAAAAGCTTCTTTTGTATTACAGACATTCTCTTTCTCTTTTATTAAGATTTTAGCAGCAATATTGAAACATCATTTCTAAGTGTTTCCATATTACTAGGTCAACTTTGTTAATTTCACAACTAACAGAAAATTTATGACATATTGGCTCATTAAGACCCTATTTACTCATCCATAGCCAAACTGTGCAATGCTAATGACTACATTTGTTTTCCTGTCCCTCCAACATATTAGTTCTTCTAGTTCTCTTAATTTATGTTGGAAGATTTTGCTGTTGTTGTTTGCTTGTTCTTTTAATTTTAACCAATGATGCCCAGTTGCAACATGGAAGAGAAATATCTTCCTTGTTCTAGGTCTATTGAGAGATTTCAGATCATGGAAAAATGAGCCTCTGTACAGTGTCTTCACCTGCAGTAATAGTCTCTCAAGTCAACTTCCTTTTTCATTTCTGGCTTATCATGGTCATTTACATCTATATTAATTTCTTTTAATTTCTCTCATTAAAATTAGTCAATTTTGCTTCCTTAATTATTCTTCAGTTGCAAATGTAGCACACATAAATTAATGGCTGTAAATTAATTAATTTATTATGATTAGCACAAAAGTTCGTGCATGTGACATGTTTCTCTAATTTCTAGTATTTTAATATCCTAAACTCACTTTACAGTCATTTTATTACTTATAAGAGACAATTGTATGTGCTCTTGGGAGTCACATTGTTACCCTGGATTTGAAGCAGAACTTTAGTGCCCCTCTAAAATAAGTGTTCAGACATTAAAACTTAAACAACACACTGACTTCTGTAGATATTTTTAGAACATGGTCAGGAATCACAAAGAAATTCTTCCTCCCTTTTCATTAAGTTCATAATCAAATGATGACTTTCCCAGTGCCACAATATCAAGTCTGACAAACTAGATACAGTTTAAGGCTAAGATCAACAATTAACAGACCACCCATGCCTTTGTTATGTAATAGATTAACATTGCATCTAGTGTAATTATTTGTACTAATGTAAAGAATGATTTGAAAAGTAGGACTTATATTTATATAAAACATATAGGATTCATATTTCACCAGGAAATAAAAAAATTGAAATGACTCATAGTAAGGTTTGAGAGTCAGACAGCTAGAATACATTTTTTGTATAGACAATAAGATTCTCTGTACCTTCGTTTCATCTATAAAATAGAAATACCCTAGCTATTACTTATTTCATAACGTTGTTGTGATAGTGAAATAACATAGACCATGTCCAGAGCTCTCCATTGACACCCACAAACTGTCAATAATCCATCAATGGCAGATATTTTATACATCTCTCTGTGTTAGCAAAATAATAAAATTATAAAATATCTTGTCTTTCATACATTCAAGAAAGGCCTAGCTTTGTCAGGCTGTGTGTGCATATGCTTACATGCATGTGTGTTGTGAGTGCATACATGTATGCACGTATATGTGTACATGAATTCATGCGCATGTGCGATTCTGTGTGTGTGTGTGTAGGTGTATACAAGAGAGTGAATGAATGTGCAAGAGTGTGAATGAATGTGCAAGAAGCAAAATCTATGGCAATATGACTATAGGAGAGTCTTTGGAGTTGGCGAGAAGAGTTGAATAGCTATATGAGAAGGACATTGGACACCTGAGTTTGTATTGCTGGGCTGTAGCTTTTCCTTCCAGAGATAACAGTGAAGAACTTGAGCTGTGTGAGAATTGCTTATCATGCTACTTTCATTCTTTAGAATGTGTGACCATTTTCATTCACTAGAGCTATTTTTTTTTTTTTACTGATAGACAACATAGCCTCTGTTTCCCATTATTAAAGACAGAGTTAAATGACCATGCCAAATTTCTGTCTGAGTTTTACTTACAACATTATGAAAATGATCCTCCGAAAATTAGAAATTTAAAATAAATTCTGTATATCTGCAGCTTAATAAAAGGGCTAATGCATATATATGGTCTAAAAATCAAAGGTCAATGATTGTGCATTATTTATAAATGCTCAAGATCTCAAAATGAGCACAGCGTGGAAGCATTTTTATCTGATTCCATGCATTGTTTTCCCTATAAAGATACTTCTAGCATAAGTGGTATAAATTTTCAAACCAGTTAGTCAGTCTTCCCTTATGACCCATGCATTGGAAATAGAAACAGAAGAAGTAGGATATTAATAACATTGGGCCTTATTAGTTTTGTTCTCTAACTATCTGAACTCTCTTGATTATATAGGTACATGTGTGATCAGTTGGTGTGGGGTGGCTGTTTGGAAACTTTTTTTTCTATCTATCTATCTATCTATCTATCTATCTATCTATCTATCTATCTATCTATCTATCTATCTATCTATCTCAGTTTATTCACTTTGTATCCCGGCTGTGGCCCCCTCCATCTTCTCCGGGTCCCATCCACCCTCCTTCTTATCCTGCTATGCCCCCTTCTCTAGTCCACTGATAGGGGAGGACCTCCTCCCCTTTTATCTGACACTATCTTATCAGGTTTCATCAAAACACAGCTTATTGTTTCAAAAATCAGGACAAATGGGAATTTTATAATGTTACAGCAGTGGATAGTTGAACCATTGCTTTTCTCCAATTTCATAAAATTGAAATAAAGCTCAATGTAAACAATATGTCCAGAAGTCAGAAACATTTATCATTAACATGAAATTACGTTTTAAAAATTCACTAACAGTTCTAAGAGATGTGCAGTTCTCAAAATCGTTTTCTACTAAATCAGCCTGTGGTTTTTTAAGATCTGCAAAAATTAACAGAATATGTAAGGTAAACCTGCTTTCCTATTGGCTAGCAGTAGCAGACATTAACTACAAAGATGTCAGGTACTAACCACACAGGTGCCTGGTAATTGTCATGTAAATCAACAGAAAGTGAAAGAGAACAAAAGAGACAGAGGGACATTCAGCTTCCAATATGGATGAGGTTTTGTATTTGAGGCTATAATTTATACTATATACCTTAATTCTAAAATAACCGCTGAAGTGGATATTAATTCCATTTCAAATAAAGGCAAATAGGTTCAGAGAGTTAGTATGATTGTTCTAAGGTCATCCATCTAATAAATTCAGTTCCTGTAAAAGACGTTATAAATGGGAGCATCCAGAATGTACTCTTTTGTGCTTTTTTTTTCGTTCAGCATAATTTTATTTTCGTAATGTCATAGGAAACAAAAGTGATTCCATTTTATAAAAATCAGTGCCAAAATTATAACCTAAATTTGTTACATTTCCAACTTTACACTGTTTTCTTTTATTACAGAGACAGGAAGGTAGTGTAAGGCAGATCTTAGCCCCTATAAGAAATACATAATAGAAAAAAAAGGGTGCCGTAGCATAACCATGCAAAGAAAATTGCAACCAGATAGTGCAGCTTCTCCAGAAGATATAAGAAAGCAGAACAAAAAGAAGAGTCTAAAAGAGCCATATTTCAGCAAGTATACTGACAAAAGAAACTCATATATGATAATAGGAATGTAAATTGATAAAGTCGTTTGGAATGCATTTTCCCATTATATAGTTCATTGGAATGTTTCCAGAGTCTACAATCCAGCTGTTCTACTGGTAGGTATATGGGTGTGTGTTCCATAGAAAATGCTTGCCTCTGACTATTAGTATATACAAAAGAATGCCAGAGACTGTAGTGGGCTGATGAGAAGACTCAGTGGGAAGACACTTGCCACCAAACCTAGTGACATGACGTCAAGTTCCAGATGGAACTTTTTCTCTGACTTCCATTTGAGTATACCATGGCACACATGTATCTCAACATATGTAATAAATAAACAAATGTAATAAAAGTTTTAAAAGTATTACATATTATTTGTAATAATTTCAAACTTAAATTGACTCTCAACTATCATGGCTCAGATCTGAATTAACTTGTTAAACTCTGTATGGAATATACATAATGATCACAAAAGTGCTGGCTTAGTGAGATCCAAACTAACTTACATGTTTTGTTGTTATGTCTATTATTACCAAAATGGTATGTTATGTTGCTGAGAGAAGTGTTAACATATGGTAAGCTGGAAGAAAAAGCTATAAAATCAGTAATCATAAAACTCAGGGAAACATAGGCATAGAGAAAGGGAGAAAGAAATAGTGACTAAGAGATAACTTGGAAACCTCTTCCTAGGCATTTCTAAATTCATGTGCCCTAATTAGTTATATGTGTGTGTGTATATACACATGCACACACATAAACCACACATGACTGCATACCTGCAGGCATGTACACGCATACACACATGTAGTTGTACACACATACATATAAACACATGCATGAAGAAAAGCACAAACATATACAGCCCTATATACACATACATGTAAACACACATATGTATAAGCATACACATGTACACAAACATGTATGCAAACACATATATAATTGCATACATTTGTATCTATATGACCACATATTTAATTTAATATGAAAAAAGGATTGGTAATCAAATCATGAAGGTGCCAAAGGTTTCATCTCGAAACAGTAATAATTTTTTTTCTCTAAAGAACCCCCATCAACATGAGACAAAATATATTTTTGAAGGAACATATGACAAATATCAATAACAGGGAAAAAAACTAAAATCTTCCTGTTTGTTTCAGATTGGTGGAATAATCATTTGGAAAGATGAAATATTAGTTACAGCTACAGATATAAAAATTCAAATGAACATTGGCAATTAACTCAAATTGTATTATTAGAAATTGATTCATTTTAAACAAATTTAATTAATTTCTTTTAAAAATGTATTTTAAACACAACATTTAATGTGTAAATTGTATGTTTACATATGGAATAACACTGCATTAAAAGGATTTGACATATGATTGTGAAAGTTGATTTCACCGACATTAGGGCAATAGGAATGAGATGTGTCCACTCAGTATCATTGATTCATTGATTGTCACTTTGACACACGAGTGAGTATTAAAGTTTGTTTTAGGAAAAAGGGATTCATAATAGGAAAAATTTCCCTCTTTTTTTCCTAGCCAATTTCCAAGGAGAAAAACTAAGTTGAACATGAGAAAATCTATTATTGGATAAGTGAATAAAGTGAAAATGAAATAGAAAGCCCCCAATTAAAACTTTAAAAAAACAAATAATAGAATTGGCTTTCTATATCGAGAAACACTTTCTATATCCAAGCTAATACTGAACAAGTCAATAAATATGAGTAATGTGAAGTAGTTTATCAAATTTGAATGTAAATTGTGGATGTTCCATCCAGTTAAATGTGAAAGAGTATAAGTCAGATGTATCAATGATTAAAAAGGAAATCTATGATAATGTTTTTCTAGAAAATTACAATGAAACAGGTTTTAAAATGTTTTTTAGGTTTATATGGAGAAACAAAAAACCCAGAATTTCCAAAATGATCCTGTGCAACAACAGAGCATCTGGAGGCATCTCTACCCCTGATCTCAAGCTGTACTTAAGAGCAATAGTAATAAAAACTGCATGGTATTGGCATAGAAGCAGAAAGGAGGATCCATGGAAGAGAATAAAAGACCCAGAAATAAACCCACACACCTATGAACACTGGATTTTTTATAAAGAAGCCAGAACCATTCAATGGAAAAAAAAGACAGCATCTTCAACAAATGGTGCTGGTCCAACTGGATTTCTATATGCAGAAAACCAAAAATAGATCCATATTTATCATCCTGCACAAAACTAAAATCCAAGTGGATTAAAGATTTCAACATAAAACCAGATACAGTAAATTGGTTAGAAGAAAAAGTGGAGAAGAGCCTAGAACTCATTGGCACAGGGTATATCTTCCTGAACAGAACACCAACAGCACAGGTTCTAAGATCAACAATCAATAAATGGGACCTCATGAAACTGAAAAGCAAAAAAGTAAAGGACACTGTCGTCAGAACAAAACAACAGCCTACAGACTGGGAAAGGATTTTCACCAACCCTATATCTGACAGAGGACTGATATCCAGAATACACAAAGAACTAAAGAAGTTAAAAAGCAATAAATCAAGTAATCCAATTAAAAAATGGGGTACAGAGCTAAACAGAGAATTCTCAAGAGAGGAATATAGAATGGCAGAGAAACACTTAAAGAGATACTCAATGTCCTTAGCCATCAGAGAGAAGCAAATCAAAATGATCTTGAGGTTTTACCTTACACCTATCAGAATGGCTAAGATCAGAAACTCAAGTGACAATACATGCTGGAGAG
This sequence comes from Pachyuromys duprasi, assembly GCA_028658305.1. Taxonomy (NCBI): domain Eukaryota; kingdom Metazoa; phylum Chordata; class Mammalia; order Rodentia; family Muridae; genus Pachyuromys; species Pachyuromys duprasi. The sequence goes on from CM053751.1 coordinate 45,388,789, forward strand.
GATATAGAGAAAGGGGAACCCTCCTCTACTGCTGGTGGGTATGCAAACTTGTATAAACACTTTGTAAATCAATCTGGCACTTTCTCAGACAATTAGGAATAGTGCTTCCTGAAGACCCAGCTATACCACACCTAGGCATATATCCAAAAGAAGCTCAAGTACACAACAAGGACATTTGCTCAACCATGTTTATAACAGCTTTATTTGTAATAGCCAGAACCTGGAAACAACCCAGATGTCCATCAACGGAGGAATGGATACAGAAATTGTGGTACTTTTACACAATGGAATACTACTCAGCAATTACAAACAAGGAAATCATGAAATTTGCAGGCAAATTTGGGATCTAGAAAATGGTGGTATCTAGAAAAGATATTTTTGAATGAGGTATCCCAGAAGAAGAAAGACACAACATGGTATATACTCACTTATAAGTGGGTACTAGACCTATAAGATAGGATAAACATACTAAAATCTGTACACCTAAAGAAGATAAATAAGAAAGAGGACCTGGGGTAAGATGATCAATCCTCACTTAGAAAGACAAATGGGATGGACATTGGAAGTAGGAGAAAAAAAGTAACAGGAAAGGAGCCTACCACAGAGGGCCTCTGAAAGACTCTACCTAGCAGTGTATCAAAGCATATGCTGAGACTCATAACCAAACCTTGGGCAGAGTGCAGGGAATCATATGAAAGAAGCATGAGTTAGTGTGACCTGGAGAGGACAGGAGCTACACAAGGACCAAATAGATCAGGGCACAGGGGTCTTTTCTGAGACTGTTTCTTCAACCAAGGACCATGTAGGAATATAACCTAGAACCCCTGCTTGAATGTAGCCAATGGTAGCTCAGTATTCAATTGGGTACCTTAGTAAGGGGAACAGGGAGTATTTCTGACATGAACCCAATGGCAGGCTCTTTGACCTCCCGCCACCCCGAGGGAAGAGCAGCCTTGTTAGGTCACAGAGGAGGACATGGCAGCAAGTCCTGAATATACCTGATAAGCTAGGGTCAGATGGAAGGGGAGGAGGATCTCCCCTATCAGTGGACTTGGAAAGGGGCAGGGAAGAGATGAGGGAGGGAGTATGGGATTGGAAGGGAATGAGGGAGGGGGCTACAGCTGGGATACAAAATAAATAATCTTTAATTTTTATAACAAAAATAAAAATGATTAAAAAATGAAAAAAAGTGAAATGTCTTTTAGGAGATAGAATGCCTCAGTGGGTAAATGAGTCACTTGCTGTGGAAACCTGACAGTTGGAGTTTGAGTTTCCAGCATCTGTTGCAGGACAGAGAAGGCAGTCTCTTAAGGTCCAGCACTTTGAAAACATAGAAGAGGGTTCTCTGGAGCCAGCTAGCTGCTAGAGTAGTAAATTCCTGGCCATCCTGGGTTGCAAAGTTTGATTCTCTCAAAAAAAAAATAAAGAAAGAAAGAAATAAAATGTATTGAAACATCATATTATCACATTGTATACATAATTTTGCCAATTATAATATGTAAATTAAAAATCAAATGTCAAAATATTGTTTAAGAGACCAAGGAGACAGTTTTCAGTTAAAGGCTCCTGTAGTCAAGCTTGACTACCCAAGTCTGATTCCCAGGACCCACAGAAAGGATGAAGAGAACCAGTTGCTTCAAGTTGTCCTCTAACACCCTCTGCCCCCTTCCATCACTGCATAAGAAAAGTTATTGTTTTTATGATACACATAAAAGTATTTAAAAACTAGGAACATTCTTAAAATGTTAGATTGGACTAGCATAGCCTATTATCCTCAATTATCTAAAAGACATTCATAAAACTCATAGTAGTCTTTTAGACTCATGGTTTTCAAAACCAATTTCATCACTTGAAAATTACTTTCCAATCCAACAGGAACTACTTTCCAAGACAATAATTATCTGATTGCTTTTGTTTTTTAACTTTTCAAGTGTTCATAGTGTCCCAAAACACCCACGACAAATACAGCCAAGTTTCCTCACATTATGACTTCATGTTGAATTGACTACCTATATCATGGAAAGAATCCAAAGTACAGTTTCATAGTCAGAATAGTATGTGAGAGCAAATAAAAATAAGCCAACACTACAAAAGACTTTAAAAATGTACATTCCTTTATAAAACAGCAAAGGAACAGATGAAACTGTTCTTATATTTACCCCAGTTTATTTTTAATGAATCAAAATCCAAATCTTTAGAAATAAACTTCTTAAGAACTAGACTTTAGCAGTGAAATCAATTCAGTGTATAGATTCAGACACTGAAGACAGTATGTTTTTGAAACAAGTTTATATGAGAGCAATAACTTAGAGGCAATTTAACCAGGAAGAAAATAAAAGCAAGTGATAAAAACTTCAAAACACACACGTACATGAGATACAGCCATTTGAAGGTGATATGACTGTCCAGGTACAGTAGCTAATACGACCTACTAAAAGTATATTAGAACTGATAAAATAATTTAGTTATAGCATAAGAATAGAGATCAGTAGCAAACATCAGTAACCTTTTTGTGCTCAGGTGGTCTTCTGTTATACTATGTACAGTGGTACTGTAGCTGTTGACAGTTGGAGCAAATATTTATGCTGCCAGGCAACACTGAACCTTTGAGCAGCACCTTCAAGCACTTTTACTTAAAAATATGTCATCTCATGTAAACCTGTGAGTTATCTAATATTTTCTTATACTGGGACAGATTATGAAATTCTTTAGTTGCAACTTTTTTTTTGAATCATATATTTTTTTTAAATTTTTATCTCAATCACAGGTTAGGTACTTTGAATCCCAGGCATAGCCCCCTCCCCCATTCCCTCCTACCCTCCCACTCCCTCCCTCATCACTCTCTTCCCCGCCCCCTCCAAGTCCACCAACAGGGGAGGACCTCCTTCCCTTCCATCCAACCCCAGCTTATCCTGTCTCCTCAGGGCTGGCTACAATGTCCTCCCCTGGGATCTAGCCAGTCTGTCACTCCCCGGCTTGTATGGGGGAGGGTCAAAGAGTTAGCCATCAAGATCATGACTGAAACAGTCCCTGTTTCCCTGAATAGGGTCTTCAGTCCTACACTGAGTTATCATGGGCCCCATCCATGCGGGGGTTCCAGTCCACATCCACACATGGTCCTTGATT
>CM053751.1:45397885-45425904 GCA_028658305.1 Pachyuromys duprasi
TTCCCTCATTAGGGTCTTCAGTCCGACACCGAGCTATCATGGGCCCCATCTGAGCAGGGGTTCCAGGCCACATCCACACGTGGTCCTAGGTTGTAGAAACGGTCTCATACAAGACCCCTGTGCCCTGCTCAATTTGGTCTTTGTGGAGCTCTTGTTCTCTCTAAGTCTCACCAACCTCCTCCATTTCTATCATCACTTCTCACCCTCTGGTAAAGGCTTGATTGCGAATCTTAATATCTGCTCTGATACATGGCTACGTTGACCCCCTCTCCCCCAGAGGTCCTCCTTGGCATGCTCCTGTCCTGTTGCTTGTTTTCTCCTCCACTCAATGTCCATTCCATTTGTTCATCCAAACGAGCATTGATCATACCAACGTGGGTCCTCCTTCCTGTATATCCTCTCTAGGTGTGTAGATTTCAGCGTGACCTTCCTATCCTATAGGTCTATATAAGTGAGTATATACCATATGTTTCTTTCTGCTTTTGGGATGCCTCACTTAGGATGATCATTTCCAGGTCCCCCTATATGGTTTCTGTCTAGATGATCTGTCCCTTGGTGAAAGTGGGGTGTTGCAGTCTCCCACTATTAAGGTTCTGGGATTAATGTATTATTTAAGTTTTAATAATGTTTCATTTATGAATGTACGTACTCTTGAATTTGGGGCATTGATGTTCAGAATTGTGATGTCCTCTTGGTGGATTTTTCCTTTGATGAGAATGTAGTGCCCCTCCTCATCTCTTTTGATTAATTTTGGTTGAAAGCTTATTTTATTAGATATTAGGATAGCTACCCCAGCTTGTTTTCTTTGTCCACTTGCTTGAAAAACATTTTTCCAGCCCTTTACTCTGAGGCAGTGTTTATCTTTGTTGCAGAGGTGCATTTCTTGGATGCAGCAGAATGTTGGATCCTGTTTCTGCACCCGTTCTGTTAGTCTGTGTCTTTTTATTGGAGAGTTGAGTCCATTGATGTTGATAGATAAAAGTGACGAATGAACCTTATTTCCTTTTATTGTGGAGTTGGTGGTCTTACTGTGTTTCAATGCTTGTTTTCTTTTAATTTTTGTTGGGATATTATATGTATGGTATGTTTTCTTGGGTGAAGTTGTTTTCATTGGATTGGAATTTTCCTTCTAGTATCTTCTGTTGGGCTGGGTTGCTGTGTAGATATTGCATAAAATTAGTTTTGTCATGGAATATTTTGTTTTCTCCATCTATGTTGATTGAGAGCTTCGCAGGGTATAGTAGTCTGGATTGGCATCTGTGGTCTCTTAGAGTTTGCATGACCTGCCCAGGCCCTTCTGGCTTTTATAGTTTCTGATGAGAAGTCCAGTGTCATTCTGATAGGTCTCCCTATATATGTTACTTGGCCTTTTTTCCTTGCTGCTTTTAATATTTTTTCTTTGTTCTGTAGTTTTAGTGTTTTAACTATGATGTGACATGATTTGTATCTTTTCTGGTCTAGTCTATTTGGTTTTCTGTAGACCTCTTGTATATTTATGGGCACCTCTTTCTTTAAGTTGAGAAAATTTTCTTCTATGATATTCTTGAAAATATTTTCTGGCCTTGGAGCCTGGAGTCTTCTTCTTCATCAATTCCAATTATTCTTAGATTTTGTCTTTTCATGGCGTCCTTGATTTCGTGGATATTTTGTGTTTGGGACGTTTCTCACTTTACTTTTTCTTTGAGGGAAGTATCAATTTCTGCGAGTGTATGTTCAGCACCTGAGATTCTCTCTTCTATATCTTGTATTCTGTTGGTGATGCTTACTGATCAGGTGATGGTTCCTGATCTTTTCTCTAAGTTCTCCAGCTCCAGGGTTTTCTCAGTTTGTGTTTTCTTTATTGATTCTAATTCTGTTTTCATGCTTTGCACCATTTCCTTCATCTGTTTGAATGTGGATTCCTGACTCTCTACGATGGTCTCCATTTTTTTGTTGTTGTTGTTTGTTTCTCTCTATATGACACTAATTGTATCTCTACTTGTACCTATATTTGTTTGGCTATATTTGCCTTTGTTTCTTTGCGAATTTTGTTCACTTCCTCTTTCTTTGCCTCCACTTGATTGGCCAAATCTTTGATAGATTTGTTCATTTCCTCTTTAACTGTCTTTATTTGTTTGGCTATTGCTCTGAGAGATTTGTTTGTTTCTTCTTTATGTTCCTCAAATAACTGGGTAAGCATAGCTTTATAAACATTTTCCTGTGCTTCTGATAAATTTCAGTATCCATCCATTTTGGGGCTTGCTGGTGAAGCCATAATGTCATGATTTATGTTGGATGTCTTCTTTCGCTGACCCCTGGCCAATGGCTTATCCATAACCTTCCCTGTTTGTTCCTGGATTATTCAGTTCAGGCTGCTACTGTTTCTCCCTGGCATCTGAAGAGTTTTTCAGGAAGCTGAGAGAGGTCCCATGGCCTCAGTGTGTGCATTGGTGCTTCAGCTGTACCTGTGGAAGGAAAGTCCGCAGGCACAGAAGGGCAGATGCGGGTGTGTGTGTGTGTGTGTAAATGTGCATGGAAGTGTGCCTCAGGGGACAGAGTGATAGAGAATACTGAACCCTTGAGTGTGTGGGAACCCTTTCAGGCTTCTAGGGGGTTACTTGTGCATGTGCTGTAGATGTAGCAGGCACTGGTGATAGTCGTGGTGTAATTTCCGGCTTTATCTGCTTTAACTCCAATCTTAGACCTGTGGAACAGTGGCTTTGATCTCCCAAGAGACCCTCTGTTTCCCACAGTGGGTGTGTCGGTGGGAGGGGTTCGATGCCTGGCTGCTAGTTTAGAAAGACCCTGGATCTGGGGCTCTGCAGACACTCAAGAGCACACTTACTCGCAAGCAGGTTACATTGGGAAGGATAGGGGCATCCAGGCTCTCTACTTTCTGGTTTGGCCCTGCTTAGTCATATGCAAGACGACTGACATGCTCTGCCAGCTCAGTGCTGCTGCAGCTGCCAGGTTAGGAAGTCCAGCTGCAGCTGGAGAGTGGGATGCCAGTCCAGACGCCTTCTGGGACATCCTGGGGACCCTCCACTGTGCTCTCCAGACCTGGGAAGCCCTGAGCCTGGTGTGTCTAGCTTGTTTGGTAGGTCTGCTGGACTTTGGTGGCTATTATCTATCATGGAGGGTTTGGGCGGGCCGTACAAGTCAGTGACTGGGAGACCCTGTGGAGTTGGTATGGCTGCTGGCAGACCAGGGACACAGGGAGGATGGGGCTGTGGATCCGGGACTCCAAGGCAGGTAATTACCGGCTGGCAGTTGCGGCTGAGGGGCCAGTAGCTCTGCCTCTGCCGCTGCTGCAGTCTCCAGGCAGTGAGCTCTGAGCTGAGAATCTAGGTGAGCTGGCTGTGCCAAGGAGGCTGGAGGCCTTAAACAGGGGAGTGCAGGGAGATCAGAAGATTGTTTCTCTCCTTCCCCAAGCAAGTCCACTGGTGACCCGAGACCAAAGTTCTCACCTTGTGTGATGATCCACTCACTAATTCCAGTGCAACAGCTCCTCTGCAACTCAGAGACTGACTGTGTGTGCTCGCTGCCATCTTTGATCCACCCCGATAATTGCTTTTTTAATGCTAAGGTTTTACTTAGGAACTTAGTCTTTGTAGTTTAAACATTTTGCCAAAATTCTATCTGGTTGTGAATTTTCTTTTTGTTTAAAAATCTAAAAAGCAGGGAAATAGAAGGATGATTTAGCAGTTGAGAACATTGGATGCTCTTTGATAGGACCTGGGTTTGAATTCCACCATCCCCATGGCCTAGTTCCATGAAATGTGACACCTTCTTTGGCCTTTGTTGGCACTGCACACAGGTACATAAGTACAGAAAATATATACATAAAAATAAAAACTCTTCCTTTATTGAATATAAATTATTTTTTCATATACTATATCTTGATTACAGATTCTTCTCCATTTACTTTTTCCAGTTCCATCACTCTTCACATCTGGATCCACTCCTTTTCTGTTTCTCATTAGAAAAGAACAAGCTTCTAAAAGATAACAACAAAACATAATAAAATAAAGTATAAAAATAAAAACTATCACAGGAGACTAGCACAGAGGGCCTCTGAAAGACTCTACCCCACAGGGTAACCAAACAGATGCTGAGCCTCATAACCTAATTTTGGGCAGAGTACAGGGGATCTTATGAAAGAAGGGGGAGAGAGAAAGACCTGGAGAGGACAGGAGCTCTACAAGGAGAGCAACAGAAGCAAGAAATCTGGGCCCAGGGGTCTTTTCTGAGACTGATACTCCAACCAAGGACCATGCATGGAGATAACCTAGAACCCCAGCACAGATGTAGCCGATGGAAGCTCAGTGTCCAAGTGGGTTCCCTAGTAAGAGATTGTCTCTAACATAAACTCAGTGTCTGGCTCTTTGATCACCTCCTCATGGGAAGGAGGGGAGCAGCCTTTCCATGCCACAGAGGAAGACAATGCAGCCAGTCCTGATGAGACCTGATAGGCTAGGGTCAGATGGAAGGGGAGGAGGATCTCCCCCATCAGTGGACTTGGGGAGGGGTATGGGAGAAGAAGAGGGAGGGTGGAATTGGGAGAGGACAAGGGAGGGGGCTACAGCTGGGATCCAAAGTGAATGAATTGTAATAAATAATAAATAAATAAATTAAAAAAAAACACCCAAATCACACTGAAGTTGGACAAAGCAGACCAACAGAAGAAAGGAGCCAAGGGAAGGAACAATAATCAGAGACCCTCTCATTTGCACACCTGGGGATCCCACAAGAAACACTAAACTCAAATCCATATTAAACATTTTGAGAACCTGGTGTAGACCCATGCGTGTCCTGTGCTTTCTGCTCCAGTCTCTGTGCATTCAAATGAGATTTTCTCACTTGATTTAAAGGGTTCAAATACTAGTCTTAAAAAAAAGTAATGATAAAATGACTCCTAATGATAGTCTGCTATACTTATAGATCATATGTCCCTTATTTAGCCATCACCAGAGAGGTTTCCTCCTGCAGCATATGGAAACAAATACCGATGGCTAGATATTTTACACACAGACACACACAGACACACACAGACACACACACACACACACACACACACACAATCATGTCCACACACAGGGTTGAGGGAGAGGGTGAGAGAGAGAGCAAACCAATGAAAGAGAGAGTGGTTGGGACACTCATCTGTAAATGGGATGTCTCCATCAAATCTTTTCCCTCAGATTCAGGGATCACCATAGAAGAGGAGGTGGAAAGAATCTAAGAGCCAGAGGGGATGAAGAACACCAGGAAAATCAATCTGTCAATTCTCACTTACCTCACTTCAGGTCTATAGATTATTTGAAATTTTCTTATTTTCTATTCATTCTTTTCTCATGTTAAACAACTTATGCTTTTATTACTATAAATATCTCCAGGTTTTAAAAGTTGCTATATCGTTTTCTTATTTTTGCTGGAAAAAATGTTTTAATTCTTCTCCACTTCTCCTGATTTTGTGTATTTTATGTTCTATTCTTGCATTTCAGGATTTTTCTTGTCCTCCTTTAATTTCAGGTACATGATGGTTTGATTTCATTGAACATTTTCTAGACATCGTGTCATTATTATAATTTTTGTAGTCATAGTTATTAACTATTTTTTTAGATTTCATTTTCAAGCATTTGCATTGGAGTACATTCTCTGTTGGCCTCCATGTAGATTGACCTTGCATCTGACCGCTGATTTTCTATCAAACTAGTGCAATGTCTACTTCCTTTTGCTATTGTGTTCTTATCTTCAGCACGGCTACCAGACTCTCACTTGTCCTGAGGCAATAGAATAAATGACAATGTGAAGATCTTAGGGCTCTGTTCTCCGGACTTTGTAGCAAACCCAGAGGAAGGTAATTTTGACTGAGGGAAGAATGAGAAAGGCAGTCAGGAGTTGATTTGCTTCATGCTATAGAATCCAGTGTTTGGAGATTACTCATATCTCAAAATCTACAGTGGGACTGTGCAAATTATAAACCTCCAGCCTCAGGTACACACTTTTTAATAGTATAGCTGTAGACTGTTTATTTTTCTGTTTATATTGTTCTGTGATCTGAAGCTAAACTGTTCATCTAACCCTTTTCAGCTGCTTCATAATGCCATTTTTTTTCAGGTTCTGAGATTAAAGCCTAGATAAATTTAGAGGGTTTTTATTCTTAATTAAATGTTTTAAAATGTTAATAGTTGTCACTTTCAGGATATTTACAAAGCTGCATTAAAGTTTGCTATCTTGATGTCGGATTGCAGTTGAAATCTGTGAACTTTTCTTATAAACAGTCTATCGAACATAGGTATCATATCACAAAAAAAGTTGGAGAGGTCTGATAGAGTGGGTGACATCCAATCTGTGCTAGTCAAATGGATATTCATGACATTTGTTTCTTTTCAAGGGAAACTTTAGCTTTCTTTTCATGAAAGAGCTTCGTCAATATGATCTCAAATAATGAAAAATAAGTTTCTAATTTGTTGTTGAAAGGTCTAGCACACTTCCTCCAAGGATCTGGGAACATTACAGAAGAAGCAGGTGGAAAAAATATTGGGGCCAGAGACCACGGAGGAGTGCTGAGAACACCGTCACAGTGAAGATGACTACAGCTGTCATTATCTGTACGAGACCTGTGCAAGGTTGGATCTGTTACCATTCATTACAGAGGGGAGTGGCTCCTAAGACCCCACCCTTGACTGAGGGATTGGGGGAAGTTAATGGGTGCTAGGAGGAAGGAGGTATCATTGTCTTTAGTGATGCTGCAACTGATTTGTTGCCTATGTTCTAGAAAATTCTCACTCCTCTCTCTCTCTCTCACGGGTGCAAAGAGACATTTTGTTTAGAAGCAGAAAGGTTCAACATGAGAGGGAGAGGAAAGAGAAAAGCTAATGAGGACTTAAAATTATAAACACTCCGTGTGAATAAGTATGATATTCTCAAAGAAAATATTGATAATGCTGTGGAATTTAGAAATAATGATACCTTTGTTCTTTCTGGTGAATTAAAAATAAACAGACTACAATGATCACTTATGCAACATTCCTTTGACTCCTTTAAATCACTTGTCGAGCGTGGGCATTCATGTTTATTATTCCTGTGGTATTTTTTGTTTAGCAAATAATATAATTTCTACTAAATTCTCTTTTGAAATTTGTTTTTATTATAATACTTAGATATTATGTCTACACACTTTAAAAGTTATATAGATTTAAAACGTTCAAAATCTGTTTTTCCATATAAAGAAAATGATAAATTATGTTGCAATTAATGCAAATAGAATTTTTTTATTTATACATAAAGCCTATGTAACAATCTTCTTGCTTTAAATTCATAGTACTTAGTCATTAACTCAGAAATTTTAAAGTAAAATCTTTCAATGTGTCTTGCCTCTTTATTATCCCTGTATCAATACCCTCATCTATACCTACCTGGTTATATCATCTGCACCTTTAATTATCTATTGGGAAGCAATTTCATAGCATTCTGTTTTCAGCTCTTATCAGAGTTTATCATTTTTCTCTTTTGTAGCTACCCTTTGAACGACAACTGTTTGTAGCTTGACACAGGCCAGATGATTCAGGTTCTGTAGTCCTTAAACTGTGTTCCTCCTTTTTTCTTCTGAGTCTTGAAGTATCCATAATAAGGACAGCTTATAACAACACAGATTTATTCTCGAACATTTCACAGCCTAGGGAATGGTTTTTATGTATGAAAACCATTGAGGGCAGAGGCACCATGTAGATGTCGTATGGTGCAAAATTCTAACAGTATATATTATACATATTGTTAAATATTTATTATTTATTATCTATTTTTAGATACTATAATATTATACATAATATGGTATATATTATAAGTATTTTTGTGATAATCTTTAAAGGTTTTTATTTGTGTTATTCCTTAAAAATTTATGTGCTCCCATTTATCATCTTTATGAAGCTCATGATATTTGAAAATAATGTCTTTTAATGTAAGGATTACAGATATGATAGATATTAAAATAATTTTAGAAGGTACATATATACTGGGTGAAAATTATTACATGCATCATTTGTAGTTGCTTCTCTAGCTAGTGTCTATGAAATGACTTGTTATTTAAAATAAGACAGCTTTTTTTCTGAAGTTCTAGAATACTGTGGTGCTATTTGTCCTGTAGTGAAAGCCAGTGTTTTGTTCTGAAGAAATAAATGGATGTGACTTAGAGCTTTGTCATGATAAGGTACTCTTCAACAAGAATCCTTCATCAGGTAATGACTTTCCAAATAAAGCTAAGAAATGCCCACATCTTGAGAATCAAATTTGTTCCATAAAAGATATGAATGAACCCTGTGAGGAGTTATGCGTCATTCTTGTTTGCTCTGGCTGTCTGCTTTACCTCTCCAGGAGGAAGGAAATTTTATCTTTTAGAAAGTATGGAAGGAAAAATGAGAGGCAAAGTAACACAAGTGCTCTTAAAGTCTCCATCAACGGTCCATTGTTCATTAAACTGAATGCTGGGAAATCAAAGTTCTTGTAGATTTTAATAATTCTATTTTCCTTCCTTGGGCACAGTTTTCCAACTCCTATTAAAATAGTCTTTCTTATAGTAATTTTAGAAATGACTGGAACATCTCTAAGTGAAGTTTATTGAGGTATGGTTACTATAAAAGAAACTTCCCTCTTTAAATATACATTTTAATGATATTTGACAAAATTGTGCACTCAGGTAATTACCAGCGTAATGAAGATACCAGGTGTTTCCATCATTGAAGAACTCCCCTTGTGTGTCATTCTTGTCAATTGTAATCAAGCTGTAATAGATGTTCCTATGCAGATTTTTGTATAAATGTAAGCTGTATTTTAGTAGGACAAAAACCTAGTACTGAGATTAATAGGTGATATATAAGTATATGATTAAATACATAAAAACCTGCTGAGTCATTCTCTTCTATGTCTATGCAGACATTACCATTATATAGTTCATACATTCGAATATCTGAATACTAATGTGTTATATATATGAATTCTAGGTATTCTGTTATCAAAACTATTGGATTGGTGGCATTTCATACAAATAGTAACTACAGCAATTGATGAAAGGGGGAATTACACTGTAGTTTTAATAACTGCATTTTCCTAAAAGATGAAAATCATGTTGAATATCTCTTCATATCTTTGTTTAGCACCTAAACATCTTTTTGAGTGAATCATGTATTAAATCTGATCTCTATTTTAAGATTTGGCTTTTTTTCTATTTCTGCTATACTTTTACATGGGCAATGAAAATAGAAAAATATAAATTACAAAATATAATAAGTAAGAATATATAAAATATAAAGACATATAAAGACAACACCATCTACAAGAATATCTATCAATGTATAATATCCAAGGTTAAAATTTCAGAACTTGCACATTTTCAAGTTTAAATCATTACAGAGAGGAATCCGATATTCAAATAAACGGTGAATGAAAATGTAATATTTTCATGGGACAACCAACTCATTATTTTAGACAGATTTTGCCCCAATTTGATCATCATATTGAATGTAATTTCAAAAAGAATCCTAGAAGACTTTTTGTTGAAGTTGCAAAAGTTCATTCTAAGCCTTATAAGGAAATTCAAAGCTTGCTCGACACATTTGAGTTCATCAGAAAATAAAATGTACTGTTCTCTTTGTATGTTGCTAGATTTTATTTGCTAATAAAAACAAGCTTGCAGCCATATGTATTTGTTAGTAACCTGTAATAATTTTTTGTTGTTCTCATTGCCCAAGTCTTAGTTACTTTTCCATTGATGTGATAAGACACCAGGGCCAAAGCAACTTATAGAACAAAAGAGTTTACTTGATGTTTATAGTTTCAGAAGGCTAAAGTCCATGACCTTCATGGGGGAAATATGGCGGCAGGCAGCCAGGCATGGTGGCAGAGCAGGCGCTGAGCGCCAACATGACAAATCTATGAGTTAGGGAGAGTGAAGGGGAGAGAGAGACAGAGACAGGAAGACAGACAGAGACAGACAGAAACAGAGAGAAACACACACACAGAGACAAAGTATTATGGAGTATTATAGTATTATGGAGTCTTTTTTAAACATTAAATCCCACCCCTACTGACATCTCTTAATGCTTCCCAAACAATTCTACCAACTGGGGACAAAGCCCTCAAGTAAACGAGCCTATAGGAGCCTTTTTTGTTCAAATCACCACAGTCTGGCTTTAAAATGAAGAGTAATTCTAGCTTCTTGCCACATACTGGGAAATGTTTCTTTTATATTTGGAGATAACAAGAAGCAAGATACTACTGTGTATGAGTTCTAAGACTTACTATAAAACTGCATTAGTCAGGACAGTCCACCAGGAGAATAGACCAAAGACCATTGTAATGTACGCATAGCATAGAAGCAGGTCATTTCTAGGGGTTTCTGCCTGGAGATACTTAAGATTAATCTCAATACAAGAGACTTTTTAAAACTGTAAATTTGAAATTATAGGTTTTGCTATGAAAGTGTCTCAAAATGTCCATTCCTGATTAATCTCTTTATATCTCATGGCCTGCTAGTGGTTATTTGTGAGAACACATAACAGAGCTGATTAAATTTGGGCATAGATATCCAAAAAGAATCTTGAAAATTCATTTCAGGCAATAAGAAAATAATATTTTGTGGGCTTCCCCCTCAGACCTCGGTTTAAAGTTTTTCTTGTAAGTGTCCATACACTTATTACATCGTACTGAATGTTTTATTTTCTCCTTACATCGCTTTAGATTGTGTTCTCCATTTACACGGGTCTAAGGCTCAGAGTTTAAATCCTGTCCAGAGCCTAAGTGCTCCCAGGAGGGGAGAACTCTTTTAGTTTTTTCCTGAAAACATTCTTCACAAACTTTTTTCTTTTTTTCTTTTACTTTTTGCTTTTTTTCTTTTTCTTTTCTTTCCTTTTCTTTTCTTTTTTTTTTTCCCTAGGGCAAAGAGCACATTTTATTTGGTGAAGGCAAACATCATCCAAAATAGATCAGATGGGCCAGGCACTGTGATAAGGGAGCCTCTGGGGCTACACAGAAGTCTCACACTGGGCAAGGCACAGGCTCGGGACACAGGAATGAACTCAGCCATTCACTACCATCCCACAAGCTCTTCATACGCAACCATAGCTGTTCTTGCGCCCCTGCTACCAGCATCTCTACTTCCTCCTCAGTCTTCTCACCCAGTGTGACAGGGACATTTCATCACCGTGACAGTACCGTTCCCTTCTTTGTTAGACTCACTGAGGGCTTCGATACAGTCCTCCTAAGTTCCCTGGTCCTTGTCCTTGGCCACAGTCTGAAACATGGATAGTAAGTGCTAAAAGTCTAGCACCTTCAGGTTCGTCTCATCACCCTTGGGGTTCCCCAGGACCTTAAGCACCTCGGTGTTGCTGGGGTTCCGGCCCAGGGCCCTCATCACGTCCCCACCCTGGCTGTACAGAATTTTGGTCGGTCAAACAGCTGGAAAGCCTCCCTGAATTCTGCGATCTGGTCCTCAGTGAAGTCACACATCTTGGCTGCTCAGCTCTGCGAGACCTTTCCCGGCAGTAATGACCAGTAATCATTTTCTTCACTTCAAATTTCACAAAGAGCCAGTGCTGCTGTCAAACAAACAAACAAGTAAATGATAAAAATATGCAAGTGGATCAGGATGTGTCCGCTGATAATCCATTTTACCTCTGGAGAAAATGTTCTGTGACCTTCCTCACGGTTAGTTTACAGGTTTCCTTTGTTAGCTTACAAGTACAAAACAATAGTGACGATTTCATTTAAATAGTGTTTGGTTTGATTATGCCAAATTATGTGTGATTGTTAATGGAATTTTTGCAGTGGTTGGTTGCTTTGTATAATTTTAGCAGATTTCCCATACGTCTTAATTTAATGTAAGCAGCTACAAAAGTCCCTCAGTGGTAAGAGTTAGATTTGTTTCCCATTTCTTAATACTTCATGTGTCAGTCTTCTCTGCATCATGTTTTCTTGGGAATCACTGACATTTATTTTTCATCTATTATTCATATTATAAATAAACATTTTAAGAACATTTATTTCCCTGAGTCCCTCTTATGACATTGCCAGCATGGCATTACCCTGAAGATATTACAGAATCATTGTTTTCATCAGCACTGCCAAATAACAAAACAAATGAAGTAGTGAAAAAAAGCATCAGTTATAATTATGTAATTATCATAGATGGAGAAAATGTATCTGTTTATAAATATTATACAATAATCACATTTTGAGACTGAATGAAGAAATACAGGATGTAGCAGAGTGTAGCTAATAAAGTCCCCATCACATATGGTTTAAGTTTTGTATTTCTACTTTTAAAGAGTCATATAATTATGTAGTAGTGGGATAGCCCTTGGCACACAAATATGATGATCTGAGTTTGATTCCCAGAACCCATGTGAAGAAGTTGGATATTGTTTGCCTGCATCTGTAATCCAGTGGTCTTACAGCAAGATGAGAGGCAAAGACAGAATTGTTTGGAAGATCACTGGGCATCTTAGCTTGGTGTATCATAGTATTTATGGTCTCTCTCTCTGTCTCTCTATCTTTTTGTCTCTCTGTCTCTCTCTCTGTGTGTGTGTAGTAGAAACAACATGAGAGATCATTTCTCAATAAAGGTAAAGGAGAGGAAACAACTTTGGAAAGTTATTTTCTGACCTCCACATACACACCACGCCACGTCCAGTAATCTTACTCTAATGCAGGTTGATGGGAGTGCTGCTGCAGATATAATTGTAATCTTAGAAATGTGCACAGTTAGGTTATTATAATTTATTATAGTGATTATAATTTATTAATAATTACCAGTGATTGATTTCTTAATAATTATAATTTGTTATAGTTTATTATAATAAATGATTTTTATTGATTCATCTAAGCCCTTCGGATTGGTTTTTTAATTAAATTTTATTTTTTATATTAATTATAGTTTATTCACTTTGTATCCCAGCTGTAGCACCCTCCCTCAACCCCTCCCAATCCCACCCTCCCTCTCTCTTCTCCTCCCAAGCCCCTCTCCAAGTCCACTGATAGGGGAGGTCCTTCTCCCCTTCCATCTGACCGTACCTTATCAGGTCTCATCAAGACTGGTTGCATTGTCCTCCTCTGTGGCCTGGCAAGGCTGCTCCCTGCTCAGAGGGAGGTGATCAAAGAGCCAGCCATTGAGTTCATGTCAGAGATAGTCCCTGCTCCTCTTACTAGGGTACCCACTTGGATACTGAACTGCCATGGGCTACATCTGAGCAGGGGTTCTAGGTTATCTCCATGCATGGTCCTTGGTTGGATATCAGTCTCAGAAATATCTGTGCCCAGATAGTTTGTTCTCCTTGTTCAGCTCCTGTCCTCTCCAGGTCCCGCTCCTTAAGGAGAAGAAATCAGTTAACCTGAGTGTGTGTGTGTGTGTGTGTGTGTGTGTGTGTACGTGTGTGTGTTTAAAAGCCAGAATTCAATATCAGATGCTTTTGTCTATTACTTCCCACTTTTTAACATTTTGGAGTCAGGGTCCCTCACTGATTCCAGAGCTCACCAGTTCAGCCACTGTCAGCCAGCAGGACCCAGAAATCCTGTTATCTCTGCTTCCCATGGCTATGTTTATAAGCATGAACAGCCATGGCCGTGATATCGGTGCTAGGAATTTAAACTCGGTTCCTCATGCTTTCTCTTCAGAGACGTTTCCTCTTCAGCTATCTCCTCAGTTCCCATTCTCAATACTTAGTTTTATCCTTTATAGAGCAAACCTGATTGTCTAAGAGAGAGAAACTACATAAACCTAAGGAGAATGTGTAACCTAGAATCTAATATAAAGACTTTGGGTAATACCCTACTTAAATGCTAATGAAATGTGGACTCAAACCAAAACTTTTTAAAACAGCAAAATGTTCTGTAATAACTTAATATTATGTAACTTATAGTCATATGCCATTTCACCAAAGACAAACCTCTGAAATATTAAGCACCTTAGTGGTCTGTGGTTCCTGTGACCATGACGAATATATGTATATACATACACACACACACACACACACACATATATATATATATATGTATATATATGTAGTCATTGCACTTTACCATGTTATTTGGCTTTAATGAAAACCACTGGTTGACCTAAGTCTTCAACCTTCCATACAGGCTTATTAAAGCAACAACCTTTGAGGTGGTGGTTTGGTTTGAAAACCTGTTGTACACAGAATTATGACTAATGATAACCATTCATATTTTTGCACAGGAGCTGAAGCCCCAATACCAGCATTTAGAAAGTAAAAGTTCTTTGTTAATTAAAATGAATTAAAATAGAACAAATGCAGGAAGCAAACCCTGGCTTCTGAGGAATGCCATACAAGTAGACCCTAAGGGTCTCCATAGTAACTAGAATGGTTTCAAATGTTGATTCGTTTCTCCGAGGCCCAAGCTGCTATTTGGTTTGCTACCTTCCTTGTATTCAGATAATGAATGCTTAACAGTTCATCTGAGCCATGTTCAATTCTCCATAAGAATGCCCAGTCCATTATACGGGCATTATTATTGTAATATGAATGGATGCTCTACTGCTGTATCTGGATATAAAATTATCAGCAAAGCTTTATGCTTCTCCTAGTATTTTTTCACCAGGGATGCTTATGCCTTTTAAAATTAATACAAACAACTGCCTTGTTCAAGTACACTGCTTGAAATTCTGAATTTCTTTATGCATGCTGGTCATGATAAAATATATTAAGATGCATTAGGAGGAGAATAATATGTTATCTTTAGAAAAATTTTGAAAATACAAGTTTTCTTAGAGTAGTTATAATTTTTCCTCTTTTAAAAATGCATTTATTTTTTATTAATTACAGTTTATTTATTTTGTATCCCAGCTGTAGCCCCCTCCCTCAGCCCCTCCCAATCCCACTCCCTCTCCCTCTTTTCCTCCCATGCTCCACACCAAGTCCACTGAACCAGAGGGAAGGTCCTCCTCCCCAACCTTCTGACCCAAGCCTATCAGGTCTCATCAGGACTGGCTGCATTGTTTTCCTCTGTGGGCTGGTAAGGCAGCTCCCTTCTAAGGGGGAGGTGATCAAAGAGCCAGCCACTGAGTTCATGTCAGAGACAGCCCCTGTTCCCCTATTTAACCCACCAAGTTTAGAAGGGATATGATAAAGAGCTGTAACCTGTTCTTTTAAATGTAAGACTTTCATAGATTTTGGCATTATTTTTTAATTTTTATTTTATTTTTATTAATTACAGTTTATTTACTTTGTGTCCCAGCTGTAGCCGCCTCCCCCACCCCCTCCCAATCTCACTCCACCTTCTTCTCTTATGCCCCTCCCCCAGTCCAATGATAAGAGAGGTCCTCTTCCTCTTCCATTTGATCTTAGTCTATCAGGTCTCATCAGGACTGGCTGCATTGTCTTTCTCTGTGGACTGGTAAGGCTACTCCTCCCTCAGGTGGAGGTGATTAAAGAGCCAGCCCATGAGTTCATGTCAGAGATGGTCCCTGTTCCCATTACTAGGGAACCCACTTGGAGACCCAGGTGCCATGGGCTACCTCTGTGCAAGGGTTCTAGGTTATCTTCGTGTATGGTCCTTGGTTGGAGTGTCAATCCGAGAAAAGTACCCTGTGCCCAGAATTTTTGGTTCTGTTGCTCTCCTTGTGGAGTTCCTTTCCCCTTTAGTTCTTTCTATCTCCCCCTTCTTTCATAAGATTCCCTGCACTCTGCCCAAAATTTAGCTATGAGTCAGCATCTGTTTCCATATCCTGCTGGGTAGAGTCTTTCAGAGGCCCTCTGTGATAGGCTCCTGTCTTGTTCCCTCTTTCCTCCCTCTTCCAATGTTCTTTTTACCTTTCTGAGTGAGGATTGATCATCTTACCCAGGGGCTGCCTTCTTGCTTAGCTTCTTTAGGTGTACAGATTTTAGCATGTTTAACTTATATTATATGTCTAATATCTACTCATACATGAGTATATACTGTGTGTGTCTTTCTGTTTCTGGGATACCTCACTCAGGATGATCTTTTCTAAATCCCACCATTTGCCTGCAAATTTCATGATTTCCTTGTTTTTAATTGCTGAATAGTATTCTATTGCATAAATATACCACAATTTGTGTGTCCATTCCTCCTTTGAGGGACATCTGGGTTATTTCCAGGTTCTGGCTATTACAAATAAAGCTGCTACAAACATGGTTGAGCAAATGTCCTTGTTGTATACTTGAGCATCTTTTGGAGATATGCTTCAGAGTGGTATAGCTGGATCTTGAGGAAGTGCTATTTCTACTTGTCTAATAAGGCATCAGATTGATTTCCAAAGCTGTTGTACAAGTTTGCATTCCCACCAGCAGTGGAGGAGGGTTCCCCTTTCTCCACATCCTCTGCAGCATGTATTGTCACTTGAGTTTTTGATCTTAGTAGTTCTGATGGGTATAAGGTGGAATCTCAGGGGCATTTTGATTTGCATTTCCCTAATGACTAAGGATGTTAAGCATTTCATTAAGTGTTTTTCTGCTGTTTGATATTCTTCTACTGAGAATTCTCTCTTTAGCTCTGTACCTCATTTTTTAATTGGATTACTTGATTTGTTGGTTTTTTAACTTCTTGAGTTCTTTATATATTCTGGATATTTGCTCTCTGTCAGATATAGGGTTGGTGACGATTCTTTCCCAGTCTGTAGGCTGTCATTTTGTTCTGATGACAGTGTCCTTTGCTTTACAGAAGCTTTTCAGATTCATGAGGTCCCATTTATTGATTGTTGATCTTAGAGCCTGTGCTGTTGGTGTTCTGTTCAGAAAATTGCCCCCTGTGTCAATGAGGTCAGGGCTCTACCCCATTTTTTCTTCTAACAGATTTAGTGTGCCTAATTTTATGTTGAGGTCTTTGTTCCACTTGGGCTTGGTTTTCTGCAGGATGATAAATATGGATTTATTTGCATTTTTCTACATGTAGACATCTAGTTAGACCAGCACCATTTATTGAAGATCCTGTCTTTTTTCTGTGTATGATTTTGGTTTCTTTGTCAAAACTCAAGTATCTGTAGGTGTATGGGTTTATTTCTGGGTCTTTTATTCTATTGATTCACCATCCTGTTTCTATGTCAGTACCATATAGTTTTTACTACAATTGCTTTGTAGAACAGCTTGAGTTCAGGGATGGAGATACCTCCAGATGATCTGTTGTTGTACAGGATTGTTTTAACAATTCTGTTTTTTTTTTCCATATGAAATTGAGAATTGTTCTTTCAAGTTCTATAAAGAATTGTGTTGGTATTTTGATAGGAATTTCACTGAATCTGTAAGTTGCTTTTGGCAGGATGGCCATTTTTATTATGTTAATCCACTGATCCATGATAGTTAAAATTTAAATGGCAACATCTGCTGCCATTTCAAATGAATTTCTTATAAAATAAAATTAGAGAGTTAAATATGTGATTTTCATAAGATGAAGCTTGGGTAATTGGAAATTAAATGTTTGTTAAACCTTGTTTAAATCACTTAAGATTTTATGTTTTATGAATTAATCAATAGAAAAATTTCATAATATCAAAATTCATCTATGGAAGTTTAGCCACTATTTGGGACACTAATTCCCCAAGCCACAAAGGCAATTAAGTGACTATTAATATAAAAGGGAAATCCTTATGAGAATTATCTCCTTAAATTAATGTTCCACTGTGCAGCAAAGCATGTACTATTGGCATTTTTATGTCATGTAGCCCAGTGACTTCATCTTATTAATGTTTAATCAGCGTGGGTCCTGTTTACTTTATTTTAAGTTCCCTTCGAATTTTTTTTTTATCATGTGCTCCTACTTCCACCAGCAGTCTTTGTGGTATCCTGTGTTGGGAAAATCAATCCTTTACTTTGAGAAATGTTTGCTGTCAGCTCCAATAGTCATAATTGAGCTGGTGACCAACATTACCTGTTTAAGAAAACCAGAGTTTCAAATTAAAATGGAGAAGATAATCATTCACTTACTCAGATATGTGGGGTCATAGCATTGGTGGCCATTTGTGACGTGCTGAATGGCAGAACCAGTCACATCTATTGTCCACATCACTGTTTCAGATTACTGGCATCACTGACCTGCTCAGGATAGCAAGCTGTTCTTAGACAAAACGGCCTTTTCAGTCCTTGTAGATGGAAACTAGTTTTCTAAGTCACAGTGCTTATGCATTTCACAGCCTTTAGCAAATATGACTTTAGCTCCTAAACAGGATGCTGTCATACATAGACTGTGGTGAAAAAAGCCACACTAATCTCACAAAGTCTCTGACATTTTCATCCTAAATTTACAAATTAAACAAAGCTGTTTTGTTATAAAAACAACTGTAAAGCAGAGAAAATGGCAGCCAGTTTGTTTCAGATATATAGTGTACTTGTAACATACAGCTCGGCTTATGTTATGGTTATGATAACATGGAGGTCTTTAATTTATGCAAGTCTTCCTTCCCCCTTTCATTTCCTTCAGCCTATCTGTCCTTGCTTCCTTTTTGAGCCATGTAGTTAATAGACCTTTGCATATTCAAAGTCATGGTTTCCATTTTAAAACTTCCAGGGAAACGTCTATTTCAAACAAGCTAATGATAGCAATGCCTCTCACATAGCAGTAAAGCTCACACTATACTTCAGTGGCATGGTCTAAACTATCTTTTTGGATTTATCTAAGTTTTCATAGTTCAGTTGGAGCTTAAGCCCAAAACAGAAAAAAGCTTGCCTGCATTTGTTAATCACCCTTTACCATTTCCATTGAGAAAATTAATAACAATGGAAGAGGGAAAAAAATCCCTTGGGGAAATCAACACTTCTTCGAACAAAATCTGTCAGCTCTCAAGGGTTGTAGATTTTTCTTCTGTCAATGATAAATTCCATTTTCTGTAAGTACTAGTCAAAGCATATGCTTCTGGTAAAACTTTATGTGTAGCACACCATGAACTTCCAGGTCCCCTGATTTGCTTGTTTAAAAATACGCACATTGGTCCATGTTTTGTGGTGTTTTATTGGGTTAGGCATAAAATATGTAAAATGGATAAGGAGAACCTAGATCAATATATATATATATTAATATATTATATATATTAATTCGAGAAGATACATGAAAATTAGCAAAACATGTTGAATTTTTTCATATAAAGTACATTTTTTTCTTGAAATTTCCCAAAAGTGACCATCACTGCTTATCCCATCATTAAAATTAAAACATGTAAAATACGTAAAAGTGATTTTTGCTTTGTTAATTGAAATGGCTGCTTCTTTATGGGACCTTAAGAAAGAATGCAATTCATGTGAAATCAAAGAGAGCACTGGGTTTCTCTTACCTGTGGAATGAGTACTATGAGCTCTGTGAACATAAAAAGGGAAACACTGGAAGATAAAACACACATGGTGGTGACTCAAGAATCCATCTTTGGGTTTCAAATGATCAAAGGTATCGTTGAGTGAGGTGAACAATGATGAACTAATTCAGCTGTCATCCTACATTTTTCTCCAGGTAATCAGCCTAAAGAATCACAGCTAAGAGAAAACTCTGAGATGGTGGTGAACAATGCGCGCGGCATATGAGAACTAGGAGATCAGAGAGTGCGGGGCAAGTGTATAGCCTGGCTACAGATACCAAAACACCAACTTCTGAGTTTCCTGTCCAAGGGACACATAGTCACCCATCACCTTCTGCTTGTCTGAACACAGCTCCTGAGTACCAGGGATGCACGACTCCAGCCTCTGGACATCAGACTCCTCCCCCTTCTCAGAGGACAGTGAAGCCTCAGGACATAAAGGGAATGGTCCACAGCCTTCGATCCATGGTTCTATCCGACTCTCTGTGGGGACCAGCCAGGTTCACACAAGGTAAACACCGACACCCTATTCCCCTGCCATCCTGGACATAAACAGAAGAGAAAAGCTGTAGTCTTCTCACAGAGGTCCAGCCCCTGGCACACAACCCAGGCAGGGCTTCTCCTGGATGACTGAAAATCCCAGCTGGCTCCGGGAACAACCAGCCAACACCAGCGACAACCAGATGGCTAAAGGCCAGCATAAGAACACAATCAACAAGAGACAGGGCAATATGGCTCTGCCAGAACCCCAGCAAGCACTGGATATCTTAACACAGCTGAAACACAGGAAAATGACCTTAAATCTATACTTATGAAGATGTTAAAGACTTTTACAGAAGAAATGAATAAATCCCTTAAAGAAATACAGGAAAATATAATCAAACAAATAGGGGCCTTCAAAGAGGAAATTAATAAATCCCTCAGAGAAATACAGGAAAATACAATCAAACAGGTGAAGGAAATGAATAAAATGGTTCTAAGTCTGAAAATGGAAATAGAATCAATAAAGAAAGCACAAACTGAAGAAGTCCTGGAGATGAAAAACTTAGAGGAGCTACAGAGGTGAGCATCACCAACAGAATACAAGAGATGGAGGAAAGGACCTCAAGCATAGAAGGTGCAATTGGAGAAATTGATACATCTGTTGAGGGACATCTAGGTTGTTTTCACATTTTGGCCATTACAAATAGAGCTGCTATGAACATGGTTGAGTAAGTGTCCTTGCTGTATAGTTGATCATAGTTTGGATATATGCCTAGGAATGCTGTAGCTGGATCTTGTACTTCAATATTTATCACTATTACTAATTTTCTGAGAAAGCGCCAGATTGATTTCCAAAGTGGTTGTACAAGTTTACATTCCCACCAGCAATGGAGGAGGGTTCCCCTTCCTCCACATCCTCTCCAGCATTTGTTGTCACTTGAGTTTTTGATCTTAGCTATTCTGATAAGTGTAAGGAGACCTGTATGAAAAAAAACTTCAAGTCTCTGAAGAAAGAAATTGAAGAAGATATCAGAAGATGGAAAGATCTCCCATGCTCATGGATTGGTAGGATTAACATAGTGAAAATGGCCCTCCTGCCAAAAGCAATGTACAGATTCAATACAATTCCTATCAAAATACCAACACATTTCTTTATAGAAATTGAAAGAAGAATTCTCAATTTCATATGGAAAAACAAAAAATCCAGGATTGCTAAAGCAACCCTGTACAATGACAGATCTTCTGGCGGTATCTCCATCCCTGATCTCAGGCTGTACTATAGAGCAACAATAATAAAATTGGCATGGTACTGACAGAGAAACTGGATGGGGGATTGATGGATTCGAATAGAAGACCCAGAAATAAACCTGCACTCCTAGAAATACTTGATTTTTGATAAAGAAGCCAATATCAAACAATGTAAACAAGATAGTATCTTCAAAAAAATGACGGTCTAATTGGATGTCTCCATGTAGAAAAGGCAAATATATCCATATTCATCATCCTGCACAAAACTAAAGTCTAAGTGGATCAAAGACCTCAACATAAAAGCAGACACACTAAACTGCTTAGAAGAAAAAGTGGGGAAGAGCCTAGAACTCATTCGCACAGGAGACAACTTCCCAAACAGAACACCAAGAGCACAAGCTCTAAGATCAACAATCAATAAATGGGACCTCATGAAACTGAAAAGCTTCTGCAAAGCAAAAGACACCTTCACAAGAACAAAACTACAGCCTACAGACTGGGAAAGGATCTTCACCACCCCTATATCTAACAGATGCCTAATGTCCAGAATATATGAAGAACTTAAGATAAAAAGCAGCAAACCAAGTAATCCAATTAAATAATGGGGTACAGAGCTAAACAGAGAATTCTAAATAGAGGAATACCTAATGGCAGAGAAACACTTAAAGAACTGTTCAATGTCCTTAGTCATCAAGGAGATGCAAATGAAAACAGCCCTGAGATTGTACCCCAGTTTTTAAATTGAGCTATTTGGTTTGCTGATGTCTAACTTCTTGAGTTCTTTATATATTTTGGATATCAGCCCTCTGTCAGACGTAGGGTTTCCCATTTTGTAGGATAATGTTTTATCCTTTTGACAGTGTTCTTTGTCTTACAGAGGAAGCTTTTCGGTTTCATGAAGTCCCATTTATTAATTGTTACATTTAGTGCCTGAGACGTTGCTGTTCTGTTCAGAAAGGTGTCTCCTATGCTAATTCATTCACTTTTAGTATATCAGGTTTTAGGTTGAGGTGTTTGATCCACCTGGACTTCAGTTTTGTACAGGGATATAGGTATGGATCTATTTGCATTCTTCTATGTGCAGGCATCCAGTTAGACCAGCACTATTTGTTGAAGATATTTTATTTATCTTTTTCCCATTGTATGGTTTTGGATTTTTTGTCAAAAATCAATTTGATTCCATTGTTTATTTATTTATTCCACTGATTGTTTTTATTCCAGTACTATGTGGTTTTTGTTACTATTGTTCTATAGTAGATCTTGAATTCAGAGATGGTGATATCGTCACAAGTTTTTTATTGTACTGGATTATTTTAGCTATTTTGTTTCCTTTTTCCATATGAAATTTAGTATGGTTCTTTACAGTCTGTGAAGATTTGTGCTGCAATTCTGATGGCAATTGCATTGAATCTGTAGATTGCTTTTGGTAAGATGGCCGTTTTTAGTATGTTGATGGGCATGGGAGATCTTTCTATCATTTGATACATTCTTCAATTTCTTTACTAAAAGACTTGAAGTTCTTGTCATGCAGATATTTCACTTGCTGTTGTATAATTTTCTTCTACTGTATCTTCTACACCTGAGCTTCTCTTTTCTATTGCTTGTATTCTGTTGGTAATGCTTGCATCTGTAGTTCCTGTTCTTTTACCTAGGTTTTTCATCTCTAGGATTCCCTCAGTTTGTGTTTTCTTTGTTGCTTCCTTTTCCATTTTCAGGTCTTGAACAGTTTTATTCATTTTCTTCACTTGTTTGATAGTATTTTTTTTCATTTCTTTAAGGAATTTATTCATTTCCTCTTTAAACGCCTCTATCATCTTCATAAGGTTTGATTTAAGTTCTTTTTTTTATTATTATTATTCAGCTGTGATAGGATAGCCAGGGCTTGCTGTAGAAGGATAGCTGGGCTGTATTGGTGCCATATTGCCCTGGCTCTTGTTGATTATGTTCTTATGCTGGCGTTTTGCCATCTGATTATGCTAGTGAGGCAGGTCTGGGAATGCAGGTAGAGTTGTAGGCTAGAAAATGGAGTTCAAGGGAGCGATTTTAGTTTATTGTTGTTGGGTATAATTTAGGGGGACTTGCGGGGCACTTTATTGTCTCCGGTGCCATCAGGCCTCCAGAAATGCAGGCTCTTCACATTTATGGGGGCATTTATGCCTGAAGAATATTCCAAGCCAATCCCTGTGAAACCAATACCTTTAGTTAGTATTAAGTCCCACCTTTTTGTACCTTCCTCATCCCGTGAACACGCCAAGACTTTTCAATAAGTGTAAACTAAGGCCTCTAGATGTCACTATTTCTTTAGTAAAGCATTCTATAAATAGTCACTCCAAATCTTTGATTCTCATCCAAATCTATGTGAACATTTAGTCACTTCATATACTAACAAATGTAGAGCACTTGGTAATTTACTGCATGTGACTGTGCTATTTTTAAAGATGGTCAGTTCTTTCTTAGCAGCTCTTTAGATATTCTTATGTCAGATATGCATTCACATTCCTAGAGTAATCAAGGGGTTAGCATTGGGCCAGAGTTGATCATTTCATGCAGCAAAAATTATTTTATGTTTGAAATATATCCATTTTATTCCCTAGATTCTAAATGGATATTACATTTCCTAAGATGCCATGCCTATAAACAATAGATCTTAGTTTTTATCACAGTGATCCTGATATAGGAACACACATAAGACATATTTATTAGACTCTTAATTGTCTTCCTATTTATCCAATGATATTGATATCACATTAAATTCTATGATGTTAATTATTAGCCAAGTCTGAATGGGAATATTCTGAAGTCATCTTAGATGTTCCCCTTTAAAGGGAGATTCCTTAATAAAGACAGGAATGGAGCTGGGTGTCATAGAATATTCCTATAATCCCAGCACGCTGAAGTCTGAGACAGGAAGATTGCTGAGAGCATGAGGCAATTTTAGACTATAAAAGGAGTAATAGGATATCTAGAGTTGCATAGTGACATTGAGTCTAAAGGGGAAGAGAAAGAGAGAGACAGACAGAGAGAGAGAGAGAAGAAAGAGAAGGAAAACATAAAAGGAAAAACATACAACATAGATAAATGCATTGAAAGTGAGATGAGTCTTCCCCACTGCTGTGAGCAAACTATATTAATGTGAGTGTTTTATTTTGACAAATAGATTCTTGTTTATAACTACATTTTCATGAAGGTCTTCTTGTGCTCTATCTTCTCCCCAATCACGTTACAACTATTTAACCAGTAGGCCATTTCCAACCCTGAGAAATGTAACTTTATCTTAAGTAATAAAGAAGTTAAGTATACTGTGAAATGAGTCTTAAATCGAGACTGTAATATTGAAACAGAATGATTAACAAATAAGAAAATTATTATATATATATTAATTTTAATCACAGATCATCCACTTGTATCCCAGCCATAGCCTCCTCCCTCTTTCCCCCCCAATCCCACTATCCCTCCCTCATTTCCTCCCTGCCCCCTTCAAGTCCACTGGTAGGGGAGGTCCTCCTTCCCTTCCATCTGACCCTGGCTTATCAGGTATCTTCAGGACTGGCTGCAATGTCTTTATCTGTGGTCTAGCAAGGCTGCTCCTCCCACAGGGGGAAGGGGAAGCTGAATGAGCCAGTCATTGAGTTCACGTCAGAAATAATCCTTGACCCCCTTGCTAGGGAACCCACTTGGGTACTGAGCTACCATGGGCTACATCTGACCAGGGGTTTTACATTATATCCATGCATGGTCCTTGGTTGGAGAAACAGTCTCATAGAAGACCCCTGTACCCAGATATATTTGGTCCTTGTAAAAAACAAGGAAATCATGAAATTTGCAAGCAAATGGTGGTAACTAAAAAAGATCAACCTGAGTGAGGTATTCCAGAAGCAGAAAGACACACATGGTATGTACTCACTTATAAATGGATACTAGAACTATAAGATAAGATAAACATACTAAAATCTGTACACCTGAAGAAGCTAAACAAGGAGGAGGACCTGGGATAAGATGATCAATCTTTACTTAGAAAGACAAATGGGATGGACATTGAAGCAATGAGAAGCAGGACAGGAGCCTACCATAGAGGACCTCTGAAAGACTCTACCTACCAGTGTATCAAAGCAGATGCTGAGACTCATGGCCAAACCTTGGGCAGAGTACAGGGAATCTTATGAAAGAAGAGGGAGTTAGTAAGACCTGGAAAGGACAGGAACTCCACAAGACCCAAGTATATCTGGGCACAGGGCTTGTCTGAGATGGTTTCTCCAGCCAAGGACCATGCATGGATATAACCTAAAACCCCTGATCGGATGTAGCCTAAGGCAGCTCAGTATCCAAATGTGTTCCCTAGTAAGGGGAACAGGGACTGTCTCTGATATGAACTCAGTGGCTGTCTCTTTGACCTCCCCAACCCCTGTGGGAGGAGCAGCCTAGCTAGGCCACAGAGGAAGACATTGCAGGCAGTCCTGGTGAGACCTGATAAGCTAGGTCAGATAGAAGGGGAGGAGGAGCCCCCCTATCAGTGGACTTAGAGAGGGGCAGGGAGGAGATGAGGGAGGGAATGAGGAAGGGAGCAACAGCTGGGATACAACTTAATTTAATTAAAAAATAGAAAAAGATGGGTTGGTTGAATGGCAAGTATTTATGTTCCATTTCTTTTAACATGGAGGGTTTAAAATTAAATCTATGTTCCCTATGTGCCCCTAGCTAGTGTTCTTTGTAAGATTCACACCAATCAAATTAAATATAGATTCAGGAAAGGGAGTAAAATATAGAAAGGAAGCTATGGTCTTTCAGAGGCTGCTGGTGGAAGGCTACTATCCTGTTCCCTGTCTTCTCCTCCTACTGTTGTCTATCCTGTTTCAGGGTATTGAAGTAAATGCTTAGACTCATAGCCAAACTTTGGTCAGAGTGAGGGGATCTACGGAAGAAGGGGAAGATAGAAAGACTTGGAGGAGACAGAAGCTCTACAAGGAGATCAACAAAGCCAAAAAATTTGTGCCCAGGGGTCCTGCAGAGACTGATGAAACAACCAAGGACCGTGCATGGAGAGGACCTAGACCCCCTGCTTAGATGTACTCCATGGGCAGCTCAGTCTCCAAGTGGTTCCCTATAAAGGGAGCAGGGTCTGCCGCTGTTAACGGACTCAGTGATCAGCTCTGTGTTCACCTCTCCCCGGCGAAGTCGCCTAACTAGGCCACAGAAAAAGAGGATCCAGACAGTCCTGTTGAGGGCTGATAGGCTAAGGTCACATAATAGGGGATGAAGTCCTCCCCTATCAGTGGACTAGGAGAGGGACATAGGGGGAGAAAATGGAGGGAGAGTGGGATTGGGAGGAGATGAGGAAGGGGTCACAGCTGGGATACAAAGTGAATACATCGTAATGAATAATAATAATAAAGAAAAAATAATAAAAGAAAGGAAGCTATGGTTATTATCTGTAACTTCTATTACTAAACATCATTTGAAGTATCTGGTTCTTTAGTGTTTTTCTTTGTGAAACATCTTCACAGAACACCAGTAGTTTTATTGTGGCTGAGATCTGTGGAAGAGTTTTGAAAATAATATCAACAAACAAAATTTAAACTTTGTTACCCAAGCCATTTTAGTATTTCCAAATGCCAGTTAGTTGTTCAAAATCCATTAGTTCTGATTAATTTAGCACAGATAGTTTAGTTTCCCAGAAATTAATTTTTGATTAATAGAATTATGATATTTTAATTCATCATTGAATATTATTTCAAATGTTTGCAAGAATTATCTGAAAGTATCATTTTGCTTTCATTCTGCATGTATAAAATGATGTATTGAATAATAGCATATTAGATGTAAGAAAGAAAGAATGAACAAATCTGCCTTCTTTACTCAGGGAAATTATCCATTGTCAATTAAGAAAAAAAATCTGAACAATAAAGGACAATTATAAGAATCCTTCACCATCAGTACTGTGTTGGTTATGAATATTTGAATATATGTAAAAATTTAGAAGTTCAGTATTTAAAAATTGATTATTTAAATAAAACTGCATCATTGCTGATGTAATGTGTGTGTGTAATGTTATGTATGTGCATACAGTAATCAAAATATACAGAGAAGTAAATTTTGAATAAGAAAATAGGAGAGTTTAAACAATTTATATTGTTTAAATAATCTAAATAAAAATAGAGAAAGCAAACACAGGAAATAAAAGCAAATACAAAGGTTGACATGTATCCAACAATGTTTGCTTGTGCTTAAGACTGATTTTTATGTAGAAATTAAATGGATAACTACTTAATAATTATGAAAATTTATGAAATTTAGTCATAAAAAATTTAAAACCGTGTAATATTGGTATGGCAACATGATGAAAAAATTATTAATTATGTTTGAACATATGACCTACATTTGCAAGCATTTTAATTAAATTAGAATTTTTTAGGACAGAACACCCAATTTTCTTCTCAAGCATAAAGACTATATTCATCAAAGAAGATGATTTTATGCTGGGCCATTTTATGCTGGGCCATAAAATGCATTTTTTTCAACTTGGCAATAATTTATTATTTTGACTTTTGTTAATGTTGAATGCTGTTATGTACATTTATAGACCTTATATATTTTTTATTTAAATCTCATTCATCCCTCAAACTAGATCCTCTTGAAGATCCTAAATCACATAAGCAATTGAACACCATAGAGCCTGAAACAAAAGCCTCTTGGCATACAAAATATGCTTTGGGTTGGTAAGGAAAGTAGGAAACCTGCAAAATAAACGTGGCTGCTCTATTTGTAATAGCCAGAACCTGGAAACAACCCAGATGTCCCTCAGTTGAAGAATGGATACAGAAATTGTGGTACTTTTACACAATGGAATACTACTCAGCAATTAAAAAGGAGGAAATCATGAAATTCGCAGGCAAATGGTGGGACCTGGAAACGATCATCCTAAGTGAGGTTTCTCAAAAGCAGAAAGAAACATATGGTATATACTCACTTATATAGACCTATAGGATAGGAAGGTCATGCTGAAATC
>CM053751.1:45426004-45453564 GCA_028658305.1 Pachyuromys duprasi
TAAAATGCATTTTGAGGAACTTGAAAAGATCAAAACCGTATGCTGAATATTCACTGATCTCACAAAACTGAGATTAAATCTGTTTCATTAAGAAACTCAGTAACAGCCTGGAGAGATGGCTCAGTGGTTCTGAGTACCGACTGCTATTGCTTTGGACCTGAGTTCAGTTCCCAGCCACTGTATGTCTGGAACTCCAGCTTCGGGGTGGGGTGGTCTTCCATCACCCTCTTCTGTGCTCCAAAGGCATAGTCAATCACACATGTGCACACCAACACACAGGCACATTTACATATGTGGAGGTCACAGGACAATTTGCCTGTAATTCCAGCAGCCTGAGAGGCTGAAACAGGAGTCTGGCTATAAAAGAAAATAAAAATCAGGTGTACTCTCTGCGACGCTTTATGTGATCTGAGTGCTGATTTTGTAGTCTCTTCGTTCTGATTATTAAGTCAGTATTGCTTTGCATATGCTCTGGCCTGCTTGAATGAGTAAGCTAATAATGTAACTTTTTAGCATGCAGCTGACATTTGAAGTCTAGCGTGTCTGTGAATAGATAAGAGCAGAGTGAGCGACGGAGATGACTATAGACAGAAATCCAGAGAACGTCCACAGGGAGGAGCCTGGCACTGGGGGCTTAGAGGAGGATAAAAATGATTTGGATGCTATCAGCAACTGTTAACAAAATGCATGCCGGGGAACTTG
This sequence comes from Pachyuromys duprasi, assembly GCA_028658305.1. NCBI lineage: Eukaryota > Metazoa > Chordata > Mammalia > Rodentia > Muridae > Pachyuromys > Pachyuromys duprasi. The sequence continues at coordinate 45,426,707 of CM053751.1, forward strand.
TAAGACAAGTGAGATGACCAAAAGCACTCTATATTTAGAATGATAGCAAATAAGAGAAACAAACCCAGGAGCAGTGATACCTGACCAGAATTGGAGTCAGCGTTTATTAAATGATAATTTACAGCAAGAGTGAAAAGGAATTCTCTCTTTTAGGTTTTAGGAATATATTACCATACAGTAAAACAACCCTCAATTTCACTGGTGAAATGAGAGCATGTTTTTCTCATGTACAGAACATTTGGTTTTGGGCAGCTGCCAATATCTACTCAAGAGCAGAAGAGTATGGAGAGGAAATCTATGTAATTCTCCTGTTGTTACAGTTTGTATGTTGGAAGAAGATGCTGCTTCTGTCTTTTACCTGACAGGTTCCAAATGCGTCTGTGTGGACTCAGCTAAACGCTTTGCTATCTGAAAGGAAATCTGTCCATTAGCAAGGATGAGCTTGGACTGATGACAACAAAGTGGCCCAGAACACTTCATCCATTGTGCACCTTGTCCACTGTGGAGACCACACAGCTGTCACACCGTCATTCATTTCATAAATGTCCATTGAGTGTCTGGTACTTACCAGATTCTGTGCTAGGTCTTTGGTATATGTCCCCTGCAAAAAAGTAGAAAAAGGCCCCTGATGATGGGGCTTAATTATGCTAAGAGGCTGTCACATGCCCTAGAAAAACGTCAAACTGCATGGCCTCAGATTACTGATGATGGGTGTAAGTGAAGTACACCAAGTATCTCAGAATATAAAGGATGCAAATATAGTAGCATGTCTACTATCCTTGCTGGGCACACCATAGAAAGCTATAGTAAATAAAACCGTGGCTTTCAGTGAGGGCAAGGCCTTTGCCAGCTTACAATCACTGAAGTTGAAATTGAAGTTATTCTTTGACTAATCACTCCTAGTTGAAATAACTCAGGTTGTCTGTATTAGTTCAAAGACTGTCCCTCTAGTTAATTAGTTTCTACATATTTAATCCAGAAGTAATTATTATGGTGGTTAAACAGTAAACATTTATAATGACATACAAGTGTGTAGGTGTATTTTTGGAACACGATGCTCCTGAATCATAGCTAGAAGATGCTCAGCCTGCAGAGCATCAATGGCTGAGGGGTATGCATTTAGGAGAAAGCTGTGGGTCCAGGTGGCTTTTGATTGACACACAGAATCCTCTCATTTTTCTCATCTCCAAATGATCATTATGCACAAATAATGTAGGCAAAATCAGCATATGCTCAAGGATAGGACCATGTTACAGTAGCCACGGCTGGACACTGTATGAACAGCTCAGCAATTTAAAGCTCAGTGGCTAAAATTCATCAGCAGTTCAGTAAGGGCCTCTAAATGCTCTATAACATTCATGTTTGTAAGCAACAATTTGTACAGCAGTGTGCCACTAACCTGTGATTAAATAAATTACACATGGGGTTGAGAAATAGCTTTTTGGAAGATTTTGAAATTCATGACAAATTTTGCATATCAATTTTTCTTTTAGTATTTCATTAGTTTTGTTCGACTTCCATGGAAGACATTAAAATTCCAGGTGTGTTACACCAGAAAGAGAAGATAGGCATTTCAATGAAAACAATGATGAAAATAATGATGGAAGGTTTGGAAATGAGATGAGATGACTGAGTGTATACAGATAAGATGATGGTTTAATTCCACCTGCAGATGACAGTACCCATCCAGGCAGAAAGCAGAGTGTTAACCAGCTACTCTTCAGAGGTGGAGGTAAGGTTAGAGAGGTCATTTGCCTCGTCACTCTCTGGAAGGTTGGAAGGAGAATGGTCATTAGCTTACTCAACTAATAATTGTATTGGTGTGAGTGATAAAAAGGGAATAAAAGATGAAGGAACAAGACACGATCAACATAAGATAAACTGGAAGTTCTGTGTTTTTTTAAGAGAACTTAGCCCCCCCTTTTTTCCCTCTTAACTTTACAAGTATATTTCTGTGCCTGTGTGTGAACGCCAGGGTGGAGTTCAGAAGGCAACCATGGACATTATTTGAAACAGGGCCCCTTGCTTGTCATTGGATATACAAGCTGGTTGTCCCTCAAACTTGTGGAAATTGCCCTGTCTCTGCTTTGTACCTCCCCTGGGTTACAGATGTGCCTGTAACAGATGTGGGCCAGTGTGGCTTTGCGTGTGTCTGTGGATGCGGATGCTAGATCCTAACTCAGGTCCCCACATCCACTTTATCCACTGAGTCATCTTCCCAGTCCAACTTGTCAGTTTTAAAAAGGAGTTTGTGAGACAGTAAGATTGGGTTGAACTACAAATCAGTATCAGGAATACTGGTTTTTAAATTAAAATGACAATAGCTCGGCAGTAGACTGGATATCCATTTCTGGACCCATATAGTAGAAGGTGAGAACTAACTCTAGTAAGATATTCTCTGACCTCTACACACACCCTGTGAAACAAACAACATATATGGTCTCTTCCCAGTAAATACTTGGAGTTTAACATATTTAATTTTGTTGTTGTTTGTTTTTAAAGAAGAGATGCTAGAAAGGCAAACATCCAAATGGCAAAATGACTTTCATTGAGACCTAGAATGTTGTCTTGTGACAGTGTCATTCCACGAATGACTGAGGTAGACATCAGAAAATCCTCAGCGATCCCTGTACACTGCTGCAGTCAGGGTTAAGAACTACCCCATTCTTAACAGTGTAGCAAAGAACTCCAGTGACTGTAATTCAGTAGTAGTTTAATAACATGATCAGTGTGTCAAGCTACGTTTTCTTAATAAGGTCAGCTTATAGATGAGAATAAAGATGTCACTTTGAAGTGACAACTAGAAGAATAAATTTCCTTGCCACTCTGTTCTCTTGTAGTTAGAAAGGAGTACCTAATAAACATCAGAATTCCTGGAAAAAATTAAGCCATCCCTCAATATAATGTAGTAATGCATTTTTTAAAAGGCCACGTTCAGGGGGGAAGTGTGTAGAGCATATTTTCCATATACACTACATACAATAAACATTGGCGGTTTGTTTCTATATGAAATGTCACATGAGGTTAGTAGAGGTAGCTGTTCTAGCAATTTTGGCTCACTGAAACTCTATCATGATTGGGAATCCTCTCTGGGATTGGATAGTATTGAGACATCAAAGTATCATGCATACAACTTTGAGGCATTCAATACTTATGGATTTATTTATGCAGTTGGGCATTGTTTACTTCTTTCTATGTGCTCCATTCAGTGAACACATTGAGGCTGATTCCCTGGCTAGGAAGATAAAGCAAGTTCATGTTGTCCTGGGTTGTTTTGCACATTGACCCAAGATATTAAGAGAGTTGGATGTTGTGTCTTCCTCACCTAGGCTCTGGTTTCTATGCAATCTTCCCATTTGTAGTACTGGAGAAAAGCAAGTGAGACTATGTCTCCAGAAGCGCAGAAAGAAAACTTGGACACTTCCTCAGGCAGCAAATGCAACTTCCCTTTCCTACGCATTAGCTGTAATGTTTCCCTTCCTATTATCATGCTGCAGGCAAAAAACAGAAACAAAAACAAAAAAACCCAAACACCTCTGATACTACTTAGATCTTTCCTGAAGCTTGAGTACTGATACCTAGCGTACTTTTGTACCTTGTGTGTGTACTTTTTACACATATAAATTACTTCTTAAATGGTTAACTAGGAGTATGAAACACACAAGATAGCTTTAACTAGGATATCCAGCCATACTTTCACCTACTGAGCTCTTGACTACTTTTGTTTGAGATTGAAGGAAAAACTATTTTCTATTTTTCTTCTTTTCCCTCTTCCTCTTCACCCTCTTCTTTCCTTTTTCCCTCCTTCTTGTCTTCTCTTTCTCCTTTCTTATTCTTCTTCATATTCCTCTCATTGAGGCATTAATTTTTTTAGTCTCCTAAGCCTTATCTTTCTCTACTTCATTTTTGATTTATTGAGCAGATGGTTTTCAGGCAGAAAGTGAGCAGTAACCCAACCATTGGCTAACACCTTGTAGAGGTAAGGAAAAAAAGTCACTGAAAGATTTTTTAAAGAGTGGAAAGTTGTACAGGAGAGAAAATTCAATAGGTTATGAAGAAAGTTATAGGCAAACCGAAGAAGAAAGGGAGAGCTGAAATATTAGCCTTAGCAAGCGTTTCCCACTCTATCCACACAACTGGCTACATTAATATGGACTGAGTAGCTCAAATAGCTTATTTCAGTCATGGCTTGGCTCTTGTTGCAATGTTTAATGTGACATTAAAACACAAAAGCAAAAAACTTGGGTGCCAGAGATTTTAACTCAGGTCCTTCTGTTGGCATAGAGAGCACTCCAATCCCTGAGTCATCTCTCTAGCCAGCATCTGTTCTTATAGACAGCTGGCTGTTGAGTTATAGTCTCATTAAAAGTGATCAATTTTAATGAACCTCCCTAGCATGGCTTTTATTTGGCTATGATTTGATTTTGTGTAGTAGTTCAATATCTAGTCAAATTCTAAATAAACTGACATGAGGTTTGAACAGAAGCGAAAGAGATGCGTTACAGAGCAGAGGGATGCAGGCCAGCGTTCTTTGAGAGAGCTGGTATAACTGCTGAGGAGCCACAGCCCCATAGACAGTGAAATACGACTCTCAATACCTTTGTTCCTTTAAAGTTCTTCCAACTTTCCACTCTATCAGTGAATCATAAAAATTTAGTAGTTTATAGGCAAGCACAATATTAAAAATAAAGGAAATAATAAAAAAACCCTCACATCTTTACTATTATTGCTGACTTTATTTCAAACTCAAAACAAACGTATCTCCAAACTCAAAGAGTTGTTTAAATGGGCCTTCTTTCACGGCAGTTAAATACCAATAAAAATAATAAGCTCAATCTTTCATTTTCAGGTTGAATGGATTAGTGGAGACTAGTTCTCATTGCGACATTGTCTAAAACAAAAGTCTGTCTGTCCCATTATTGCAAGGCATGGGAAGGCAGAAGGAGTAAGGAGGACGAAGTGAAGGGCTGCTTGTCCCTGTGATGGCCACAACAGCAGGTCTGGGGCAAGGCCATCTTCAAGAACACCAGCCATGGAAGACTGGCACACCTGTAGGTTTGGAGAAGTAAATAAGCCTGACTCAATCTTCACAAACCACAATTAGAGAATTGCTCCGATAATAGCTCTTTCTTAATGGCATCATATTTATTATGTGAGTGAAGATCAGTGAAAGAAATGACAAAGATCGAAATGATTTCCTTGTTAATTATGAGCACATCCATATAATTTAACTGGGCTGATTCATTGGTGAAGACATTACGTTTTCTGATCAATGACACTTACACGTTGAAGAACTAAAGTCCAACACCACCAAATTTTGATTTCTAAGGATTTGAAAACTCTGTGAATTGTTAAAGTTCAAGCCTGTAACCCTGCAGAAGACTCTTACTTTTATGTTTGTTTTCCCATAAGGACTGCTCTGCTCCACACTGAGGAAACCATGCTCCAACATTCTAGTCTTTTTGAATGTCTACACCACGCTCATCCTAGAAATAATGCAAATCCCAGCACCTTGAATATCCAAGTTGAGGAAAGAAATAAACTGTCAATAATTTTGGTTTAGAATAGAAAGATAAGTGCAGAAGACTGAATAAACCAAAAACCAGTGGCCAACACTTAGTGTGATACTTAATTCTATTTCCTCTGCTTACTGCTAAGCCTGACAGCAATGAGCAGTGAAGTGAGTGGTGATTCACTGGATATTGTGATTCACCTGAAGAAGGCAGTCCCATTGGAATACCTTTTTGCTTAGAAATCTAACCCTTTTCAAATATTCTTTCATTTGAGATGACATCTCATGCCTTTAAAATACCATAAGTCATCATCTCCACAAAAAGCATCTACATAATTCTAGCTTTGATGGAACCTTACTTTAATATGAGTCAATAGCCTTGTAAAATGCTATGAGCCACAGGAAGTCCAAGTTCAGCAGAATCATGCTACTGTTACGCACAATAAACAAATGTAAATCATATGCCTTAGTATGCTAATCCACCAAGAAATAGAATCAGGACTTCAGTTTTGGAGGGAAACATTCCACAATTATCGCATTCCTATATAATAGCATTTGAGTGGAATTGCTCATGAGCTGATTATTTATGCTGATTACAAAATGTGTCACTGTAACAAGAAAGGGCACAGATTATTCTGTGTGGAGTTTTTAAAAGCTCTCTGAAGAATATAGACACTGGTCTACTTTAATCATGGAGGTAAATTATTATGCTAAAATGACTACAATGAGAAGCAATTAACTAGAACAGACAAACAAATCACCACATAGAAAATTAGCAAGAGGTTTATTGTTCCTCAGTAGTTCCTGTAGATTGTTCTTTTTCATACAGTGATAACATACAGTCAAAATATTTAGCCAAGATTAAAAATAAAATTACCTACTCAAATTTTAACTAGTAAAAAAAAATCACATCGTTGTAAGTCATAAAGGCTAGAAGAATGTAGCTCTGAGATACAGAAAACAATCTATACAGCTACAGAAATACAGTTTTAGTCTTCCATTGCCATTTACATAGAAGCAAACATTCTACCTCTAGGGACTGCCTCTACTACATGAACCCAATCTTCTTTGTGATGAAAATTTAACAGGTACTTAGAAACTACTATTGCTGTGAAGCACTGACTTCTACCTTATGCTCCCAAAGCAACTAAAACCACTACAAAGACCTGGGACTACAGCTCTCATTTACTCCTGTTCATAATGATGTCAGGTCGCTGTTGGATATTAGCAGGCCTGGAGACTCTGCTGCTGGATCATTTTCATAACCAACTAGGTAATGAAAATTTGGTAATTTTCATTACCAAATAGGTAAGCCAAGCATCGGAACTTCAGTGTTCTGGTTATTGGTCAGGGAAACAGAATCTGAGTCATCTGTCTAGCTCTGGGGGAGGAGATGTAATGTTCTGAACTGCCTGAAAAGCCATCATATCAGTGGGGGGGGGCAGAGACATAGCTCGATACTGCTATTCTCAGCAGCCTGGGGTGTTGCCCTAATCATTCAAGGACCTCAATACTGGTCAAACTAGAATTTATGCTTTGATACTAAAAAGAATTTTAGGGTTAGCTGCTCTGATGAAGCTTAATTGGAGATGTTATCAAAGGTATGCGGAGAAAAAGTAGCTCAGGAAGAGAACAAGAGAGCAGGCCTGTGTGGTTCTCCAAGACAGTCTGATTTTAAGTGTCCTGCTTTTCAACTCTCTGTAGGATTTTCAGAAGCATTTCAAAGTGTATTATTGTTTAACTGGTTTCTGGGGATTCTCACTCTTCCGCTCCCCCTCACTCCCATTTTGATAATTGAGGTAACGAGCTAGTTCTGGCATGCCTTGTATGTTATTACAATTTGATAACATAAAAATGAGTGATTGGGTTTAGAATGCTATTTTCCTTGTAAATGGAGATTTGTGGTGAAAATCCTATAAAGCTGCAGATTTACAAAGAGGGAGGAAATAAGGTCATAAGCAGTTACTAATCGTGTAGACTTCTTCCTTCAACAATGGTTGAAATCCATGGCTCTGCATGGATTTTAGAATTATGGGATTTCCACTCTTCTCCCAATGTAAAAACACAGATCTTATCTCAAAGGGGATGAAATATAGTTTATTCTGATCCCAAAATATGAGTGACTAAGGCTAAGAATAATGAATTCATATTACTTTAACTTCCATGCGCCATTGTGGAAGCAGTTTCAAAAATCATTTTTTTTATAACAGACAAACAAACTAATCCATATACTTTTAAAATACATTGCTGGGGACATTAAGCAGATTAAAGTAAAATGAGAAATCTCTGCTATAATTTGCCAAATGATGTCTGATGACACTCTCAGACTTTTGGTTGATAGAAGCTAGGTGTCTGCTTATATATGCCAAGGAATTTACCTGATTATTACAAACATGTACAAAGGAGGACAATAAATAGTTATTAAGAAGTGAAACAAGCCCCAAGATAATTTGGCTCTTGGCTTGTATTATTTCACTATCTAAAATTAGTAAATCAGCCTTCCAGAAGGCGCAGGGGAAATTGTTGTTTCTTTCCTAGAATTTTTGTTCATACCTCTCATATCCCCCCCCCCAATTCTGTCTTTATATTCTAATTAAATTGGTAAATAGTTGTTTAAAATCTTACAACGTTTTCATCTAGCCTGGGGATTTCTAATAAAGACCAGACTACTATCTGTCAATCACACGGACAGGAAAAGATCCTTCTTTATAAATAGTTGAAAGCCTTTCTGAAGTGCAGATCAAGACAGACCTTTGATCCATTGTCCAGCCTCTCGATGTGAGTGTGTTCAGTCTAACTTTGCAGAAAGCTGTAACTTTCTTCCATACTATTTTGAGTGGCTACTCTGAGTTCTTTTGAGAAAGCTCACGAGGATTAGGAGTTGATACCTATCTCATTTCCTCACAAGACTGATGGTGAGGTAACTGAGGTGTTTTGTTGCTAGCTGATTGCCTTGTTACAGACCCCCAAGAATGTATTCACAATTGTCCCATCATTTTCCTAGATTCCAAGAATAGTGAAAGCTTATAGATCAGTGCTTCGCAATCTTCCTAATGCTGCAATCCGTTAATACATTTTCTCATCTTGGGGGTGACCTCCAATCATGAAATTATTTTTTGTTGCTACTTCGTAGCTAATTTTGACAGTCTTATGAATAATAATGTAAATACCTGTGTTTTTTGATGGTTGTAGATGACCCCTGTAAAAGGGTCACTCAAACCCCAAAGGGGTCACAACTCACAGGCTGAGAACCATTGGTGTAGTTAGATTACTCCACCACTCAATTCCAAATAGGGATAGTCATCTCTTAATAAGGTAACTGGATCATCTCGTAACAAGTCACTAGGACTTATTTGGGTTTGCAGAACCAGCACTGAGACTGCATCACAAACTGACCAAGACTGTTTGAGTATACATAACTACCCAGTTCTTCCTTTGTTTGAACCTAAATCTCATGTCAGCACTGCAAAGATGTCTGAAATGCTTGGTCACCATTTATCTAAAATGTCCATATTGATTAAAATAATTTCCTGTGAGTTGAAGAATGGGCCCTACCTCTTGTCTGTTGTGTTGTGGTATCTGCAAGGGAGAGACTCCTCCCTTTTATCCTTGACACCTGCATCAGTCAGGAGAGCTGGCCTCAACAGGATCATAAGAGCAGGAGAGATATTCCTACCCCTTACCTGCTTCAGCACTTGGAAGAGCAGGCCCTGTTCCTCACCCGGGAAGCACAGCAGAGCTGACTCTGATGCCTTGGGAGAACTGGCCCTGCAACTTGTCTGTCCTGAGGCAGAGTGGGCAAGGGAGAGATGGCCTACTCTTGTCCTTGTCATCTATAGCTGGTGGGAGAGTTGGCCCTGGGGTCATTAGAGTGAGATAACTGGCCATGTCCCTCAGCAGTTGCAATCCTCCGGGGAGCAGGTCCTGCATCTTGCCTGGGAAGCAGGGTAGAAGTGGCCCTAGTTGCAGAAGTTGCTGGTGAGCCAGCCATGAAGGCATGAGAGTCGGAGAGCTAGCAGACTGACCAGCTCAGACACCTTTTAGGCACAGATCCAGAGATTTAAATTGGTCCAACTGAATACTTACCCCATCGATGAACGCTGGAGTGCATGAGAAGATCAGTCCTACAGATCCAAAACTACAGATTCTTCATGACACAGGACAACAACAGGATATCTGGGAGGGGAAATCCCACTGAGGTCCCAACATTGATAGAGTAGCAGAAGTTGGAAGTCTCAAATGAGATCAACAAGTCATTGCAGTGAACATTTGTAAGCAAAAGATACAGTGTGGGACACACTGTGATACACGACAGCTTTCACAACAAGATTTTTTTTTTCTGTCTTGGGGAGGTTGCAAAGGTGGAGGACAGGTCCAAGAGGAGGGAGGACATGAGTGGGATTGGGATACATGATGTGAAATTCACAAAGAACGGATAATTTTTTTTAGAAATTCCTACCTTTTCACCATTATGGAAATAAAAACAGCTTTTCACCCTCCCAGCTGAGAGCAAGATTTCTTCTGAACAAGGGTCCCTCAGATGTACATACCTCAATGGCTTTTGCTGCTTGCTCTTTTGTTTCAAACTCAACAAAGGCAAATCCCTTAGGATCCCCGGTAGATTTGTAATGTGGGATACTTATGTAAACCACATTGCCACACTTCCCAAATACTCTCTCAATCCAGCTATGAGTGATGTTTTGGGGGAGTAATTCCTATAATAAATCACAAGTAGTTAATGAATGGTTAAGTTCCTACATATATAAATAATTTATAAATAAAAAAATAAAAACAAGCAAAGGTTCATAATAAAAATCTTATGCGTTTAGTCATTGTAGAAGATAATGTTTCATAATAACATTTCTATTCTAGAACATTATATGCTTGATGATATTTCCCCTCATTACCATCTCTAGTCTGCACTTCATCCTCCTACAACACTTGCTCTTCTTCACGTCATCTACACTTCCGAGAACACAATCAAAGACTTTAAGTCACCAATTACTTTTTTTCTTTCTGACATGTTAGAAACCCTAGAGTTGGTTCCTGGTTACAAAATTAAAAGTACATTTTATAGTCTTCCTCAGAGAAGGACATATAATGCATTATCCAATGCTAAATGGTCAGCCCTGAAGAGACACACAGAAGTAACGGTATACAGATTACATTATGCTTATATATTTAGAAAAATATGCATATATGCATGCATACACACAAACCTTATACACATATGTAATAACAATTGAAGGGGGAAAAGGTCATGAATTTGAAAGAGAACTGAAATGAGTATATGGGAGGGTTTAGAGGAGGAATATATGGGAAAGTAATGTAGTTATGCTATAATTTCAAAATCTTTTAAAGTACATTTTAAATAATAAAAAGCAACTCTTGACTGCTTTACCTTTGAGACAAGAGCCAAGAGCTTACCAAAATTAGGTTCCTATCTTCTCATGGAGAGTGAGAAGATACAAGATATAAAAGGTACAAGTTTCTTTAATGCTTGTCAAAAGGACAGCTCCAAGGTTCTTGACAAAGACAATTTTCAGTTGTGAAACTAAGGAAGGCATTCTAAAAAGAAATTTACAGCTCAAAAGGCAGAAACAAGTGACACTTGGAAATTTTCTTTTTCCCATTTTTCCTTTTACTGAAAATAGATTTTTCCCCTCATATATCTTGATTATAGCTTTCCCCTCCCTCAGTTCCTCCCATTTTCTCTTCATCTCCCCTCTGCTCTCCTTCCCTCTTCCATGGATCTACTACCTTTCTGTCTCTCAGTTGAAAAGAACAGTCTTCTAAAATATATCAACAAAACATGACAAAATAAAATAAAATATAAAATGAAGCAAAAACTATCATATTGAAGTTGGACATGGCAACCCACCAAGGGGAAAAAGAGTCCGAAGAACAGGGACAAGAACGAGAGATCACCCCTTATTGTCACAGTCACGAGTTCCATAAACTCCTAAGCTAAAAGCTGTAACATCCATGTGCGGACCTGGTGCAGACTGATGCAGGCCCTGTGCTTGCTGCTTCAGTCTCAGTGAGCTCGTATGAACCTTGCTTGGTTGTTCTGATGTTCTTCATCCCCTCTGGCCCTTAAAATCTTCCTGTTCCTCTTATATGGGATTCTTTGAGGTCTGTGGGGAAGGATTTGATGGAGACCTCTCATTTAGACTCCTTCTATTTCTGCATAACCTCTGGCTGTAGCTTCCATCCCCACATGTTGCTGGAAGAAGCCTGTCTGATAATGATTGAATGAGGCACTGATCTATGAGTATAACAGTATCATTTGGAGTCATCATCTTGATACTTTCTTTTAGACCAATGGTGTCTGGTTTTACTCTGTGTCTCTGGGATATCTAGTCTCTGGTTCTTGGTTACCCATGCATTGTTGGGTATGAGTCCTTTTCATAGAGTAGGCTTTACTTCAGAGCAGATGTTGACTGCCACTCTCACAAGTTCTGTGCCATCCCTGCCCTAGCATATTTTGCAGGCAGGACAGGCTATATAGATTAAAGGTTTTGTAGCTGGGTTGGTGTCCATGTTTCTTTTTCCAGAGCCTGAAGACACTTGGAAATTTTCTAAAGTTCAGTGCTCTAAAGTAAGGGAAGTGAAACGTTTGGGTATAGGAAACCAGTTCAGCATTGGTACTGCCTTGGTCATAGGTTTGATAATTGTTTATTTCTTGAGCTTATGCTGAGTGTTCATTTCTTGAGTTCAAATTATCACCGGATCCTAGCACAAAGCCTCTATGTGCACAGTCTAAGCAGAGGGCTCAATTATTACAGGGTTTTACCTTGACAGCCCTTCACAGAACATTTTAAGGCTTCTGGTACATCCAACTTTTTGAAAATTCCAAATAGACATTATCTTTCACAAAGTTCACAGTCAAGAACCATACCATCAAGTTACAAAAAGAACTGTAAAAAGTTTCATAATATTTGAGTGAGATTACGACCTTTTGGGTTTTTTGTTTGCTCACTTTGAAGACCACGTTTCTCTGTATAGTCCTGGAACTCACTATGTAGACTGGGTTGGTTTTGAACTCCCAGAGATCCGCCTGCCTCTGCTTCCTGAGTGATGAAATGAAAGGCATATGCCACTATGCCAGGCAGCTGAGTTTATGGTTTTTGTGTTCTGTACTCATAGCTACCTTTGGACACATGCAAAGATAAAGGCTTTAAATTAGACATACCTGAAACCCTTCCTTTTTGAAACGGATTGTCAGTCTGTGAACTTTCCATGATGGCATTTGTTTCCATATTCAAATGTCCTCTTTCAGTCAATTGCTTAAATTTCTTCTTCATCATACTTCTGCTCACATTCAATGTGTTTTCTCATAATTTCTTTTTAATGACTCTGTCCTAAAAGAAAATTATTAAAACCAAATAGAAGTTCCTCTCACTGGTGAAGAGAGGCTATGAATGGTTAATGTTCATAGATCAAAGCCTTGGCAGAATACAGTCCACCTGAAGACATTCATTGCAGTACAAATATGCAACAGCTATTACTCACGTCTTATGGTAGTATTATGATTTTTCAATAAATAACTCTAGACATTTAAATTTTTAAGGATTATGCTTTTGCATTTTGTAGATAACAAAATTTAAGTGATAGAAATGATATAAATAACCATGAACCACCTTTTTGTAGTTGGAAGGTACAAATTATAAACTAAACAAATCTATTTCTGCTGCTTTGAAAGAAAATAAATTATGTTTGGTACAAAGAAATTAACCATCATTCAGCTAGCATTTCAAAATGGCTTAACAGTGTTAGGGACAATTAAACTGAGCATGGATTTAAAAAATGTTTGAATGTAACCCTTAAGAAAAATTATAACTAATATGTGGTTATTACTAGGACAATCCAAAAAGTAAGTCGTTGTATTATAATTTTAAGAAATATAACATTTAAAACATAGAAACTCGGCAAGAAAAATAACCACGAAGTGAGTCTTGACTGTATTTCATGGATCAAAGAACCAGCAGAGGATCTTTTTAACAATAAGAATATTGTAGCCTGACTTCCATAATTGCCTTTTAATTCACAAACCCGATGGCTGTAAGCATTGATTTCACTTATGTGAAGTTGTTATATGTATTTCCCTAATGTTTTTATATGTAAAAATCAAATGGTTAAATGTTTTCCTGAACTTTCTTTTAATTTTAATTTATTCATCTCACATCCCAGTTGTAGCTCCTCCTTCCTACCCTTCCAGTCCCACCCTTCCTCCTTGTTTCCCTTACCCTCAGAGGAGAGCACCCCCCATCCACCCCAGTATATGAAGTCGGATCAGGACTGAGAGCATCCTCTTCTCCTGTGACCTGGTGAGGCAGCACTGACAGGGGAAAGTGATCAAAAAGCAGGCAACAGAGTTGATGTCAGAGTCAGCCCCCATTCCCCGTAGTAGGCCACCCATATGAGGATCGAGATGCCCATGGGCTAAAACTATATAGGAGGTCTAGGTCCTTGGTTGGTGCTTCAGTTGCCACTGTTCCCCCACCCCCACCCTTGGCCCTGGTCAGTTGGCTCTGCTGGTTTTCTTGTAGAGCTCCTGCCCCCTCTGGTTCCTTTTTCCTTCCCCCACCCCCATTCTTCCATAAGACTCTCTGCACTCTACCTAATGCTTGGTTGTAGGTCTCTGCATCTGTTTCCATCAGCTGCTGGGTGGAGCTGCTCAGAAAACAGCTAAGGTATGCTCCCATCTGGTCTGCAAGCATAGCAGAGTATTGTTAATCATATCAGGGGTTGGCTGTCTCCCATGGGGTGAGTCTGAGATTAGGCCAGTCACTAATTGTACATTTCCTCAATCTCTGCTATACTTTTGTCCCTGCACATCTTGTAGGCAGGGTAAATTTTTGGTTGAAGTTTTTGTGGATGGGTTGTTGTTCCTCTCCTTCTGCTAGGAGTACTTTCTAGTTAGAGGATGGCCTCTTCAGTCCCCATGACCCCTGTTACTAAGAGTCTCAGATGGAAGAGGGAGAAAATAGGAAACAGGACAGGAGCCTACCACAGAGGGACTCTGAAAGACTCTACCCATCAGGGTATCAAAGCAGATGCTAAGACTCCTAACCACACTTTGGGCAGAGTGCAGGGAATCTTATCAAAGAAAGGGGAGATAGTAAGACCCGGAGAGGACAGGAGCTACACAAGGAGAGCAACAGAATCAAAATTTCTACGCACAGGGGTCTTTTCTGAGACTGATACTCCCACAAGGACCATTCATGGAGATAACTTAGAACCCCTGCTCCCATGTAGCCCATGAAAGCTCAGTATCCAAGTGGGTACCCAAGTAAGGGGAACAGGGAGTGTCTCTGACATGAACTCAATGGTGGCTCTTTGACCACCACCCCTCTATCCCTGAGGGGGTAGCAGCCTTACCAGGCCGCAGAGGAGGACAATACAGCCAGTCCTGATGAGACCTGATAAGCTAGGGTCAGATAGAAGGGGAAGAGGACCTCCCTTAACAGTGGACTTGGAGAGGGGCATGGGAGGAGATGAGGGAGGGAGGGTAGGATTGGGAGGGAATGAGAAAGGGGACTGAAGCTGGGATACAAAGTGAATAAGCTGTAATTAATATAAAAAATAAAAATTTAATTAAAAATGTCTCAGCTGGAGTCACCCTCATATCCTCCCAGGAGCCTACCATGTCGTAGGTCTCCAGTTTAAAATACAGCTTTTGAAGCAAATATCTTTCATAAACAAGGTAGAAATTTCTTTAGCATTGGCTCAAAGTTGTGCCCATCCCTTCTGTACATAATTCCTAGTAATTGAAATATTTAAGTCTCTCAATTTCTAAATAGTTGTGTTATGTGGGGGATGATTGTGCACATGGTTTGGAACTGTCAATGGAGTGCTTTATGATAATCCAACAGAGAAACCATTAGTCTCCAGTGTCCAAATGGTGACTATAGGCGACGGAGGCTGATACTGGAATTTTGGGGTTACCTCCAAATGGATTTCATGCTTCTGTGTGCATAAACAAAGAATTGAGCAGAGACACACTGTTGTAGCCGAAACATAGGTAACTTATTAAAAGATAGTACCTTCCAAAGAAAACGCAAAGTTGGGACCAAGATAAATTTAACAGAAATAACAGCTCCCACCACACAAGGTATGGGGGGATTTTGCATCACACAGTATGGGTTTTCTGCCTCATTTGCCTAGTGTTGGCTCTATAAACACACTGCATAATCTCTGTGACAAAAATATTGTTAGTTAGCCAAGAGTCACCTTCCAACACTGGAGTGCCCATGTGCCTACACCAAGCGTTAGTACACATCAGTCTTTTTTTTTCCAGTCTTTTTAATTTGGCAACTGCTTTTCTTATACATTCATTTTGTAAGGCTTTGCAGTAGGTCATTCTTCCAGACCTCACTTTCCACTCCATGCTTCTGCCACACAGGAAGTGAAATTTTATTTTATTGACTTCATTTTGATTCTCAATTTCTGAAAGGTAGAGTTCACCCTAGAATAGTTATAATAAAAATTTTAATTTGGAAAAATCTTCAAAAACACTGTAATATCCCTGCTGTTTGTGATAATAGCTGCTTTGCATGATTAGGAAATAGATGAAATCTAAAAGCATTTCCAACATTGACCATCTTGAATTTTGTTCATTCATTGTTTTGCACATTATTGATTATACTTTATATAAGTCATTCTTTTCTCTACTGAGTGGGTTGACACTGTATGGTGTATATAATTATTCTTTCTCTGGTATCACACTGCTCTAGACTTCCCGAAAACCAAAAGTTTATGTCAGATTTATTCAAGAAATAAGTAGACCATTTTCTTTGATATTTAGCCTTATTGTCAGCTTGACTAGATTAAGAGCTATCTAAGAGTACTATGCATATGGGGCATTACCACAGAATTTACACATGGGGCTCTGGGACATGAATTGAATTTGCACCTCCAATGGCTTCCTGGCCTTGATGAAAAAAAAAAGTCACAGAGAACACTGCATATGAATCTTTAAGCCCTTTTTTCTTTCTGAGTTGGCATGTTCTACTACTCTAAATTCTAAATGGGCAGCTACTAGTTTCGCTGCCTCTCCAGTCATTGTTAGATATTCATCCTTTGTAAACCAATCCAATAAATCTTACTTTCTAATACATATGCACATATTCTATTGCTTCTGTTATTCTAGAGAACATTGTCTGATGCATTTTCTGTAGAAAAGAAACACAATTATTACCACAGATAATCTGATTTTCCCATTAGTGCTCATTCTTTTGGCCTTCAAATAAAACTCCTACAAAGTATGAAACTGTAGTTGGAAAAGGATTTTCAGGCCAAATATCAGGATCAGAGCAAATGGACAGAGCCATTATTATTATATCACCTTATTTTGCATTCAACAAAACAAGTCAACTACACCTCTCATCCAGTTAGAAAGGAAAGGCACTCAAGTCTGCTTAACATTCTCCCAGATCTTTAAAATCAATACCACCTACAAAGTCCCAGAGTATATAAATTTCCTTCACCAAATGACTGGTATGCTATTTAAGAGGAATTTTGTGCCACTGAATATTTAGCACAGTTCCATACATGCATCCAAGCATTGCTATACGACTGACTATATAATTCTAGTTTAGTTGTTCCTTTGCACTGAACATGGTCACTGTAATCTTGAATCAGAGCTATTGTGATGATCCCTTTAGAAATTCTCACAAGATCAGAGACATATTACTATTCCCTCGTGGATAGAAATTAGTAGGTCACAGGCTCAAGAGAATGATGAGGCCTTCACGACATCCTCATGGAGTCCTTTCCCATCCCCAGGATTCAATCAATACACAAGATGTAATGAATGAGTGTAGTGGGAGTTCATAATGACGTAGTTACATATAAAGAACTTATTGGACTTCCTGGTGACAGTCTTCTGAGTCATTCATCCTACTGTAAGTAGTTCCAGTGTACTCACTGGTTCACCAAGATACACTTGGATAAGATCTTTGTCAGGGAAATGCTTTCTCTGAGATGAACAAACTCTTCTTCATGTCTCTGAAGGAAAATCCATGTGGTAGTAATTTAATCATCACAAAAGAACTACGGTCAACTACACTTCCAAGCCCCATAAATACCAACATTCAACTATCTTCATTGTGGGTTCCTACTCACAAGGTCATCCATGTTGTTCCATGGGGTGTGTACTTTTATTTTGTCAAATACTTTCTCTTCTAAGTAAATATTTTGCTTGCTGGCCTTTAGTGTCAATTCTTAACCTTGTATTATTGAGAACAAAAATTGGACTAATGGGGTCTGAGCTGGACAGTTCACCTCTAGAACATTATCACTGTGAACTTTTGCTCTTTCCATTATATGAATAATATCTGTGTTAAAAAACAGACTTTTGTAGAATTGCTAATTACGTGTTGAAAAGATTTCCTAGTCAAGTAGCATAAAGCCATGGCAATGACAACATATACTCACAAACTACAGTAAACTCTAATGTGACTCACCAGGATATGCATGTGTGTAATATGTTTGTGTGTAACAATAATAATTGAAGAAGAAGAGGTTATGAATTTGCGTGGAAAAAAGGTGGAGGGAGAGGCAGATGGAAGAGATCTGGGAAGTAGAAATTATGTAAATATTTCATGTTTGAAATTCTCAAAAATATGAATAAAAAAGAAGTAGCTGAGCTCCACTAATATGTGTGATTCACTGTGAGTCTTCTTATAAATTAACTGCTTGCTTCATGTTTATCTCAAAGAGGTTTTTTAATCACAGAATTATTAAATTGGTTCCAAGGATAAAAATCATGATGCAGGAAGCTGAATCATACATGATCTGGAAAAAAAAAAACAGTAAAGAAATTAGTTTTGATTACATCAGAGCTTAAGCCAAACACAAAGTAGGATTTTTCCTGACTTCAGTAATAACCAATGTTTCAAGGGGTTCTATGTTGAAGAAGCTGTCTTTTTCTCCCTGAATTTCTCTATCTTTTCGGTACTGATACAGTGCCTCTCAACTGTAAATTCGTCTTTCAGGATCTGCTCTGAGATAATGGGCTAGACTTCTCAAGTATTTTTCCTTTTGAGTGAGCAAAATCTACCAGCCAGTAAGGAAAACATTGAAGAAGAAAAAGTACATCTCATTCTGGTTACAGAGCCCTAAGCTTTGTTCATGGTTTTGCTTCTGTTTCTGGGTCCATTAGCAGTTCAGAGCATGTAGAATCATCCCGTCTTGTTCCACTTTGTCATAAGCGCAGTCCTTCAGTAAGTTCGGAGCAACTTTTTGTGACATCTTGGTATTTACATGGTGCATTCCACAGTGGTGTTCAAAATCCCTCTGCACACCCATCCGCAAGTATTATCTTGGTTATACTTGGTCTCTGTGTTAATTGATATATTTTTTTTCTCATTCAAGTTACCACTTACTGCTGCAGTGGGATGCTAAGTGGGTTCAACTTGTACACACAGCATCTTTAGACACCGTCTAAGCAGATGGAGCTGCTGCCTCTTTACTGCCAGTGTAATGAGAGACAGATGGAGCACTTAGGCACAGCTTTTAAAGACACCCTTAAAGATCATCAACAGTTTGAGGCTACCATATAGCTTAGCCAGAGTGACAGATAAATTTACCCCCCCCCCATCCCCACCTTGTAGACCTAGTGGATAGACAGGCCGAAAAAGCAAGCTAACTTCTTGTCAAGGGAAGAATGGCAGAGAAGTAGATTTCTCAGGCATGAATACTTGCAGCTGAAAAATTGGAGCTGTCTCATTACTAGAGAACACTGATGGATTCATGCTCTATCTATTGCCTCAACCAATGCTCACTCTAGCAATTTGGAGGTGTTTTGCTCTCTAGTGAGGTAGTTAGTACAGTCAGCTCCTTCTCATATGTAAGCACCTATAGATACCCAATAACGGTTAGACGAAGCTGGCACTTCATATACAGAGATGAATGGGGCAAAGACAACCACTGAGGTTGCCCCTGACAAGGAATTTTGCTCATGTAGTCTCGGTAACGTGCAGCTGGAAGAAAACTTATCTTGTTAAAGTATCTTTTTGAGAGGACTTCTTTTCTCCCTCACATCTGGCTAGTACCAAAAAGTTTCTCTCTCTCACTTTCTCCCTTTCCCTCTTTCTCTCTCTGCCTCTCTGCCTCTCTCTCTCTCTCTCTCTCTCTCTCTCTCTCTCTCTCTCTCTCTCTCTCTCTCTCTGTCTCTCTCTCTCATGGGAATCATGAAACAGAGCAAGGAATGGCAAGGCAAGGCAGACGACAACTTACATTTTCCAGTGACAATCTTCCTCCAACTCAGCCCTACCCTCTAGAGTGCCCTTATTTCCTATTGCTCCCAAAACTCTACTTAAACGTTGAATCCATGAGCAAATTCACTCACTTATGAAGACAGTACCAAATGATCCAATCTCTCCCTTTCCTAGAGAGCGTTAGAGTTCAATCTGACACAACCCAGACTTAAGGGACTCTCACTCTGACTCCATCAGATTAGCCTGTCTACACTTGTGGAGTGTTTTTTTCTTTCCTCCCCACATCCTGAAACAGGGCTTCTCTCTGTAGCCCTGGCAACCCTGGAACTCACTTTGTAGACGAAGCTGACCTCACACTCAGAGGTCTGCCTGCCTCTGCCACCCAAGTGCTGGCTTTGAAGGTGTGTGCCACTGAGCCTGGCTTTTTGTTTGTTTTTGTTTTTGTTTGTTTGTTTCTTTCTTTGTGGGAACATTTTTCTTGATTGACAATTGATGTAGAAGTGTCCAGGCTGGTGTGGGTGGTATATCTCTAAACACATGGTTCTGAGCTGTATAAGAAAGATATCTAAACTTGAGCCTGGGAGCAAGCCAGTAAGAAACATTCCTCCATGGTGTCTACTTAATTTCTGCCGTAAGTTTCCTGCCCTTACTTCTCTTAGTGATTAACTGTTAATGTGGAAGAGTAAGGTAAAAGAAAACTTTCCCTTCCCTCCATTGTTTTTGATGGGTTTTATCACACCCACTGAGAACTGGGACACTTCTTACAAGCTCCATCCATGACCAGTGTTTACAGCAGTGATAAAGATTTGAATACAGGGACTTCTTGAGGTGACACTTCACATGCAAACTGAAACCATTTTCAGCAAGAATAGTCTGAAGTGTGTTCCTAATCATAAGAATATGAAAAGAAAATGTGGAAGCAGAGGTTTAAGTTGCTGAGTTGATTGGTACAATAATGCAGAAAAAGAAAACAGGTAACAATGCCATTTTTGAAGGAAAGAAAATATAGCCATCATTTTATCTTTGGCTGTGTCTCCATTTATTTTAAAACTTGTTGTATAATAAAAATATGGAGAAACATTTTCTCTGTTTTACTTTAACTCAGTAAACACACCCAAAGTCAGACACAGTATGAATTCTATAATCATGCCATCCCCTTTACATTCAATCTGATAATTAGAAATAAACAGAGAACCACTATGTGCGAAATAAAGTTCTGAGAATTTTCCTACTGGGACAGAGCTGTTAAAACATATTATAAGTTAGACATGAAACATGGAAGTCACAAATAAAATCTTTTCTATAATAATGCCAATAAATCATGTCACTGGAAAAAGGTTAGAACCATTTTTACTATGATTCCAAAAGTCCCTACCAGCAACTACAAAGAAAATCATTATATTCTTTTATATGAAGATTTGGAAAAATACCTTAGAAGTACAATATCTTTTCAATGCATAGGTATAAAACAGCAGGTTTTCACTTTTGAGGTTTATATAAAAGCTATAAGCCTTTCTAAAACACACGAAAATACATTTTGTTAAATATCATCTTCTATAGGGAAGATTAATAATCTTCCAACAAAATTATTATATATTTTAGTGTAGAACACTATTTTAAAGCATCTTTAAAGAATGAAATGCATTAAAAATCAAATAAAATGTGAGCCTTTGTGATGGCTACTCACTGTGGAGCCTGACTACCTAAGTCTAGTCCTCAGGGCTCACATAGTGGAGGGAGAAAACTGACTCCTTTATGTTGTCCTCTGACCTCAAGGGACATGTTGTATGATACAAATGCACACACACACGGGCATACACACACACACACACTAAATAAATAAATAAATGATATCACAACATTTATTTAAATGAAGAGGTATTTCCCAAAGAATTATTCTAGATGTATTGATTTAGATGTCCCTGGTTAACTAGCTGTTAACATGCATTGGACGTTTTAACATGCATTGGACAGCAACAAAAAATGTATTTATTTAGACACCCAGTTATAGAATTCCCTAGGAAACGAAAGTTTCAAATATTTACATTTATACAATTTAGATTCCACTTCTTGGGCCAATATTCTAGTGAATAATTCTTCACAAAGGAAATTTACAAAGGCTCAGTGTTAGTAAAAATTAAGCTGGACACAGAAACACAAACAGCACATGGTATCATGTGTAGAGTACTAAAAAGTTGATTTCACAGAAACTTAAAATATTGGGTGCCAGATGCTGGAAAGTAGGGGGTAGAGGGATGGATGGGAAAGATCAGTCACTAGAAACTGTATCACAGTGAGAATAAAAGGGGAGAAACTATGGTATACTATTGAAAAGTAGGGTGACTACAGATCATTAAGGATATACATCTCAAAAAACTAGAGGAAAGGATTTTTAACTCATTTAACCCTCAGAAAGAAATTGAATTTACCAAGGGTGAGGAATGGAAATTCCTGAATAGCTGATATATTTCAGGGACAACAGTGAGATAAGAAAGAGATTTAATACCTTTGGACTGCATCTTAAGGCCCAAAGAGAAGACATAAAGCTGTAGCTAAAATATACAAAAGGTTTTAATACAAGAAAAGTTACACAGAGTTGTTGGCTGAGTGAAACAGAAATGAAGCAGTTCAAGAAAAGCATTATGTCCCAGAGTTCCAGGGCATGGACAAGCAGTTTTGGAGAAAGACTAGTTTGGGAGGACATACCTTTTACTGACAAGTTTTATTTTATATATCATAAGTTAATTTTCCACAAGCAGGAATTAATCAAATGATAAATTAACATATCACATTCTCCTGCTATACTAAATACCAAGACAGGACAAATATGATATTGATTTCTGAAACAAATCCTATAGGCAGCCAATATTTTGATTATATGGAGAGTATATATAACTAGAGGGTTGGAATTAAAAAATACTTTTAGTTTGTCAAAGTTCAAATATTTAAGGTGTGGAGAGCAATTAATCTGATGAAAGCAGTTAATCTGTTAAAGGAAGTACTTAAGGGAGGAGTTTTTCATTAAAGCATGTAGTCATAGTCTAGAATATTAGACTTAATTGCTAATGAACCATTATTAACCAGAGAATTAAAGAGAATTGATTAAAATTTTTACACTAGCATTTCTCTTAATGAAATTGGAAAATGAATAACATTTGTTTTGTGTGACTTACATAGAAACTTTCTAAGTATGTCGGTATGCTTTAGTGTATTTCCTCTTCCTCCAAATGTTATAATCATAGAATCACTAGGAACATCTCTTGTCTAGAAAAACAAAAAATAAAAATTAAAAAATGAACCACCATCTCAGCTCAGCCTTTCTTTGGCGTTTTTGGTACGTTGAAGAATAATGGAGCAAGTTGCACCTTAGAAGCATCTCAGAACATTTGCCACAGACAAGAGGTTTGCAGCATCAGTACCACTTCCTCTCATGCCAATGTGATGGTCTATTTCATGACTGTTTTTCAGGATGTTTGAGAAATTTAGAGAACTGGTTCAGACAGGAGAAGCTGGCAGCCTGTTGGGTATGGGTTTACTCTGCTTTCCAATGATGCTGACTGGCATTTGGGGAAATTTTTGCTTAGTGTGGCCGTGGAGAGGACTGATGGCCGGTCCTCTTCTCGCATGCCTGGCCCATCTTGGGATTAGTGAAGGTCAACGTACCTCATAGAGTTTCCAGCCACTCTGCTAAAGGTGTTTTTCAGCTGTAGGAGTTCTGTAGTGGATTTTTTGGGGGTAATTTATGCATACTATCATATATCTGCGAATAACAGTACTTTGAATTCTTGCTTTCCTAATTGTATCCCTTTTATCTCCTTTAGTTGTCTAAATTGCTTTAGCTAGAACTTTAAGCACTATATTTTATAGATACACAGAGAGTGGACACCTTGTCTTGTCTCTGATTTTAGTACAAATGCTTTGAGTTTCTCTTTATTTAATTTGATGTTGGCTATCAGCTTGCTGTACATTGTCTTTATTGTGTGTAGCTATGTGTCTTATATCCTTGATCTTTCCAAGACTTTTAACATGCAGGGTTGTTGGATTTTGTCAACGGCTTTTTTTTTAAACAATTAATGAGATGACTATGTGGTATTTTCTTTTCTTTCAGTTTGTTTGTATGCTCAGTTACATTGATGGATTTTCATATACTGAACCATCCCTGCATCCCTGCGATACAGTCTACTTTATCATGTTTTTAATGTGTTCTTGGATTTGGTTTACGAGTATTTTATCACCAATATTCATAAGGGAGATTCACATGAAATTCTCTTTCTTTAGTAAGTCTTTGTGTAATGTAGGTATCAGAAGGACTGGCCTCACAGAATGAGTTTGGCAATGTTCCTTCTGTTTCTATTTTGTGGAATAGTTTGAGGAGAATTTGTGTTAATTTTTCTTTGAAAGTCTGGATGTCTGGTAGAATTCTTCACCAAAACCATCTGGCCCTAGGCTTTTTTTTTTTTTTGGAAGGGTGCTTTTAATGACTCCTATTTCCTTAGCTGTTATTGAATTATCTTGATTTAACTTTGGTAAGTGGATCATTAATTTCATTTAGATTTTCCAATTGTATGAAGTACAGGCTTTTGAAGTAAGACTAAAGATTCCTTGGATTTCCTCAGTGTCTGTTGTAATGTCCCTCTGAAAATGGACATTTCTGATTTTGTTCATTTGGCTATTGACTCTCTGCTTTTTAGCTAGTTTGGCTAAGGGTTTGTCTCTCATGTTGATTTTCTCAAAGAACCAGCTGTTGGTTTTGTTGATTTATTTTATTGTTCTCTTTGTTTCTAAATTATTAATTTCAGCCCTGAGTTTGATTATTTCCTGCTGTCTACTTCTCTTGGCTGTGTTTGCTTCTTTTTGTTATAGAGCTTCCAGTTATGCTTCTAAATTGCTAGTATGAGATGACTCCAATATCTTTATGAAGGCACTTGGTGCTAGGAACTTTCGTCTTAGCACTGCTTTCATTGTGTCCCATAAGTTTGGGTACCTTGCCCCTTCATTTTCATTGAAATCTAGAAAGTCTTCAGTTTCTTTCCTTATTTCCTCTATGACTTGGTGATCATTGAGTAAGGAGTTGTTCAGTTTCCATGAGTTTGTAGGCATTCTGTTGTTTCTGTTATTGTTGAAATCCAATGTTAATCATTTTAGCTTCATAAGATAGAAGGGCTTATATCAGTGTTCTTGTATCTGTTCAGACTTGCTTTGTATCCAAGTATATGATCAGTTTTGGAGGCAGTTCCACGAGGTGCTGAGAAAAAGGTATATTCTTTCATGTTTGAGTGAAATGTTCTGTAGATGTCTGTTAGGTCCATTTGATTCATAATGTCTGTTAGTTTTATTATTTCCTAATTAGTTTCTGTCTTGATGACCTATTCATTGGTGAAAGTGGAGTTTTGATTTCTCCCACTATTAATGTGTGGGGTTTGATATGTGATTTATGCCTTAGTAGTGTTTCTTTTACAAATCTGTATGCCTTTGCATTTGGGGCATAGGTGTTCAGAATTGAGATGTCATCTTGGTGGATTTTTCTTTGATGAGTATAAATCTCTCCTGATTAATTTTGGTTGAAAGTCTATTTTATTAGAATCTATATATCTATGTATGTATTGGAATAGCTACTCCAGTTTTTTTTTTCATCTGGAAAACCTTTTTTTTTTTTTGACCATTTACTCAGAGGTAGTATCTTTTGGTCACTGAGGTGTGTTTCTTGTATGCAGCAGAATGATGGATTTTGTTTTTGCATCCATTCTGTTAGTCTGTGTATTTTTATTGGGGAATTGAGTCCATTGAAGTTGAGAGATATTAATTACCAATTATTGTTAATTCCTGTTATTTTTATGTTGCTGGTGGTAGTTTGTGTGTGTTCCTTCTTTTGTTTGGAGTTATTTATTCCTGTGAATTTTGGGGGGTAGTTAGCCTCTTAGTGTTGGAGTTTTTTTTCCATAGTATCTTCTCTAGCATTAATATAGCAATATAGTAAATACATAAAAGAAAGAACCTTCTTATTGTATTTTAATTGAGTGCTTGAAAATACATTGCTGATGAATAAAGCTAAGAATTTCATCTCTTGCAAAACAGAGTTCAAAAGATACTTCACTCCATAAGCATATACATAATGTTCATTTAATAGCATTCATACATGCTTATATATGTGCTCACTTCATATTTACATGTACACAGTATGAGTTAAATTCTACTTAAATTTAAGTGTTGCTTATTTTCCTCATGACTTTAGACACCTAGAACTTGAGCAAAGTGAAAACAACACAAGAAGAAAGGTAGATGTAATGTCAGATACATAAGATAGAGATCTGAGTTCAGCTATGCTTATCTTGTAAGTTACAGCCTCTCCAACACTTGGATTCTCAATAGGGGCAAATTAATTAACAATCATCTATGAAGACATTCCTGCCCAGTCTTCTGGCTAGAGAGTTCTTGTGTTTTGCCTAAGATTAGAGTGAGGTTGGTGCTCTGAAATCAACATAGTCTGCCTTGACAGTGGCAGAGAGAAACCACCAAACCACTGTAAAGGTTGCTCTGTGGCTTTAGGATTGCTAACTTCTCAATAGCTCTTCAAAGAGGCCAGGTGAAGGGTAAAGCTTGGGCCAAGGAGTAAAAAGAAGTAAGAAGAAGACAAGGAGTAAAAGAAACACATGTTTCTCCTTACTTCTTAGGTCCCTGGAGTATTATGTACTTCAGTAGTTCATGTATATTTGGGAAAGCCATGTTTTGATAGAAGCCAAAAATGCACTTGCTATAAGCATGATTGACTATTTCCATAGTACTTTCTCTCACTCATTCCTCCTACCTTCTCATCTTTAATTCTGATTACACTTCCCATTAGAGAATTATCACATAAACTTCCTTCTCAGAATATGCTTCCTGGGATTTCAACAGTAAGGCCTTCTTATATGAAACTGGCATGTGATATTAAGCCAAACTATGTAAATCACAGAATACTCCCTCATCTCCCTCATCCCCACAGCCTCCAAGTCCACCAACAGGGGAGGACCTCCTCCTCTTCCATCCAACCCCAGCTCATCCTGTCTCCTCAGGGCTGGCTACAATGTCCTCCCCTGGGATCTAGCCAGTCTGACACTCCCCGGCTTGTATGGGGGAGGGTC
>CM053751.1:45454064-45519267 GCA_028658305.1 Pachyuromys duprasi
ATTTTGGAGAAGGTTCCATGAGGTGCTGAAAAGAAGGTATACTCTTTTGATCTAGGATGAAAGGTCCTGTAGACATCTATTAGGTCCATTTGATATAGGGTGTCTGTGAGTGCCCTTGTTTCTCTGTTTTGCTTCTGACCGGATGATCTGTCCCTTGGTGAGAGTGGAGTGTTGAAGTCTCCCACTATTAGGGTGTTGGCGGAAACCCATTTTTAACCCACACTTGTCTTCCACATATAACCTAATTAAATTTTTGTGTTCTCAAGCTCTTCTCTCAAACATGTTTTTACTATAGTTTTATATTTCTTCAGTATGATGTCTCTACATTATAGTAAAAATTTCCTTGTTAAAGAATAAGATATAAGTGATGAAAATAGACAAATATAAAAAATAGAATAATAAGGACTTGCAGAATTTAATATATCCTTTTAGATTAAATTTTTATTTTTATTTTAATTACAGTTTATTCATTTTGTATCCCAGATGTAGCCTCCTTCCTCATTCACTATGAATCCCAACCTCCCTCCCTTATGTCCTCCCATGCCTCTCTCCAACTCCACTGTTGGGGAGGTCCTCCTCCCTTTCCATCTAACCCTAGCTTATCAGGTCTCGTCAGAACTGGCTGCATTGTTCTCCTCTGTAGCCTGGAAAGGCTGCTCCCCTCTCAGGTGATCAAAGAGCCAGCCACTGAGTTCATGTCAGAGACAGTCCCTGTTCCCCTTACTAGGTTACCCACTTGCACAATGAGCTGCCGTGATCTACATCTGTTCAGAGGTTCTAAGTTATTTCCGTGAATGGTCCTTGGTTGGAGTATCAGTCTCAGAAAAGACCCCTGTGCCCAGATATTTTGATTCTGTTGCTCTCCTTGTGGAACTCCTGTCCTCTCCAGGTCTTACTATCTCCCCCTTCTTTCATATGATTCTCTGCAATCTGCTCAAAGTTTGGTTATGAGTCTCAGCATCTGCTTTGATGCCCTGATGGATAGGGTCTTTCAGAGTCCCTCTGTGGTAGGCTCCTGTCAAGTCCAAGGGGATCAAAGACCTCAACATAAAACCAGACAGAATAAATCGGTTAGAAGAAAAAGTGGGGAAGAGCCTAGAATTCATTTGCACAGAAGACAAGTTCCTGAACAGAACACCAACAGCACAGGCTCTAAGATCAACAATCAACAAATGGGACCTCATGATACTGAAAAGCTTCTGTAAAGCAAAGGACACTGTTGTTAGAACAACGAATGGGAAAGGATCTTCAACAACCCTATATCTGACAGAGGTCTAATCCAGAATATATAAAGAACTCAAGAAATTAAAAAGCAACAAATCAAGTAATCCAATTTAAAAATGGAGTATAGAGGTAAACAGAATTCTCTGTAGAGGAATATAGAATGGCGGAGAAACACTTAAAGAAATGCTCAGCATCCTTAGTCATCAGGGAAATGCAATTCAAAATGACCCTGAGATTTCACCTTATACCCATCAGAATGGCTAAGATCAAAAACTAAAGTGACTACACATGCTGGAGAGGATGTGAAGAAAGAGGAACACTCCTCCGTTGCTGGTGGGAACTTAAGCTTGTACAACCAGTTTGGAAATCAATCTGGTGCTTTCTCAGAAAATTAGGAGTAATGCTTCGTCACTATCCAGCTATAGCTCCTACGCATATATCCAAAATATGCTCATGTACACAACAAGGACATTTGTTCAACCATGTTCATAGCATCTTTATTTGTAATCACCAGAACCTAGAAACAACCCAGATGTCTCTCAACAGAGGAATGGATACAGAAATTGTGGTGCATTTACACAATGGAATACTACTCAACAATTAAAACCAAGGAAATAATGAAATTTGCAAACAAATGGTGAGATCTAGAAAGGATCATGCTGAGTGAGGTATCCCAGAAGCAGAAAGACACACATGGTATACTCATTTACAAGTGGATATTAGACATATAATATAGAATAAGCATACTAAAATCTGTACGCCTAAAGAAGCTATGCAAGAAGGAGGACCCTGGGTAAGATGATCGATCCTCCCTCAGAAAGGCAAACAGACTGGTCTTTCGAAGAAGAAGAAAATAGGAATTTGAATATCTTAAAGAGAGAAAGGAGGGCTGGAGCCAGGCAGCTGAGATAGCTATAGCAGCTGCAGAACTGTAGGAGCTGAGGGTCAGGGATGAAGGATTCTTACACATCCTTCTGCACTTTCTGTGTGGGATGGGCTTTAGTGCACACTGACAGCTTTGATAAGACTTTTGAGTTTATTATGAATACTGAGGAAGATTTTGATGGATTCTATTATAGGACACTGGATTAAGGTTGAACAAAGTGAAAAGGACAACTACGTGTGAATTTGCTTGAACATACATCTTTTGAGTTGTATAGACTGTTAGTTATTTTTTTTCAAGTTTCTCAATTTTACAAGAATGTTCTGACTTTCTGTGCCCTTGTCCCTGGGGAATATATGTTTGTTTAATTGGAAAGAAAAGTAAAAGAGATAAAAGGTAAAAGAAAGATTAAAATGTTGGAGGTTAAAAAGTAATTTTAAAAATCAAAAGAAAACACATGTATAAGAAATTTTTGCTTATTCAATAGTTCTCTTCTCTCCAACACAACTTTTCATTTTATGTATTTTCCTCAATGAGGTAAAACCAAAAATATTTTTTCCTTTCCTTTATCGCCTCTCATTCTTACAACGACTCTTCGGAAAAGGAAATTCAGAGAGTAAGTAATAAATATACAAAAGTTAGAGCATGGGAAAGTTTCATGTAAGAGTAAAGTGAAGTGGCAGAGAAACTAGAGACTCAGAGTCTCATCAGCCTTTCAAACTGTTCTCTCAGAGCTAAAATAAGCTAGTTCTCATTTTAGGCTGTATTTGATTTTTTTTTCAGAAAAATCTTTGGCACGAATCTACAAAAGAATAAGGAAAACACATCAAAGTGACTGTTTTGGTGGTCTGTGGCCACCTCAGGTGACCAACTGTTTCTGGATGTTTGAAAATATATTCTACCTAATGAGCCAAAATACCCTCAAGTAACCATGAAGAGTAAGCATGTCATGGAATGCCATTCAGCAAGCACCTGTGTACCATATGTCTCCAAATGGATTTTCACGTTTCATGTTAGCACAGAATATGCCTGACAGTAAAGCCTCAATTTTCATGTAAGAAACTCAAAGTGAGTCTTCTCCTTCTTGTTCATTTCCTTACTAGCATTTACTTGTGGAATAGGGATGGGGAGGTCCTAAGAAG
The DNA here is from genome assembly GCA_028658305.1 of Pachyuromys duprasi. Taxonomy (NCBI): domain Eukaryota; kingdom Metazoa; phylum Chordata; class Mammalia; order Rodentia; family Muridae; genus Pachyuromys; species Pachyuromys duprasi. The sequence goes on from CM053751.1 coordinate 45,457,314, forward strand.
ATTGAAGTACATGAAGAAAACTACATGTGCCTTAATCTTAGCTTATAAATATCATCTTTGGAGGAAACTCCCTTCCTTTATATTCTCTTATGTTTTAAGGCATATAGGTTCTTTCAGAGAAAACTGTGGTATTATTAATGCATGTAATTGACAACAGCGATAATAATGAGAGTAGAATGATATTTAATCTTAGAAGAGTATATGAGATATATATTCTTTCTCAGTAGAAACCAATGGAGTAGATTGTAAATCTCTGTTCCACAGCCTTCATGCCCAATAAGGTCCCTACATCATTAGTCTTTATCTCTCCTTCATTCAAGCCTTTTCTCTGGCAAGGTGGCATTGCAAGGACTCTGGTAGCTTCCAAGGCCACATCTATGAGACGCTCATGATGTATATGAAGGTCCACTGCAGAGTCAACTAAGAATATTTTGACCCCACTTAAAACTGGCTTAGAAATAGTTGTACTGATGAAAAAATTCTTCAAGGAACTGTTTTGGTAAATCATTGACTTTAGGGACCACCAACCATAGTGGCTTTTGTACAGAGCAAAGTAACAAGACCGTAATCTCTTTCAAAATTATTTGAAAAGACAGAGCACTTTCTGATATCATTCCACAGTGCTTACCCAGCCAGAGCACTGAAAGCCAGTTGTGATGTGTTCAGAGCTGTGGGAATGAGGGGTGAAGAGCACAATAAATAGAAGTGCCCAAACTGTTCTTGTGTTTTAATGGGAGCTGTGCTTGCCTTTTAGTGGCTTTTCAAGTTTATTTTAGAATTATGTTAATTTTCTTCAGTAATGGAAAACAGGTGGTTCTAGGTTTGTACATGTGAGTCAAATACTTTTTGGCTTGTGGTAACAGTATGTAATCACAAAGCAGCCAAGGAAGTGGTTTGCTTAATTTCCTGTTAAGTGTTACTCTAACGCAGGGATTAACTGTTCCCCAGATCATAATGTGTTGCTCACCGCCGGGTTGAGCAGCATTGGTCTGTCTAGCACTCCAAGGATAACAATGGCTTTCTAAAAGGTGCTGTGAGAGTGTTGCCATAAAACAGTGGGAAAAGTTTCGATGTCACTGAGAGATGAAGGCTCAGCTTCCACACTGTTTTAAAAATATATATGTGTGTTTATAGTCTGAAAATATTTTCTCTTTATCGAGTTTTTCTATTTTGCCCCTCTCATTTTTCTATCTAGTTCTGACTTATTTGGGGGAAGTTCTTTGCTGAAGTACATGGGAGTGAAGGACTAATACCACATCTCTCACTATCTGTCATTACTCTATTCCTCATTACTCTGGCAGAAGGAACATAAGCCCACCCGAGAGACAAACAGTGAAGAAAAACAATGCATTAAATTTTTTTCTGAACGCCCAAGAGAAGTATGGAAAGACACTGATGACAGTTGAACCATAAGTAAGATTTGTTGTTTGTTTGTTTGTTTTTGTTTTTGAAGAGCTGAAAACCTTTAGCTTGTGCATGAAGATTGGGAGAGGTGAACATGGAGGAAGTCATGATTAGAGAACTGGAATTCTGGACTTGAATAGACAGATAGGCCTCAAAAGGAAAACAGATCTCCAACCTGTCAGTTAGTTTTTATTGCATTCATAAGCATTTTTTAAAAATATATACAGAAAAAAAGCAGTGGAGTGCTAGCTGACTTCAGGGCTGACAGACACAAGGTGCCAGGGATGCAAGAGTGATGGGGAAACACGTACAGAGAGAATTCCTACTAGCCAGAAGCTTCCAGATGAAAATTCCAAAGCATAAAAACTAATGGATGCCTTGAAAGCAAAATGAAATATATACACAATGAGGATAGGGAAAATTTCACCGGGCTCCATCCAGAGAGGATGAGTTATAAGAAACCAATAGCTATTGAGAGAGGGAGAAACAGTCTTCTTTAGGAACAAGCCTCCTGATGGACTTTTCTATCTCAATGTACATAATCTACACCATGTACATAAGGGCAACACTAGGTTGCTGAGAATGGCTATATAAGGCATTCTATATATAGACAAGGCTTTATATGTGGTAAAATACACATATGTGTGTGTGCATACAAGCACACACGTGTGTACAAAATAGTAATAATTATAGAAGAAGTCATGAGCTTGAGAGGGAATGGGAGCTGAACAAAGGAGGAGTTGAATGAGGGCAAGGAAGGGGTGGAAATGAAATAAATAAAGTACTCATGTATAAAATGCTCAAAAGTTATTTATTTATTTTTTTATTCATTACGATATATTCATTTTGTATTTCCATTGTAGCTGATCCCTCATCTCCTCCCAAACCCACTCTCCCTCCCTCTTCTCCTCCCATGTCCCACCCCAAGTCCATTGATAGTGGAGGTTCTGTTCCCTTTCTCTCTGATCCTAGCCTATCAGATCTCACCAGGACTGGCTGCATTGTCTTCCTCTGTGGCCTGGTAAGTCTGCCCCCACCCCTCAGGGGGAGGTGATCAAAGACCCAGCCACTGAATTCATGTCAGAAATAGCCCCTGTTCCCTTACTAGGAAACCCACTTGGACAGTGAGATGCCATGGGCTACATCTGAACAGGGGTTCTAGGTTATCTCCATGCATGGTCCTTGGTTGGAGTATCAGTCTCAGAAAAGACCCCTGGGCCCAGATATTTTGGTTCTGTTGCTCTCCTTGTTCTACACCCAGCAAAATTCTCAATCATCATAGATGGAGGAAACAAGATATTCAACAACAAAAACAAATTTATTCAAAAAAATTAAAAAAGAATATTATTTAATCTTACTGAATACAAACTATTAAGGATGTTGAGAAATTAAACATCTTTCTTTTTAAACATTTTTATTAATTACACTTTATTCAATTTGTACATCTCCCTGTAGCTCCCTTCCCCCTCCCCTCCCAAGCCCTCCCATCTTTCTCCTTTCCTATGCATGCCCCTCCCCAAGTCCACTGATAGGGGAGGTCTTCCTATCCTTTCTTCTGATCCTAGTCTATCAGCTCTCATCAGGAGTGGCTGCATTGTCTTCCTCAGTGGCCTGGTAAGGCTGCTTCCCTCTCAAGGGGAGATGATCAAAGAGCAGGCCAACCAATTCATGTCAGGGACAGTTCCTGTTCCCATTACTATGGAACCCACTTGGAGGCTGAACTGTCATGGGCTACATCTGTGCAGGGGTCTTGGTTATCTCCATGCATGGTACTTGGTTGGAGTATCAGTCTCAGGGAAGACCCCTGTACTCAGATTTTTTGGTTCTGTTGCTCTCCTTGTGGAGCTCCTGTCCTCTCCAGGTCTTACTATTTCCCACTTCTTTCATAAGATTCTCTGCACTCTGCCCAAAGGTTGGCCATAAGTCTCAGCATCTGCTTTGATAGTCTGCAGGGCAGAGCCTTTCAGAGGCACTCTGTGGCAGGTTCCTAACTTGTTCCCTGTTTTCTCTTTCTTCTGATGTCCATCCTCTTTGCCTTTCTGGATAGGGATTGAACATTTTAGCCAGAGTCCTCCCTCTTGATTAGTTTCTTTAGGTGTACAGATTTTAGTACGTTTATCCTATATTATATGTCTATATAAGTGAGTATATACCGTGTGCGTTTCTGCTTCTGGGATAGGCCACTCAGAATGATTTTTTCCAGTTCCCACCATTTACCTGAAAATTTCATGAGTTCCTTGTTTTTTTATTGCGGAGTAGTATTCCATTGTGTAGATGTACACAATTTCTGTATCCATTTCTCAGTTGAGGGGCCTCTTGGTTGTTTCCAGCTTCTGCCTATTACAAATAAAGCTGCTACAAACATGGTCGAGCAAATGTCCTTATTGTGTACTTGAGCCTCTTTTGAATATATGCCTAGGAGTGGTATAGCTGGATCTTGAGGAAGTGCTATTCCTAGTTTGTCTGAGAAAGCACTACATTGATTTCCAGAGTAGGTTGTACAAGTTTACATTCCCACAAGAAATGGAGGAGGGTTCCCCTTTCTCCACATCCTCTCCAGCATGTATTGTCACTTGAGTTTTTGATCTTTTTGAGTTCTTGATCATTTTGATGGGTGTAAGGTGAAATCTCAGGGTCGTTTTGATTTGCATTTCCCTGATGACTAATGACATTGAACATTTCTTTAAGTGTTTCTCTGCCATTCAATATTCCTCTATTGGGAATTCTCTGTTTAGCTCTGCTTCCCATTTTTTAATCGGATTACTTGATTTGTTGCTTTTTAACTTGTTTAGTTCTTTATATATACTGGATATTACTCCTCTGTCAGATATAGGGTTGGTGAAGATCCTTTTCCAATCTGTAGGTAGGTGTTTTGTTCTAAAAACAGTGTCCTTTCCTTTACAAAAGCTTTTCAGTTTCATGAGGTCCCAATTATTGATTATTGATCTTAGAGCCTGTGCAAAGATATCATCCACTATGATCAAGTAGGCTTCATTCCAGGCATGCAGGGGTGGTTCAATATACAGAAATCCATCAATGTGATCCACCATATTAACAAACTGAGAGAAAAAACCCACATGATAATCTCCTTAGATGCTGAAAAAGCATTTGACAAAATCCAATATCCATTCATGTTTAAAGTCTTGGAGAGATCAGGGATACAAGGCACTTACCTAAACATAGTAAAGGCATTATACAGCAAGCCTATAGCCAACATCAAACCATTTAGAGAGAAACTTAAATCAATCCCACTGAAATCATGGACAAGGCAAGGATGCCCACTCTCTCCAATATCTCTTCAACATAGTACTTGAAGTCCTTGCTAGAGCAATAAGGCAACTAAAGGAGATCAAGGGGATACAAATCGGAAAGGAAGAAGTCAAATAATCACTATTTGCAGATGATATGATAGTATACCTGTGTGACCCCAAAAATTCTTTCAGGGAACTCTTACAGCTGATAAACACCAGCAGCAAAGTGGCTGGATAAAAAATTAAGTAAAAAATATCAGTTGCTCTCCTCTATACAAAAGACAAACGGACTGAGAAAAAAATTAGGGAAACAATACCCTTCACAATAGCCACAAAAGACATAAAGTACCTTGGTGTGACCCTAACCAAGCAATTCAAAGACTTGTATGAAAAAATTTAAGTCTCTGAAGAAAGAATTAGAAGAAGTTATCAGAAGATGGAAAGATCTCCCATGCTCATGGTTTGACAGGATTAATATAGTAAAAATGGCCATCTTACCAAGAGCAATGTACCGATTCAATGCAATTCTCATCAAATTACCAACACAATTCTTTACAGACCTTGAAAGAAAAATTCTCAGCTTCATGTGGAACAACAAGAAACCCAGAATTGGTAAAACAATCCTCTACAATAAAATATCTGGTGTTATCTCTATCCCTTATCTCAAGTTGTACTATAGAGTAACAGTAATAAAAACTGCATGATAGTGGCATAGAAACAGAATGTTGGATTAATGGAAACGAATAGAAGACCCAGAAATAAACCCACACGCGTATGCACACCTGATTTTTGACAAAGATGCCAAAACCATACAATGGAAAGATAGCATCTTCAACAAATGGTGCTGGTCTAACTGGATGTCCACATGTAGAAAAAATGCAAATAGATCCATACTTATCACCCTGCACAAAACTAAAGTCCAAGTGGATCAAAAACCTCAATATAAAACCAGACACACTAAGCCTGTTAGAAGAAAAACTGGGGAAAAACCTGGAACTCATTGGCACAGGAGACAACTTTCTGAACAGAAATTAAACATCTTTTAGATCAGTGTTTCTCAACTGGAGGGCTATGACTCCTTTGGGGGTTGAATGATCCTTTTACAGGGGTTTCCTAAGACATAGGAATTTACAGTACAATTAATAACAGTAGAAAAATTACAGTTAGGAAGTAACAGTGAAAATGACTTTATGGTTTGGGGTAACCACAAAATGAGGAACTGAATTAAATAATTGTAGTGTTAGAAAGGTTGAGAGCCTTTATTTTGGATTCTATGAGAGATAAATGAAGGTATGCTAATAAAATGAATAGTATTAGACTTCCAGGTAAGATATTGGTTAGGGTCTGTGTCTATCTGATGATAAAAAAGTAAGAAAGAAAAACAATAGATACCAATAAAATCCTTCTACTCCTTATTCTACTGTGATATTAATATCATGTAATAATTATTTGATGTTTATATGTTTGTGTACGTGTGTGTGCATGTATTTAAGTGTGTATGTTTGTGTGTGTGCACACATGTGTGCACATATAGGTGAGTGTCTCCAGAGGCCAGAAGAGAGCATAAGATCCCCTTTAACTAGAGATGTGGGGCACCCATTTGGTGAGAAAGAAGCTCTAGCCTTTTGTAAGAACAATGTTGCTCTTAAACATGGAGATGTCTCTATACCTTCACTTAATTCTGTTTTTTTTTAATGTAGCATTCCTGACAACATGAAATAAATTTGATGCCATCAAACTGAAACCCCTTTAAAGCCAATTACATTTGTTCATATTGACTCATGACTCTAATACATCTAAAGTTCAAAATTTTAAAGAAACCAAAGCATGTAGCCATTTTGTGTGCTTTGCAAAAAGGTTTCTACGTTCTATCAGGAACAATAAATTTGATGCAAGATTTAATATCATGCAAAATTACCCTTTCCCTTTAGGGCTTGCTTTCAGTAAACTTCTATAAATTTGTTAAACTGTATCTTTTATAGTTTTATCTTTATTCTTTTTCCACAGCACATATATATTTTTTAATTCTATGTTCATAGGCAGGTTTCTTAGACAAACAGAATATGGACCTAAGAATCCCAATAACTTTATCTTTGTCTAAATCTTCACCCTATAAAACATATGCCTGCTCTCACTCTACAGAGTGATTCTGCCTAAAACATCTTGCTATAATACAGCAAACTTGAGGTCATTCATCTCTGCCATATCTGTGGGTCCATGTTGGTGATTCAGGAACTCATTTACGTGAATGGATAAATGATGTATTTTTCTTTAGAGCCTTCATGTCAATGGAAATAAAGAATGAACAGTTTTAAAAATGTGTTTGTTTGAAAAGTACAATAGATGTTTTTATTTTGTAAATATTTCCATTGGAAGGCAGATTAGAGTTAGTGTAATGGTCAGAAATAACCATGACATTGTTCGTTTGCCAGTATGTTTAGATACTGAACAAGGATACAAGTATATATGTAAATATGTACTACACATTGGTCCTGCATTGCTATGGGTCCCTATCCAGAGAATAAAAAACTCTGTACACACAGCAGTTGACACATCCAGGCCAACCTGTTAAGTGCTTTGACTTACCATTTTTTTTATTGTTTTCCAGCAATATCACCTCCCTCCACATTTTAATAAATCATAATTGTGAACTCACTCTTTGACTTCCCAGAGTTTACTGATTTCAACAGAGAACTATTATGCATTTGTAGGGATGCTTGAGAGAAACAGAAGTGATAAGTGTGTATGTGTGTGTGTAGGTGTGTGGATTCATAAGATTGGTTTACAGAATAAGAGCTGGATGGCCCAACATTAGCTTCCTGCATTCTGGAGAAACTGAGAACATAGTCATAAAAATGCCTCAGCACTTTTAACTTGCTTTTGAAGCCCTAGGAAACGCCCATCGAGTCACTGTTCTTATAGTAAGTTCAAAGGCTAAAGAAGCTAGAATCTCCTGTCAGTAGAGATTGAGGTTATAGCAGCAGCAACAGCAGCAACAGACAAACTTACTCTGTTGGAAATAAAAGGAAGCAGCTACATAACACTGATCTTTCTTTTTATTTTTCTATTATACAATTTATTCACTTTATATCCCAATTGTAGCCCCCTCCCTCACATCCTCCCAGTCTCACCCCCCTCCCTCTTCCACCCATATCCTCCTCCCCTCGTCCACAGAAAGGGGAAATCCTCCTCCCCTACCATCTGACCCTAGCCTATGAAGTCTCATCAGGACTGCCTGGGTCCTTTTCCTTTGTGGCCCTGGAAGGCAACCCTGCCAGGGGGAAGTGATCAAAGAGCAAGCAACTGAGTTCATGTCAGAGACAGATCACACTCTCCTTTCTAGGGAACCCACATGGACACTGAGCTGCCCATGAACTACATATGAGCAGAGGGTCTGGGTTCTCTCCATGCATGGTCCTTGATTGGTGCACCTGTCTCTGCAGGCTTCCCTGAGCCGAGATTTTTGGCTTTGTTGCTCTTCTTGTGGCACTCTTGTCCCCTCTGGGGTCTTCTATCTCCTGCACCCCCATTCTTTTATGATTATCTCCTTAGATGCTGAAAAAGCATTTGACAACAGTCAACACTCATTCACATTTAAAGTCTTGGAGAATTCAGGGATACAAAGCACACACCGAAACATAGTAAAGGTAATATACAGTAAGCTTATAGCTAACATAAAATTAAATGGAGAGAAATTTAAAGCAGTTCCACTGAAATCAGAGACAAGACAAAGCTGTCTATTCCCTCTGTATCTCTTCAATATAGTACTTGAAGTCCTATCTAGAGCAATAAGACAATCAAAGGTGATCAAGAGGATACAAATCAGAAAAGAAGAAGTCAAAGTATCACTATTTGCAGATGATATGATAGTATAAATAAGTGACCCCCAAAATTCAACCAGAGAAATCCTTGTAAAGTGGCTGGATACAAATTAACTAAAAAAAACAACAAACAAACAAACAATAGCCCTCCTTATGCAAATGAAAAATGGGCTGAGAAAGAAATTAGTGAAACAACACCCTTCATAATAGCCACACACACACACACACACACACACACACACACACACACACACAAAAGTATTTTGGTGTAACCCTAACCAAACAAATGAAAGACTTGTATGAAAAGAAGCTTCAAGTCTCTGAAGAAAGAAATTGAAGAAGATATCAGAAGGTGGAAAGATCTCTTATACTCATGGCTCGGTAGGATTCACATAGCAAAAATAGCCATCTCACCAAAAGCAATCTACAAATTCAATGCAATTCCCATCAAATTACCAACATAATTCTTTACAAACCTTGAAAGAACAATTCTCATATTCATATGGAAAAACAAAAAATCAGAATAACTAAAACAATCCTATACAATAAAAGATCTGGAGGTATCTCCATCCCTGATCTCAAGCTGTAGTATAGAGCAACAGTAATAAAAACGGTATATTCCCAGGAGTGCTATAGCTATATCTTGAAGTAGTGCTATTCCCGGTTTCCTGAGAAAGTGTGAAATTGATTTCCAAAGTGGTTATACAAGTTTTCACTTCTACCAGCAATGGAGGAGGTTTCCCCTTCCTCCATATTCTCTCCAGCATATGTTGTCACTTGAGTTTTTGATCTTAGCCATTCTGATATGTATAAGATGGAATGTCAGAGTTGTTTTGATTTGCATTTCCCTGATGACTAAGGATGTTGAGCATTTCTTTAAGTGTTCCTCTGCCATTCAGTATTCTTCTGTTGAGAGTTCTTTGCTTAGCTCAGTATCCAATTTTTAATTGGATTATTTGGTTCATTGGTGTCTAATTTTTTGAGTTGTTTATATGTTCTGAAGATGACCCTTTGTCAGATGTAGGGTTGGTGAACACCTTTTGCCAGTCTGTAGGCTGTTGTTTTGTAAAGATGCCCCACCATTCAGTAAGGACATTTGCTCAACTACGTTAATAGCAGCTTTATTTGTAATAGCCAGAATCTGTAAACAACATAGATGTCCCTCAACATAGGAATGGGTACAGAAATTGTGGTATGTCTGTCTACACAATGGAATACTACTCAGCTATTAAAAACAAGGAAATCATGAAATTTGCAGGCAAATGAATGGAACTAGAAAAGATTATCCTGAGTGAGGTAACCCAGAAATAGAAAGACAGGTATGGCATATTCTCATTTATAAGCAGATATTAGCTGTATAATATAAGATAACCATCTACAGACCTTAAAAAGCTAAACATTAAGGAGGACTCTAGGGAGGATGCTTAAATCTCATTCATATTGTCCATCAGGATAGACACCAGAAGTAGTGGAAGAGAGGAAACCTACTATAGAAAGTCCTCTGAAAGGATTCGCCCACAAGGGAGCTAAGCAGATGCTCAGACTCATGTCAAACTTTGGGCAGAGTACAGGGAGTCTTAAGGAAGAAGAGAGGGGTGGGGATAGAGGGACATGGGGGGACAGGAGCCCCACAAGAAGACCAACAAAACTAAAAGATCTGAGCCCAGGGGGTCCTGCAGAGACCGATGTACCAATGGAGGACCATGCATGGAGAGGAACTAGACCCCCTGCTCAGATGTGGCCATTTGGCAGCTCATTCTCCATGTGGATCTCCTAGTGAGGGGAGCAGGGGCTGCCTCTATCATGAATTCAGATGACTGTTCTTTGATCTCTCGCTCCTGGTGATAGGGTCTTGTCAAGCCATGGAGAAAGAGGATCCATGCAGCCCTGACAAGACTTAACAAGCTATGGGCATATGGCAATGATGGAGAACTCCTCCTTTCAGTGGACTAGGGGAAGAGGATAGGGAGGAAGAGGGAAGGTGGGTGGAACTAGGGGGAACTGAGGAAGGGGACTTCAATCAAGATATATAATGATTAAATTGTAAATAAATATTTTTAAAGACATGGTACTGGAATAGAAAGAGATTGATGGATCAGTGGAATTGAATCAAAAACCCAGATATAAACCCACACACCTACCGACACCTGATTTTTGACAAAGAGGCCAAAAAAATACAATGGAAAAAAAAATAGCATCAACAAATGGTGCTGGTCTTCCTGCATACTTATTGGAAGATCCTGCACATAGTGAGGAGGGATTTTCCTCCATCTCTCTCTCTCTTAATCTTTTTTGGAAATATCCTTACTGACCTGACCAGAAGCATGCCTCTTAATTCATTCTAGAGCCCTTCAGGTTGACAATCAGCATTAACTATCACAAATCTACCCCTTGTCAACTTGACACTCAACCCTCTTTCCTTATATTATAAGTTTCCAAATGAAGACAAAGCAAGGTCATATTTCTTCCTAACATGATCTGGCTATCTGGCATACAACCAAATACTCACCAATTTAGCCCCTAGGAAAAACATCAAAGTCTTTCAAGGAATGTTTGTTCTTTTAGTATCTTATAACTTAAATCTGAGAATACAGGCTTATTAAAATCACATAAATCCAGATACTATCTTAGTCAATATTATAGTACATGGTACAAAACAATAGATCAAGAAAAACAGCACATATGTTTGCCATTTTTCCCATGGTCCTAATGGGCAATGACAGGGATGGCTAGGTAAAGAAGTTGATGACTCTCCACATAATAGGCTATACAAATATTTGATTATTGAAGTCCTTCTCTGTTGAGATCACTTTTGTTGAGCATTTACATGGATCACAAGTGTCACTTGTCCATTTGGAAAGATATATCCACATAACTTCACATGGAGCTTGCAATAGACCGAGACACTTTTTTATAGACATGCAGACTACCTATAACTCGTGTTGAGGTCTGGGAAGGTTGGTTCCACAAAGATTTCAAAGGAATGTCTGAGAGGCTAGGACTTATCTACCACAGTCATATTCCCTATCAAACTATCCTAAGAAAGTGATACATGAAGATGTGAGGTAAAAGCTTAAGTTACATTATGACAAAAGAGTTCCTCTAGTAAAGAAACAGCAACAATTTCCCCCAAAGACTCACAAAGAAGGAAAGCTGTGTGGTAATTTATTTCAACTGAGATGTCACAACTGAGTGCTTAGAATTATTCAGAAAATCCATTAGCACAGAGTGGATTCTCCCCTTCTGAAATAGTATTCTTTTCCCTATCTATCTATCTATCTATCTATCTATCTATCTATCTATCTATCTATCTATCTATCTATCCATCCATTTAATCCATCACTTTATAGCCCAATCTCAGTCTCTTCCCTCTTCTCCTAGTCCCACTTGATTTCCCCTCCCTCATAGCCCATTCTCTATATTCTCAGAAAAAGGGAGGCTTCCAAGGGGTAACCTCCTCACCTACCCTGGCAAACTGCTGAAGAACTAGGCACATCCTCTTCAAGTGAGGCCTGACAATGCCTCCCATTTAGAGGAACAGAATCTAAAGGGAGGCATTAGAGTCAGGGAGGGCCCCTGCTCCAATTGTTGGGGACTCCCCATGAAGACTAAATTTCCCATGTGCTACACATATGCAGGGTCCTTGGGCCAGTCCATGCATGTTCTTTGGTTGGTGATTCAGTGTCTGCGAGCCCCCATAGGCCCAGGTTGGTTCACTCAGTAAGTCTTTTTGTGGAGTATGTCTAGCTCTCTCAATCATTCCCCAACTCTTCCACAGGACTCCCTGAGTTGTCTAATGTTTGGCTGTGCATATCTGCATCTGTTCCCATCAGCTGCTGGGTGAAGCCTCTCTGAAGGCAATTATGCTAGGGTTCTGTCTGCAAGCATAGTAGAACATCATTAATAGTGACAGGGGTTGGCTTTCTCCCATGGGGTAGGTTCCAAGTTGGATTGGTCATTGGTTTGCCATTCTCTCAATCTCTGCACCATCTTTATCCCTACACTTCTTGTAGACTGGAAAAATTTTGGGTCAATGATTTTATGGGTGTGTTGGTGCCCCCTCCCTTTACTAGAAGTAACACTTGGCTACAGGAGGTGGTGACATCAGGCATATTTAAGCACAAACACATGCATACTAACATGCACAATTTGGTAAAAACTTTTCTGGTGAAAATTAACTCCATTCCATTTGCACAATAAATGTACACAAATATCTGATGAACAAAGTAAGCCAAATAGATTGGACAGGTCTACATCCAAATTCTTTGTAAAATAGGTTTTATAGATTGACTACGTCTGATGCCTTACATAAAGATAGTTTCTATAGATTGACTACACATGACACCTTCTGTAAAGATGGGTTTTATGGACTGAATGAATAAAACAAGCTTATGATAATAATCTGGGGAGGGTCAGGTCAAGTCAAGTCAGGTCTCCAGCCACATAGCAAAATGGTCATCAGAGTGCAACTCTACTCTCGGCCTTCTCTGAGGATAACAGGCATCAAATTCCTTTCCTTGAATGAGCAACCCCATGTGCTAACACTGAGGGTTTTCCTAGGGCCTGTCTGTGAATACAAGGTCCCCTGTGCCTCCTGCAACTTCCAGAAACAGGTCTTAATTCCTCACCTCCTCTTTCACACCCTGCTTGGTCTCTCTTGATAGTTCCTCTGGTGTTTCCGATTTTTCAGTGTTGATGTATTCCTGGGATCATACTTTACCTGATGTTTTCCTGTCTATACTCTCTCTTTGGATGATCTCATCAAATCATGATGATTTTCTCCAAATTGGATTTCACTTTCAAACTCTAAGTGGATAGCTCTTAACCAAATACTCTCATCTCCAGTGAACATCTAATAGACACGTACATTAATCTGGCTCATGGTGTGCTTCAGAAACAACCCCCATTATAACAGTAACTGCTCCTGAAGTCTTCTTTTGTATATACTTACAAGTTTTCTGACAGATTGTGCAATTTTGGAAACAATAATTTAACATCCATTATCATGGACTAGGTAAGTTCTAAAGAATAAAGATTCATTTAGTACACCGTTCTGGAGGCTGGGAGATCCAACATCAAAAGGTCATGTTTGTCAAAGGGCTTCTTTTGGTGAGATCTCTACAGAAGCTCAAGACATCATAGAGTATCACTTAGAAAGAGGTGTGCGTTGAGAGATAAATGCATTATGGGTTTTAGCCACCCAGGATAGACCATTAATTCACTAATCAATGAATAAATTAATCTAGCCATCAATACAGAGCCCTCATGACCCATCTTAAATATCATATCTTAAATATCCCACCTGTTAAAACCTCACAAAGAATTTTAAACACCAGCTCTGGTGGAGGCTGTTAATCCCGTTGGACGTAAACATATGCATACTAACATGCACAAATACATGTGGAATGCATTCCTTCCTGGAAAAATAATCTCATTTATACAATATAAGTGATAGCAGACTTCCATCATAAGACAATTTATAGGAAGAAAAGGTTATATAGATAAAATTAAAACAACCTCTAATTTTTACTTATTTTCTCACTTATCTCTGAGACATGATGTAAATAGCCCACATGGACCTCAAACTTCAGATTCTCTTGCCTACATGCCTCACCACAATTGGCTACACTCACTTCTCTTATTTAGTTGATAAAAATTTTTATTTTTGCATGATTAGAGACAGCTAAAGAAAGTAAATGAAGGAGGTTATAGAACTGGAGACAAACCGTGGTATGGTAGAGTAAGAATCTTGAGAGGGGTAAAGAAAGATTAACTACAACAGGAAAGAAAATGTGAATGAATTCCAGAGCTTAACTATCTCCTCTGCATTATTTGGTTGGCATTAGGATTTTATGACAACAATAGAGCTGTGAGTGGAAATTTTAGAATATAAAGCACTGTGTTTCTGGGAAACATTGGGTTATAGTGAACAGATACCGGGGAAATAACTGTCCATGTCAAGTGGCCGTCATCAAGCCTCCCACACAGAGTCAATCCGAGCACACACTGACACCAGTCTCGTGGAGACGACAGAAGTACTTTGCTGCCATACAAAGCCCCTCGTCTTCATTCTGGTATGATTTGTTACCTGGCTCAAGACTCCCATTGTGTTTCCTTTCTTTCCAGACAGGCTTTTGAAGCACTTGGGGTAGATCAACGGAAATGAAAGCAAAGCAATATCTTCCTCATAGAATTCATATTTCACCTGGAAATGGGAGTGAATTAACAGAAATATTACACCCAACCTGCATAGCTATAAATCAAATCCACCTGCATGGCTATAATAATGTCTTTTTGCTGCTGAAATAAAGATATTTTAGATTTATTATCATGTAATAACTTCAGTCTGATGAGGAGCAGGGAAAATATTTCTTTATAAATGAGTAATGAATAAAGCACAATAAATAAAGAAAGTAATAAAATTTTCATCTTAGATTACTCCAGGATGCACATGATTATAATATTTTCTGTAATATAACTGAATATTTTGTACTAAAACCTTGATTTTTCTAAATATCACTGCGTTTTTCAGTGTTTAAATATTTACATCATTAAATATTAACATAAACTGAAATATGCATACTGAAAACATCATGTAGTTATTACATATAATTGTCTTTCTTTTGAGACAATTACATAGGATCTAAATTCTCCCTAGCAGGTAGGTGGGCTTCATTTGATTATCTAGTCTTCCCATCTCAATTTGTACATCTCTCTTGCATACTTAATGGGTCTATATTTCTGAAATATGTCTTCAAGTTCTACAACTCCTTTTTAGAGAACAAAATGGGGAGGAGAAAGATACTTGTTATTTCTTCATGATGGAATCCAAAAGCCAGTAATTGTTGTGGTGTTTTATGGAGTAAAAAAATTTTATAAAACTTTCATGACACAAAGCCTAGTCTTACAGAAATGGTTGCCCTTCAAGTGCTTGAAATTCCCTTAATTGAGATTTAGTTATTCAGGGATTGGTTATTCAGAACCAGCATCGAAGTAAGCAGGATTGCTAAGAGATCAGCATTACATTAAAACACTTGCCTTTTCTTTATCTATCTGGTAATTGGTATCCTTATAAAAGACACTTCTATTTTCTATTCCTCCACTTACTCAAAATGAGGTCCTCTTAACTGTCTCACAACTAAATGATTATATTTAAGAGACAGCTAGTATTCTAAGACTCTGGTGACCTGCCCATCATAAAAATAAAGACACCAAGACCTGAGGGAGAAAACAAGGAACAGGACAGGAGCCTACCACAGAGGGCCTCTGAAAGACTCTACCCAGCAGGGTATCAAAGCAGATGCTGAGACTCATAGCCAAACTTTGGGCAGAGTGCAGGGAATCTTATGAAAAAAGGGGGGATGAAAGACCTAGATGGGACAGGGGTTCCACAAGGAGAGAAACAGAAATCAAAAAAATATCTGGGCCCAGGGGTCTTTTCTGAGACTGATACTCCAACCAAGGACCATGCATGGAGATAACCTAGAAGCCCTGCACAGATGTAGCCCATGGCAGCCCTGTGTCCAAGCCGGTAAGAGGAAGAGGGGCTGTTTCTGACATGAACTCAGTGGCTGGCTCTTTGTCCTTTTTTTTTTTTTTAATTTTGTGGCAAGATATATTTCTCACTCCAGTTTCAGCGCTGATCTTCATACTTGCTTTACATAAAGAAGTGTGCTGTCTTATACAATTAACTGTGCAAGTGGATTCAGATTGAAAAGATAATTGAGTAGGTCATTTTCTGCCTCCAAAATGTACAGTGAAAGATAATTCAACAGATCAGTATTCAGTATTTCTTCTTTCTCTTTACACCTATGGGTAAAACCTCATGCTATTCTAGACTGATCTCTACCTGTGAAACATCTTTAGCTTTAGAAGTCAAGTTAGTCATTGGAACTTGATAAAACTACCTTATTAAAGCTATCACTTGGGTTTATTTTTTCATAATATACATATGGCTGGCTCTTTGATCACCTCCCCCTGAGTGGGGAGCAGCCTTACCAGGCCACAGAGAAAGACAATGCAGCCAAGTCCTGATGAGACCTGACAGGCTAGGGTCAGTTGGAAGGGGAGGAGGACCTCCCTTATTAGTGGACTGGGGGAAGGACATTTGAGGAGCAGAGGGAGAGAGGGTGGGATTGGGAGGGGAAGAGGGAGGGGGCAACAGCTGGGATACAAAATGAATAAACTGTAATTAATAAAAAATAAATTACTTAAAAAAGATTTTAAAACTTAGCTGAGCAGATTCTCAACTAGCACATTTAAGTAACCTGACCGCATTGCTCAGTCCTGCTGGGTGGCTAGCTACACCTTCCAGGCCATAGTCATGTCTGGTCTGTAGTTCCTTGTGCCTCTGGCCAAAAAGACCCTCCTCTTTCTTCTTTCCACAGTTCCTTTCTCTGCCTGGAAGTCCTGCCTTCTACTTCCTGCCATAGATTATTGGTAGTTAGCTCTTTATAACAACCAATCAGCAGTGAAATATATCAGATACAACTTTTACACAGTCTCGAGATAGAGGATAGTGTGACTTGCTTTTTTTTTTTTTAATGGTTTACAAAACAGGATGCCCATAATGGGTCATAATAATAGCAATACTAGAATCTGCTAGCATTTACCTCACCTTGGGTTAAGCAATAAACAAGTAAATATACAGAGACACACCTGAATACAATGTGAGTGATGGCCACTTCTACAAGCTTGAGAACAATAAGATAATGTTCTTATCTTAAAAAAGCTGTTTGGCTACTGTAAAACCCAAGATATTTACATATTAGCATATATCCAAAAGATGCTCATGTATACAACAAGGATATTTGATCAACCATGTTCATAGAAGCTTTATTTGTAATAGCCAGAAGCTGGAAACAACTCAGGTGTCCCTCAGTTGAGGAATGGATACAGAAATTGTGGTACATTTACACAATGGAACACTCAGAAATTAAAAACAAGGAAATCATGAAATTTGTAGGCAAATGGTGAGATCTAGAAAGGATCACGCTGAGTGAGGTATCCCAGAAGCAGAAAGACACACATGGTATATACTCACTTATAAGTGGATATCAGATGTATAATATAGGATTAATCATACTAAAATCTGTACACCTAAGGAAGCTAATTAAGAAGGAGGACCCTGGGTAAGATGTTCAGTCTCCATTCAGAAAAGCAAATGAGATGGACATCAGAAGAAGGAGAAAACAGGGAACAGGACAGAAGGCTATCACATAGGGCCTCTGAAAGACTCTACCTGGCAGGGTATCAAAATATATGCTGAGACTTTTTGCAGAGTGCAGGGAATCTTATGAAAGAAGGGGGAGATAAAAAGACCTGGAGGGAACAGGAGCTCCACAAGGGGAGCAGAAGAACCAAAAAATCTGGGCACAGGGGTCTTTTCTGGGACTGATTTCCAACCAAGGAACATGCATGGAGATAACTTAGAACTCCTGCACAGAAGTAGCCCATGGCAGCCCAGTGTCCAAGAGGGTTCCCCAATAATAGGAACAATGACTGTCTCTGACATAAACTCATGGGCTGGCTCTTTGATCATCTTTTCCTGAGGGGGGAGCAACCTTACCAGTCTACAGAGGAAGACAATGCAGCCAGTCCTGATGAGACCTGATAGGCTAGGGTCAGATGGAAGAAGAGGAGGACCTCCCCTATCAGTGGGCTGGGGGAGGGGCATAAGAGAAGAAGAGGGAGGGAGGATGGGATGGGGGAGGGGTCTACAGCTGGGATACAAAGTGAATAAGCTGTAAGTAATAAAAATAAAAATGCTCATTAAAAAAAGAAATATCCAGTGGGCTGAAGAGATGGCACATGGTGGGAAAGGCTTGCTGTGCGAGCATAAGTGCTTGCGTTCAGATCCCCAGAACACATCTCTCTCTGGGTGTGAGTGCATCTGTCCACTACATTTCTCTTTTCAACACTACTTTCAGATTTATTGTTGTTGTTTTGTGTTGTGTGCACGTGTGCATGTGTGATGGGGCAGTGTGTGCATGCAGGTGGGTAAGTGCACATTATTGCTGGTGACAGTGAGGCCAGAGGCATTGGATTGTGTAAACTGGATCTGCAGGCAGTTGTGAGCTGCCCAATATGTATGCTAAGGACTGAACTTGGATTCAGTGGTTTGCTCTTAACCACTGAGCTGTCTCTCCAGAGGGACCGTCACCCATTATTTTTCTCTTACGTGTGTAAAACTTGGACTTAAACTCACCAATCACTTTCAATCACTTTAACACACATGCATTTTTGATTCATTTGTTTGAGGTTTGGTCTGCTTAGGCACCAAGTATCATCTTTCTCCAACATTATATTTTGGTTGTAAGTCACCTCTAGTTTAAATGAGATGTTATCACAGGGGAAAATATACTAGGAAGAATTACAAATTTTTCTTTATATATATATAAAAATCTCCCTCCTCCCTTTTTTCACAGACATAAAAATTGTGCAGCTTTCTGAGGCAGGAGAACTTGAAAGCTGCATCTAAATAATTTTATCATGAAGGTACAAATGTCATTCTTACCAAACCAAAAAGCTGCCAATGTGGATTACAGTTATTTTGAAAGCTAAGGCTGGGGGTTGCTTGTGAATTAATAATATATTTAATCAGACTGTAAGACTTCCTGCTAGAGGTTTGCCTGGCTACTTTAAGATGTAACACACCGTATCCATTTCTTTACCACCCACTGAAGAGTTTGAAGCAAACACAAAGGATATCTTTTCATGTATTATCTTTTCCCAAGACCCTATCTTTCTGTGCTTTCTCTTCCTCTAACCCATTCTTCAATGTATATTCCTTTCTGGCAGGAAATGTCTTCCCTCCATCCTTACTCACAGTCATCTACATAGTCACAGTTACTACTAGCTGCTCCAGAGAAGCAGCAGAGGGGCAATCAAACTTCTTTGCTACCATAATAAGAAAGACCATTATCATGCTGTACTGGGTACACGGTCAGGTGAGAGGCTCAGGGAGAAACTCTAAGTAGCTAAGGTTTTGTTGTTGTTGTTGTTACTGGTCCATGGGATTGCTCATTACTCCAGGAAGTGCCTTTTGGAGCAGAATAAGTTTTGTTTCAGTTCTTCATCTTCCATTCCCTGGAGGTACCTGCAGGCTTCCTTTGCTCCCTGCTTTTCCCCATCAGCTCATTTTGTTTCTTGGATGGAAATGAATGGGGCTAACATAGATTAAAATTTTAATTGGATGTTAAAACCCTGAAGGTTATTTTTTCTCATTGTATTTCATAAACTGTCAATAATTGCAGATGAACTCAAAATCGGGTTGTATTGGGAAAATTCACACATTCCTTTTACCAGTGGTTTAAGGACTCTACAAAGATTTAAGCTTGCATACTGGAAGTGTATATTGTTTCTGAAGTATGCATTTGTATTCAGATCTCAACCATTCTGAAATATATTCCTATATCAAAATCTTCAAACTTTTGTCTTCTCTCAAGTGTATGTATATGTGTGTGTGTGTGATGTAGAGTCCTTGTAGTCATAAATAAGTATGCTTTCTGAATTACTTGAGATTTATGGTGACTTGACCAATTATTTTTTGGTGCAATCACTTTTAAGGAGACAAAATGGTTATCATGGTTCTTCTTGATCACAGCTACTTTGCTCACCTACTCCTTATTCCATGTTCTTGCAAAAATATATTAAATTCAAATTACATACTTTTTTATATGTCATATTTTTACTTTACTGTCTCAGTCACTAAAAGAAAATTTCCAGCTATTCTGCCATAACTCATAACACCTGAAGAGATTTCAGAGTTCCCATCAGTCCCCTGACCTTGTTAGATCTGCTATGTCCCTTTGTGTTGCTCCTAATTTTTGTACTGGGCATAGTGTTAGATAAAAGTCATCTCAAACATTTGCTTTTTATTATAAGAATTATGGTAATGCAATAACCAAAGAGAGGTGGTGGAGAAATAACAAGGATGCATTTTATAAATTTTAAAATTTTTTATTATTATCATTTATTACAATTTGTTAAATTTATATCCCGGCTGTGGCCCCTTCCCTCATCTCCTCCCAGTCCCACCTTTCCTCCCATTTTTGCCTCTGTGCCCTTCCCCCAGTTCACTGTTGGGTGAGGTCCTCCTCCCCTTCTGTTTGACCCTAACCTATTAGGTCTCATCAGCACTGTCTTCCTGGCAAGGCTGCACTGCCCCACCCCATCCCATGGGAAAGTGATCAGAAAGTCTGTCATGCAGTTCATGCCAGAGAAACCCCTGATTCCCTTATTAGGGAGCCCACTTGAAGACTGAGTCTATGGGCTACATCTGAGCTGGGGTTTTAAGTTCTCTCCATGCATTGTCCTTGGTTGGGGTATTGGTCTCTGCAGGGCCCCCAAGGGCTCGGTTTTATTGCCTCTGTTGGTCTCCCTTTGGAGCTCCTGTCCCCTCCAGGTCTTTTTATTTCCCCCTTCTTTCACAAGATTCCCTGCACTCTGCCCAAAGTTTGGGTATGAGTCTCAGCCTCTGCTTTGATACCTCGATCACGAGAGTCTTTCAGAGGCTGACTGTGGTAAGCTCCTGTCCTATTCCCTGTCTTCTCCTGCCTTCAATGTCTATCGCTTGTTCTTCTGAATGAGGAGTGAGCATCTTCCCCAGGGTCTCAAGGAAGCATTTTTTATCATGATTAAAAGAATATTACTCAATAACTACAAGTTAATTAAACTTTTTAATAAAATTATTGCTACTATTTTTAATGATGTAAATAATGAGATGTTAAAAGATTCTGTAATTATGTGGGTACAGTTTCTTCATGAAGCATGTTACATGTGTGCTGACTACATTCAGTTGTATTGGCAAGTCCAGTGACATGATTATTTGGCAAAAGTCTATCTTCACCCTGTTCCCAAACTCTGAACTTTCATTCTTACACTGGTTTGAAGACTGGGTTTTATTTTAGTCATTCTCAAATAACACTGATATCTGCTCTAACAGACTTTGAACTTAAGAGATTCATGAGTCCCCATTCTCCCCAAAGGTATAGAAGCAGTAAGGATTGCTAAGGGACACTCTCACAAAAGGTGAGCTGCTCCCACTGACAGGGCTACCCAGAGAAAGCACTCTCCAAACTCTTGGGCTACCAGCAGATTCCAGGTTTCTAGCTTTTGTGTGATGGCATGCATGCTGAGGTAGTGTTTTGGTGATGTAATTGTTTTCTGATTAAAAAATATTTTTTATTAAATTCTTTATTAATTATACTTTATTCACCTTATATACCCTTGTAGTTCCCTCCCTCCTCCTTTCTCAATCCTTCCCTTCCTCCCCCTTCTGCACCCGTGTCCCTCCCCAAGTCCACTAATAGGGGAGGTCTTCTTTTCCTTCCTTCTGATCCTAGTCTATTAGGTCTCTTCAGGAGTGGCTGCATCCTCCATGGCCTGGTAAGGCTGCTCCCCACTCAGGGGGAGGTGATTAAAGACTAGGCCAATTAGTTCATGTCAGAGACAGTCCTTGTTCCCATTACTATGGACCCCACTTGGACATTGAACTGCCATGGGCTACATCTGTGCAGGGGTCCTAGGTTATCTCCATGCATGGTACTTGGTTGGAGTATCAGTCTCAGGAAAAACCCCTGTGCTCAGATTTTTTGGTTCTGTTGCTCTCCTTGTGGAGCTCCTGTCCTCTCCAGATATTACTGTTTCACACTTCTTTCATAAGATTCTCTGCACTCTGCCCAAGGGTTGGCCATAAGTCTCAGCATCTGCTTTGATAGTCTGCCGGGCAGAGCCTTTCAGAGGTCCTCTGTAGCAGGCTCCTAACTTGTTCCCTGTTTTCTCTTCCTTCTGATGTCTATGCTTTGCCTTTCTGGATAGGGATTGAACATTTTAGCAAGAGTCCTCCCTCTTGATTAGTTTCTTTAAGTGTACAGATTTTAGTAGGTTTATCTAATATTATATGTCTATATGAGTGAGTATATGCCATGTGTGTCTTTCTGCTTCTGGGATACCTCAGTCAGGATGATCTTTTCCAGTTCCCACTGTTCATCTGCAAATTTCATGATATCCTTGATTTTTATTGCTGAGTAATATTCCATTGTGTAGATGTACCACAATTTCTGTATCCATTCCTCAGTTGAGGGGCATCTGGGTTGTTTCCAGCTTCTGGCTATTACAAATAATAGCCACAAATGTCATAAAGTAACTTGGTGTGAACCTAACCAAGCAATTCAAAGACTTGTATAAAAAAAATTCCAGTCTCTGAAGAAAGAATTAGAAGAAGTTATCAGAAGATGGAAAGATCTCCCATGCTCATGGCTTGGCAGGATTAATGTAGTAAAAATGGCCATCTTACCAAAAGCAATCTACAAATTCAATGCAATTCCCATCAAATTGCCGACACAATTCTTACTGACCTTGAAAGAAAAATTCTCAACTTCATGTGGAACAACAAGGAACCCAGAATTGCTAAAACAATCCTCTACAATAAAAGATCTTTTGGAGGTGTTTCCATCCCTGATCTCAAGCTGAACTATAGAGCAACAGTAATAAAAACTGCATGGTACTGGCATAGAAACATACTGGTGAGTCAATGGAATCGAATAGAAGACCCTGAAATGAACTCACACACTTATGGATATCTGATTTTTTTTTACAAAGATGCCAAAACCATACAATGGAAAAAAGACAGCATCTTCAACAAATGGTGCTGGTCTAACTGGATGTCTACATGTAGAAAAATGCAAATAGATCCATACTTATCACCCTGCACAAAACTAAAGTCCAAGTGGATCAAAAACCTCAATATAAAAGCAGACACACTAAACCTGTTAGAAGAAAAATTGGGGAAAAGCCTGGAACTCACTGGTACAGGAGACAACTTCCTGAACAGAACACCAACAGCACAGGCTCTAAGATCAACAATCAATAAATGGGGCCTTATGAAACTGAAAAGCTTCTGTAAAGCAAAGGGCACTGTTGTCAGAGCAAAACGATTGCCTACAGTCTGGGAAAGGATCTTCACCAACCCTATATCTGACAGAGGACTAATATCCAGTATGTATAAAGAACTCAAAAAGTTAAACAGCAACAAATTTAGTAATTCAATTAAAAAATGGGGTACAGAGCTAAACAGAGAATTCTCAATAAAGGAATATCAAATGGCAGAGAACACTTTAAGAAATGCTCAACGTCATTAGCCATCAGTAAATGCAAATCAAAATACCCCTGAGATTTCACCTTATATCCATCAGAATGGCCACACATGTGTTGTCAGAAGTGACAATACATGCTGGAGAGGATGTGGAGAAAGGGAACCCTCCTCCACTGCTGGTGGGAATGTAAACTTGTACAACCACTCTGGAAATCAATCTGGTGCTTCCTCAGACAACTAGGAATAGCGCTTCCTCAAGATCCAGCTATACCACTCCTAGGCATATATCTAAAAGAGGCTCAAGCACACAATAAAGACATTAGCTCAACCACATTTGTAGATGTAATTGTTTTTGAGTCCTTTCTACTCCTGTAAAGTAACTCCTCATTCACATTCCTGTAACCAACCACAAATAACCTCGTTGTTTTACCAAGTTCAAGAATAACAATGATAGGACCTGGAATACAATCATAGGCACATATTTGAGTAGGCCTGTAAGGGCAATTAGTGTTAAGATTGATGAGCCAAAACTCTTCCTGAGTATGTGGAGCTTTCTGTGAGCGACACAGTATTAAACGCTCTGGAAGAAAGCCTCTGCCTGCCTCCCTTTACTTTTTTACCAATGACTGTAACTACTCAGTTGCTGCCATTAATGCTGTCATCATTTATTGACATTGGAACCCAGAATTTTATTCTTCCAATATGAGATGAACACTAGCTGCACTTAGTTTGTGTCAGTAGAAACCACTAAGTTTTCTTGTCCTGTGGTCTAAGCAGCTTCTGGGTTTTCAGCATAGGCAGTGGTTGGACAATGTAGCCCATACCATGTAAGCCAATCTACTAAATTCCCTTGTAACATGTAGTGATTGTGTCCTTTATGTTCCTTTGGAGAATCCTGACCAATATCCATGCTCATGTATGCATCTAGCAAGTCTCCCTAAACGCCGCATTTGTGTTTTGGAACAGGAAATGATGATTACAGGTAAAAGTTTACTTTGATTTTGAAAGAAGCAGACAAACAAAAAATAAACCCAAGAAACTTGTAATCACGATATGTGGACAAATAAACACTATAATTAGTCTAAGGACACTTTGACAGAACATTTCATAACAGGTTTTTGACACATTAGGAGTTCTTCCAATAATTAGCAGCATGACCAAAGGTAACTCAAGTAACCTCTCTAGTTTATTTTCTACAAAGCAAAGAAGTTAAACCAAATAATTTGAAAATATTTTCTGGCTTGTTCCATCTGAATGGAACGTTGAAATTGCTTTTAATATTACAGTAATGCTACCTATTTCCCTTTTTGGTTCTGATCTTGCTAGCTGTATATAGTTAGGTGTTCTCAGGTTAGGTGCATATTTATTAAAATTTGTTATATGATCTTGGATAACTGTCATTTCTTTCACCTTTATTGTGACCATTTTGACTTAAAGCTTGTATGTAAGTATAGAAAATTTGCGGTACTGAAATGATTCAAAGCTAGCTTTTCCCAAGATAGACACAGGTCATAACAATGCCTACAGTTCTGTAGGTTTAACAGGAGGCGTTTGTTGTTTGTGAGGTCCTACTTGTGACTCACAGCCAAATGACTTGATTGCCAAGTCCTGTCAGTAAAGATAACCAGAACAATCTCTATGAGTTTGTCAACCATTGAATCAAATTCCCCCTTTGCATTCTTGAAGAAACAGTGGTTAGAGGATGCCAAGTGGCTGCTTGAGAATAGTATTTCACGGAAGTACTAAAGGAAAGTAGAAACTTTCAAATGGACTTTGTTTAACTTCTGTGAGAGGGGTTCTAATATGCTTTGTTTTCCCCTCATTTGATGTTTCTAAAAAAGAATGACCTAAACAATACTATGATTGTTTATTAAGTAAATATCAGTAGCTTTGCAGTGAGAAATTTGGGTTAGAAAATATAATCTATGGTACAGTAGCATCTGAGAAGAATTAATGCAGGACAACAGTTAAAGCTACGCTCTTGTGTTTATTTCTTTCTTTTTAAGAATTTCATACATTAGTATTATATTTATACCATCTCCAACCCTCCCTCCCCAACTTCCTTTGTGTACCACACTTCACACACACACAGATATACACACACACAGAGTTGTTCCTCCATTCATGTGTACATTGAGATGACTGCATTCTTCTCTTTCTATAATTATACTCTTTATCATACATTCCCTTAGAAAAATTGTTTTCTTATATAAAGGTCCCATTTTCCAATAATGGCTCAGTTAGTCATTATCATTCATCTTCACTGATGTCACAGTTCCAGGATCCATGTCTCAGAATGAAACAATAATAATCAAAAGAAAAGAGGCTATCCAGTTTGGAGTCGGAGGCCACGTGGGAAGGGTTGGAGGGAGGGTAGTTGGGAGATGCTGGAGAGAGGAAAGGGAGGGAACACATTTAAAAAATTAAAACGTTTGATTATAGTAGGACCACACTATATCTCTCATTTATCATGTGGCAAGACTATGTTTACTCTTTTTTGAACCTATTAATTACCGAAGAAAGAACAGTAAAATATTATGTAATATAATTTTCAAGTCTATATCAGGCAAAAGTTGCATACCTCTATACTGCTGTCTTGAGACATTCACACTTGGAACCTAGCTGTCATGCAAACAAGAAGGCAAAGCACTAGTCATGGAAGGGTTAAGCTGGTGACATCCACATGTAAATCCGGGCAGACTGGGCCACTAAGGGTCCATCCAACAGCATTATTTGGCAGACCTTTGAGTGGAAAAGTTCTCAGATGACTCTGCGCCTTATAAACCCAGCCACTCTTAGCTAGCATATCAAGGTTCAGATATCACAATTCACAGACACACCATCCTATCAAAGTTTTGACATAGAGAATCCATAAGCATGTTTAGATTATTGTTTTCTACCAGTAGACTTTTACTGATTTGTTATTGTGACAATGGAGACTAGTTTTAGCACTAGATTGTGATAAGATTAAATATTAATATAGATCATTTTTAAAGTATTTCAATTTAGCCCAGAGTGGTGATGCAGACCTCTAATTCTAGAACTCTGGAGGCAGAGGCAGGCAGATCTCTGTGTTTATCCCTAGCATGGTTTACAAAAGTGAGTTTCAAGACAGCCAGGATTATAAGAGAGAAACTCTGTCTGAGAGAAAAAAAAATAATCCTTGCCTTTAGTACTGTGAAGAAGCTGTAGTCCCTTGAGGTAAGTTTGTAGAAGAGGAGACCTTTTCCATGTAAAGGAAAAAGCTCATATAATCTGATTTCTGTGATGAGATGATAAAATGGAATATTCATGCAATGAACTTAACCTAGCAAAGATCTCCAAACATTATAAAACAAAACGGCTTGCCTTGAGATGCTAGTAAGAAAATGGGACAAAGGAAAATGAGCTGAAGAGTTCACTTTTAAAAATAAAGAAGTGAGGACTCCTTACTTAGAAAACAACAGCTACTTTTCCTTAATCTCACCAAATGGTCAAATTATGCCAAACTATAAGAGGGTCTAGGCTAAGATTATAATCCAGAGTGGATTCCTAGGAGGTTTTTGTTTGCTTTGTTTTGTTTTTAATATATCTCTAAAAAGGCTAAATTGGGTCCTCAAAGATGGATGGCTGGTTATTTAAAGGTACTTGCTGCCAACCCTGGTGAGCTGAATTCAATCCCCAGGATCCACAGGGCAAAGGAGAGAACCAACTCCTGCAAGTTATCCTCAGACCTCTACATCTCTATGGGCATGGAAAATGTGCTCTCTCTCTCTCTCTCTCTCTCTCTCTCTCTCTCTCTCTCTCTCTCTCTCTCTCTCTCTCTCTCTCTCTCTCTCTCACACACACACACACAAACACACATAAATACCTTAATATTTTCATTTTTATAATTAAAATATAAGTATGTTATTCTTACCCATTTTCATTTTCTCCTTCTAGTCCTTTCCAAATTCCCCTACTCAATCCCTGTCAAATTCATGCCCTCCTATTCATTAATACTTTCATTATAGATACATATAAACAATTAAATATAAAGAAATAAATACATCCTGCTTTTGTTGCTTGTATTATTTTATTTCAGAGATGACTGCTTGGAGTTGGATAACCAATCATGGGACTCATTCTGAGAGACACTTGTTATCTTTTGGCTACTTTTATTGCGTTCTATTTCCTACCATCCTTCTCCACCCAATGCCTTCCAATTCTCCAACATGAAGTAGGAGAGAAAGAGGGTCAGAAGGAAAGGGAGGCACTGGTATCTCTATAGACTACTTCCTGCTAATTAGGAACATCAACTTTCTTAGGGCAAGTCCAATCTTTGTTGTCAAAACATTTCGAACCAACAAATGTAAATAGCAACCAGCAAAAGCAGCAGCAGGAACCAGCAGCAGCAGGGGAAGCAGAATCAGCACAGGGAACAGCTACAGCTGTTTCTCTTAGGCTCTGACTTTTTTTTTTTTTAATCCTCTCAAGAGTTCTATAATTCTAAATGTAAACTATATTCAGCTGGCACAATCATGCCCCTACCAGAGCATGAGGCTAATTATAGTCTGTTGCTGCAGACAATCTGAAGTAGCCCCACATCCGATACCTGGGATTAAAACAAATGTATATATATGTGTATATATTCACATTACTGGGATTTTAAAGAGATCAAAATTCTCACTACAATTGGTCTTCAGAATTCCCCAGTTGCTTGCAGTTCTCTGTCTAAGGGTGGGACCCTGAGGTATTTCCCCCCTTCCATCTCAGCATGTCCATCAGTGGTGTGTTTGTTCGGGACTCATTTAGACGGCCATATTGTTGGGGTATTATGAGTGTTGCTTTCCTTTAATTTCTAGAAAACTCAATCTCACATCAGACTTCCTAGTCCTCTGGCCATTGCAATCTTTCTCCCCCCACCCACCCCCAGATGTTCTCTGAGCCCTAGGGGCATGAGTTCTATTGCGCATGTATTCTCTGGGTATGAGCACTCCACCATCAATTGTTCTTTTTATTTCGAATAGTTGTGGGTTTCTTTGATGGTTCTGTCTGTTGGAACTGGAAGTGTCTGTAATGAGGAGTGAGAGCTATAGTTACCTTTTGGGTATAAGCATGCATATTTAGAAGGTACTCAGGAATTATGCTGTTCCAGTAATGTTCTCCTCCCATATTCATGACCTCACTAGCCAGGTGTGGTTGTCGATATTTCCAGTACCAGGAATGATTTCCCCCCTGTTGAACATGCCTTAAGTTCAACTGAACATAGATTTAATTAAAACACTTAAGAATTCGTTGGTGTTTCTACAAATATTCAATCAAAAGATGTTTTAGTAACAATGGATCATCCAGTAGCACATCTAAATAATAAGACATAAAAAAACAAAACAAAACAAAACAAAACAAAACAAAACATGAAGTTCATGTCACCAGGAAATCAAGTTAGAGATAAATTTACCTAGAAGAAAAGCTGTGGCTATTCCTATTTTGAATCAGAATTAATTATCACTTGGTATGTAAGAACTCATAATAATTTTAAAATAACCATGTCAATTTGGATTTGGAGCAACAACGCTTTGCAATTGAGGGGCCATCACATCCTCACACTGAAATAAAATAAAAGCTGGATGATGAAGTCATTCAGCTGCAACCAGTCATGGGCTTCTTTGTGACAAAGAACATTTGGGTTGGTAGTTGGAGACAAGATCCCAGAGCGAGAATCCAGAATCTCTAAGAACTAAGACTGATTTCCAGTTACTAAATTGGCAACATATATCCAGATGAATTTTTAAATTAAATTTTTACTTTTTATATTAATTACAGTTTATTTACTTTGTATCCCAACTGTAGCCCCCTCCTTCATTCCCTCTCAGTCCCACCCTCCCTCCCTCATCTCCTCCCTGATCCTCTCTAAGTCCACTGTTAGGGGAGGTCCTCCTCCCCTTCCACCAGATGAATTTTAAAGTAGCTGCTGTCTCACCATTTTCCTTTTAATGGCAGTGTCTACAGTGTTTTTTTCTATACAAGCCAAATTATGTGTTTCAAGGCTGGGGCTGGAGTCAGGTAGATTGTGTGCCTACTTCGTTCATAGGCATATTTTGTTAGCTGATACTAGGACTGGAAAACTGAATGCTCAGGTACTGAAAAATCGCAGTGAACAATATTTTGCATAACAAAGAAGTGTAGGCAGCTTTCAAGCTAATGTTGTAATCAGATGAATCTTGGAAACGTCAAGGGATAACAGAGACACTAAGTACATTTGGATAAACACACACACTCACACAAACACACACACAAATTGTGAATGTGTGTCCATAGAAAAGACTATGGCAATCCATAGCTTCAAAGAATGGCCACACTCAACATGAAGCTCTTACCATGGGAGGGTGGCATTCTAAAAAAGGAGTGGGTTTCTATATATCTTAATTTCCCAAGCCTCCAGGATTTTGTTATTTTCTTACTTAATACAATAGGGAAGAAAGGGCACTGTGATATCTGAAGATAGGCCACAAAATGCTATGTCCTTGGGACACAGGAGGCTTAGCTCAGTAACAGCTTGCCACACTGTACCAAGTTCAAATTACACAAATTAATAGCAAAACCCAGAAATGGCAGGAATATGTTTTATTTGAAAGCCCACCTTAGTACCAAGGAACATAAGCTCACACCTTCAACAGTGTGAGATGTGATTAATATCCTCATATATGAATGTGATGTGCTGGTATTAGCTCATCTTGCCGTGAGATAGATTGCTAAAGTTTTAGTCATTTTTAAAGCTGGCTGGTAAAATATTGCCATCCTAAAGTGGGTCATGACAGAAATATCTCCATCAGAGGAACTGTCAGCTGCTGGGCACCTCCACTAACAGTGTGACTTGTCAGGAATATGTTCAAACATCTATTCTCATCACTGGCTTTTCTTCCCAGAACACCCTCCTTCGAAATATGAAATGAAAATCAATATAAAATTATTTCACTATGAAAATGAGGAATATGCACTTCTGTATTGCAATTCACCAAATGAAAAGTTCTTCTCTGTGAAACCTAGATACGCTCCATTACCAGTCTAGACCTGTAAATTTTGGAACACTATTACGTAATTATTTTATATTATTTAGTATTCCTGGAAAGTGAAATACTAACTAATTCAATGTTCTTACTTTTTTAAAAAATGTAATCATCTTGCCTACAATCAAATCATTAGTTTTAAGGAAATCATAAAAATATGAAAGATAAATTTAATAATTATCAGAAATAATTTGGTTTTGTGAGGATTCAGACACTTCCCTTCTAAAAAAGAATCATTATCAATTTAATAATTGTGTTTTATCATGATTTAGATTTTCACAGATTAATGGTGAATAAAGTGTTGGTTCAAATACATTCATATATCAATGGAGAAATTTTGGCTTCAAGAGAAGTACCCTGATACTTTTGCCAGTATTTGAAGGGTACTAAGAATTCTCTCCAATCCTAGCTCATTCAGTTTTGTTCATCCTCATAAATTCTACATCCATATTTACCTGGAGTTTCCCATATTACAAAGACAATGTAAGTATCATGGGGAGATGCTGTTTAATATAGCACTTAGATGAAGAAAGAGTTCCTTGAAGGTTTAAAAGATCAAGGCTGAGTGGTAAATAA
This sequence comes from Pachyuromys duprasi, assembly GCA_028658305.1. Taxonomy (NCBI): domain Eukaryota; kingdom Metazoa; phylum Chordata; class Mammalia; order Rodentia; family Muridae; genus Pachyuromys; species Pachyuromys duprasi. The sequence goes on from CM053751.1 coordinate 45,488,491, forward strand.
TAACAACATTAGGCTGGAATTCTGGCCTGAGTGGAGAACTCATAGACATGGTTAGTCAAGCTGTGAATATTTCTGGGTGTCTAAGAAGCTAGCATCTCAGAGCACAATACCTTTATGATAGCCATTTCTGTATTCATTTTGCATTTCCTGTTGAAGATTTTCTGGTCCGCAAACATTAATCCAGAGACAAATGGGGAATTTATTTTTAGAAACACCACAAGATTAGCATGCTGGTACAGAGTTGACCACACATAGTCCAGCACAACTTTGTAAGGGTCAGTGTCACCTGCCCTTTCCTGTTCTACATAAAATACTCAGGCTCTTGACATTTCAATAATGTTTTACATTGTGTAAATTTACTTATTTTGTAATACTACTATAAGCTTATTGGTTTCCTACATTAGTTACACTAAAAAAAAAATAACATTAGAGTTGAGTGAGTGTGGATGGCTTCATTTTGAATGTGTCCTCTCCAGAATTTACAATGAAGCATCACCCTATTGTGCTGGCATAAGAGATGAAAGCTTTAGAAAGTAAGTTCTAAGTGCCCTATAAACAGGCTGCAAAGAACTATTCTAGCCCCTTCTCTCTCCTCCATTCCTTCTGCTATGTGAAGAGACTGCCTTCCTTCCCTCCAGAGGATATAGATAGCAACATGGTGCCTGCCATTTTGGAAAGCAGAGAAGGGACCCCTAGTCAGACTCTAATCTTCTAATGGCTTGAACTTCAATTTTCTAACATTTAGTAATGTGTGCAATGTATTTCTACTATTTGTACAGTCTTAAGTATTTTTGTTATATCAGCAAAGATGGGAGTATTTTCTTTAAGAAATAAAAAAAGCAAAAACCACAGAAGATCAAAGTTGGCAACTGGATTTGAGCTATCAGCTAAGCCTGTGTCAACTCTGACAGGGATAAAGACACAACTGCAGACCAGCTTTGAGCATTAATCTTCAGAGACCTTGGTCCAGGCAAAACCAGGATTTGTGGCTTCAATGAAGAGAAGAATCTCAGGATGAGTCAACATGAAGCAGGAAAGGAAGGAGCTCACAAAAAGAGTAAGTGCACCCAAGAGCATGTGCATGCTTACCTAAGAGATAGCTGCAGCTTATTAAAAGTCATTCTTTAAAACGTGGATTTTAAGTATGGAGGTTAAGAGAAAAAGTCACTCAGGGAATTAGTAAGACACTTCCAGCTATGGGTATGAACTTCTCAAGGTGTAGAAGTGTTGCAGCTTATTAAAGGACATTTTTTTTAAACCTAGATTTTAAGTACAGAGTTAAGAAGCAAAAAGGTGTTCTGGGAAAGAATAAAACATACTCAACTGTGAATGTGAGCTTCTCAAAGGAGAGTGGCAATTATTAATAAGTAGCCTAGCCTGATGCATTGTGTTGTGGCTCTCAAGTTGTATCTAAAATGATTCTCTAAAAACTTTGTTCTTGTTTGGACAGGGAAGATCATAGGAAGGCTCTGGGACGCCTCAGGTGAAATCTTAATATCATAAGGTAAAGCCAGGGCCACTAGGGTTGCACAGGGTAATAGGTTATGTCCTTTTACCATAAATGGATTTTCCAATGAGATTCCTAGAAAACTTCAGAGCCACAGCTTGGAAAATATAAAGGCCTTATGTAAATGTTGTGGTAGATTTATTTATTCTCAGCTTATAAGAGATTCAATAAGACTTGCGAAAAGAGTCCGTGGCTCCTTTTCTTTCTTTTGTTTTTCTTTCCTTTTTTTCCCTTTTGTTTATTTTATTTTAATCACAGGTCATTCACTTGTATCCTAGCTGTAGCCCCTTCCCTCTTTCCCTCCCAATTCCACTCTGCTTCCCTTATCTTCTCCCTGGCCCCTCCTGAGTCCACTGATAGGGGAAGTCCTCCTTCCCTTCCATCTGACCTTAGCTTATCAGGCATCTTCAGGACTGGCTGCAATGTCCTTATCTGTGGCCTAGCAAGGCTGCTCTCCTTTTCTTTCTATGCCTCCATAATATCGTCCAGCTTTCTGTTCTGTCTAGTGTGTGTTGATGGGAGTTGGCCTCCCCATGCAAGTAATATATCAGAAAAAAATTGTAATCACAATAAATTAAGACAAAAGGTCACATCAAAATCCAATATGCATATAATAAAAATGTGAATGATATACAGATTTAATAGCTGACATTCTCACTTCTCATATCCTGACTCATGCTAAAGAACCACCAAATTAGTTCTTTATCTCTCCCTGTTCTTCTCTTAAGTAGCCTCTCTTTCCTTTCCTGATCTCAACAGAGTCGAGAGTATGCTATCTTTGACTCATTCTGTCATTTTTTTCTCTTATTTGTCACTTTGTCTCTCAATTAGACATCACTTTCAAACATAGCTACTACTTTTTATAACCTTACCTTCACTGTTTGGGATTAAAGGTGTACACTAAGGGTGTGTCTGTACTCCAGCCAGATCATGCTGGAATCTAGAGTATGTCTGCGTTACAGCTGTAGAATATAAACCCAGAGGTCTTTGGATGTGATCCCTTGCCAGAGAAGCCATGTTTCAGGATTAAAATTTCTCTACACCTACAGTATATTTTTCATATTATCTCAACTAGTCAATGAATCCAACTCTGTTCAATCATTGCAATAACATAAATGCCTAATTGGTTTTGACTGATGCGTACTGATGTTATAGACTACTGAAAACAATCTTGAATATGCTGCCCTGGCAACAGATGACATACAAAGAGCTAGGTTTGTATGATCCAGCTTGAATCATACTTTAGTACCTCTGGCTGGAATACAGATACACGCTTACAACACACCCTTACACTCAAATAATGAACATAAAGTTATTTTTTAGAAGGAAAGACCCATGTTTGAAAGTGACAGCTAATTGTGAGGCAGGAGAAGTGATAAATCAGAGAAAATTTTACAAAATGAGTGAGAGGTAGGATATGCCCAGCTCTCATGAGAACAGACAGGGAAGAGAAGACACTTAAGAGAGCGCAGCCCAGAGAGAGGGAAGAGACCGTTTGTAGAAAGACAGTTTATAGAGCTAGACAAAATGAGCCAGAGAATAAGAAAGAATCAGAAGATTAAAACATATTGAATCAGTCAGCTTGGAGAGGAGTTTGAGACAGGACAGCTGAGTTGAACTATCCAGCCAGAGTTCAGAAAGAACTAGAAAGGGTGAGTTTATTCAATAGTATATCTCCAAGACGACAATTACATCTGGTGAATAAAAATTACTTGTTTTCTCTTTGTCTTGAATCTGATTTTCTACATATGAAGTTGTATCATTACAGACAGCTTAGATTTTTCTCCTTCTGTTTCCTTATTATATATTTCAATGTGAATATTCTTATGCATCATAACCTTATATTCATCTGTTTTCCCCTTAGTTCATTGTTCTAATCCCTTTATCCAATTCATTCATCTGAACAAATCTATTACTGTCGTGAGATTGCTTTCATTTTTATTCCACTGCTGTCACCATTTTCTTTAAACACAATATTGATTTTGCCACTTTTGTTTAGAAAAATAAATTGCTAACAATTTCAGTTAACCCCCTGACATTGATTTTAACACTCTTACTTGTTATCTTTCACTTCAGGTCTGTGTAAGATAAGCCGTGTACCATGAGGGCAGTAGAATGATTTTATGATAATGGTATAGCAAACACAACAACTTGAATTAAAGGAGCACTTCAAATAAAGAAAATGTGTGTGGATCAACCTTGATGCTAACCATTCACTGCATAATCCTGAGTTGTTACTCAATTTCTTTGTGCTTCATCTCTAAATTATTATTATTATTGAGGCTTCTTATGCAGCCCAAGCTGTCTTTTAATTTTATAGGTCAAGGATGACCTTAAACTTCTAATCCTTCTGCCTGTAATTCCCAAGTGTGAGGATTACATCTGTGCACATCCATGCCCATTTTGTGAGGTGCATGCTAGGCAAGTATTTTACCAGATGAGTCACAGCACCTTATCTGTAAATTAGAGTAATTATCAGTAAGTATCTTAGCATGCTGTGAACTATAAACTTACTACAAGCAAAATATCAAGAATAATATTTGGACTATAATAAATATCCAATGACAATCAATATTATCGATCAGAATCATCAATCATCACTGTTTTACATATATAAAATCAAGGAACAAAAACCCGTCTATGAATAAAATTTAGCTTTCTCTTCATAATATCATTTTTTGTTGTCTGACATGTCAGGATTTTTGTTGCTGTTACATAGTGTCTGTTATGCTTGGTGAAATGCCTTGAACTAACCGACCACTTAACCCGAGCTCATACATTGTTGTGGAGGTAGTATAGAGTACATATCTTCTGCAAATTTTTACCTGCCCTTGCTCTGCAGGTTACAAACTGCATATGAAAGTATGTGTGTATGATTGATTTGTGTATCTAACAGCTCCAATATCCCTGACAGCTGCAGGAGAATACAGTTGATTTATAAATGTCTTAAAACATTGAAAATGTTTTCAGTGATTTGTGAATATGCATAGTTGAGAAACAGGGCGAATCTCAAGGCACATCATGAATTAATACCAAAGATTTATGTAATTTCATAATACTTTAAAAACTCAAATGTGCATTTGAAATTAATTTTTATACCTGTATCAGTATCCATGGGTTCCTTGACTGCACATGTCATATACCTTAAGACAGTGTTTCTCAACCTTCCTAATGCTGTGACCCTTTAATACATTCCTCATGTTATGGTGATCTTCAACCGTAAAAAATATTTTGTTGTTACTTTATAACTATAATTTTGCTCCTTTTATGAATTGTAATGTAAATATCTGATGTATAGGATATCTGCTATGGGGCTCTCAAATGGGTAGTGATCCACAGGTTGAGAACTGCTATCTTGGGGGGATCCAAGATGGTGGCAACCAGCACACACAGTTATGAGGGGCACAAGATCTAAAACTCTGAAATTGGTGAGTAGAGGGGCAGCTGAAGCCAAAACATTGACATTGAGGCATCTTGGGGAGGGAATAACCCAAGAGCTGAGACCATTTGGATCCAGGTCACCCAAAGACTTCTCTGGGGACTGAGAGTGGCGAATATTCAATTCCCCTGCACTTCTCCTTGTCTGACCTCCCCTTCTAGGTGGAGGTGGCCCACAGTGCCTGCTGCCCCTAGGACAGAACTCCCTGCTCGCTGAGACAGAGAAGCAGGCCTCCCAGTCCTTCAGTGGAGGGCTGCTGGCTGTACAGGCTCCCAGGTCCTCTGGGCCACTCAGGTCTGCGGAAAGCTGCACAGGCTTCCCAGGGCCTCCCAGCAGGCATCTGTACCAGCATCCTCCCAGTTCTGCTGTTGTGGCTGGACTCTCAGTGGATCCCTATATCAGCCTTCAAGTTCTTTGGCTGCAGCACCACTGAGCTGATGGATCTCCTACACATGCATTTGCCCTGGTAGGCCCAAATCTGAGAGTAGAGAACAGGGGGGAACCCTGTGCTTTCCAATTAGAACTGCTAGTGAGTGAGTGAGCCTTCAAGTGAGTGTGTGCAGAGCCCCAGATCCAGGGTCTCTCTACTAGCAGCCAGACATCAGATCCCTCCCACCCATATACCCACTATGAGCAACATAGGGATTCTTGGGACAGTGTTCTCAACATTGAAGCACCTGTTCTGTGTGTCTACAAGTGGAATCCAGACTAACAATTCCTTGAATACCAGAACAGTATGACAGGCTTGTAGGCCATTGAGGTATTCAGGGAATCCGTATATGTGCATTGTGCCTGCGAACAGTGCCAGTGCCCACACCCCCTCCTGCACCTGCACCACCCCTTCACCACATTCAAGGCATCTACACTCTCTGTCTTTCAACGTACACTTCCATGCACATGTACACGCTTGCTTGCCTGCACTTTTGCATCCGCACTGCTATCTCCCTCCCTTAGCTATAGCTGAAACACCAACACACACTCTCAAACCAGTGGAACTCTCTCATCTTCCTGAAGAATACTCCATACACTAAAGAAAGACGGACCCAGTTTGAAGTACAGACTCCAAGAAAAAACAGCGAAGGTTACAGATAAGCAGATGGCTAGAGGTCAGCATACGAACACATCCAATAAAAATCAGGACATTATGGCTTTACCAGCAATCTCCAAAATCAGTGGATACTCCAATTCATCCGAAACACAGGAAAATGATTTTAAAGCTATGCTTATCCAATTATTAGAGGCACATAAAGAAGAAACAAACAAATCTCTCAAAGAAATAGCCACACAAATGGAGACAAATAAAGACGAAACAAAGCTCTCAAAGAAATACAGGCAAATACAGCCAAACAAACAGAGGTACAAGTAGAGGCAGAATTAGTGGCAGATAGAGAGGAAACAAACCAAAAAATAGAGGCCATCATGGAAAGACAGGAATCCACATTCAAACAGATGAAGGAAATGGTGCAAGGCATGAAAACAGAATTAGAATCAATAAAGAAAACACAAACAGGGAAAACCCTAGAGAAGGAGAACTTAGAGAAAGATCAGGAATCACAAAGGTGTCACCTATAGAATACAAAAGATGGAAGAGAGAATCTCAGGTGCTGAAGATACACTTGCAGAAATTGATACATCTCTCAAAGAGAAAGTATAATTGGAAAAGTCTCAATCACAGAACATCCAAGAGATCAAGGGTACCATTAAAAGATAAAATCTAATAATAGGAGTAGGTGAAAAAGAAGATTCCATGCTCCAAGGTCCAGAAAATATTTTCAAGAAAAATTTCCAAACTTAAAGAGATGCCCATAAACATACAAGAGGCCTACAGAACACAAAATAAACTAGACCAGAAAAGAAACTCCTCACATCACATCATAGTCAAAATACTAAATCTACAGAATTAAGAAAAAAAATTTTAAATCAGCAAAGGAAAAAGGTCAAGTAACATACGAAGGTAGACCTATCAGAATCACACCAGACTTCTCATCAGAAACTATGAAAGCCAGAAGGGCCTGGGCAGATGTCACGAAGACTCTAAGGGACCACAGATGCCAACCCAGACTACTATACCAAGCAAAGCTTCAATCAATATAGATGGAGAAAACAAAATATTCCATGACAAAACAAAATTCATGCAATACCTACACAGCAACCCAGCCCTACAGAAGATTCTAGAAGGAAAACTCCAATCCAATGAAAACAACTACATCCAAAAACCACAGGATATAGATAACTTCACAACCAAAAATTAAAACAAAATAAGCAATGAAACACAATAACACCACCAACTTCACAAGAAAGAAACTAACATTCATTGGTCACTATTATCTATCAACATCAATGGGCTCAACTCCCCAATGAAAAGACACAGACTAGCAGAATGGTTGCAGAAACAGGATCTAACATTCTGTTGCATCCAAGAAACACACCTCTGCAACAAAGATAAACACTATCTCAGAGTAAAGGGCTAGAAAATGTCTTTCAAACAAATGGACCCAGGAAACAAGCTGGGGTAGTGATCCTAATATCTAATAAAATAGACTTTCAACCAAAATTAATTTAAAAAGATGAGAAGGGGCACTTCATTCTCATCAAAGGAAAAATCCAACAGGAGGACATCACAATTCTGAACATCTATGCCCCAAATATAAGAGTACCTATTGTAAATAAAACATTATTAAAGCTGAAATCAGACATCGATGCCAACAGCTTAATAGTGGGAGACTTCAACACTCCACTCTCACCAAAGGGCAGATCATCTAGACAGAAGCTAAATCAGGAAATAAAGGCACTTACAGAGGTCCTAAATCAAATGGACCTAATAGATATCTACAGAACTTTTCACCCAAATTCAAAAGATTATACCTTTTTTTCAGCACATCATGGAACCTTCTCCAAAACAGACCATATAGTTGGTCACAATACAAGCCTCACACAGATACAAAAACATTAAAATAATCCCGTGTATCCTATCTGACCACCATGGTCAAAAGCTGGACCTCAATAACAGAAATAGCAAAAAGCCTACACACACATGGAAATTGAACAACTCACTACTCGATGACAGCTTGATTAGGGAAGAAATAAAAGAATTCCTATATTTCAATGTAAATGAAGGCACAACATACCCAAAATTATGGGACATAATGAGAGCAGTGCTAAGAGGAATGTTCATAGCACTAAGTGCCTTCAAGAAGAAATTTGAAACATTTCATAGAAGCAACTTAATGGCTCACCTGAAAGCCTTAGGAAAAAAAGAAGCAGACACACTCAAGAGAAGCAGATGGTTGGAAATAATCAAACTCAGGGCTGAAATCAATAAATTAGAAACAAATAAAACAATTCAAAGAATCAATGAAACCAAGAGCTGGTTCTTTGAGAAAATCAATGAGATAGACAAATCCTTAGCCAAACTAACTAAAAGGCAGAGAGAAATTATCCAAATCAGCAAAATCAGAAAAGAAAAGGGAGACATAACAACAGACACTGAGGAAATCCAAACAATCATTAGGTCTTACTACAAAAGTGTATATCCCATAAAATTTGAAAATCTAAATGAAATGGACAATTTTCTTCACACGTTCCATTTACCAAAATTAAATCAAGATCATGTAAATAGACTGAATCATCCTATATTCCCCAAGGAAATAGAAGCAGTCATCAAAAGTCTGCCTTCCAAAAAAGGCCCAGGGCCACATGGTTTCAGCACAGAAATCTATCAGACCTTCAAAGAAGTGCTAACTCGAATTCTCTTCCAAATATTCCATAAAATAGAAACACAAGGAACTTTATCAAACTCCTTCTATGAAGCCATAGTCACCTTGATACCTAAACCACACAAAGACCCAACAAAAATAGATAACTTCAGACTTATCTCTCTTATGAGCATTGATGCAAAAATACTCAATAAAATACTTGCAAACCAAATCCAAGAATACATCAAAGAGATCATCCACTATGACCAGGTAGGCTTCATCCCAAGCATGCAGGGGTGGTTCAATATTCAGAAATCCATCAATGTAATCCACCATATTAACAAACTGAAGGAGAGAAACCACATGACCATCTCCTTGGATTCCGAAAAATCATTTGATAAAATCTAACACCCATTCATGTGTAAAGTCTTGGAGAGATTAGGGATACAAGGCACATACCTAAATATAGTAAAGACAATTTACACCAAGCCTATAGCCAATATCAAACTAAACGGAGAGAAAGTTAAGTCGATCCCACTGAAATCAGGGATAAGGCAAGGCTGCCCACTCTCTCCATATCTCTTCAACATAGTACTTGAAGTTTTAGCTAGAGCAATGAGACAACTAAAGGAGATCAAGGGGATACAAATCGGAAAGGAAGAGAATGGCTACCTTAAGACCATATCACATTTCCTTTCATGTATGTTTCAATCATCCTGACTTCTAATTATTTGACTATAAAAAAATTCACTGCTACTTGCAACACCATGTATATGTTTATGTTTATCTGTGTTTGCGTATGTGTGTGATTGTGTGTGAATTTGCATGTGAAGGCATTCCGTACAGATGAGTGTATACTCATACACATGTATATGTGTGTGCACACACACTTGATTCAGATTTGCTTTATTTTAGGAAGCTGTTCCCTGGAAGCAATATGGATGAATCTTGTAGCAGGTAGGAAGGGTATTCAGAAATGGGCTAGTTGCTATTGTAATGTTTCCATTTGATTAGGTGAAAGCCCAAATAGTTGAAATGGATATTCTTAGACTTTATCTTCAGTTTGGAGTTACTTTCTCTCTGGTCTATTCTCAGCAGACAATTTCAGAATCTTCTGGTGTCATCCTCACCTTAGCTGCTGAGCTGTGAAGCCACACTCTCTTCCTCTGTGAAAGAAGACAGCAAGTCCCTACACAAACAGTTGGATGGCATGATCTCAGGAGCAGCATCATAGAGCCACCAAGAGCTGCCAAGCTGTATTTCTTCAAGGAGAATTTTAAAAACTTAGCTTTGGAATTGAGTTATGTGATATGTCTTTTACTCACACAGGAGAACATTTTATTAAACATCATAAGGGCAGTTCAGAGCACTGATTTCTCTTTAGACTAACATCCCATTGTAGGACAGATGAACATGAAGATGGTGCTCAGGACAAAAGTAGCAAGAAACCTTTTCTGGCCATTCCTTTGTGTCCAAGTCAGATAATCCCACAGGTAGAGCTTGATGTCTAGTGTGAGAGGTTCAGCTCACAGACTCTTACTCAGCTTCAGTATGACATCAGGGACTTGAATTTCCTACCTAAGTTTTCTCTCGAAGACTCCTACATGTCTTTTCCCTGGCAAAAGATAAGTGTTCCAAAAGTAGGGAATTTAAATGTATGCACAGTTAACTTTAAGAATTCAGTAACAATGGTAATCTACCCTGAACCACTTAAAACTCATTTGGTATTTGCAATGACTTGGGAACGTAACAAATCAGAGAGTTGCATTATGCCCTTTCTCAGACCAAATTTGGAGTATATACTCTTAATCCTTAAGCTATGTTCTTTTCCTTTCAGTGCAAGATACAGTAAAAAAGCTAAATGCTTACTGTTAACTCAGGTCGATGAGAGAATGAGGAACCCAGGTCTCCTCTCAAGGTCAGCAATGTGTGATCATGGGGACCCAAATTCTACACCATTACTATCAGGGGAAGTGACTGAAGATAGCAGAATAGTGAGCTCATAGGTGACGTGTGTCCCTCAGGATGTACTACATTAAACTGATTAAGCATGCCTCTGAATGAAAGAGCACAAAGAGGGAAAAGCTAAGGAGCAGCTGGGTTCTTTCTGGCTGCCAATCTTTTCTCTGTGGCGAACTGGGCACTTTAAATTATTTTAATGCCTAGCTCTTTACTTCTTAAGAGACTCTGTACAGATAAATATCAGTACTTAGTTGTAAGAACAACAGACTATTCCAGAGTGATAACAACCTTTGAAATGGAAATCCAATGATCTAGGAACTAAAGAGGCTCTGTGTGGACACATAACCCTAAGTGGAAATGTTTGCATGCTATTTAGCTCCAGTGTTCATGAAAGCAAAGGCTTTTTGAGATGTAGGCTGCACCGCTTCATGCTGCCAATGAAGTTCCATATGATCCTCTGCTTCCTTCAGCACCAGTTCTGGGAACCAGCAAAACTGTCAGTAATTGTTTTCAGTTTTAATGACTGATGCATTAGTGAAACTACTTCTATTTCCTTTTTTGGAAAGTTGGATGTCGGATTAATTTATGCTAAATAATTAATGCAAGACTATTCCATAGCACAGTTTAAAAGTGCAAAGAATTATTTCAATAAGTAGGTTAGTGTTGCAGGATATTTGATCCCATTGTGAACCCCCAAATTGTGAACTGTAAATTCCTGTTTCTTGTTTGGTGTGGTTGTGGCCTAGAACATATCTTTAATCCATGAACTTTCTGTTTCGTATAAACAGGTGATTATGGTGTGGTTCAGCCATCTCTAGCACACATCTTTAATCCAAGAGCTTTCTGTTCGCAGGATTTAATAAAGTTAACCCTAGGTCAAGAGGTGGAGCAAGAAACCAGCTGACAGGTATTAAAGAGTAGGAGGAACTTTGAGTTGAGGGATTTTTAAGACAGTGTGGAGAAGTAGAAGAAGCTCTTCAGCTCTTTGGCTTTTGGGGGCTTTTTGAGCTTTGAACTAGCAAGCCTTTGGGGTTTTGGCCTTTTCCTCCTGGGCTGTCAGCTGAGCTAGTGAGCCTCTTGAGCTTTTTCCACTGAAATGTGAGCTGAGAAGGAAGGTCAGCTGAGTGCTTTCACTGCCTTTCTGAGCTAGTAGGTTTTCATTTCAGCATCTGTCTCCTGAGTCTTCATTGGTGAAATTGAATGGTTGGGATTTTCATTCTTTTATAACAGCAGGTTGGCTTGTTTAAAAACAGACCGTAGTATAAAACAGTACTTCTTGGAAGAAACTTCGAAATTAGTAAGGCAGATGGACATGGTGTAGCACCTGCAGTCTTAGGCCTTGGAAAGCTAAGGCAAGGGGAATCTCAGTTCAAGAGCAGTTGCTGGTTTGTTGATTATAAAATAATCAACAGAGCAATAGGATCTGAGGCAAAGTTAGCCTGAATAGGATAGTTCTAGCCTTAGTAACTAAAGTTACAATGTTATGTAGCTGAGCATTCTGGACATCTCCATCAGCAACCAGCATCTTCTACCATAAGACACCCTTTCTTGTCCTATCAATGGCACCTCAGTCATAGGATCGTTTGATATAGGATTCAGCACATGGAACAGCTTTATCTTTTATGTTCCTCATAATTTTTTTACCACATCCACAAAAAATATCCTTATGTATTTTCACCAGACTGTGGTGAGGAATAAACTATTAGGTATCTGTTTGGTATTTAGGTTATATCTGGAAATGCTAAGAGTGTAACTTGAGAAGTTCAGAAGACCCAACAAGTTATTTCTGCATTTTCTTTGATGAAAAGAAGGAAATTGTTAATCTCTATAGTGTGGAAGCCTTAATCTCTTGGAATCCATTTTATTTGACAGGTGTTGACTTCTAGAAGATACGTAACTGGCTTGGTATGAAAAATGATATTTAATTCATATTTAAAGTTTGTAAATGATGAAGTATTAAAGATTTTTCCATTTGGTAAACTATAAAGATGACCTAAATTTACTATTTTTAAATATACAAAAATGTACTCTTGTTAATTACTTCTCTAATATTAATAATCTTTGATTATTAATTCCTTTGAAATTTATTGACCATATACTTAAGTTTAATATCATCTGTCATATGTTGCACTTTGTCCTCAATGCTTCAAAACTGATTATTTTTATTCCCTTGTGTTTGAGGTCAAAGAATGCTCCTGTTACTTTAAGGACAATGTAATGCATTATTTCTATTATTAGAGCTATAAAAGGAACAGGAACTTAATATCAGAGGATGAAAAGCAAACTACCAAGCAAATGGAAACTATAACTGAAAGGAATAGCTATTTTTATATCAGACAAATTGAACCTCAAACTAAAGAGATAAAAGGAGACGGAACATATAAATAAAAGCAAAAGCTCATCAAGAACGTATACTAATGTGTGTATGTGTGTGTGTGTGTAAGTGCATGAGTGACATGATATATGGGTACATGTAAGGGGACAAATACATTTTGAGAGAGAGTTCTTTCCCTCTACCTTGTTTTGAGGTGGGGCCTCTCCTTATTTCTGCTTGCATTTGTTACTTTCTACTGCCGTGATAAAACACCACGGCAAAATCAGCTTACAGAAGGAAGAGTTTACTTGGGGCTCATGGTTTCAGAAGGAAAGGGTCTGTCACCATCTTGCCTGGGAAGGGTGGTAGAAGTCAGGCATGGCTGAGAGCTCACCTCTTAAACAACAAGCAAGAAGCAGAGGGAGAAAACCCAACATGGTACAACTCTCCTGACCTGTTCCCACTGCCAGGCTTCCAATAACGCCACATCTCCCACACTTTCCCCTCAAAGTGGCACCGCTTGGGGACTTCAGTTACCTGAGGCCATGCAGGACGGGTAACATGCAAATCCCCACATTGCTGCAGTACATACTCCATGCTACCTGCGCCGGGAACGTCTGGCTAACCGACCTGTTTCTGCCTCCCATCTCACCATGGGAGTGCTGGAATTTCAGATCCGGGTTTTTACATGCATTTCAGGGATCACATTCAATTTGTCAGACTTGTTCAACCAATGTTTTATTATCTATTCCTGGTCCAGAGAGAATGTTTTACTTTCCCACTTTTAAAAATGTAAATTTTAAGCATGGTGTTAAGCAATGCTGAATTATTTCAGCATATTGTCTTTTTTTTTTTTTTACAATTTATTCATTTTATATCCTGACTGTAGCCCCCTCCCTCAACTCTTTCTGTCCCACCCTCCCTCCTTCTTCCACCCTATCTCTTTCACCTAGTCACTGAAAGAGGGAGTTCCACTCCTCTGCTATCAGACCCTAGCTTATCAGGCCTCATTCAGGACTGCCTGGATCCTCTTCCTCTGTGGCCTGGCAAGGCTGCTCACCAGAGGTAAGTGATCAAAAGGCAGGCAACTGAGTCCATGACAGTGGCAGCCCCTGATCCCTTACTTGGGGATTGACATGGAGACTGAGCTGCCATGGGCTACATCTGAACAAGGGATCTAGGTCCTTTCCATGCATGGTCCTTGGTTGGTGCATCAGTCTCTGCAGGACACCCTGGGCTCAGATATTTTAGCTTTGTTGGTCTCCTTATGTAGCTCCTATCCCCTCTGTGTCCTTCTATCCTTGCCTTCTTCCATAAGACTCTCTGCACTCTGCCCAAAGTTTAGCTATGAGGCTTAGCATCCACTTCAATCCCCTGTCGGGTGGGGCCTTTCAGAGGACCTTTATGGTAGCCTCCCATCTTGTTCCCTCTCTTCCACCACTTTGGTGTCTATCTTGTTTGCCATTCTGAATGGGATTTAAGTGTCCTTCCTAGAGCCTCCTTGTTTAGCTTCTTTAGTACTATAGGTTTTAATGTGGTTATCCTATATTATATGTCTAATATTCACTTATAAGTGAGTACATACCGTGCATATCTTTCTGCTTCTGGGTTACCACACTCAGGACAATCTTTTCAAGTTCCACTCATTTGCCTGCAAATTTCATGATTTTCTTGTTTTTAATAGCTTAGTAATATTCCATTTTGTAAATGTGCCACAATTTCTGTATCCATTCCTTCATTGAGGGACATCTGGGTTGTTTCTGGATTCCAGCTATTACAAATAAAGCTGCATTGAACATAGTTGAGCAAATAGCCATCTCACCAAAAGCAATGTACAGGTTCACTGCAATTCCCATCAAATTACCAACAGACCTTGAAAGAACAATTCTCAACTTCATATGGAAAAACAAAAAAAGAACCCAGCATAGCTAAAATCATACTGTACAGTGAAAGATCTTCTGGAGGTATCTCCATCCCTTTTCTCAAGCTGTCCTATAAAGTAACTAATAAAAAACTGGATGATACTGGCATAGAAACAGACTGGTGGATCAATGGAATTGGATTAAAGACCCAGAAATATATCCACACACCTATGGACACCTGATATTTGACAAAGATACCAAAACCATAAAATGGAAAAAGACAGCATCTTCAACAAATGGTGTTGATTTTGCCCACATGTAGAAAAATGTAAATAGATCCATATTTATCACCCTGCACAAAACTCAAGTTCAAGTGGATCAAAGACCTCAACATAAAACCAGACACACTAAATCTGTTGGAAGAAAAAGTGAGTAAGAGTCTTGAACTCATTGGCACAGGAGACAACTTCCTGAACAGAACACAAACAACTTAGG
Organism: Pachyuromys duprasi; assembly: GCA_028658305.1. Lineage (NCBI taxonomy): Eukaryota > Metazoa > Chordata > Mammalia > Rodentia > Muridae > Pachyuromys > Pachyuromys duprasi. The sequence continues at coordinate 45,503,765 of CM053751.1, forward strand.
CTCTAAGATCAACAATTGAATGGGATCTCAAGAAAATGAAAATCTTCTGTAAAGCAAAGGACACTGTCAACAGAACGAAACGACAGCCTACAGCCTGGGAAGTTTTTTCACCAACCCTATATCCGGCAGAGCTCTAATATCCAGAATATATAAAGAACTCAAAAATTATATAAAAACAAACCAAATAATCCAATTAAATAATGGGATAAAATTTCTTCTGAGACTGATACTCCAACCAAGGACCATGCACAGAGATAACCTAGAACCCCTGTACAGCTGTAGCCCATGACAACTCAGTGTCCAAGTGGGTTTCCCTAGTAAGGGGAACAGGGACTGTCTCTGACATGAACTCAGTGGTGGGCTCTTTGGTCACCTCCCCCTGATGGGGAAACAGCCTTATCAGGCCACCAAGGAGGACAATGCAGCCAGTCCTGGTGAGACCTGATAGGCTAGAGTCAGATGGAAGGGGAGGAGGACCACCCCTATCAGTAGCCTTGGAAAGGGGCATGGGAGGAGATGAGGGAGGGATGGTGGGATTGGGAGGGAATGAGGGAGGGGCTATAGCTTTGATACATAGTGAATATACTGTACTTAATATAAAAAAATAAAGGGGAGGAGGTCCTCCCCTGTTGGTGGACTTGGAGGGGACAGGGAGGAGGGAGATGAGGGAGGGAGGGAGAGGATGGGAGGGAATGAGGGAGGAGGCTATACCTGGGATGCAAAGTACCTAACCTGTGATTGATATAAAAATAAATAAATTTTAAAAAAAGAAAAAAAGAATACACATTAATAATGAAAAAAAAAGAATCAGTATCTTTATAAAAATTCTGCTTCTAATGGATTTTCATTATTGTTAATCAAACAAGATATCATTCTTATCACAGGCAAATGAGTTTTAGGAAACTGAATACAAAGGTTATAATAATACTAAGTCATCATAGCTAAACTGAATAGTAGTCAATATTTTTGTTTTGTTGAAAAAATGTATAAAAAGAGAACTTTATAAAACAAAATAAATTTATCACTTTGTACCCCCCAAAATAAATAAATTTAAAAAATTTTAATAAATAGTATACTGAGCTAAACAGAGAATTCTCAACAGAGGAATATCCAAAGGTGGAGAAACACTTAAAGAAATGCTCAACATCCTTAGTCATCAGGGAAATGCAAATCAAAATGACTCTGAGATTCAATCTTACACCAATCAGAATGGCTAAGATAAAAAACTCAAGTGACAATACATGTTGGAGAGGATATGGAGAAAGGGGAACCCTCCTCCATTGCTGGTGGGAGCTCTAAGTTGTACAACCACTTTGGAAATCAATCTCATGCTTTCTCAGAAAATTGGGAATAGTGCTACCTTAATACCCAGCTATACTACTCCTGGGCATATACCCAAAGATGCTTCACCACTCAGATTATCATCTTAAAGTGGTGTTGACCATTAGCATGATTTTTTTCTGAGCATGGTATTGAAATAAATGAAGTTTGTTTTGTTTTGTTTGTTTTATTCCTGAGTGTTCCTGCAAAATAATTATGGGTTTGGGGCAGAAACAAATTTATTATAGTATTCACTAGGAAAAAATTGTTTTGATAAGTGTGTTATTTTTTTTTCCTATCGAATACTATGAATGCCATGTCTGCTTTTGAGGAAATAGCATTATTTCATTCTTGCCCTTTAACATATGCATCCTGTTACCAAGGAAGTGCATCCATTGGTTAGCATATTATCTGGATTCCAGACTATCTTAATGAACTCAACATGTTCTCACAACCATCATTTCAAATCAAGGGAAGAAACAAAGACTGCCCACACCTCCTCTGAAAGATGTGAGATTGTTACAATTAGAAAAGCTTTCCAGAGTTACATTTAACATCTCTAAAGCAATTTTAAAAGATGACTTCTAAATGTCATAGTTTTTATGTGGTTAACTTTACTAATATTCTAATTAGTAGAAAATCTTTGGTATATGGATTTGTTGACAACCTATGAGGTCATCCACATTTAAACAGGCATGTCAATTTTCTTACCAGTACAATCAGATCCTTTAATGTAAGTTTTTGCCAGTGGAAAATAGTACTGACATTTTTCATAAACGATGTCAAATTGTTTCTTGAACGATAAATTATAAACTTGTTAAACTATAAAGGATTTTTATGCAAAAATATTGTCACATAAACATTGCTGAAGACTCTAAGCTCATGATTTTGTTGATAAATATTTTTCAAAATCTACTGCATTCATTTAATGATTTAACCAGGATTTAGCTATACTATACCTTAAATCCATTATGTTCTTAATGTAGATAGTTAATCTCACAACCACAAATCATCAATACTGGTGCAGCGTACCAAATCATGATCATAGAAATAAGCTTGCTTAGCCTGGTTTCATAGTATTTTTCTCTACTAAAAACTTTCCATTATTTATTTATATCAACTTCATAATAATTCTGGGGTTTCGCTTTGGAAGTCAATTTGGTGTTTTCTTAGAAAAGTAGAAAGACCCAGCTATACCATTTTGACATATACCCAAAAGATGCTCCATCATATCTCAAGGACATTTGCACAACTATAATTATAGCAGCCTTATTCATAATAGCTAGAAACTGTAAACTGAAGGTTTTGTTTTTCCTAAACCTACTTTATTTGGGGTTCCTTAAGCCTCTGCCTTCCTTCCAATCCTCCAACCCTTGATAGGAGATTAAGAAAGTTAGTAGTGACAGGGGACATAGACCTCTTGAGATGTAGTTCCATGGGACGATTCCACTCTTTGAAGTCAGGATATCATTCAGTCCAGAAAACCCGAAATCCAGCATTTCAGCAATTCAGCATTCCAAGCAAAGCAGAAGCAGCAACAAAGACCACCAGCAGCAGCAGCAACCTCCTTGAAGTGTTCTCCAAAGTGTTTTCTCTAGGAGCATCTCTAAGCAAAGCATTCTCTCTCCTTCTCTGTCTCTCTTTCTTTCTCTGGGCTCATATCTATACCTTCTCATGGTACATACTGGGAAGTTTTTTTGTCTTTTAACACCCCCCCCCCATGCACACATTTGGCAGTTTCTATCTAACAGCATCCTTTCATGAGGTTGTTATCAGCTTTGGATTCCCGAATCCCACACTTGGGATTTCAACAAAAACATATTTACATAACATAACCAAAACTTCCACTAGACATCACTCAGCCTAAGAATGGATAAAAAGATGTGGTGCATTTACACAATGGAATACTACACTGCTATTAGATGCTCAATCTTCATTCAGAAAGGCAAACAAGATAGACATGGGAAGAAGGTAAAAATGAGGAACAAGACAGGAGCCTACCACAGAGGGCCTGTGAAAGACTCTGAAAGGTATCAACGCAGATGCTGAGACTCGTAGCCAAACTTTGAGCAGAATGCAGGGAATCTTATGAAAGAAGGAAGATAGAAAGACCTGGAAGGGTCTGGAGCTCCACAAGGAGAACAACATAGCCAAAAAATCTGGGCCCAGGAGTCTTTTCTAAGACTGATACTCCAACCAAGGACCATTTGTGGACATAACCTAGAACCCCTGCTCAGATGTAGCCCATGGCAGCTCAGTCTCCAAGTGGGTTTCCTCAGTGGCTGTCTCTTTGATCACCTCCCCCTGAGGGAGGAGCAGCCTTACCAGGCCACAGAGGAAGTCTATGAAAGAGAGTCCTGATGACACCTGATAGGCTAGGTTCAGATGGAAGGGGAGGGGGTTCTCCCCTATCAGTGGACTAAGGAAGGAGCATGGGAAGAGATGAGGGAGGGAGGGAGGCAGGATTGGGAGGGGACAAGGGTGGGGCTACAGCTGGGATACAAAGTAAATAAGTTGTAATAAATAAAAAATTATATTAAAAAAACAAGAAAATCATTAAATTTGCAGGCAAATGGGTGCAACTAGAAAAGATCATCCTGAGTGAGATAACCAGACCCAGAAAGACACACATGGTATACTCACTTATAAATGGATTTTAGCCATATAGTATGGGATAACCATACCACAATCCACAGACCCAAAGAAGCTAAGTATCAAGGAGGGTCCAAGGAAAAAAGCTTGAATCTCACTCAGAAGGGGAAATAAAATAGACATTGGAAGCATTTGACAAGAGTGAGCTGGGAAAGGGAGTGGGGAAGGGAATGATGGAGAGGACCAGGGAAATCAGGGGTGAGGGGATGGGAGGCAGCAGCACTGGGAGAGAGATGGAAAGCCAATGGAGGGAAGGAATCTCTGGGATGCACTGGAGACCTCCAACAGGGTGGGTTCCCGGAAGGATATGAGTTGACCCTAGCTCAGACTCCCAGCACAGGGGATGTGGAGACTAAAGTGGTCACCTTCCTATAGCCAGGCAGAACTTCCATTGAAGGAAAGGGGATACCACTCAACCCACAAACCTTTTGACCCAAAATTTATTCTGCCTGAATGATAAACAGGGACAAAGATGTAGCAGAGCTTGAGGAAGTAGACAACCAATGACTGGCCCAACTTGAGACTCACCCCTTGGGAGAAAGCCAACCCCTGGCACTATTAATGATAATCTGACATGCTTACAGACATGAACCAAGCTAACTGTCATGTGAGAGGCTCCACCCAGCAGCAGATCAAAACAGATGCTAAGACCCACAGTCAAACATTAGATGGAGATCCGGGAATCTAGTGGAAGAGTTGGGGGAAGAACAGAGGGAATTGAAAGGGACAAGAACTCCACAGAAGACCAACAGAGTCAACTAACTTAGGCCAAAGGAACCCCACTTTTTATTATTCTTTCACTGCTTTAAAATTTTTCAATACAATTAGATTTGTGTACTTCTTTTTAATATATTTACTTTTCTTGAGTGTAGAGAGCTGTGGCAAGCGGTGACAGCGCTCGCCATTACAAGATGGTGCTAGCATCCAGTGCTCCCACAAGTAATAAGTGCACTGCACATGTGTAAGTGGTGAAAGCACGCCAAGTCACTGCCCAACCCGGGGCGAAATACGAGGTAATGAGCAAGCAGCCAATCAGAAGTGAACACGCCGCTCTAGGGTGCATATAAGCAGCACCTTTTCAGGGCTCAGGGTCTTCCTCTTTCCATCGCAATAAATGCTTGCTGCAGAAGGATCCTGGTGTCCGTGTGCGTTCTTGCTGGCGAGACGATTGCGCGGGTCACACTTGAGAGGGTAACAAAATTACATCATTTCCACCCTCCTTTTCCTCTCTAAAACCACTTTCATGTACTGTCACCTGCTTGTTTTCAAAATCAAGACCTCTTTTCTTTAATTGTTGTTTTATATGTATATACATATATGTATTTTGTAACATAATATTTGTGATATATAATATGTAATGTTTGTAAATATAAATACATAATATATTTATTTACTTTCTTATATATATTGTTTTATAAATATATATCTTGCATATATATTAACAACAATTACATATACATTGTTTTATAAAATGCATGTTATATATACATATACATGTAACAATTACATGTAACATATATATTTATAAAACAATATATATAATACAAAATACACAAATTCAGCTGTATAGTCATTAGTCTGTATAATGTTACTTGTATGTATGTTTTCAGGGCTGACCATTTGCTATTGGTCAATACCAATAGCAATAGTTGGTATGCTTGTCTCTGGGGGAGACTTTATTTCTCTTTCAGCATTCTTTAGTTGCATGTGATTCTTTGTTTTTGTTTGAAGCTCCATGTGTTTCCTCTACTTTATTATAATAAAATCTTTGATTCAAAACAAAGTTTGGTCTTTTACAAGAAGACCAATGTTATGAATGTTATGAATACATTTTACTCAATGTTACTTATAATAGGAAGCGTGTTTTGAAAATATATATTAGTTTGCTTTCTTTTTTAACACAATATGAAAAAAGTTCTCTCATTAAGAGTTTGCACTGAGAAGAAAGACAGGTCTAAGTCTTAAACGTTTTTCTGCTGTTTAGATAAGTAACTAATTTCAGTGTTCCTTAATTTCTTCATACATTTAATGGCAAACCCATCAGAATTACCTGACTTCTCAAAAGAGACAATGAAAGCCAGAAAGGTCTGGACGGATATCATGCAGACACTAAGAGAACACAGATGTCAGCCCAGGCTAATATATCCAGTAAAACTCTCAGTCATCATAGATGGAAAAAAAGAAGATATTCAATGACAAAAACAAATTTAAACAATACCTATACACAAATTCAGCATTACAAAAGATACTAGAAGGAAAAATACAACCCAGGAAAGCTGACTACATTCAGGAAAACACAGGAAATAAACAACCTCACCACAGCAAAACTAAAAGTAGCCAAGCACACAAACATACTACCACAACCAACAGCAAAATCAAAGGATCTAAAACCACTGGTCATTAATTTCACTCAACATCAATGGACTCAACTCTCCAATAAAAAGACATAGACTAACAGAATGAATATGTAAATAAGACCCAACAATCTGTTGCATATAAGAAACGCACCTAAGTCACAAAAATAGACATTGCCTGAGAGCAAAGGGCTGGATAGTTTTCCAAGGAAATGGACCCAAGAAGGAAGCAGGAATAGCCCATTCTAATATATAATAAAATGGACTTTCAACCAAAGTTAATAAAAAGAAATGAAGAAGGTCACTACATACTTATCAAATAAAACTTCCACCAAGAGAACATTATAATTCTGAACATCTATGCCCCAAATACAAGAGCACCCACATTTGTAAAAGAGACATTAATAAAACTTAAACAACACACAGATCCCCACACATTAATAGTGGGAGACTTCAATACCTTACTCTCAACAAATGACAGGTCAACAAAACAGAAATTAAAAAAAGAAACAATTAAAAAAAAGAAACAATGACTCTAACAGAGGTCATGAATCAAATGGACCTAACAGACATCTACATAACCTTTCACCCAAACACAAAAAATTTACCTTCTTCCCAACACCACAAGGAACCTTCTTCAAAATAGATAATATAGTTGCTCACAAAGTGAGCCTCAACAGGTACAAGAAGATTGAAATAATACTTTGTATCCTATCTGAACACCATGGACAAAAGCTGGTCCTCAACAACAGAAATAGCAAAAAGCCTACATACAGATGGGAACTGAACAACTCACTACTCAAGGACAGCTTGGTCAGGGAAGAAATAAAGAAAGAAATTAAAGAATTCCTAGAATTCAATGAAAGTGAAAGCACAACATACCCAAACTTATGGGACACAATGAAAGCAGTGCTAAGAGGAAAGTTCAGAGCACTAAGTGCCTTCAAGAAGAAATTCGAGATATCTCATACAAGCAACTTAATGGCTAACCTGAAAGCCCTAGAAAAAAAAGAAGCAACACATCCAAGATGAGTAGATCGCTGGAAATAATCAAACTCAGGGCTGAAATCAATAAATTAGAAACATAAAACAGTTCAAAAAACCAATGAAACCAAGAGCTGGTTCTTTGAGAAAATCAAAAGTTAGACAAGTCCTTAGCCAAACTAACTAATAGGCAGAGAGACACTTTCCAAATCAACAAAAGCAGAAATGAGAAGAGAGACATAATAATAGACACTGAGGAAATTCAAACAATCATTAGGTCTCACTTCAAAAGCCTATACACCACAAAATTTGAAAATCTAAATGGAATGGACAGATTTCTTGATTGATTTCACTTACTAAACCTGAATCAAGACCAGGTAAATAATCTTATATTCCCTAAGGAAATAGAAGCGGTCATCAAAAGTCTCCCATCCAAAAAAAAAAAAAAAAAAGTCCAGAGCCAGATGGTTTCAGTGCAGAATTCTACCAGACCTTCAAAGAAGTCCTAACACCAATTCTCTATAAAGTGTTCCACAAAATAGAAACAGAAGGAACATTACCAAACTCATTCTATGAAGCCACAGTTACCTTGGTACCTAAACCTCACAAAGACCCAACAAAGGAAGAGAATTTCAGGCCAATCTCCCTTATGAATATTGATGCAAAAATATTCATAAACGTAATCCGAGAAAACATTAAAGATATCATCCACTATGACAATGTAGGCTTCATCCCAGATATGCAGGGTCATTCAATATATGGAAGTCTATCAATGTAATCTACCATATAAACATATTGAAAGCAAAAAAAACATAATAATCTCTTTGATGCTGAAAAAGCATTTGCTAAAATCCAAAATTCATTCATGCTTAAAGTCCTACAGAGATCAGGGATACAAGGCACTTACCTGAACATAGTAAAGGTAATATGCAACAAGCTTATAGCCAACATCTAACTAAATGGAGAGAACCTTAAATCAATCCCACTGAAATCAGTGACAAGGCAAGGCTGTCCACTGTCTCCATATCTCTTCAACATAGTTCTTGAAGTCCTTGCTAGAGCAATAAGACAATTGAAGGAGATCAAGTGGATTCAGTTTGGAAAAGAAGTCAATGTATCACTATTTGCAGATGATATGATAGTACCAGGGAACTCCTACAGCTGATAAAAAAGTTCATCCAAGTGGCTGGATACAAAATTAAAGTTAAAAACTCAGTAGCCTTATCAAAAGACAAAAGACAAAAGGGCTGAGAAAAAAAATTAGGGAAACAATACCCTTCACAATAGCCACAAAGGACATAAAGTACCTTGGTGTAACTCTAACAAGGCAAGTGAAAGACCTGTATGTAAAAAACTTCTAGTCTCTGAAGAAAAAAATAGAAAAGATATCAGAAAATGGAAAGAACTCCCATGCTCATTGCTTAGCAGAATTAACATAGTAAAAATGGCCATCTTACCAAAAGCATCTTACCAAAAGCAATTCAATGCAATTCCTATCAAATTACCAATACACAGCACAGGCTCTAAGATCAAAAATCAATAAATGTGACTTCATCAATTTGAAAAACTTCTGTAAAGCAAAGGACACTGTCATAAGAAAAAAAAAGACAGCCTACAGACTGGGAAAGAATCTTCACCAACCTTATATCTGACAGAGGGCTAATATCTAGTATATATAATCAACTCAAGAAGTTAAAAAACAACAAATCAAGTGATCCAATTAAAAATTGGGAAACAAAGCTAAACAGAGAATTCTCTATATAGAAACATGAAATGGCAAAGAAACACAGAAATGCTCAATGTCATCAGAAAAAAGCAAATCAAAATAACCCCGGGATTTCACCATATACCTGTCAGAATGGCTAATATCCAAAACTAAAGTGACAATACATGCTGGAGAGGATATGGAGAGATATGGGAATGTAAACTTGTACAAACACTTTGGAAATCAATCTGGTGCTTTCTCAGACAATTGGGAAGAGTGCTTCCTCAAGATCCAGCTATACCACTCCTAGGCATATATCCAAAAGATGCTTAAGTACACAACAAGGACTTTTGCTCAACCATGTTTATAGCAGCTTTGTTTGTAATAGCAAGAATCTGGAAACAACCCAATTGCCCCTCAACTGAGGAATGGATACAGAAATTGTGGTACATTTACACAATGGAATATTACTCAGCAATTAAAAACAAGGAAAACAATGAAATTTGCAAGCAAATCATGGGAACTAGAAAAGATCATCCTGAGTGAGGTATCCCAGAAGCAGAAAGACACACATGGTATATACTCACTTATAAGTGGATATTAGACATATAATATAGGATAATCATACTAAAATCTGTACATCTAAAAAAATCTAATCAAGAAGGGGGACCCTGGGTAAGATGCTCAATCTTCATTCAGAAAGGCAAATGGGATGGACATCAGAAGAGGGAGACAACAGGGAACAGGACAGGAGCCTATCATAGAAGGCCTCTGAAAGACTCTCTCCAGCAGGGTATCAAAGCAGATGCTGAGACTCATAGCCAAACTTTGGACAGAATGCAGGGAATCATATGAAAGAAGGGGGAGATAGAAAAACCTGGAGGGGACAGGAGCTCCACAAGGAGAGCAACTGAACGAAAAATTCTGGGTTCAGGGGTCTTCTATGAGACTGATACTCCAACCAAGGCCCATGCATGGAGGTAACATAGAACCCCTGATAGACATAGCCCATCACAGCTCAGTGTCTAAGTGGGTTCTTTGGTGATGGAAACAGGGACTGTCTCTGACATGAACTGATTGGACAGCTCTTTGACCACCCCCACCCTGAGGGGGGAGCAGCCTTACCAGGCCATAGAGGAAGACAATGCAGCCAGTCCTGATGAGACCTGATAGGCTTGGGTCAGATGGAAAGGGCAGAGGACCTCCCTTATCAGTAGACTTCAGGAGGGGAATGGGGGAAGAATAGGGAGGAAAGGTGAGAGTGGGAGGGGAAGAGGGAGGAGGTTACAGCTGGGATACAAAGTGAATAAACTGTAATTAATAAAAATAATTTAATTAAAATAATATATCTGGAAAAATTTTTAATTAAAAAAAAGAAAACTTCCTCATGAAATCAGAGGATGTGAGCCTCAGTCTGGTGGTGATTGTTTAAATTTAGAGTAGGTCAAAGGTGAGCACAGACACATTATTTCTGCCTGCAAACACTGATCCCCTTTGCTTACTCTGAAATGACTTTTGTGGGAAAAGTTTTTAGGCAAAAATTGCCATTCTTCAGCCTGAAATGTTAGTGTAAGGAAGATTTAACAGCACCATAAGACTTGAATGCAAACAAAATATTCAATGTAGATACTACTTGTAAATAAAGTAAAACCTTCTCTTTTGGGAATTTTAGTTTTAAGTATTTGAAAACTTGCATAAGATGATGGCTGAATCCATTAATGCCATTTTCCGAAATGAAACCACTGCTTTTATAACTCACAGAAAGATACATTTTTAAGTAAAGTATATATATTATAAAATGTCAGACGACAAAGATGGAGGCCTTGGTACATAAATGGAGTGATTTTTTCCTGAAAGCCCATATTTCTTTTTTATATATGATGTGATGACCCATTTACCACTCCAACACTGGAAAAATATAGACATTCTTTGCAGTCGCATGATAATTGAATGTTGGATTCTTCGACGATAGTGGTAAAGAAAATGGCAGCAACCCTTCAATGTAGCTATGATTATTAAAACAGTTTACTTCCACAGGAAGAGGCATTTAATGAACGTATTCTAGACTGGAGTCTTAAAATGATGCTTATTTTGTGGTATTTTTTTTGAAATAACTAATTTGGCAACACATTTTCTATATGTGATTTGGGTTTTGCCACTTTTGAGATTTTTCTCAAGTCTTAAAAACAAAAATAGTAACATTCTTATGCTGGGTTGCAGAAACTTCTGAATTTGGAGATTTGTTGCTTACCAATATACAGAAACTTCTGTTCTTACCATTTCACTAAAATTTATCTCAAAACATCATCAGTGATCTCTTTGATAATATTCTCCTTTTTAAGTTTCTTTCCCAGCATCTGTTACATTATCCTCCACTTTAAAATATTGATACACCTCAGGTCTATGATACCAGCATTTTTCTGCCTCACTGTACACACTGTATAGGAACACCATGCCTTTCAAATAGCAATGACTCCCAGTCATTTGGCCGTGCTTAAAACCACAGAATCAATGTCTTACTGGACATCTTTTCCTGGATACCTCATATGTGTTCAGCACTCAACAAATAGATAACTCTACCTTTCCCACTACTCATAACCTGGTTACTTTTTCACATTATGTGTGGTAAACTGAAAGACATTAATTCTTGCATGTGAAGTACAATCAGTGGTTGCTTCTCTATCTAGATGTCTTTATAAAGGAAGGAATAGGCAAGCGAGAAAGATTTCATTTATGATGCTGCACTATATTATGAAATAGCACTGCTCTTTAAAACCCCCAAAGACTACACCTAGTTATAGGTATATTCTCTGAGTTGTTTATTTCCTTCAACCCCAGAAGAAAGTAATATCTTGGTGTTGTGTAGCAATTTCCTCCTAATTGAAACATTCCTTCCTGGAGGAAGTGGAAGAGGCTTAATCACTCAAAAGTCTCAGGAAGTTCCCGAAACACACATGATTCAGTAATCTCTCCCCAAAGTTATGAAATCAGCTAACAACTGAAACAGGAGGATATTTTCTGGCAAGTGAAACTGCCTATAGTAGACTCTATGACCTGCTGGCTACAAGTCACTAAGAGAGTTCCACAGATAAGTTTCTGTCTGCTGTCAGTCTGAGCTAGATTTTCCATGATGGCTACTATTGAGACACACATTCGCTGGAAAAGAAGGTAAACAACTCCTTACCCACATTTCTATAAGTAACAACAATAACACCATTAGACTTGGTGGAATTGTTACTTCTGTCTGTTATTGTTTCCACATCTGATGTGAATAGATATTTTTCTTATTGCAGACTATTTGATAACTGATACATTTAATGCAGCAAAGCACAATTTTACAGAAATTAGAATAAAATTATATTTGGTCACTGTATAATTATGAGTCACAATGAAAGATCCACTTTCATCCTTATCAGTCCTCTTTGTTCCTAGACCAGTGAATCATGGTGATAATTGTATAAGCACTATAGAAAGGCTTTTTTTCCAGAGTGTTAATATTACCTTAAGAACATTTTCCCAATAAAAGCAGTCATCAAAAGTCTCCCTTCCAAAAAAAAGCCCAGGGCCAGATGGTTTTAGTGCAGAATTCTACCAGACCTTCAGAGAAGAGCTAACTCCAATTCTTTTCAAACTATTCCACAAAATAGAAACAGAAGGAACATTACCAAACTCATTCTATGAAGCCACAGTCACCTTGATACCTAAACTACACAAAGACCTGACAAAAAAGAGAACTTCATACCTATCTCTCTTGTGAACATTGATGCAAAAATACTCAATAAAATACTTGCAAACCAAATCCAAGAACACATAAAAGATATCATCCACCATGACCAAGTAGGATTCATCACAGGCATGCAAGGGTGATTCAATATATGGAAATCCATCAATGTAATCCACCATATAAACAAACTGGAGGAGAAAATCCACATGATCATCCCCTTAGATGCCAAAAAAGCTTTCGACAAATCAGGGACTGAAGTAAGGGACAGGGCAAGGCTGCTGACTCTCTCCATATCTCTTCAACCTAGTACTTGAAGTCCTAGCTAGAGCAATAAGACTACTAAAGGGGATATAAATCAGAAAGGAAGAAGTCAAAGTATCACTATTTGCAGATGATATGATAGTATACATGAGTGAGCCCAAAAATTCAACCAGAGAACTCCTTCAGCTGATAGACACCTTCAGCAAAGTGGCTGGATACAAAATCAACTGAAAAAAATCAGAAGCCCTCCTGTATACCAATGAAAAAAGGGCTGAGAAAGAAATCATGGAAACAACACTCTTCACAATAGCCACTAACAACATCAAGTACCTTGGGGTGATTCTAATCAAGGAAGTGAAAGACCTGTTTGAAAAAAAATTTCAACTCTCTGAAGAAAGAAATTGAAGAAGATATCAGAAGATGGAAAGAACTCCCATGCTCATTTATTGGTAGGATTAACATAGTGAAAATGGCTATTCTGCCAAAAGCAATCTACAGATTCAATGCAATTCCGATCAAAATATCCACACAATTCTTTATAGAACTTGAGAGAAAAATTATCAACTTCATATGGAGAAACAAAAAACCCAGAATTTCCAAAATGATTCTGTACAATAACATCATCTGGAAGCATATCCATCCCTGATCTCAAGCTGTACTACAGAGCAATAATAATAAAAATCACATGGTATTGGCATAGAAACAGAATAGTGGACCAATGGAACTGAATAGAAGACCCAGATATAAACCTACACATCTATGGATACTTGATTTTTGACCAAGAAGCCAGAACCATTCAATGGAAAAAAGACAGCATCTTCAACAAATGGTGCTGGTCCAACTGGATGTCTACATGCAGAAAAATGAAAACAGATCCATATTTATCACCCTGCACAAAACTAAAGTCCAAGTGGATCAAAGACCTCAACATAAAGCCAGACATACTAAATTGGTTAGAAGAAAAAGTGGGGAAGAGCCTAGAACTCATTGGCACAAGAGACAACTTCCTGAACAGAAAACAAATAGCACAGGTTCTAAGATCAACAATCAATAAATGGGACCTCATGAAACTGAAAAGCTTCTGTAAAGCAAAAGACACTGTTGCCAGAACAAAACAACAGCCAGATTGGGAAATGATCTTTACCAACCCTATATCTGACATAGAGCTGATATACAGTATATATAAAGAACTCAAGAGGTTAAAAAGCAAAAAATCAAGTAATCCAATTAAAAAATGGTATGGTGCTAAAGAGAGAACTCTCTGTAGAGGATTGTAGAATGGCAGAAAAACACTTAAAGTAGTGCTCAACATCCTTAGCCATTAGGGAGATGCAAATAAAACAACCCTGAGATTTCACCTTACACCCATCAGAATGGATAAGATCAAATCCTCCTCTATTGCTGGTGGGAATGCTAACTTGTACAACCACTTTGGAAATCAATCTGGGGCTTTCTCGGACAATTAGGAACAGAGATTCCTCAAGATCCAGCTATACTACTCCTAGGCATATATCCAAAAGTTGCTCAACTACGCAACAAGAACATTTGCTCAACCATGTTTGTAGCAGATTTGTTTGTAATAGCCAGAACTTGTAAACAACCCAGATGTCTCTCAGTTGAGGAATGGATACAGAAATTGTGGTACTTTTACACAATAGAATACTACTCAATTAAAAATGAGGAAATCATGAAATTTTCAGGCAAATGGTGGGACCTAGAAACGATCATCCTGAGTGAGGTATCCCAAAAGCAGAAAGACACACATGGTGTATACTCACCTATATAGACTTGTAAGATAAGATAAACTGAACTCTCTGTAGAGGACTGGAGAATGGCAGAAAAACACTTAAAGAAATGTTCAAAGTCCTTAGCCATCAGGGAGATGCAAATCAAAACAACCCTGAGATTTCACCTCACTCCTGTCAGAATGGCTAAGATAAAAAACTCAAGTGACAATACATGCTGGAGAGGATGTGGAGAAGGAGGAAACCTTCTCCAATGCTGGTGGGAATGTAAACTTGTACAACCATTCTGGAAATCAATTTGGTGCTTTCTTAGACAATTAGGAATAGTGATTCCTGAAGACCCAGCTATACCACTCTTTTATGAGACTGTTTCTCCAACCAAGGACCATGTATGTATATAACCTAGAACCTCTTCTTGAATGTAGCAAATGGTAGCTCAATATCCAAGTGGGTACCCTAGTAAGGGGAACAGGGACTATTTCAAACATGAACTCAATGGCTGGCTCTTCGACCCTCCTGCCCCCCCAAGGGAGGAGCAGCCTTGCTAGGCCACAGAAGAGGACGTTTCAGCCAGTCCTGAAGGGACTTGATAAACTAGTGTCAGATGGAAGGGGGGAGGTCCTCCCCTACCAGTGGACTTGGAAAGGGGCAGGGAGGAGATGAGGGAGGGATGGGGAGGGAATGTGGGAGGGAGTAAGGCTGGGATACAACGTAAATAACCTGTGATTAATATAAAAAATAAAAATTATAAAAAAAAC
>CM053751.1:45519767-45540016 GCA_028658305.1 Pachyuromys duprasi
GACCCAGTCTGGTATGGTGGCTGTTGGTGCCCAGGGCAGCTGCTCGTTCAGATCAGGGCTGTGTGCCGTGGGTCACCCGGAGTTTTTTCCAGGAATAACTGGGTGTCCCTAGGATTTTCCCACTTGATTTCCTCACTGTAGGAATTCTGCTCACCTGGCAATCACAAATGCTGGCGTTTTAGGTCCCAGAGTTCAGTCTCCTGGTCACTGTGCTGTTACTGCTGTCCTATTCCTCAGACACAGTGTCCTCTTGTGGCAGCCATCTTGGATCATCCTGAAATCTGTATTTTCTTATTATAGGAGACAAATTAAAAGAGTTGAAATTTTCTAAATTTCATTGATGACAACAGTTCTGTATATTTATAGGTATAATTTAGTTTTTTATGTACATATATATTTTAAAATAACTAAAAATAGAGGATTATGTGGTTATCACCACAAAAGTTAATACTATTTGAGATTATTTACATGAAATAATACCTGAAAAATTCCTTGGGGCCAGAAAAATGGATCCTCGTTTAGGAGAACTTGGTATTCTTGCAAACGAGCAAAGTTTGGTTCTCAGCACCCACATGGAATATCTAAGTCATTCATGACTCTTCCTACCCATCTATTTTTATGTTCTTTCTCTCTCTCTAAATATTTTATCTGAGAAGGTTTTGAGCCAAAAACACATGTAAGTCTTCACTTAGCCACATGGATTGGCAAGAATAAACAAAGGACATCTTCTAATAGAACCCTGTATAAAACCCTCCATCACAGTAGTTTAGTGCTCTGATGGGGCTTTCTTTCTTCCTTCCTTTTTTCATTTTTTCTGTCTGTCTGTCTGTCTGTCTGTCTCTCTCTCTCTTCCTTTCTTTCCAATTTAACCTGCCTGACTTGCTTTATTCCCTAAATTCTACATAGATGTGGTTTGAATATCCTCCGCAAGATTTCTCTGGGAGTTTTCACAATAACTCTTTAACCTTCCTGAGCATTTTTGACCATTCTGGAAAGACGTAATTGCTAACAGCTGTCTCTAATACCATGGTAGCAAGTGGTAAAAACAGAGCATCCTACAATATCCAGCATTTGCCTGCTGCTATTCTGCAACTGTGTTGATTTAGAGAACAAGAATAAAACTCAATATGTAAATTCATACTTACATTATCTGGTTGATTTTATTGAAGAATTTATTGGTTTAA
Organism: Pachyuromys duprasi; assembly: GCA_028658305.1. NCBI lineage: Eukaryota > Metazoa > Chordata > Mammalia > Rodentia > Muridae > Pachyuromys > Pachyuromys duprasi. Next base: position 45,520,952 of record CM053751.1, read on the forward strand.
TCCTTACATTTCTTCAGTGGATGTGGCAGATTAATGACTCTGCATAGAAAAATTCCACATGGTAGTACCCAAAGAGTATTATTCTTATGTAAACATGGGTAACTTAGGGGGAAATTGTTAATATTTATTTTTCAGTATTTCTTTTTATTTTAGGCAAGATGTGGTCAAGGACCATAAATATGCTAATGTTTGCTCCCTGTGATGCCTTCATTGAATATTAACTTGCTAACAGAAAAGAGAACTAGGCAATGCCCTCCAAGGACTGGGAAAATCTTTACTCTCTGAAGCAAGGAGGTGAACTTTTGGAAACAAAAAGAAAAAAGAAACAAAGCTCTTAGACTAATTTTGCATGCTTTGGTAAAATGATTTACTTAAGGGAAATCTCTTATTAACCAATAGCAAATATATGATAATTATATAGTTATAAGTTCTTCTGGGTTTATGGTTTTATTTTAATTTTTAGGCCTTTCCAATTAAACTCGAGATGTTACTTTGTTTCTGAAAATATGCATTAGCTGAGATGTTGTTGCCTTATTACTAGCTTTTAAAATTAAGAATAATTACTTTCTAATACTTGAAATCTACTGTTAGAATTGCCATGGCAACAGCCAGAGTCTCACTGGAATCTCTTACAATACGTAGATTACTCATTTGTTCATTTAGTCACCAACTATGAGGCATTTCCTCATGCCAGACTTTATAGAAGGCACACTGATGAAAAAAAATACAGCATTTATTCTCAATCAGTATACACAGAGGTCAGTATTTCTATCTCCCCTTTCAAAAGGTATCTGAGGAGACACTTACATGTGTCTGGTTTATGTGTAAAACCATATTACCAGTGCATTTCTTATACACCTAAGGATCTGCATACATAAACATATCCAGGAAACCAAGCTCAATGAAAAAGTTTGTCTTCACAAAATTTCAAGTCAAAGACAATGTTATCAGAGATAAACCTACCAGGAAAAACAGTCTGCCTCAATTCTGATATAAAGTTAAATAGTAGCCATTTAGCTCCACTCACAGCTTCTGATATTGCTATAGAGAAGGGAAAATAGTCAATATTTGGTATATATATATATATATATATATATATCCAAAAGTTATTTGTTTAAACTATTTCCCATGTGTGTATGCACACACACACACATGCAAGAGTTGCACAGATTTGTGTTCTAAATGAGTTGCTATTTAATATAAAGGGAAATGAAATTGTAGATCATTGTCATATATTTCTGTTACCTACTTTGGAGAAATGTTTGTGATGCAAGTTTTTCAATGGCAGTTTCTATCAACTAGCTGGATTCTTTGAAGGTGTCTGCACTCCACACATGTACAACTACACTGACAAATATGGACTGAAAATCACATTAATCTGTTCAAATAAGGTATATCTACTGCTTGAAATCATAGTATGCAGAGTTAAATAAGAATGTGTACTCATCAACATAACTAATAAAATTGCTTTTATTTGAATGGGATATTATGCCTAATATCATGTCACAACTAAAAACAACCAGGAACATTCATGATTTAATAACTACATAATTCTTTGGACATAAGCACATATTTGAGTTTGAACTGAGAAAATAAATATCTTGAGTCATGTTACCTGAATTGTCCTAGAAGGAAATATTTCCTTTGGCTGTTATCTCTGAACTCCCTTTGCATTATATGACTATGACTGCCTTATATGTCCCTTATATGAGTATGTTTAGCAAGGAAAGGAAATAAGAGTTGACCTTCAGCACCTTACAATATAGGGAATCATATGGTAAGAATAAGGAGAACCTGGTCCCTTTACACATTATACTGGGTTTCATTTTTCAATTTTATTTTCTTTTTGTTTGATAATTTCATACCTAAGTATACCATATTTATGTCACTGTCACAACCTTTTCTCTCTACTCAAACTATTTTCAAGTCTTTCTACACACGTATGTATATATATATATATATATATGAACATATTATATAATTACACATATAGCATATTGAATCCAATTAGTGTTATCCATGTATACATGGTTTTAGGACTAACCATGGACAATCTATCAGGGGGCTTTATTCCTCAAGAAAACACAGGTTCCCTTTCTTAGCAGCCATGGATTGCCTGTACTCTTTACAGAGTCCCTAAACACAGGACCTTGTGAATTTCACCTATCTATGTTGGTATCTCTACAGGTCTTGTGCAGGCAACTGTAAATTGGAGAGTTCATGGGCACAGATTCGCATTATGTAGAGAAGATACTGTCTATCTCAGTGTCTTGATTCTCTGTCACTTAGGGTCTCTCTGCCCCTTTTTTCATGATGCTCCTTAAGCCTTGGGTATAGAGCTTGTGTTACATATATTCCACTCAGTGCTGGACACTCTGTGGTCACTTATTCTTTTCAGTGTGACCAATTGTATTTTTTTTATAATAGCCTCTGTCTGCAAAGAAAAAAAAAAGGAGTCTCTTTGCTATGGGTTGAGAGCAGTATTTATCTGTGCCATTCTGCTGCATATCAAAAAACTAAGAAATACTGACAAAAGTTACTTATTTTTAGCAAGGGATTTATGCTAAGATGATAAAATTCACAAAACACTATCATGAAATTTTTCAGGTATAGAAGTGAGTAAGACTTATCTGTTTATCCACGAGAAAATGCACAAAATATGTGCCTTGATCCTGGAAAGTGGGTTGTAATTGATTATGATGCGAGCATGAGGGAATAGGGTTACTTTGAAATTACACATACAAGAGCATTTTGTGGGCAACAGTCAGCTTTGTGATGGCCTCTGCCCCAGAGTTAAATGTACAACCCAGTTTGAAGATGGCTTCAGAAGCTTAAAAAATTTCATTTTGCCTTGAATTTCAATCTTTTATAACTAGAATATTGGTAATTTTTAAAACCTGTTTGAAATAGGCTTAATTTTCTAACTAGGGTATTGGAAGTATTAAAAATTAGAAAAGCTACACTGTTAAAAAATAAGACTAAATTACAAAAACATCTCTACCTAATCAAGGAAAAGGGAATGCCTGATTGTTTGTGGTATGAATGCCCTCCACCTCCACACCTCATCAAACTGCTACAGAGGTTGTGAGAACAAGAAACATGTGATTATTTGTGGTACAAATGCTGTAATATAACAAGAGCACAATTTTAAGAATGTTTAAGCCTATACCTAGTTCAAGTACTGTGGCTATCCTAAATAAACAGTATATTCAAACTGATAGGGAATTTATTGCTTGGTTTGGATAAGCATGACACTTTCAGTGACATCAAAATCAGTTATTTGTAATTCTAGTCTGTTTGCATACGATGCAGTAAGAACAGCTATTATGGCGAAAAAAAATCTTTGTGGTCCAAATTGAGTCATTGTTTTAAAAGAATTTTAGACAACCTCTTAGTAGTTTATCATAAAACTCATACTTTAGAAACATGCTAATATGAAATTTAAAAATAGTCTTATTTGCATTGGCTAAACATAAATACTGTAGAATTGCGTGCTTACTTGTGGCAAACACTAGGTAGCAGAAAAGCCTTTCTAGAAAGGATGAGAGTTTGTTGTCACCGTCAATCAGAAAGGCTTCTTATTTGGATAGCCAGTGTCCTACTTTAGCTTGGGTAAGGTTCATAGAATGCCCAAGTGATTTGTCAAGTGGAAGCCAAAACTGAAATGACCTTATCAGGGCCTTTCCCTGCTCTATCTGTCAGTTATATAAACGAAAATCATCACTTCTAATTTAGTTTACATAGTTTTTTCCATTACAGAGGCATGTGTCCATGGATAGTCTAAATACTACATCACATTCAACAGAAACTGGTTGTCAAATATGTGGGAACATCAGAATGACTTCACATAGTAATGTACAACAATTGCTCAAATCCTTGTCAAACCATGTAGTATGAGAATGACACTTATGATGCATATAAATGAGAGATTGGCAAGTAATACATGGGGTTGGGAGTAATTAATCAAATAAGGGAAAGCTTTGTAAAAGTCCAATTGATGTATCTGACATATGCTTACATGTATATTTTCAGCTTACATGTACTCCTAGTTTCCCATTTGTCGAGAGATAATTATTGTTGTGGATAGAAGCATGTTTTTGTTGTGATCCCAGGTGTGGATGTGATTCAGAAGGCCCACAAGCTGACTATCTGCCTCATGCAGGCTCTGAGAGGAGCTCTTTGCCAGCTGCAGATAATTTACATCTGAGGACTCTGAAGAGAGAATAAATGGCAGAGCCCAGAGCATGAGGAGCTGAAAGGAAGAACAAGTCTGCTCCTTCTTCCTCCCCAGTGGCTCCTGGTTGCTGTTGTGAGAGAAGATGGAGATGTCCTGAAATGAGGATTTGACTGGCTCCGAGGAACCCCATGACCTTAACCAGCAGAAAGCAGCTAAGAGAATTGCCCTCCCTCTCCCACCAACTTTTTCTCTCTCCTGCCTGGTGCTGGGGTGTGGGAAGGGATCGGGATGGAGTAGAGAGAAAAAGATTAAAGAAATATAAATAAAAAGTATTAAAAAGTATACCAACAAATTATACCCACTTTTCTGCTCATATTCAAAAATAGAGGAAAATCTGTGAAACACTTATAGCATAATTAATTATAAACAACCGGGAGGCACGTTATCATTTTATTATTGTTGTTACTTTGTTATTATACGTGACCCTTAAGTTCCATATTTTATGAAGACTTTTTTTTTACAGTTGTTAGTGAACGCATTTATGATTATGCAGTAAAATAATAGTAGTGTAGAGTTCTTGGATTTGAGACTAATGCCCTTATAAAGACAGACCAGAGAACTATCAGTCTTTACTGCCATTTGAGGAATCAAGGATAAGGTGGGAGTCTGAAATCCTGAGAAAGGACCCACACCATGTTAGCATGTTAGTTTGTGCCTTCTGGACCAGAATAAAACTGAAGAAACTGTCTTAGTTTTATTCCCTGTTGTTATGGTAAACTACCACTACAAAAGCAATTTAAGAAAGAAAAGGCTTTTTTGATTTACAATTCCAGGTTATGTTCCATCATTGCAAGTGTTGGTGCCAGGAACTTGAAACAGCTAATAACATTTCCATACTGCAGCTCAGTGTCTTAGCATTTTTTTAATTGCTATGACAAAACACTATCACCAAGTCAACTTACAAATGAAAAGCATACTCACTTATAAGTAGATATTAGGAATATAATATAGGACAAACATACTAAAATCTAGTCCTAAAGAAGCTAAACAACAAGCAGTACACTAGGGAAGAGGCTGAAACCTCACTCAGAAGGGCAAACGGGATAGACATCAGAAGTAGGAGAAGACAAGGAACAGGACAGGAGCCTTCCACAGTGGATCTCTGAAAGACTCTACCCACCAGGGTACCGAAGGAGATACCGAGACTCATCGCCAAACTTTTGGGCAGAGTGCAGAAAACCTTATGGAAGAAGAGAGAGACAGAAAGGCCTGAAGGGGACAGGAACTTCACAGGAGACCAACAGAGCCAAAACATCTGGGACCAGGGGTTCCTGCAGAGATCAATACTCCAACCAAGGACCATGCCTGGAAAGGACTTCCCAGCTCAGAGGAAGCCCATAGGCTGTCTCTGACATGAACTCAGTGGCCTGCTCTTTGATCGCTTCTCTCCGGGGGGGGGGGGGGGCACAGCCTTGCCAGGACACGGAGGAAGACAATGCAGCCAGCCTTGATGAGACTTGATAGGCTAGGGTCAGATAGAAGGGGAGGAGATACTCCCCTACCAGTGGACTAGGAGAGGGGCATGGGAAGAGATGAGGGAGGGTGCGGGGACAAGGAAGAGACAAAGGAGGGGGCTACAGCAGGAATACAATGTGAATAAATTGTAATTAATTAATAATTAATTAAAAATGACCCAATTATATAAGTTCCTTACTAAACCTTGTGTTTCAAAGAATCTATCATCTCATGATAAGGCTGTAGACTGGTTAGTTAGTCTTTAGTACACATGCCTCTTGGGGATGTACAAAGTTCAAATTATAGCAGGATTATGCAGATTTCTCAAAACATTTTTTTAAAACTTTTATACTTATTTTTATGGTCGGGAGCCTAACCTTTAACAGCTGAGCCATCCCCCATAAGAATGGCTAAGATCAAAAACTCAAGTGACAACACATGCTGGAGAGGATATGGAGAAAGGAGAACCCTCCTCCACCATTGCTGGTGGGAATGAAAACTTGTACAATCACTTTGGAAATCAATCTGGTGCTTTCTCAGACAATTAGGAATATTGCATCTCATCTAAATGTACATGAAAATCTTGAAGTCAATTAGATAATGATTCAAAAAAATAGTAATGACTCAAAAAAGCCACAATTATAAAGGAACTACAATAACCCTAACAACTGACTTCTCAACAGAACCAATGGAAGATGGTGGACAGATGCAGGAAATACTCAAGATGCTGAAAGAAAAATAAAAATTCAGCCAAGACTCAGAGAACAACACAGCCACTTAAAAAAAAAAAACTAAAGTGAGGGAAAAGCAGACTTAGGTAAAACACACACACACACACAAACAAAACAAACAAACAAAAAAACCCTGAAATAGTTTGTCCTTAGTGGCTAGTCCTTAAAATAAGCACTAAGTGAATAAGGTAATTGAATCCAAACACTGAATTCAAAACTGAAATCCTTCAGTAATTACATAGATTGTAACAATCCATTTGTTATTTTAACTGTTTTAAAAAGCAATTTCATAAAGTTTTATCAAATGATTGTATTTTAGCCCATAATCTTTAGAAATACAATTTGCATGATCGGCACAAGAAGATAGGAATAAAGCTATAATAAGTAATAAAATGACTCACAGATAATAGTGGGAATCTACAGGATGATATAAAGGAATTTAAAATGATCAATAAAAATATTAATTAAAAGAGGTAATACACCTACTTTTTCTTTTTAAAAGACATTAAACAATCTAAAGTGGTAATTATCATAAAATATTTAGATGGTAGCATATACAAATCTAATATGCAAACAAGTCATGCAAAAACTCAGGAGGCACTAGAACTACATAATTTAAAGTTTCTATATATTAACAAAATTTAAATTGCTTTACACCCAAGGAAAAATTTTAGAAAGTTAAGATATATATTGTTAGCACTAGAAGAAAAAAATCACTAAACGATCATTTTAAAATATATTTAAATTTGATTACAGAAATTAAAGTGCCACACTAAAATGTTCTATTGAGAAAAAGTTTGGAGGAAAGGAATGAGAGAGAGAATTTATGAAACAGAATACAAAGCAAACACAAATCAAATTGCATCACTAATATTTTCAAATGTGCATGGGTTAAACAGACTAACCACAAAGCAGATTCTGTCAGGCTGAGGAGACTGAGGAAATGGCTCAATGAAGTGCTTGCCACATATGTATGAAGATCTGTGCTTCATCCTTAGGATCCACTTGAAAAGCGAGGCTCTGCAGGACCAACCTATAATTCCAACATTTGGGAGACAGAAATAGGAAAATGTTTGTTCAGGGCTTGCTGGCCAACATCTAGCCTAAACAATGAGCTCCAGGCCAACAAAGGCCAAATCATGTTCTAGTTTGTGGTTACTGTGATACTACCATAGCCAAAAACAATTTAGGAAAGGGTGATAGTCTAGCATGGAGGGAAGCCAAGGCAGGAATATGAATCTGAAACCATGGAGGAATGCTACCTACTGGCTTGCTCTGTCTCCCTCGCTGACTCATTCTCAGATAGCTTTGTTATACAACCCAGACCAACCTGCCTGGAAATGTACAACTCACAGTGAGCTGGGTTCACCTACATCAATTAACAATCAAGAAAATACTCCACAGACACGCCCACAGGGCATTCTGATAGAGGTAATTCCTCAGCTGAGATTCTTTCTTCCTAGGAGACTCTAGTTTGTATAAAGTTGACAATAGAAATGAATCAGTACACCTCAGCAACCAAGGTAGAGAGACTTGAGGAAGATACTGATGTTAATCCATGAATCCGTATATAGACCAGAGTTAAACATCAGGTGTCTTCCTCAACTATTATAAATTTGCATGTAAAGTTAAGATCCTTTATGTATGGAATTAAGAGAATAAAGACTCAAAATAGTAAGTAACTAAAACACAAATATTAAAAAATACAAATTCCCACCATTTATCTGCAAATTTCATGATTTCCTTGTTTTTTATTGCTGAGTAGTATTCCATTGTGTAGATGTACCTCAACTTCTGTATTCATTCCTCAACTGACGGGCAGATGTGCAGGAAAACTTATGAAAGAAGAGGGAGATAGTAAGACCTGGAAAGGACAGGAGCTCCACAAGGAGAGCAACAAATCCAAAATGTCTGGGCACAGGGGTCTTTTCTGAGACTGATACTCCAGCCAAGGACCACTTATGGAGATGGCCTGGAACCCCTGCACAGAGGTAGCCCATAGCAGTTCAGTGTCCAAGTGGGTTCCATAGTAATAGGAACAGGGACTGTCTCTGACAGGAACTGATAGGCCTGCTCTTTGATCACTTCCCCCTGAGGTGGGAGCAGCCTTACCAGGCCACAGAGGAAGATGATGCAGCCACTCCTGATGATAGCTGATAGACTAGGATCAGAGGGAAGGGGAGGAAGACCTCTCCTATCAGTAGAATGGGGGAGGGGCACAGATGGAGAAGAGGGAAGGAGGGAGGGAGTTACAGGGGGGATACAAAGTGAATAAACTGTAATTAATAAAAAATTAAAAACACTAAAAAAACACAAGCAGGATTGGGAGGAGATGAGGTAGGGAGCTACAGCTGGGGTACAAAGTAAATAAACTGTAAAATTAAAAAAATTTAAAAAATAAATAAATATTTTTTAAAAAACCACAAGCATGTTTCTTGAAAAAGAATTCCTATCTTCTTTTTTTACATTAATGATGATATTTTATTTTATTATTTATATAAGTAATTTATTTATTTTCATATTAATCACAGGTTATATACTTTGTATCCCAGCCGTAGCCCCCTCCCTCATTCCCTCCCACTCTCCCCATCCTTCCCTCAACTTCTCCCTGCCCCCTCCAAGTCCACTGATAGGGGAGGACCTTCTCCCCTTCCATCTGACCCTAGCTTATCATGTCTCTTCATGGCTGGCTGCAATGTCCTCTTCTAGGATCTAGCTAGGATGCTACTCCGAATTCCTATATTCTTGAGCAGACTACAAGAAGCCTAGGTTGAGAATGATTGAGAAGCTTTTCCCTCTTGTGTCACATCTCCAAAAAGCTGTCACACTTAATAATCCTAAGTGCTATGTTCTGTATTAACAAGTACTCACTGGAACAGTAAATAATAGAACCTCCTTATTTTGTTGTTCACCTCCAGGTAAACATATTTTGCATATATGAAATTAATTACATTCTTCTATTTCTTGGATGACCCTAAAATATCAAAATTTTTACTTTGTATTTGTGATAAGATTGTTAAATACTCCTAACTACATTCTGTGCTCCATTTAAGCTCTTTGTGTCAAGAGTATGAAGGTTAAATAAAATCAGTCTCCATGGTAATTCTCTTTCCTCTCACTGGGACACATTTTTGGGCTGGCTGACATTCAGTTGCCATGTGTACCTGAGATAAAGCCTTCATTCTTCCCCACAGCCTGAAGATTTCTTTCTTATCTGAACTTTTTAAAAACTTAAAATTGGTCTTCTCAGTTGGCCATTCATCATTCTCTGCTCCACTTCATGACATATTTTTCTACTTTAATACCAACTCAAATGAACTTGGAGGATTGTCCCACGAAAAACAAAACACCTGAGGAAAGATTTATTTAACTTACTGTATTTTTCTTTCCTAAAGAATTTGTCACTGCTTTATACAAAAGTGACTAAATTTTTAAAATTTCTCTCTCTCTCTCTCTCTGTGTGTGTGTGTGTGTGTACTCCTATTTCAGGACTTCTATCATGAATAGATATTGAACCTTTTAAAGGCCTTTCTGCATCCATCAAGATGCTCATGTCTTTTTTGGCCCTAATTCTGTTTGTGTGTTATATTAAACTCATCGATTTCCAACTCTTGAATAAAAACAACTTGATCAAGTGTGTGATTTTCTTAATGAGTCCTTGAATTTACTTTGCAACAAATTTGTTAAGAATTCCTGCATATGTCCATTATAGAAATTGGTCTACAGTTTTCTTTTCTTCTTGTACCCTTTTATAATATTTTGATATTAGAGTAATTCTGGCTGAAAAATGTGTTTGTTAATGTCCTTTAAGATTCTACTTAAGGCAAAAATTTCTGGATCAGCAGTATTCAATCTTTTTCAATGGTATGGTAGAATTCAGCAGTGATTCCATCTTTCTGGAATTTTCATTATTAGGATAGCCTGAAGACAAAGTTTTCAGCCTGGGAAACTAAGTGAGATTCAAAGAAATTATTTTGAAACCTCAGCACTTATGCTATGCCTAAGTTAATACTTAAAATTAGTGCTTATTAATAAGCCTGGGAATATGCAAGTTACCGTTTTGAAAACTACTAAATATCAAGCCATTATGTACATAACTTATAAGATGTTATGACACCTTATAATACAAAGAAATAATTTTAATTAAACCAGTAATTAGGATCTAATTATAAAACCTTGCTATTTAAATTGCTTTTTATATTATCTAGTCCTTAATGTACTGACAATGAAACTAATATTAAAAATGTTTGTGTTTAGAAGCCAGATGGACCCAAATGAAGAGAACTAGAATTTATTAGATAGTCCTGATTCACTGTATAATTTCAGTGTTTACAGCAAAGGAGACAAACATTAAGTAGTCATGAGTACTGTGTGCCAGAATTGTATTTCCCCTGGTGATATGGTGCAGAAACTCATGGTCTGAACAAGTCACGTTATACTGCTGTTTGGTAGAGTCAGAACTCTGTGTCATACGTCTTCAGCAACTCTGAAGAGTCCATTATCACATTCTAACAACAAAATTTGTACTTGTTATTTATTTATTAAACCAGCCACCCAAAGTCCAGTAAATTATGCTTTGTCTTTATATTTTCATATGTCAATTTAAGTTTCATTTTTTAATGTCCTGAAGAGATCTACTGATCTAATTGTCCTTGCATGCCTACCATGAAGCACATGAGCACTCAGATGTGCTGAATGTGTGGCACTGCATTTGGCCACCATGTGTGGATAACTTGGAGCAAACCCTATGGGAATATTCACATCAGTAAAAAGAAAAATTAGTCAATAGAAAAATTTCATAATATCAAAATTAATCTATGAAAGTTTTGCCACTATTTGGGACACTAATTCCCCAAGCCACAAAGGCAATTAAGTGACTATTAATATAAAAGGGAAATCCTTATGAGAATTATCTCCTTAAATTAATGTTCCACTGTGCAGCAAAGCATGTACTATTGGCATTTTTATGTCATGTAGCCCAGTGACTTCATCTTATTAATGTTTAATCAGCGTGGGTCCTGTTTACTTTATTTTAAGTTCCCTTCGAATTTTTTTTTATCATGTGCTCCTACTTCCACCAGCAGTCTTTGTGGTATCCTGTGTTGGGAAAATCAATCCTTTACTTTGTCAAGGGACACTGAGAAATGTTTGCTGTCAGCTCCAATAGTCATAATTGAGCTGGTGACCAACATTACCTGTTTAAGAAAACCAGCGTTTCAAATTAAAATGGAGAAGATAATCATTCACTTACTCAGACATGTGGGGTCATAGCATTGGTGGCCATTTGTGACATGCTGAATGACAGAACTGGTCACATCTATTGTCCACATCACTGTTTCAGATTACTGGCATCACTGACCTGCTCAGGATTAGGCTACCTACTCTTCTCCTATTTTTCAGGGCTAATTTTTAATGGTTGGGGCTCAGTTACTTACATACTGCTAGGATCTGGGCCCGATGAAATTACAATCTCTAGCTATGACCTTAAATAATTTATCATCCATGGGATCCCCTTTGGTCATATGTGAAGATGAACACAATACTTCCTGCCAAACTAGACCATTGTAAAATGACATGAGTATGAGTTATTAAGTGCTCTTAAGAGTTTGTGTTCCTCTCCACAGCTCCTGTTGTTCATGGCCAGGTCTCATATACTTCATCTGTCCGTCTGATTTAAGTCTACAAACTATGGTTTGTTCTTGTGATGTGTTTAAAACAATGACTGAACTGTATTTGTTGCAGCTTTTGGTATTGTGAGTTTGGACTGATGATATTCACTTTACTTATTGGACCATGGGAGGCCTTATTCTGAGGGTCCTGCTTTTAAATTTTAAGTAAACTCACACAACTAACTTGTAACAAATGAAAGTTTTCTAAAGTACATTTCTCATCTGACCAAGGTAATTTTTATCAGTTGTTCTTTGATTATATGTAAAGTGTTACAGAAAAAGATCAAAGTGATAGAAAACGTAAGTCAGTAGTTATTGACGTTTTTATCAACCTTGCTTCACATCGACATCATTTACTGTGAGGATGAATTCAGATTTAAAATTCATAATCTCTAAGTGCCTCAGGGTTTCCCCTCCTGTGACTGACCAGCCTTCCTTTCTCTAATACAGATGTTACAAGCTGATGTGAGAGGCTTCTGAAGACCCTTTGATGTTAGGCTTCTCAGGAGAATTACTCACTAATGCCTGCATAGTATTATACCATTAGGCTCAGCATGTGTCTAAGAAGCTCTTCACATAGGCAGTATCAACACCCCATGCTGTCTATGTATTAGAGTCCTTCAGATATCCCACAGGCGTCATCATTATATGAGAATACAGGAAGATAAGGTGCTACTGAGGCTGGGTGGGCTTCCAAAAATTATTCACAGCACTTATGAATACAGCCCCTCCAAAGCAAAGTGCAATCTTATATTAAAATTAGAGAAGTAAACACATACACAAGAAGGTGAAATGTTACATTGTCCCATACGATGAGACTGGTTTAACTTTGGTCAAAAGCACTCATGCCTCACATATTATTTGTAGAACTAGGAAAACAATCATTGGCACATCAGTTACTCAAATCTTATGGTACTGTACAATATTCCTTTGACACAAACACAAATATAAATTTAAGAAATAAATTCGAGGGTAACTTCAGTCTTCTTCCCAGTTTGAAAGGTTACTCATTCCTAGTAACATGAAGTTTAACATATTTTTTGATTTTTCCTTAAGTCAGAGTTGCTATCTTCCTTCTGTCTCAAAGCTTGTAATACACAAGAGCAATTTATTAGCTGAATGAATCAGAAAAAGGAAATGGCAACAGCATTTTTTTTATTTAGAAGCAACTGAGATGTCAAAAATTCAGTGGCAGGAGCTAAAACAGGAAATACTAATATGGTAAAACTACAAGGACAACTGTTCCTCCTGAACTTTTGTCCTGTGGATGCCAACAGGCCCAGGGTAAATGAAGCTAGTTTTGAAAAACATATCCCCTAAGCAGCTGCCCAGCATATTTCATAAGGCCTGAACTTAATATGAAGCATTTACTTTACTTGGAATTTTGGAATAAGTATTTAGAAGAAAGGAGGAGAGTCCAAATACATATTAGAAATTAAATTGGTTCTCAAAAATGTGATTAGTGATACCCTAAGGGGTTTCTGCCTACTAAACAGCATCATTAAAGAAGAAAACAAAGAGGCCATTCTCTAATTTGTACTCTGGCACACCTTTATTGACAGTTCCTAGTAACAGACTACCCAGAATTCCCTTTAATCTGGGTCTAGAAGTAAAAATAACTTTTTTTTTTCTTCATTCTTCATGGAGTCTATAGAACATAAGATCATAGAAATGTTTCATGGTTAGCAAAAATGGATGAAGAAGCAAGCAATTTTGTAAACAAAGAATTAAAAGTATTAGTAATTTTCACCCAAGAAAATAACTCATTCACAGATTGGCTTTGGGAGGACATAAGTCTGAATCCAGTGTTGCTCATTTATTGTATACACATTGCACCTTTTGTTTGTAAAATATTATATGAAAGAAAAAAACAGTGAACTCTCCTCTTAGATTTGCTACTTGGAGAGAGCTAAGCATGAATCACAAAGATTCTGAGAACAAATGTACATTGTGACCTAACCTTATTTTCAGGGGTTCTCAGATCTTTATTTTTCTTTTTCAAATTTCCATATTTATACAGGATGTATCTCTATAAGTCATTAGTCTCTCTTCTGCAGAAGTTGCTTAAAAATCATTTCTGCTGCTGGTGAAATCTAATGCCCCCAGGATAGTATTAGGAGACTAATAAAGGACCCAAAGATCCTTTTAATTTACACACTCAGGTTGCGCAATGCTTGTTGAAACAGCAGGCTCCACTGTTGGGAACCAAGGAATATGAATCTACAGAACTCCTCTACTTCCTTTTCCTGTTGTACATTTCAACAAGAGGAAGACATCCCAGTACACACCCCTACATGGCTACCAGGTGTTCTCAGAACCCTGAACTTAGCTATCAGACATTCCAAAGATTTATCTTTGCCATGGTGATTCACTCATTTTTCTGCAGGGGGCCAGAGGGTGCCAATGAGTGGATGATCTCAGAGACATTTGTTTCTCAATCATCTCCAAAGTTGAAAATAGCTCTTACATTGGCTTCAACCTATGATTAAATAAATACATTTTTATCCATAGATGCCTTATACAGTTTCGGCATTTTTGTGAGAAATTCAATTCAGACCAGTTGTTCTTCCTTTAAAAATATTGTCATTAGGCTAGAATAGCTGAAATAAAAGAAAACATAATATTCAGTGCAAAAAAATCTACCTTGTTTTGTTTCTATTTTGTGATGCTTCATAGCTATGTTTACATAGTTCAGGAAATGTAATCAGATTTTTAGGCCTGTATTCTTTTGATTGAGATGGTGCCTTTTATGATATGTGAGAATGTGAGTGGTTTCAATAAATCAATAATTCGTTGTATTTTATTTAGTGAATTCAATTGGTCACTTAACTTAGATGGATGACAAAAAGAAAGCATAAACTTTGCATATACTTAAAAGTTCTGTTGCAGTAAAGGATTTTTATATAGGTACTGTTTTAATTGATATACTTTTATACTAACCAAATGTTAATAGGTTTAAGGTTTATATTTTAAAATTTTTTATTTTATTTTTATTAATTACAGTTTATTCACTTTGTATCCCAACTGTAGCCCCCTCCCCCATCCCTTTCCAATCCAACCCTTCCTCCCTCTTCTTCTATGACCCTCCCCAAGTAAATGATTGGGGAGATCCTCATTCTCTTCCATCTGACCATAGTCTATCAGGTCTCATCAGGACTGGCTGCATTGTATTCCTCTGTGGACTGGTAAGGGCTGCTCCCCACTCAGATGGAGGTGATCAGAGAAACAGCCACTGAGTTCATGTCAGAGACAGTCCTATTCCTAATACTATGGAACCCTCTGGGACACTGAGCTGCCATGGGCTATATCTGTGCAGGAGTTCTAAGTTATCTCCATGCATGGTCCTTGGTTGGAATATCAGTCTCATAAAACACCCCTGTGCCCAGATTTTTTTTGGTTCTGTAGCATTCCTTGTGGAGCTCCTGTCCTCTCCAGGTCTTTCTATCTCTCCCTTCTTTCATAAGATTTCCTGCACTCTGCCCAAAGTTTGGCTATGACTCTCAGCATATGTTTTGATAGACTGCTGGGTAGGGTTTTTCAGAGGCCCTCCATGATAGGCTCCTGTTTTGTACCCTGTTTTCTCCCTCTTCCAATGTCCATTTAATTTTCCTTTCTGAATGAAGATTGAGCATATTACCCAGGGTCCTCCTTCCTTAGCTTCTTTATGTATACATATTTTAGTATGATTATCCTATATTATAAGTCTAATTTCCACTTATACTTGAGTGTATACCATGTGTGTCTTTCTGCTTCTGAGATACCTAACTCAGGATGATCTTTTCTGGATCCCACCATTTGCCTACAAATTTCATGACATCCTTGTTTTTAATTGGTGAGTAGAATTCCATTGTGTAAAGGTACCACAATTTCTGTATCCATTCCTCAACTGAGAAACATCTGGGTTGTTTCCAGGTTCTGGCTATTACAAATAAAGCTGCTACGAACATGGTTGAGCAAATGTCCTTGTTGTATACTTGAGCATGTTTTGGATATATGCCTAGAAATCGTATAGCTTGATCTTGAGAAACCGTTACTCCTAATTGTCTGAGAAAGTACCAGATTGATTTCCAAAGTGTTTGTACAAGTTTACATTCCCACCAACAGTGGAGGAGGGTTCCCCTTTCTCCACATCCTCTCCAGCATGTGTTGTCACTTGAGTTTTTTATCTTAGCTATTCTGATGGGTGTAAGGTGAAATCTCAGGGTCATTCTGATTTGCATTTCCCTGATGAGAAAGGATGTTGAGCATTTCTTTAACTGTTTCTCTGCCATTTGATGTTCCTCTATTGAGAATTCTCTGTTTAGCTCTGTATCCCATTTTTAAATTGGATTACTTGATTTGTTGTTGTTTAACTTCTTGAGTTATATATATATATATATATATATATATATATATATATATATATATATATATTCTGAATATTTTCCTCTGTCAGATATAGGGTTGAAGATCCTTTCCCAATCTGTAAGCTATTGTTTTGTTCTGAAGACAGTGTCCAGCTGATAAACACCTTTAGCCAAGTAGCTGGATACAAAATCAACTAAAAAAAATATCAGTAGCCCTCCTGAATACAAAAGACAAATTGGCTGAGAAAGAAATTAGGAAAACAATACCCTTCACAATAGCCACAAAGGGCATAAAGTACCTTGGTGTGACCTTAAACAAGCAAGTCAAAGACTTGTATGTAAAAAACTTCCAGTCTCTGAGGAAAGAAATAGAAGAAGATATCAGAAGAAAGACCTCGCATGCTCATGGCTTGGCAGGATTAACATAGTAAAACTGGCCATCTTACCAAAAGCAATCTACAGATTCATTGTAATTCCCATCAAATTACCAACAGAATTCTCTCCAGATTTTGAACGAAAAATTCTCAACATCATATGGAATAACAAGAAACCCATAATTGCTAAAACAATCCTCTACAATAACAGATCAACTGGAGGTATCCCCATCCCTGATCTCAAGCTGTACTATAGAGCAACAGTAATAAAAACTGCATGGTACTGGCATAGAAACAGAATTGTGGATCACTGGAATTGAATAGAAGACCCAGAATTAAACGCACACACTTACGGATATCTGATTTTTTTTTTTTTACAAAGATGCCAAAAAGCATACAATGGAAAAAAAATAGCATCTTCAACAAATGGTGCTGGTCTAACTGGATGTCTACAAGAAGAAAAATACAAATATATATATATATATATATATTTGTATATACAAATATATATTATATATTATATATATAAATATATATATATTTATCACCCTGCACAAAACTAAAATCCAAGTGGATCAAAGACCTCAATATAAAAACGGACACACTAAACCTGTTAGAAGAAAAATAATGGGGAAGAGCCTTGAACTCATTGGCACAGGAGACAACTTCCTGAACAGAACACCAACAGTACAGGCTCTCTAAGATCAACAATCAATAAATGGGACCTCATGAAAATGAAAAGCTTCTGCAAAGCTAAGATTTACATTTTTAAAAAGGAAGTCTATAAAATAGATCACCAAGAAAAGATGCTTACTGTTAAGCCTGATTATCTTGTTTGATCCATAGGAACCACAGGAAGTCTATAAAATAGATCACCAAGAAAAGATCCTTACTGTTAAGCCTGAGGATCTTGTTTGATCCATAGTAACCACATTTTGGCTGATTTTCACATGTGCTCTGACATTTTTTGTGCACCTTGGTAAAAACGTGTAAACATTCATATGTACTCTAAGAAAAAATGTCAAAATTTAAAAGTAAAATATATTTTTAAAATATGCAAATTGATTTACTTGTATTTTCTCTCTAGCCCCTTAGAAAAAAAAGTTCCCTCTGTATAACATTTGAAAAACCGCCAACATTTTCATGATTTAGAAATGATGTAAAACTCTCATTTATGTCCACTAAATATACTCCTTCCAGGAAACAGTCATTTGAAGATCTAAAGATTATTCAAAATACAAATTAAAAAATAAAAAACCTAATGAAAAAGTAAAAGAAAATATGTTCATATTTAATATCAAATTATAATAAAAATCTTTCCACAGATGAAATCTACTGCCAGAAGACTTTTGGTGAAATTTTCCAAACAGTTTAATAATAATAGTAATTTTAAACAATTTATTTCAAATAAAAGGACCACAGCTTTAAATATATTTGTATGAGACCACATCTTCACTGAGACTTAAGACCTAGAAATAGTATAGTCATTAAATTGTAGAGTATTTTCTCACAAAAAACTATGTGAATATCTTAACAAAAATACTGTTGTACAGAAGCTAGACTAATAAATTACAATAGGTAGGTAACTTCTTGTTATAAGAAAACCATGAGATAGAAACTATCTTTCTAAGATTTCCTTTCCATGCCTGACAAATCCATACAGTAATTTTTTTCTTTTTTTTTTAAATTTATTTATTTTTATCTCAATCACAGGTTAGGTACTTTGAATCCCAGGCGTAGCCCCCTCCCTCATTCCCTCCTACCCTCCCACTCCCTCCCTCATCTCCCTCCTCCCCGCCCCCTCCAAGTCCACCAACAGGGGAGGACCTCCTCTCCTTCCATCCAACCCCAGCTTATCCTGTCTCCTCAGGGCTGGCTGCAATGTCCTCCCCTGGGATCTAGCCAGGCTGTCACTCCCAGGCTTGTATGGGGGAGGGTCAAAGAGTCAGCCATCAAGATCATGACTGAAACAGTCCCTGTTTCCCTCAGTAGGGATTCCCTCAACCTGTGATTGAGATAAAAATAAATAAATTTAAAAAAAAAGAAAAAAAAAAAAGACCCAGCTATACCACTCTTAGGCATATATCCAAAAGATGTTCAAGTACACAACAAGGACATTTGCTCAACCATGTTCGTGGCTGCTTTATTTGTAATAGCCAGAACCTGGAAACAACCCAGATGTCCCTCAGTTGAGGAATGGATACAGAAATTGTGGTACTTTTACACAATGGAATACTATTCAGCAATTAAAAA
>CM053751.1:45540516-45573110 GCA_028658305.1 Pachyuromys duprasi
ACGTAAAGATGTATCAGAGCAGATATTAAGACTCGCGATCAAGCCTTTGGCAGAGGGCAAGAAGTGATGATAGAAATGGAGGAGGTTGGTGAAACTTGGAGAGAACAAGAGCTCCACAATGACTAAACTGAGCAGGGCACAGGGGTCTTGTATGAGACGGTTTCTACAACCAAGGACCACGTGTGGATGTGTCCTGGAAGATACACTCTTAAGATTAAAAGCAGACAAACAAACCACAGCAAGTTTTCAAGGACTTTGCCATTCAAGTTTTCATGAGAAAAAAACACTTTTAATCACTATGAGAGGAAGGGGACCCTGCCCCAACTCAAGGGTGATTATTTCTAAAATCTTAGGCATTCACACTGCTAAGTGGTACCTCCAATTCCAGGTCCACCGAGCTTGGGGAAACCAATGAAGAATGAAAGAATCTAAGATAGGCCATGAAAACATATCTCCATTCTTTTCTCACATGACTATGAACAACATCCAGACATACTGTATTGCTATTAGAATTAACAGTACCATAGATGTGCTGAAGTTGATCAAAGTACCTCTTTGGACTTCTGGCCTTGAATTACAATCTTGACTATTTGCTGCATGTACGGCTAGGCAAAAGTCCCCAAGAGTCTAAACAAGACAGTCTTTGGCTGACATGAAAATAATTATAGTGTCACCCTTAGCTGTGAGCTAACAGTTTCAAGTTTGAGCCAATAAATAAATAAATAGGTAGATAGATAGATAGATAGATAGATAGATAAGGCTATTGATTTACAAACTTGTTTCTTTATGTTCTTTTAATTAAAATTTTATTTTTTATATTAATTACAGTTTATCCACTTTGTACTCCAGCTGTAGCCTCCTCCCTCATTCCCTCCCAATCCCACCATCCCTCCCTCATTTCCTCCCTGCCCCTCTCCAAGTCCATTGATAGGGGAGGTCCTCCTCCCTTCCATCTGGCCCTACCCTATCAGGTCTCATCAGAACTGGCTGCATTGTCCTACTCTGTGTCTTGGCAAGGTTGCTCCCCACTTGGGGTGGGGGTCAAAGAGGCAGCCACTGATTTCATGTCAGAGACAGTCCCTGTTCCCCTTACTAGGATACCCACTTGGATACTGAGCTGCCATGGACTACATCTGAGTAGGGGTTCTAAGTCATATCCATGAATGGTCCTTGGTTGAAGTATCAGTCTCAGAAAAGACCCCTGTGCCCAGATATTTTGGTTCTGTTGTAAGATAATCAATCCTAACTCAGAAAGAAAAACAGCTTGGATCTTGGAAGAAGGAGAAAACAGGAAACAGGACAGGAGCCTACCACAGAGGGCCTCTGAAAGACTCTACCCAGCAGTGTATCAAAGCAGATGCTGAGAGTGGGCAGAGTGCTGGTAATCTTATGAAAGAAAAAGGAGATAGTAAGACCTGGAGAGGACAGGAGCTCCACAAGGAAAGTAACAGAACCAAAATATCTTTACTTTTTTAATGATGTTTACTTTGTTGTGAATTCTGACTTAGTATGTTAATTTAGTAAATTTTCAAATATTTTATAAACTGAAACATATAGAAAATAAAACGAAATGTTTGTTTCTGTCAAGTTACAAACTGATTTGAAGTACCTAGGAAGCTGATCCATAGGTTTTCTAAGAATCATGAGGCAAACTTTAGAAAGTAAGGGACTGTCTTGATTTGCGTGATGCTTGGGTTTTCACCATTCTCATAGCCAGACATGAATAGCTATGTCCCAAATTTTAACTCAGGACATAAGCAATCTAAATGATATCATCATATGTTTAGAAAACTAACTAGCTACAGTTGGTTTGATTTTTTTTTTACTACTACAAGCAGTCCTATTTGGAGGTTAAAATATTTTCCCAATGATTGTTACATAACTCAGAAATTTTTTTTTTGTGGCATTTTAAAGAAAATGGGTCATGTTCTGAAATAGGATGTGTTTTTGTCTCATAATGCTCTGTCTGGGTTTTGTTGTTTTTTGTCTTATAGATCTTTTGCTTATACATTGAGGTTTCCAATTTTGTATTTTTATGAGATATCTTATGGTATAAATGTGTATATTTTTGAGTCTGTATGGTCAGTATGGGTTTCTTATGGTTTGTTTCTGTTTGTTTTGTCCAGTTCTGACTTGTTTTATTTTAGTCTATTTTTATATGATTTTTTATTTTCTTATGAGACAGGAAGAATGGGTGTGAATTTGGATAGGTGGAAAGATGAGGAGGATCTGGGGGAGGGTAAACCATGGAAAGAGTATATTATATGGAAAAAATCAGTTTTCAACTCAAAAAATAAAAAAAAATTACTGAAGAAGGCTTTATTAGCTTTGATCATTTTCCTATTTTGGTTACTATCCATATGAATCCTTAAAAAATTCAAAAGCTTTTAGCTGATGGAAGTTGGCCATTTTTTTTTCTGTTAATGTAGACTGAAACCAAGTCTTCATATATGCTAGACAACCAGTGCTGGGCTACAGCTATCAGCCAAGGCCAATTTTATAACTTAAACTCTAGCTGATGACGACATACACAATGGCAGTTTACATTAGTTCAAATTAAAGCTAAAACAAAATGATGAAGGATCTCTGCTCATGTGAATCTCTTCATTAGTTCAAATTTACATTAGTTCACATTAGTTTACATTAGTTCAAATTAAAACTGAAGCAAAATGATGAAGGAGTTCGGCTCATGTGAGAGGCTCCTGGGTTGAAAGAAGAATGACTGTCACCTAGCACCAAAACAAACAAACAAACAAGCAAACCACTACAAAATGTTCTGATCTCTGTTAATAGGTAATATTAGAAAGGTTTGTTTTTACCATTCTAAGTTTTCTGTGCTTTAGAACTATCTGAAAAACTGTGAGTATCTCTGTATGGACACATACAGAAGAAATGGCTCAATGGCTACTTAGTTCCTGCTCTCCCTCAGCCTGCACGAGGTCTTTGTAGAGAAAGGAAGAAATGACAGAGCGGTGTGAAAGGAGAGCCTGAATTTAATCTGAAGCTTTGCCTTAGCTTTCTTTCCCAGCCCAGAGAGAGGTCATTACACAGGAGCTGCTGGCTCTGCTTGGAGGAAAGGGGCACCTCAGGCCTCTGCAAATAACAGAATTGATTGTCTCTCACTTTCAGTAACTCAGAAAAACCCTTTAGACTTTGCTTTGCTCACTCGAAAAAAAAATTGTACCACTTCCCACTGCAAAACCTTCTTTGATGGTGATGACATTGGTACACTTAAGACATAAAACACAGGGCTACATTCATTCCAAGCATTAGAGTGTGTTTCCTGCATCTCACCAAGGGAGAAACAAGTGAATTTATTTGTAACAGAGAAATAGCTCCCAAATTTCCTCCAAAAGACATATGTTCTGCTTTCTGAAAAGATCACAAATGGTTTGGAAGTAAAAATATCACAAGAAAGAAAACATGAAAGGCTAAAAGGATGAAAGCCCCTTGGAGTATACGAAGTGTACTCAGAACACTTACGAGGCTGTGAGTCTGGCTCTGAGATTTTTCAGTTGCTAATGCAATAAGGAATGTAGTTGGGAACTGTGATATTTTTGTTTACTAACTATAGAAACGGCTATCTTTAGAGATGGATTTTCCTCTTAGTATAAAATCTTCACCAAGAGCTAGCATTAGGCGCCGTGTGTGAAAGCTAATGTGCACTCTGTAAATTGCGAGAGGACAAGCAAGAGATAATAAGATCAAGGGATGGCTTCCTTGCTCAGAAAAAACGGAAAGATGCACAGTACCTTTAAAGAAAAATGTCAACCTTGATGGGCCCTGGAGAGAAATGCAGTTAAGCAGTTTGTCCCTCAGATATCATCCTTTGTTTTTGATTCAGGGCCTCTCCCTGATCTACCACTTACCAGGTTTGAGAGGCTGTCTGCCCAGTGAGTAACCTAGGCTTTATCTTTGCAGGTTCATAAAAAGATCTGAGAGGGACCTCTTGTCAGGAATTCCTACCTGGCCTCAGCAGCTTTGTCTAGTTTAGTGTGAACCTCTGTGACTATCACTCATAACTGCAAAGCCAGTAGCATGCAGATGATGTTTCCAAATACTGTTGCCAATATGAAATGGCAGAGAAGAAAAATCTTGTGTTTTGGTTTGAGAGCTACAGCGGCTGTGCCTCAGTGACTGAACTTGGAGAACCATTTCTTGGGATGTCTGTTTTATAGTGGGGAACCTCTTCAGCATTGCAGTTCCATGACTCTCCTTTCAAATGAATTTGCATTATTAGAAACTTTGCATTTAAAATGCATAAAAATTGCATTTTTAGGCATCTTTGGTGGTAGTTGGATCTTTCCTAAAGAAACCCTTCCTGCAGTACTATGGTAAAATATGAGGTTTTTTCCCCCCTTTATTTCTACTTACCTGTTTAACAACTTGAGCTGCTTTCTCTGCAGTCTCTTTGCTAACAACTGCAAACTCATTCCCATTTCTTTTCTTACCAAACTGCCCTTTCTTCATGTCTTTCTTCTTGACTTGCTGCTCTCTTTCTCACTGCAAACCTGGATAGGAGCTGTGAGTCATACATGACAAACATGTTTGGGTAAGATGAGTGAACTACACCATGACAAAATGTAAGCCGATAAGAGTGGTGGGACATGTAATATGATGCATATTCTCTGTGTTATAAATCTTTAGCACATTATGATTATTTTATAATTTGAATGTATGTATGTATTTGAATATATAAATATCAATATGTCAAACCCAGACACTAACCTCAGGGTCTATAGTTAGAAAAATTCTGAATACAAAATCAGAGTTTTAAAAAGGAAGATCCCTTAGAGGCATACTTTTGTTGCACACGGGTAAATAAACTAAGGTTGAAGTATATTTAGGTATAAATCTCATACTTTGTGTGATAAATCTAAAAAGTTTCAAAAGAAGGCTTAGAAACCATGCTTTATAATTATTCTTTTAAAATATTTAGTTTGATATATAAATCTCATATCATGAAACTATTTGAAAATAAAATTGCAAATATTTTTTTGGCATTTCTGTGGGCATTTTCTTACAACTTCTGTACTTTGTTTCCTTTAATTTTTATACTATACTTTAGCTATCATAACTATAATTTTCTACCTTTTATAAGAGGGCTATCAAAGAGCTAGTGAAGGTATAGGTAAATTAATTTCAGGTAGTCTCAAATGTTGTACTTCCTTTCAAACCCTTACAAAATATATTTTCATTTAAAAGAAGCGACTAGGTTAAAGTAATATAGATATGGCCGCGGGGGGTTGTTAAATCGTGTTCTTTTTCCTATCCTATAACTCAGACTTTCCTGAAGACAAGATTTTTACTATCTTGATAGATTATAACTTCTAAAATATTTTTAAATGTTATTATTAAAATGATGCAAATTAACTAGACCCAAATACTATTCAACTCAATGAACAATTAGAATAGTCATCCAAAGCAGTAGCTGTAAAATCTGAGTCAATTTTATATGTCCATAAATTTTTATATCTGACTTCTGGTCGAAGTGAGAACATACTCAGCATGTTGGTGTGTGATTCACAGTAAATAGAAGCAGCTTGCATTATAAATACACGTTCAGAATCCTTATAATTTAATTAATCCTTATAAGAAAGTAAAGTACAATATGGCTTTGTTAAATGCAACAATAAGAAGCAAAGTGTTTAGTTTCTTTAGGTGTACAGATTTTAGTAGGTTGATTCTGTAGTATATGTCTATATGAGTGAGTATATACCGTGTGTGTCTTTCTGCTTCTGGGATAGCTTACTCAGGATGATCTTTTCCAGTTCCCAGCATTTACCTGCAAAATTCATGATTTCCTTGTTTTTTTTATTTCTGAGTAATATTCCATTGCGTAGATGTACCACAATTTCTGTATCCATTCCTCAGTTGAGGGGCATCTGGGTTGTTTCCAGCTTCTAGCTATTACAAATAAAGCTGCTACAAACATGGCTGAGCTAATGTCCTTATTGTGTACTTGAGCCTCTTTTGGATCAAGAGGGAGGACTCTTGCTAAAATGCTCAATCACCATCCAGAAAGGGAAAGAGGATGGGCATCAGAAGAAGGAGAAAACAGGGAACAAGTCAGGAGCCTGCAACAGAGGGCCTCGGAAAGGATCTGCCCTGCAGAGTATCAATGCAGATGTTGAGACTTATGGCCAACCTTTGGGCAGAGTGCAGGGAATCTTATGAAAGAAGGGGGAAATAGTAAGATCTGGAGAGGACAGGAACTCCACAAGGAGAACAACAGAACCAAAAAATCTGAGCACATGGCTCTTTCTTGAGACTGATAGTCCAACCAAGTACCATGCATGGAGATAACCTTGGAGCCCTGCACAGATACAGCCCATGGCAGTTCAGTGTCCAAGTGGGTTTCATAGTAATGGGAACAGGGACTGTCTCTGACAAGAACTCATTAGCCTGCTCTAATCACCTCCGCCTGAGGGGGGAGCAGCCTTACCAGGCCACAGAGGAAGAAAATGCAGCCACTCCTGATAAGACCTAATAGACTAGGATCAGAAGGAAGGAAAAAAAGACCTCCCCTATCAGTGGACTTGGGGAAAGGCATGCTTGGAGAAGGGGGAGGAAGGAGGGATTGAAAAGGGAGGAGGGAGGGAACTACAGGGGAATACAAAGTGAATAAACTGTAAATAATAAAGAATTTTAAGCAAATAATAAAGAAAGAAAGAAAGAAAGAAATGAAAAAAGAAAAAAAGAAGCAAAGTGTTGCTCTTCCTCTTAATGTAACAATACCTTTTTCTTTACCCCAAAGAATGAGAACAACAAATTTTTATAATTCTTAATATTTATTAATTTTTGCTGAAGGTTTTGGTCCTATGATACCAGACACTAAACTCAAGGCAATGTGCATTAAGCAAGTCCTACATCTGTAGTCTTAGCATTGTTCTTCAGAAAAATAACAAAGTTAGTCATACAAATATTTCTTGTGAAGTAATTTCCACTTTTACCTGGGAGATCATTTACATGCACACAGAATTTAGGCATTTAGTATTATTTAACTTTTGGCAATTAGGGTAGAAAACACAAAGATGAAAGACTGTGGAAACAGTAAGCATTTTGAAGTAAAAATTGGGAAAAATGTAATATCATCAGCACATTTTTGGAAAAATTAAAGTTTCAGATTTTTTGTTGTATTCTTTTCATTAGTTTCCTAAGTTGACATACAAAATAATTGTTGTCCTGATATTTTGTTCACACTTTATTTTTCTTCATCCACATTCCATTGACCAGTTTTGCTGCCTCACTTCACTTTCCTTTCTACATTTATATTTTATTTTTATATTATTTACAGTTTATTCCCTTTGTAACCCAGCTGTAGCCCCCTCTTTCATTCCCTCCCAAACTCACCTTCCCTCCCTCCTCTTCTCCCATGCCCCTCTCCAAGTCCACTGATAGGGGAGGTCCTCCTCCCCTTCCATCTGGCCCTAGCCTATCAGGTCTCATTAGGACTGGGTGCATTGTCTTTCTCTGTGGCCTGAAAAGGCTACTCCCCCTACCTCAGTGTGTATGTGTGTGTGTGTGTGGGGGGGGTGATCAAAGAGCCAGCCATTGAGTTCATGTCAGCGACAGTCCCTGTTCCCCTTACTAGGGAACCCATTTGCACAATGAGCTGCCTTGGGCTACATCTGTGCAGGGGTTCTAGGTTATCTCCGTGAATGGTCCTTGGTTGGAATATAAGTCTCAGAAAAGACCCCTGGGCTCAAAGGTTTTTATTCTGTTGCTCTCCTTGTGGAGCTCCTATCCCTTGCAGGTCTTTCTATCTCCCCCTTCTTTCATAAGATTCCCTGCACTCTGCCCAAAGTTTGGTTGTGATTCTCAGCATCTGCTTTGATACACTATTGGGTAGAGTTTTTCAGAGGCCCTTTAGGTAGGATCCTGTCCTGTTTCCAGTTTCCTCCCTCTTCCAATATCTGCCCTGTTTGCCTTTCTGAGTAAAGATTGATTATTTTATCCAGGGTCCTCCTTCTTGCTTAGCTTCTTTAGGTGTACAGATGTTATATTATATTATATTACATGTCTAATATCCACTTATAAGTGAGTACATACAGTGTGTGTCTTTCTGCTTTTGGGATACCTCACTCAGGATGATTTTTTCTAGACCTCACCATTTGACTGCAAATTTCATGATTTCTTTGTTTTTAATTGCTCCAACAGCATAAGCTCTAAGATCAACAACCAATAAATGGGAACTCATGAGACTGAAAAGCTTTGTAAAGCAAAGGACACTGTCAACAGAATAAAACAACAGCATACAGACTGGGAAAGGATCTTCACCAACCCTATATCTGACAGAATGCTAATACCCAGAATATATAAAGAACTTAAATTAAAAAGCAACAAATCAAGTAATCCAATTAAATAAATGGAGTAAGAGCTAAACAGAGAATTCGTAATAGAGGAATATCGAATGGCAGAGGAACACTTAAAGAAATTTAAGTGTTAAATTTAACACTTAAAGAAATTTAAGTGTTAAAGAGCCTCAACAGCCTTAGTCATCAGGGAAGTACAAATCAAATGATGGACCGTGAGATTTCACCTTACACCCATCAGAATGGCTAAGATAAAAAAAAACTCAAGTGACAGCAAATGCTAGAGAGGATGTGCAGGAAGGGGAACCCTTCTCTATTGCTGGTGGGAGTTCAAACTTTTACAGCCATTTTAGAAATCAATCTGATGCTTTCTCAGACAATTAGGAATAGTGCTTCCTCAAGATTCAGCTTTATCACTCCTGGGCATATATCCAAAGCATACTCAAGTATACAATATGGGTATTTGCTTATCCATGTCCTTAACAACTTTATTTGTAATAGCCAGAACCTGGAAACAACCCAGATGCTCCTCAACTGAGGAATGGATACAGAAATTGTGGCACATTTACACAATGGAATCCTTTCTACTTTTAAGTTACATACATTCCACTATCCTCTCTCTCTCCCTCTTTCCCTGAAAGTGGAGATAAACCCTTAACTAGCATGTGCAAGATCCTGAGTTCACTCTCAATTATTCCAAATGAATGAATGAATGAATGAATAAATAAACAGTAAAATAAATAATGAAAAGATAGATAGATAGGGATAGACAGATAAGAACATTGGTTTACTCTCTGAATTTTGGATAGAGTTTAAGCCTAGTTTATCTGCATTGTGAATGGGGGAACACTTCTTATATTAGCAGTGCTATTTATATACTGTCTTAGTTTCTTTGCTTGCTATGAAGAGACATTATGATCAAGGCAACACTTTAAAGAAAGCATTTAACCTCAGGCTTGCTTACACTTTCAGAGGTTAGCATCATTATGGCAAGAAACAGACAGGCTTGGTGCTGGGACAGTTGCTGACAGCTTTACATCTTGATTTGCTGACAATAGCCAAAGAGAAACAGAGACAGAGAGACAGAGATAGACTGAGAGACAAATACAGACACAGAGAAAGACAGAGAGTCTGGGACTGGAAACAGTATCATATCTTCTCCAATAAGGCCACACCTCTTAATCCTTCCCAAACAGTTAAACTAACTGGGATCCAAACATTCAATTATATGAGCCTTCAGGGACCAGTCTCATTCGAACTACCACACAGACCTTAATTTTATTTTAAATAAAAATCTTACAAAGAGAATTAATTGTTTATGTAAATAAGGCAGGATTATTTTGTTTCTTAGTCATTCTTATTTTCTTTGAAAGGGCCTTTGGACAGAATAACCATGACTTAAGAGGTGGCATGGAAGAAAGGATATAGTTCTTATGTAACTGATAAATCTGAGCACAGTGAAACAGAGAAAAGGAACTTGGGAAGGGCATGAAAGGTTAACAGCAGATAAACCTTCAGTTTTATTAACCTAAGTTTATTAGGAGTGATTTCTTCTTGAAGAAAAAGATGCTAGTTGGTTTTTCTTTTGATTTGTTTGAAAGCAAGCAATACCCGCATTGGGTACATCTTGCTCTTGCCTCTTTCTGTCTAGCTTTCTATTGTCTCATTTGTTCCTGTGTATTTTTTGTATTAAGAAGAAATAGAAATCTGCATTGCGTTTAAAAAAAACAAAAAGACCAGAATCATTTGTTAAAGATACTTTCTTTTTTCCTTTGTATAGTTTTGGCTTCTTTGTCAAAAATCAAGTGTCCGTAGGTATGTGGATATATTTCTGGTTCTTCAATTTAATTCCATCAATCAACCTGCCTGTGTTTATGCCAGTACCACGCAGTTTTTATAACTAATGTTCTGTTGTACATCTTGAGATCAAGTATGGTGATACCTATTATTTTATTGAACAGGATTGTTTTAGCTATCTTGGGCTTTATTTTTTTTTCCATATGAAATTGACCGTTGTTCTTTCAAGGTCTGTAATGAATTGTGTTGGAATTTTGATGGGAATTGTTTGAATCTGTAGATTGCTTTCGTTAGGAGGGCCATATTTAACATGGTAATCTTACCTACCCAGGAGCAGGAGAGATATTTCCATCTTCTGATATCTTTTTCAATTTCTTTCTTCCGAGAAAGAAAAATAGATTAGACATCAAGGGTGGATGGAGGGAGGGGACTGAGTGGAGGAGGGGTGAGGATGAGAACAGAAGGAATGAGGTGGGGGAGGATGGAGGGAGAGAGTACTGAAAGAGACAACTGGATTGGGGGCCTCTCAGGGATGAGTTAGAAACCTAGGACAATGGAAATTCCCAAGAATCTATGAGGGTGATTCTAGCTAAGACTCCTAGCAATAGGGAATCTGGAGCCTGAACCGGTCATCTCCTGTAACCAAGAAAGACATCCAATGGAGAAACTGGGACACCAACCTAGCTACAAAACCTTAAACCCACAATTTGTCCTGCCTACAAGATGTGCAGGGGTAAAAGATTGAGCAGAATTTGAGATAAGAACCAACCAATGACTGGCCCAGCTTGAGACCTAGGCCACTATTAATGATGTTCTGCTATACTTGCAGACAGGAGTTTAGCATAACTGTCATCAGAGAGTCTAGCATAACTGTCACCAATAAAATACTCGCAAACCAAATCCAACAACACATCATCAAATACATCATTCACCATGATCAAGTAGGCTTCATCCCAGGGATGCAGGGATGGTTCAACATACAAAAATCCATACATGTAATCCAATATATAAAGAAAATAAAAGAAAACCATACAATCATTTCATTAGATGTAGAAAAGCCTTTGGAAAAATCCAACAGCCTTTCATGTTAAAAGTCTTAGAGAGATCAGGGATACAAGGCCCATACTTAAGCATAATAAAGGCAGTATATAGTAAACCAATAGCCAACATAAAATTAAATGGACAGAAATTCAAAGAAAGGGACAAGACATGGCTGCCCACTCTTTCCATATGTCTTCAACATAGTTATTGAAGTTCCAGCTAGAGCAATAAGACAACTCTTGGAAATCAAAGAGATACAAATTGGAAAGAAAGAAGGCAAAGCATCCCTATTCACAGACTATATGATAGTATATATAAAAGAAACCCAAAAATTCTACCAGAGTACTCCTACAGCTAATAAACGCCTTCAGCTGGATACAAAATTAACTCAAAATATCAGTAGCCCTCTTGGATACAAATGACAATCAGGCTGAGAAAGAAATTAGGGAAACTACACACTTTACAATAGCTGCAAATAATATAAAGTATCTTGGTGTAACTTCTACCAAGCAAGTCAAAGACCTGTGTGACAAGAACTTCAAGTCTCTGAAAAAAAAGATATTGAAGAAGATACCAGATGGAAAGATTTCTCATGCTCATGGATTGGTAGGATTAACAGTAAAAATGGTCAATTTACCAAAAGTAATCTATAGATTCAATGCAATTCCCATCAAAATACGAACACAATTCTCTACAGATCTTGAAATAACAATTCTCAGCTTCAATCCTATACAATAAAAACAATCCTGTACAATAAAAGAACTGCTGAAGATATCTCCATCCCTGACTTCAAACTTTAATACAGAGCAATACCAATAAAAGCTTCATGGCATTAGCATAGAGGCAGACTGAGTAATCAATGAAATTGAATTGAACACCCAGATATAAAACCACACACTTATGGACACTTGAGTTCTGACAAAGTAGCCAAAACCATACAATGAAAAAGAAAGCATCTTCAACAAATGGTGCTGGTCTAACTGAATGCCTACATGTAGAGAAATGCAAATAAATCCGTATCTATCACCCTGCACAAGAGTAAAGTCCAAGTGGATGAAAGACCTCTATAAGTACAGCCAATGCCTCGGCCAAACTGAGACACACTCCATGGGAGAAAGCCAACCCCTGACACTATTAATGCCCTTCTGCTGTGTTTACAGACAGGAACCTAACATGCTGTCCTCTGAGAGGCTCCAGCCATCAGTGGATTGAAACAGAAACTGAGACTCACAGCCAAACATTGGGCAGAGGATAGGGAGCCTTGTAGAAGAGTTTAGGAAAGGATAGAAGGACCCAGAGTGGATAGGAACCCACAAGAAGACCAACAGTTCCAACTAACCTGGGCCTGGGGAAGGCAGGTGTAGGGGAGGGTTTGCAGAGACAGAAACACTAACCAAGGACCATGCATGGACTAGACCTAGGCCCCTCCACTGATGTAACTCATGGTCAGTTAACCTCCCTGTTCATATCCTAGAGAGCTGATTGGGGGCTGTCTCTGTGATGGTCTCTGTTGCATGCTTTTCAATTACTTCTTCCTGGCAAGGCTGCCTTGCCAGTTTCCTGTGATAAAGGAAGTAGGCAGTACTGATGTGACTATGGATGTGCTAAGGTGGGATTGTGGAGCCTGGGTGGGGGTGGGGGAGACTTAGGGGAGGGATCTGACCAGGAGGAGAGGCTGGAGGGGGTACAATTGAGATGTAAAATGAACAACTAACTAAATATATGAGACACACAGAGAGAGGGAGAGAGAGAGGTTTTACCTAGACACTGATAAAAACTGATGTAGAAACCCACAACCAAACATTAAATGGAGCTTGGGTAATCCTGTGGAGGAGGGAGAGAAAAGATTGAAGGAGCCAGAGAGTTGACAAGGACACCACAAGAAAACCTACAGAATCAACTAGCCTGGGCCCATAGGGGCTCATAGAGACTGAACTGTCAACCCTACAGCATTCATGGAATGAACCTAGTCCCCTTCACATATATAACACTTGTTCATCTGGGACTCCTAAAGTGCAGGAGCTGTCTCTGACTACGTTGCCTGGCTTTGGATCCCTTCCCTTATCTAGGCTGCCTTGTCTAACCTCAACAGAAGAAGATGCTCCTAGTCTGACTGCAACTTGATATGCCAAGGCTGGTTGATATCCATGGGAGGATTCCCCTTTTCTGAGGATAAGGGGAGGAGGGGTGGGTGAGAAGAAGGAGGGTGAATGGGAGGAGAGGAGAGAGAGGAATCTTCAATCAGAAGGTAAGGTAATTAAATAACTCAATTATTAAAAAATAAAAAAGTCAAATCCCATGTCTTAAAGTTGCTGGCATGGTACCAATATCAAGTAACTTTTCAAAATCTCGAAGTAATTCCATGGTATATAAATTGGTAAGATATTTGTGGGTGTGTGTGTGGTGTGTGTGTAGGGGTGTCTTTGCTTGTATGAATGTATCTGTTTGTCCAAAAATTGTGTTCTGTAAAAATAAATATTACTTATATAAAGTAATCAAATTCTTTTGAGAAAGCACAGCCACTAGAATAAATTGAAAACAGATACTGTTTGTGAGTTGGTACTTCCTCTAGAAAGAATTTGTTTAAAAGTAAATTTAAAATATGGTTCAACTTCAACCCCTACCTGAGCTCTTAGTAGTACTTTTTTAAGATGTATCTGCTAAAAAGCATCTTGCAAATGTGATAATATTAAGAACAGGATTCTTTAAAGGGGTCCCGGGCTGAGCTTTCCCTTACTGTAGGTAGAACTGAGTACCCATCTAAAGGAGTCTGGGGTGGATTCAGTTCATGCTTGCCACCATATCTTCTGCCATGTGAGGGTATAGCATGATATTCTTGAGTTTTGAACTTCTTACCTTCAGAACTATTAAAACATTTCTGTTCTTTATAAGTCAGTGCAATTTCACTATAGCAGTATAAGCAAATTAGAACACACAGAAAAAAATTATGAAATTTTCAGAGACATAAGTGAATTTGGAAAATTTTACATTGGACAAAGCAATCCAGGCCCAGAAAGACAAACCACATATTCTGTCTCATGTATGAGTCTTAGCCTTAGTCTTTAGTGTATTAAATTTGGAACGACTCCAGAAGCCAAGGGAACAGAAGGAGGGTACTTTTAAGGAGGTGGTACAATAGCACAGAAGTAAAATTAAAGTGGAACTGTTCAATCAAGAAGAATTTGGGAGTATTGAGGGAGAAGGGAGATAAAACTGACAATTAATCAAAACAAAGTATGTTATGAAAAAACCATATAGAATCCTACTATCTGGTTACTGAACTTAAAAAAACACAAGAGAGTTTTTTATCCTTTTTTAATTAAATTCTTTATTAATTATACTTTATTCACCTTATATACCCCTGTAATTCCCTCCCTTCCTTCCCCTTCTGCACCCATGTCCCTCCCCAGTCCACTGATGGGGAGGTCTTCCTTTCCTTCCTTCTGATCCTAGTCTATTAGGATCAGAAGCGGCTGCATTGTCTTGCTCTGTGGCTCCCCACTCAGGGGGAGGTTATTAAAGAGCAGGCCAATCAGTCATGTCAGAGACAGTCCTTGTTCCTGTTACTATGGAACCCACTCAGACCCCTGCACAGATGTAGCCCAAAAGAGAGTTTTAAATAGATGTTTCACAAGAATTGGCCATGTCAGTCCTATAAGTAATGGGTCTGAAGAAAACCTCTAGAGGGGTTGTAAGATACCTCTATAGAGGCTGTCGGGCAGGGAGGCTCCAGAGTACAGTACACTTTAAAATTGCAAGCTTTTTGCCATTCCTCCTGGCTGTCCACCAGAAATAGTTGACAAGACTATATTGCTGAAGATACTACACACCTTGGGTGTAAGATAGAGAAATCAAGCTGGAATTGAACTGTAAGTTTTGTCCTTGCTTGCAGTTTTCAGAGTATGAGAAAGTGCCACACAGGCTGCTTTGAGATTAAAACACCAATGCCATTACCACACTGTGAACTCTGTAAGTTTTCGTTCATACCGAATTGCTAGGCCTGCAGTAGCAGCAGGCTTGCTGTGGAAGTAACCGACCACCATCTGTTAGCTTTGGGTCTTGGTTCATTAGAGGAAATCTGTGTCTAGGACTGTGTTTCTGCTCAAAAGCAATAAGCTCTTGGTCATAAATAAAGTGCAATGGTTGGTCTGTGAGAACTCTCAGCTGCTGTAGCAATTCTGTCACATACTCAGTTGTCTTTCAGGGGAGCACTGAATGGTCTCTTTGCAAAACTGTGCTTACACATTGCCGAAGACATTTCCTAACAATAAGTAGCATTAAACTTTGAAATATCAAGAATGTGAAGTACTAAGAAAAATACGGCTGTTTTTTTGAGAGAACAAATTGTTGCTTTAGCTTGTGTTACCATGGTACACACTGTTTTATTTCATCAAAAGTATATCTAGGCTAGGGAATTTCTGCCAGGAGTACAACTGTAAAGAACTACCTTGTCATTAAATATTTTTAATTTTACCTCTTCAGAATGCCTTCTATCCACATTTTCTTTTATGCACCTTCAATTTCTGAAAGGACAATAATTATGCATGTACTTATTAACATAATTCAGTCCATTATGAAGATCGTGAAATGTGCTTTTAATTTTTTTCATGTTTGAGCTTGTGTTTTATTTTCAAAGGAATGTCCTTTTGTACTTGTGGAATTTTTTTAAATTGGAGAATAAGATTTGTTACAGAATAAAACTGAAGCCCAAAGTCATTCATTAATAGTGTAATCATTTTGCCATATTTTGAGATCATTTACCATCTCATCTATAGTATGTTATATAAACACATAAATTTATAGAGGGAAACAATAAAGTATTTGCCACATATATCTGCAGCTCTACTGGTATAAATACAACACTTTTGAGTCATATTTAATGGTGTGGTTCTGTTTTGTTGTTCAGATATGTTTGCTCATGTCTTGGCTATCAGTTCTGCCCATTTTTTTTTTTTTGGTCTCTTTCTACGGTATGTTTTTTCCTTTCTTGGATGTAGAGTAAGTGTTAAAAGCATGTCAGTTTAAACATTGAAATGTTTCTCCAGGTAAGTGTGAGTTTTCTTTCTGTGACATCACATTTGCCAAAGCAAGTCAACTCCTTGGGCTCAGAGCAGGAGTTAACCATGCCTAGGAAGGAATTATGCCACAGAGCTACATGGAAAGTACAGAATACTGAGCTTAAGGAATAATCCGGCTCATTAACTATAATTTTGATGGGTTGGAATAATAGTTATTGTATAAACTTTCTCTAAGATAAAGCATCAAAAAGAAAAACAAAACCAGTTTTTCTTTGCATTGCAAAACTGAGCCAAAATATAATTGTGTAGCTATCCTCAATGTTCCATAGTTGGTTGACCTTGCTTAAATTAACCAACCACATTAAGCCACAGCTTCTATATAACAGGTATGATAAGATCTGTCTTCTAGACATGATCTGTCAAAAGTCTTTTATACCTTGAAAGTGATGCTACAGTCCTGAACAATAACTAGTTTGGCAAATTTTATTGTCACTTTTTCTATCAAAGTTAGGTTAGGATATTAAATTTTGCCGACAGACAAATCACTTAAAATCCATTTAGAGCAAAATGTCATTCATTCCATATTTTCTTCAAGGAGTGGATGAAATGAAATCATGTCCACATGTAGAAGAGAAATTATTTTTATGTTTATACAATTATGTATGTATGTATATGAAGATTTAATTGAAAAATCTGATTATTCTCCAGGTCTTCTATTAATTGTCTAAACTGTAGATACAATCTGCTTTCATAGACCTCTAGCTAGACCAGATCTTACAAGTTTGTATAATGATTGCTTTTCTTATGAGGAAATACAAAGTGCAGAGATGGTTTAGAGCGTTTCTGAAGGTGCACAAACTGATGGTTTCTGAGAAGGATTTTGATTACCACCTCCACTCTGTAATTTTGTACTTGCTTTTTATTTTTGTGCCTAATGAGTCACAGTGTGTGGGAAAAAGTGAAGCTGTTATAATTATCTGGAGTGTTTTTATCTTCTTAATTAAACATCATTTTTAAAACAACACTTGTTATGTAGAAAAATATTTTTATGAATATGCCTTCCTATTTCATTAGTGTTTTTTTCATAATAACTTGAAACAGGTTTTATAGTATCCTGCACCTTTGAGTAATACTTAATATATGCTTAGTATTTGATCTGTGTTCAAAATGATATCAAAAATAATTATAAAGGTTTACTTGTAGTGTATTTTAATACAAGTAGGTATTTTGTATATGTTTATGAAAATTTTAGAATCCATTAATTTAAAGGTATTTTAAGATAATAAGCAAAACTGAAATATGAATGTAACCTTTAGAATCATCTTTGTGCTCTATATCACCTTAAAAGCTATAGTCTCGTTTTTGTCAAATTCATCAAATTTCAATTGCGAAGGAAAAATCATTGACTTTAGTCACATTTTGGATGAAGAGAAATTATAGTCAGTTGGGTAGTGAATTAATTTCAACCAGCAACTCCATTAAAGTTCCTTTTACATACGTATATATATATATATACATATGCAAATCTTACTTATACTTGTGTGTGTTTATGTACATGTATGTGTGTATTCATTGGACTATGCATATATTTTAGGAGATTTCTACAGAAGTGGGCTTCCATATGGCATTTTCAAAGCTTATTAGTGTTACACTTTTCCATATTCTTTCCATAATCCCTCTTCTGCCCTGCTCTTCCATCTTCCACCCCATTTATATTTCCTGTCCCATTATTCTCCTTTCTTCCTTCATACCCTCTGTGCTCTGTCTTCAGTTCCTTAAAATTCTTCCCATGGCTGCTTCAAGTTTTCTGCTTCTATGGGTATTTCTGTTTCAACGCACATACAGAAAGAGTCAAAGCTATCATCCACATAAAAGAAAGAACGTGTGGAGCTTGTCTTTCTGGGTGTGGGTTATCTTACCCAGAGAGATAATATCCAGTCCTATCCATTTTGTAGTTTCAATTTTCTTTACAGCTTAATAATATTTCATGGTGCAAATATACTGTGCTCTCATTATCCATGTATCAGTTACTGAACACCTAGGCTGTGAAACACAGAGTGAAAATTATTTTCAGGAAAAGGGCAGCAGCCAGTAGAGAGAGAAAAAATACAAGTCTCACAGGAAAGCATATTCTTTCACATAATTTATATTAAAGTTTCAGTCTGCTAATAAAGAACACCCATATGTTTTCTTACCGTTGACTGGATATAATTTAAAAATACTGCAATTAGTTTTCTTTATGTCACCTAAATAAAAAATCAGGTTTATTGGAGGTCATATAACATAAAATTTGTGAATATTACATTTCATCATTTCATACACAATCTGAAGGCCAATCTCTATAATAAAGACTCAGAATAAGAAAGTAAGTGAAAATGGAAATCTGTCTTTAGGAATCAAAATTCTTATTAACGCAGTATGTCTTCACAATGTCTCTTGTAAAAGATAAAGAGAAAAAATATTTGTTATTCCAGGATGCAAATTCAATTATCGTTGATGATTATCTTTTAATTGATATATGTTAAGTTTTTGGCTGGTAAAGTAGTTCTAAAACAGCAAGTATACTTGGCAGTTTATATTGGGTTTCTTTTCTCTTTAAAGATTTTATCTGTGAACTGTGCTTTCTGTTTCTGAAATCTATGCATCAAAACTGTTTTTTGTGAAAGATGGTTTTGCCATAACACTCAGAACACTTTGAGACTAGATTCTTCTAATCTGGTCACAATATTTATACTGACAGAGGTTCTACTCACTAGTATGTTAGCATTTGCTATTAATTGTCTATCACTCAGAGCCACAGAACTTTTATGAAAATTAATCAGTTCAAGTCAGACAAATTAAGAACAAATTTACGACTAGTTCAAAACAGTCCAGTTTTGATGAACTCTGACTTTAAAATGTCCATTTACTTATCTCCATCAATCTCCCTTCCATTTGATGGCAAAGTGCCTGTGGTGCTTTATGTCTTCAGAGTCCACATCTTTTGATGTTAGCCTTTTAACATAATTGCATTTTTTTTAAAAAAATGTTGTTTGTAACTAATTTCACCTGCTTTCCCATTGACTGCATGTTTTTCCCCTGGATGCTCAGTACTGTAAACATATGGTCTTCACACATGTAGCTTCCACTCAAGTGGAAACTCAATAATAGTCAGTGCATGCTTGCTTTCCCATTAGTATGCACTGGTTACAGACTGCTTTGTTTATGTTTGTTTTTGCTAGTCAAAAATTACCCAAATGTTTAATTTTCAGGAAAATGATTAGAAACAGAAATGGAGAAAGAGAATCATTTTCCTCTAACATTCCATTTATCACTTTTTGACTCTATAATAGGACTATCTGAGGAACACTATTAATCTCTCCATACGCAGGTCCTACGTTAGACTAAATTGAACCATAGTCATTGAAGAAGGAGCTAAATTGTTAGATTCTGTGGTTACCAGTAACAGAAATTGAAAACTACAACTCCAGCTGACTTAAGAATAAGGATGACAATCAGAGATGGAGAGACCTAGCCACTGCATTGAGCAGTGTGTGGCAGATGTGGTTTCAGACCATGACAGGATACATGCACATACATGGTCAAAATCTCCACACTTTTAGCTTTGCTTTCTTCTGAGACATCTTTGACTGTAGAGAAACTCCACTTGGTGGAAATTAAGTATTCTTAATGTGTAATCTTTTGCCCTTTGATAAAGAAGATGATCACAATAGAGCCAAGCACATAGGTTGCTTAGATGCTTGCATGTTCAATGAATGCAAAGAACCCACAGTGGTACTTGGCATACAATCAGCTTCAAGAACAGGTAATTATCAATGAGTTCAGCCCACTGGAAACCTTACACTGCCATAATAAAGCTGTAACCAGGAACCACGATCCCAGGTAGCCTAGCACTTCCAGTGAAAGAAACCAGTGATGGGCATCGTGTATACAGCCTAATGACAAGAGTAACACATTCACAAATGAAACAAAAATGCTTTCTGAAAACATTTTCAAGATTGAATTAAAGAATGACAGGGTACGTGTGTGTGTGAATACACTCAGTACTACCTCCAGCATCGGGGGATTAATGATGGTCTCCTTTGAGAATAGTACATTGAAGGGGAGGGGTCTTGATAAGTGCTTCTTATTTGCCACTATTATATTCTATACAGTTACACAGCACACTGACTGAGTAAATAACGAGCCATTGTTCTTAGGGGAAACCCACAAGGCTAGATTTCTATAAACATCTGGTCAAAATTTTGTCAACTGATTAATAAATATGCATGCTTTGTGTAAGTTGTTTTGTTTCACTATACTTCATCTATTATATTTATTGATATGTTAACACTGGACACATACTAGGAACACAATAACTTGGGAATAACTGAAGCTTATCTAACAGATATTTTTCCCATAAGGCATATCACATCATGCATGTGTTTACAGATACCAGACTTCAGCACATTTCTTGAGGGAACCAGATGTGAACATCAGGTGACAAAGATTACCTTAGTACATCTGGTAGCAGAGTAAACAGCCATGCCAGGAGGCTTCAGTGACTGTGGAACTTCTTTTTATTTGATAAAACTGTAAGTCATCTTATGAACAAAGCCACCAAGAAACATCAGTAGATAGTGTGTCCAATATATCATCAGCCCCCAAGTCTCGACTCTTTGATTGTTAACTGTAATATAAAGAAGCTTCGGAGTGGAACACAAAATTTAAAATGCTAAAATTCCAATAATGTCATAGTGTTCTGGTTTATAAGTAGATAAAATGTTCCTAACAATAAAAATTAAATGGCTAACTTCTGAGGAAGCAATATAAATACAACACACTACAACAATATCTTGGTTCTTTAATCCACTTGCTCTTGGCCAGAATGACCCCAGGACTTTGAAAGGTTGAGGTGCCAGCACCTTTTAAAGCAGAAGGAACTTGATCACCACTGAGTGTCATGGTCCCCTCATCTTTCACTTGGTTTTCTGTTTGTTCTATGTTCTGTAAGTGATATTCCTTCATGTAGATCTTTGGAGGATGTGTCACATGTAGCCTGGCACCTCACTTTTAGAAGGAATTCTAAATGTATCCTATAGCATAAAGGCTGGGACTGATCCTGTGCCCCTCCCCCAGTCCACTGATAAGGGAGGTCCTCCTCCCCTTCCCTCTGATCCTAGTCTATCAGGACTCCTCAAGGGTGGCTGCATTGTCTTCTTCTGTGGACTGGTAAGGCTGCTCCCCCCTCAGGGGAAAGTGATCAAAGAGCAGGCCAATCAGTTCCTGTCAGAGACAGTCCCTGTCCCCATTACTATGGAACTCACTTGGACATTGAAATGCCATAGGCTACGTCTGTGCAGGGGTTTCAGGCCCTCTCCATGAGTGGTCCTTGGCTGGAGTATCAGTCTCAGAAAAGACCCCTGTGCTCAAACTTTCTTAAATAAGGAAATTTTAAAATTATTTTTTAGAACTTTTTAGGTATATATGTGGTGTTCTAGGTGAGGCCATATTTCCAATACCCTTTGCAGCTCTTGTCAATCATTTGACCAAGTCTGAGGATGTGGAATATGAATGGATGTAATCAGTCTTCTAAATGAAAGATTTTCTGTAATTCATGTCTTCTCCTCTATTCCTTTATGTGTCTACTATGACCACGTAATAGTGATATGTGACTAATACATGACTAATCAGGCAAGGTCACCACTCTAGGATAATTTAGAAGTCACAAATTGCAATGAATCTGGAATTTTGGTAGACTTGCGTGGGATCACTTACCAGTTATGAATTATTACATGTGAAAGAAGTTAGTGTCTAGCTTGTTGACATCACTATTTGGGGACTTTCTTATGACAATTTAATATTGCTTTAATACAATACTTAAAACTTTTGCTATACATATGCACGTATACACATTATATACGCACATATATATATGCATATATGTACTTATATGTGCAAAACATATGCAGATATTCAACAGAAAATGCTTAATTTTTGAAACAGTCTCATATAGCACATGCTCGTCTTATGCTCAGTATGTAGCTGAGCTATCTTTGAATATCTGATCCTCTTGCCTTTACCTTTGATACTCTGGAGTTGCAGGCATGCACTGTCACATCTAGTAAGAAAACAGCTTCATAACTTCTTTATCCTGAGACCTACGTTCAGAGACGCTGTTAAATAAAATTTTGGGTGAAATGTGAATTCCATAAAAATATCAAGAATATTCTAACGTAGATATTTACAGTTATTTGGAAATCATTGATTTGGAAGCATTTGATAATACTGAAACAGATTTCATTTCCAATGTGTTATAGGATGACATCAGTTAAAATTAATTATTACTTATGAGAATGATATCACACAAGATGTTGGTCAAAAAATCTACAGCATATATGTGCTGCAGAATTGCCACTGTATTTAAAAAAACAAAAAACAAAACAACAACAACAAAAAAACAACTCATCTTCAATCTCCAAGACTGAGGCCTTCTGCTTTAGTGGATCTGAGACTGGTTCCAGGAAACTATATTGCTAAAATTACCACAGTCTTGATTCTTATGAAAGTGATGGGAAGACACCAGTGTAGAATCCTATCAGGTTAATGCTCACTTGTGAAGTAGGCAGGTGTTGGGGCTTCTTTGTAATTTCCTGGAGCTTGGGTCTTGTGTGTTTCTAATAAACGGCTTCCCAGATATGAATTTTTTCAATAAGAATATACTACATTTGGGTTATTAGATAACTATGAGATATATATGGTAGAAAATCTGCTGCACACACGTACCAAAGCTGGTATTTTAACTGTAAAAAACTTAAGTAAGAGAGATCTAAGCTGTCATTTGATATATAATGATTCTGATAATTGAAATAGTACATATAAAATAATTAGTGCATGTAATTGCTTTTGAGAGCAGTTAGTACTTTTTGTGTAAGATAAAAATAAGTCTGCAGTGTGTGACTTAATCTCTTATGAGCAAGGAGACATTACAGCTGTGGGGAAAGCTCATCCTTCCTTTCTCTGACACACGGGAAGCATTCATTTTGATAAATATAATCATTTTTACAATTTTGCTGTCAGCGGTCAGGGAACACCATATATTTATAAAAATAACATTTATATTTCATCCTTTTGTGGAGGTTTTGTGTATAAGGGGCTGAAAACCATAACAAGCCAATGTTTATAAAACCTCTCTGGTATCTAACTAATATTGGAAACCAGCATTTGGAAACCTGTCACCACTTACCTACAGTTAGATTCATGAATGATGCTCAGTTGTTTTAAATTAATCCCCTGCACAAACTATATTTCCCAGTATACAAACAAAGCCTAGGAAAGAGAAAAAGTCTATTAATTGGAACAAATCCTTGGATGATACTCTTTTCTTTTCTATTTTTTTCCTTCGACCAAAAAGTCCCGTGATTTATTTAAAACAAAATAGAAAAGACACACAAACACCTTTTTACATAGCATGTGTTAGTGAGTTTGCTACTGAATAAAACTGGAACTGTCCTTATTTGCAGAATAAGCCAGCTGTTAAGTTCACTCCTTCTCTATCTGCAGAGATTTTTGTGTGTGCTTTAGCATCTGCCTACAAAATAAACAATGGAACTACACTGATTGCGTATTTGCAAAATTACTAAAATTTGCTTATAACCCCAAATTCAACATGACACATTTGCAATTGTCATGGGTGCACACAGAGCACTGAAATGGTTGTGTCTACGGGTGTGCTTGTTTTCCAGACCAAGCTAGCAAGGGGATGCTCTGACTTCTGCTTCAGATTCTATTAACAGAAATGAATGTTGGTTCTATTCAGTGCAACCCGGTGCAGTTTTTAAAATATTAATTACAGCTTTATTTACATTGTAACCCAGCTGTAGCCCTCTCCCTCATTCCCTTCTAATCCCCCCCTCTCCCTCCTTCATCTCCTTCCTGCCCCTCTCTAAGTCCACTGATAGGGGAGGACCTCCTCCCCTTCCATCTGACCCTAGCTTATCAGGTCTCACCAGGACTGACTGCAATGTCCTCCTCTGTGGCCTAGCTAGGCTGCTCCTCCCATGGGGAGTGGGGAGGTCAAAGACTAGCCGCAGAGTTCATGCCAGAGACAGCCCATGTTCCCCTTACAAGGAAACCCATTTGGATACTGAGCTGCCTTGGGCTACATCGGAGCAGGGGTTCTAGGTTATATCCATGCATGGTCCGAGTTTCTTATGACTGTTTTTGTTGTTGCTGGGGAAACCCTGAGAGAATGTGATGGTTGAGATGGCTCAGCAGGTATAAGTGCCTGCTGCTAAGTCTGAGGATCTGAGTTCAATCCCTATGACAGACATGATAATTGTAGAAAGTGCTGTCTAGTGTTCGAAGTACAAGAAAACTGTGACGCACACAACAAATAAAATGAATGTTACATAAGCTTTGTTCAACATGAAGCGTTCTGCTGTGAGTCATGAGCTTGTGAGTTGGCACATTGACTGTTTACATTAGAAAAGGTACTTTTTTTTTAAACTAGATAGACATTCAACAGTTCAACAAAAATACAGTGACCAGAGGCTGTCACAAACCTAACTCTGCAATGCTCTCTTGAATCTATAATCCAGTATTCATTAATTCACCATTCATTTTTATACCATATAATGTAATTATCATAAAAACAAGAATCAATAGTATGTATGGCTACACTTAACAGTGGTTTTAAATTGCTCCTGAGGGTTTTCTGTAAATATGAATATGTCCAAATTACTTTTAATATTTATAGTAAGATTGTAAAGAAAGGTTCAATTTATTGTATTTTCACATCTTAAATTATTACATGTGATACTGTTACTGAGAATAGACTGAAGCATATCTTTATGGTCTGGAACCTTATCCTTCTTTGAAAAATATGTGAAAAAGAAGAGTGGAAACTTAGAAGCCAGACCTACCACAATTTAAAGTCTTAAAGTTC
Source organism: Pachyuromys duprasi (assembly GCA_028658305.1). Classification (NCBI taxonomy): domain Eukaryota; kingdom Metazoa; phylum Chordata; class Mammalia; order Rodentia; family Muridae; genus Pachyuromys; species Pachyuromys duprasi. Next base: position 45,565,614 of record CM053751.1, read on the forward strand.
AGATTTTATATCCCTGAATCCTGGCAAACTAAATCACCAGTAACGATCTGGTCAGTTTTTTTTTTTAATATTAGATCCTATATACTTACAAACTGTGAACTACTTGTCTCTTTATTTGTGACATCCTACAGATTAATGCCAATTTCAGAAACCTTCAGAGCATTAGTCTTTTGCTCACAACCGCAGAATACTGTTTATTGTAGGAATTTGTTTATTTTAGTAGCACATTTCAGTGCAACACCCCATTTTTTGTTTGTTTCATGGCTAAAACAATTTCCTAAAGGTCAGAGTTAAGGATGGCTTAGATCTGAAATATTTATTTTTCACAGATCCTGAGGCCATAAGCCAAAAAATTTGTATCACTTTCCTTAGCATCCATATCAATGATCAGAAATCCAGATGTTGGCCATTGTGCCAATGGAGGTACTGGGTCAGATTGCGTCTCCATCTTATGGTGGTTTTCAGGCTGCTCTCTCTCTGTGGTTGCATCACTCCAATTGCCTCTGTCATTAAGCTGCCTTCTCATTTCCTCCGTGCGCTAAGCCTTCTTGCCACCTCCTTCCTTTTTCTATGTCTTGTTGGGTGACAAACCCAGAGTCTCATGCATGCAAGACACAATGGCTTATATTGATTGTCAACTTGCTTCAATTGCGAGTTTATTAATGCAGAATTCTGGGATGTTTGCCTGAAGGTTTTTCCAGAAACGGCTAAATAAGGGATTAAGAACCCAGTCTGAATGCAGAAGAAAACAAACACCTCACACACTAGGTTAGTGCTATACTACTGAGTTTCACATTAAGGCCAGTATCTAGTGGTTGGATTTAGGGCCCAGACAGATAATTAAATGTTATCTCCCTTCAACACGATGATTAACAGTAAATATACTCACCATGACCCTTTTCTTGATAAGGTAACATCCCTTCCAGAGAGTAAGAGCTAATATCTTTTGATGTAGTTCATAGTCCAGTGTAGATATGCATCAGGTTCCACTGATTCCACTGATTCCAAAGCATTTTTTATTCTCCCACTTAACAAGCCTTACAGCACACTCAGAGTCACTTCTTGCCAATTATTACATGTGATACTGTTACTGAGAATAGACTGAAGCATATCTTTATGGTCTGGAACCTTATCCTTCTTTGAAAAATATGTGAAAAAGAAAAGTGGAAACATAGAAGCCAGACCTACCACAATTTAATTTATTTCCTTTTTACAATTCTATACCTCATTGAGCTTGCATGTATTTTTTGTTATTTCATTGTTTATATGTTAAAATACATTGTTGACTATATGGCATCCAACCTTATTGATACTGTGCAAACTTACTGTTTTAAATAATTTTGTGGTAGAAGATGATCTGGGCTTTAATAAATTATAGTATCTTCTGGAGGTGTAAGAACCCTGGATGATTTTTTTTGTATGTTGTAGCATGGGTAAAATTTGTTTATGGTAGCATGAACATCAGAAAAGATCTCCTTGTCTGAGCCTCTTAAAATATGTCTATTATACATTCATTGTTACATTTTAAATTTAGTTTGGAATTTCATAAATGCATATAATATATTCTAATTATTTTCTCCCCCAACCTTGTCTTATTTTCTTCCATACCTATCAACTCCCCTTCCAGTTCCTAATTGTATCTTTCCAGTATCCATGAAGATGTTATCTGAGTTTTCCCTTGACTGAAGGGTTTGCCAAGTGGCTGATATAGAGCGGAAGGTGCCACTCAGCAGCATCTCAGTTTAGAATCTGATAATTACTCCTTTAGCAAGTGTCAACAGACTGAAAAAAATCTGCTCTCTGTTCTCTCTCTACCTGTCTTTTTCCTCCATCCACATTTATGCAGTGTTTCTCTTCTTAAAACTGTACATCTTGAACATCATGTAAAAATATCTGAGCTTCATTTTATCAAATGCAATGGAAAATACTTCATCACCTTAGGGTGTTTGCACATTCTTGCTATTCTATAAAAGTATCATAAGACAATGAAGTGGAAGGAACGTTGACCACATCTATGAATAGAATCAGTCATCAAAATTTGCTTAGGAATTGCATACACATATGAAATAATCAAATACACAATATTCATGTTGAGTTCACCAACAGATCAACAGTGGTCTGACCAACAACTGCATCTTTTGTTTGTTTGTTTAGTTGATCATACAATATCTACCTGGAGATATACCACTAAATTTGAAATGTGACAGAATTTAGCTAGTTGGAGATAAAGGGTAGCTGTGGGCTTGGAATACAAGATGGCTTCTGCAAAAAGTGTGATATGGGAACATTAGAAACTCAGTAAAGATCATGTGGCATGTTGAGACAGAATAAATAGGGTAAGAATTGGTATGATGAACGAGGCTTCAGGTATCTATAAGTTACACAAGTTACACCTGCTCTTCTAGGAAGCAGTGGGCAATATAGAACTCAAGGTATAAGAGATTTATTGGGGAATCAATTATGAGATATTGAATAGAGGAAAAAAGTGTAGAGGGAGAACCTTCATCGCATAATGCAGGCCTACTACCTAAGAAGTAGTCTGGAGAGAAAAAGATTGCACAGGAGGCATTTAAGGTTTTGGACAGATTAATAAAGTATCTTTTAGCCAACGTTGCCCAGTGGTGGAACCCCATTTCATGGATTCAGATATGAGTTGAAGTTTTGCTCAGTTCAGTCATTGGACACATGATGCATAAAACATGGGCACAGTGGAACTGGGGTGACACATACAGAATGTAACAGGTGGCTGTCACACAAAGGCTGTTCACGTCACAAGATATGAGCAGTGTATTTTTGTGATCATGTGGCCACCAATTGTCTATCCCTTACTATATACTGTACACATGTTCATATTTTTAAGTCCTAGAACTTGGCTGGAGTACTGGTAAATTTAAAGAGGAGTGGGTGATTTCTGTTTGGATTTTCTCTATGAACAGGAAAAAGGAATGGTATAACTCATTTTATGCCATTCTAAATTTTTCCCTGAGAAAAATCACACACACACACACACACACACACACACACACAGAGAGAGAGAGAGAGAGAGAGAGAGAGAGAGAATTGCAGGCTTACAACATTTAAGAAAAAATTATAATGTTCTCAATGATTAGAGATGGTAGGAGCTGAAAGCTGTAAATTTCAGCATTTATCACATAAAAGGTTTTTAGTGTGTGGATGTGTGTATGGAAATTGATTGCAGATGTATGGTGAGTATTAAAGAACATTTTAAACACTTTCTAAAAATAGTATTAAAAATTGTTCCCCAGCTGATGAATACGAGTCAGTAAGAAAAAAACAAATCCCCATCATAACACATTCTAATAAAAATTGTAATGGGACTCACTTTTCATTCATTTAGCTTGTTTGTTGGGAAAAGTACCTTATTTCGATTATCACTGAAATGCTTGTGCTATTGACAAAATTTTGTTTGTTTTCTTTATAGCCCTTGAGGGTAGGCTGGTTATTAGAGTCTTCTAAACCCAATGCAATAGTAAAGCTATTCATTGTCATCAGAAAGAGGAATTTCCCATCTCTTACTTTCCCCTATCCTTCCCATACTTTTTCCCAGTTAAACTTTCCCCCATATTAAAGGGATTAGTAGAGGGATAGTTAATAATAAAGATGTTTACAAAAGCTGTATGGAAACCTACTACTTTATAAGCTTCACATTCATATATTTAATATAAAAGGCTTTAATTGGAGTTACCATACACAAGGAATAATGATCCTTCCACATGCCATAGGTCTCCAAATGAGATGCCCAGAATGATGCAAACCTTTCCTTGAGTTATCAGGAGTTTCCAAAGACCCCTAAAATGATAGAGGCCACTGTCATTGCTTTTAATTGCCCACCAAAACTTGGTGTTGCTTAAGATACCCTACACTTTGGCTATTCAACATGGTGAAACTGAGTTTTACTGCCTGAGAGGCTTCATTCCTGATGGATACCTCTCAAAGTGGCAGAAGGTCTATTTTGCATACAGGCTGCTGAGGGCAAACAGTCCTCAAAGCCTTGCCCTGCTGTGAATCCCAAGAGTTCCAACAATTACTGGCTTAGCATGATAAACCTATAAGTGCAAAAGAGACATGAAAATCGTGTGGATAATAAACTACTTTCTCACTGAATTTAAGTCTGTTCATAGGAGAAAACATATACCCAAAAGTGTAAATTTGGCCAAGAACATGGTTGGGAGGCTCACAGGTTCCAGGGATGAGCTTACTACTATTATTTGCAAAGTGAAGTACCAAACTTCTCTCAGACCATCAGAGATGTTTCACTGTACAGTGGAGGTTAGTTAATACAGAAACTAAAATCTTGTCTATGTTCAGGGAATACATGAGTGCCTGTCAAATGTTCGGCCACAAACAGGACATTATAGCATATCTTTTCCCTTCAGGGGCCATGAAGAGGACAATATATCTTATGTCTTTCCTTTGGTGACCATCATGGAGAAGGGACATAGAGATGGCCAGCAGAAGTCAGAGAGGACTGGGGTGGAGCAGGGTTTTCTGCCCTTGACAGGAGCACTACATTAATGAACCCACAGTAACGGTGATTGCCTGTGCAAAACTTGCCCAAGTTCAAGGAGGGGAAAAGGATTTAGGAGCCCTTATTCCTATCTAAAGAGCTGTTTTCAGTTGATAGACTCTGAGGAAGAAACAGTCTGTTATGTTTAAGGGTAGGTTAACCACGCTCCAGAGGATGACCCCTTAACCAGGAGTGTATGGGCAATACAAATTGAACTTGATGTGCTAATGAAAAAAAAAAAAGAGAGAGAAAAGAAAAGAGACACAAAGTTTGGAGGCATATCTGGGATATTTTAAGGGGCAGAAGCAAGAGGGAGTGAATATGATAAAAAGTTAATTTGTTGAGCATGGATGAAATGTTCAACAAATTAATAAAATCATATTAAAAAGAACATTTAAATGACTGAGTAATACCATAAAAATTATATGAAAAAACCTTCCTATACTCAGAAGCTTAAATTTTTCTTCCGAGTCTATATGAAATGTCATAGATTCAGTCATGAATAAAATTAAAGTTGTACAATGAACCTGAAACTATTTCGACACTGCTGTCACAGATATGTGTGGGAAATTCTTATTTTGTAAAACAAAATATTTTATTTAATACACACTTGAGATATATGAGATAAATACTGAGAGAACTGTCTAAAGTTGATATCAGGAGTAAATTAAAAATAATAACCACCCAATGGAATGACTTTTAAATGCTTTCAAAAATTATTTTTGTACTGAAATGATAAATTACATTATACTACCATTGTTGGACATAGATTCTCAGCTAAGACATATATCTTCACTAAAAGTAAATTGGCCTATTTTTAGAATTGTGTATTACCTCTCACCAAGATGATCTGTTTTATATTTTTGTGATTATTTGTTATTAGAAATATTGTATTCAGGATACAAGATGGCTGCCCCAGGAGGACACTGTGTCTGAGGAGCAGGACAGTAGTGTACGCACAGCGACCGGGAGACTGAGATCTTGGACCTAAAACACCAGCATTTACGACTGCCAGGTGAGCAGAGTTCCTACTGTGGGGAAATCAAGTGGAAAAGTCCAAGGGACACCCAGCTATTCCCAGGAAAAACTCTGGAGGGTGACAGGCTGCGCACAGCCTGGCTGGGCACCTTAGCCGCCATTTTGGTCTGGGGCACACAGTACCCCGGACGGACTGAGTTTCACCCAGATACCGCGGGCTGGACTGCGCAGGCGCACAATCCTCTGCGCCAGCAGCCCCCACTTTGGGCCAGGGCACACAATACCCGTGATGGACTGAGTTTCACCCAGATACCGCAGGCTGCACTGCACAAGTGCACAATCCTCTGCACCAGCAGCCGCCACTTTGGGTCTGGGCACACAGTACCCCAGACAGACTGAGTTTCACCCAGATACCGCGGGCTGCATTGCGCAGGCACACAATCTTCTGCGCCAGCAGCTGTCAGATCGGGCAGGGGCACAAAGTACCCCAGATGGACTGAGTTTAACCCAGACACTGCGGGCTACACCGGCCAGACCCACACCCCTAGGCACACCCAGCCACCACCCCGGATTGGGACTCATAGTATCATGTCCAGACCATGGTGCCCCCAAATACCATCTCAGATCTTGGTGCACAGCACCTAACCCAGAAGGAGGTGCCAAGGCTCCAGTCCAGAAGAGAGCCCTTAGAAGCAAGCCCAGGACAGAGCTCAGAGCCTCCTGTCCAGAGCAGCGCCCCCAGCAGACATATCAAAGGGGGACACACAGCCTTTGGCACAGAGTGAGGAGCCAAACCTCCAGACCAGAGGGGAGACCAGCCTGTGGTGCTCACAGCCTCTAGCACAGAGCACGAAGCCAGGCACACAGATCCCACAACAGAGTTCAACTGAGGCAACAACACACACTATCAAACCACCAGAACTCCCTGATCTTCTTGAAGAATACTCCTGACAAAAGAGATTGACAGTTCCAGTCTGAAGTTCAGCCTTAAAGCACAAACAGCTCCTTGATTATATATAAACAAATGCACAGAAATCGGCATGAGAACTCACCCAACAATAATCAGGACACCATGGCCCCACCAGAAACACCCAAAAGCAATACAGATTTTAATTCAGCAGAGACACAGGAAAATTATATTAAAGCTATAATTATGCAGATATTATTAAAAACAGAAGGAGGCACAAAAGGAGGAAATGAACAAGGCCCTCAAAGAAATTAAGGAGGATTTAACTGCTCACATACAGGAACAATTAAAGATAGACAGAGAGGAAACAACCAAAATAGGAGACAAAGTCAATCAGATGAAGGAAACGATACAAAGCATGAAAACAGAATTAGAATCTATAAAGAAGACACAAACAGAGAAGATCCTGGAACTGGAGAACCTAGAGAAAAGATCAGGAACCACAAAGGTAAGATTCACCAATAGAATACAGGACATGGAAGAGAGAATCTCGGGAGCTGAAGATTCACTGGCTGAAATGAATTCCTCAATTAAGGAAAAACTAAAATCGCGAAAAGTCCCAAACACAAAACATCCAAGAAATCAAGGATGCCATGAAAAGACGAAACCTAAGACTAATTGGAATAGATGAAAAAGAAGATTCCAGGCTCCAAGGACCAGAAAATATTTTTAAGAAAATCACAGAAGAAAATTTTCCCAAATTAAAGAAAGAAATGTCCATAAATATACAAGAAGCCTACAGAACACCAAATAGACTAGATCAGAAAAGAAATACCTCTCGTCACATCATAGTCAAAACACTAAACCTACAAAACAAAGAAAAAATATTAAACGCAGCAAGGGAAAAGGGTCAAGTAACATACGAAGGTAGACCAATCAGAATCACACCAGACTTCTAATCAGAAACTATGAAAGCCAGAAGGGCCTGGTCAGAAGTCATGCAGTCCTTAAGGGAACACAGATGCCAACCAAGACTACTATACCCAGCAAAGCTTTCAATCATCATAGATGGAGAAAACAAAAT
>CM053751.1:45573610-45607051 GCA_028658305.1 Pachyuromys duprasi
ATCTGACCATCATGGTCTAAAGCTGGACCTCAACAACAACAGAAACAGCAGAAAGCCTGTACATACATGGAAACTGAAAAACTTGCTACTCAATGACAGCTTGGTTAGGGAAGAAATAAAGAAAGAAATTCAGGGACTGTTTCAGTCATGATCATGATGGCTGACTCTTTGACCCTCCCCCATAGAAGCCTGGGAGTGACAGACTGGCTAGATCCCAGGGGAGGACATTACAGCCAGCCCTGAGGAGACAGGATGAGCTGGGGTTGGATGGAAGGGGAGGAGGTCCTCCCCTGTTGGTGGTCTTGGAGGGGGCAGGGAGGAGGGAGATGAGGGAGGGAGTGGGAGGGTGGGAGGGAATGAGGGAGGAGGCTACACCTGGGATTCAAAGTACCTAACCTGTGATTGATATAAAAATAAATAAATTTAAAAAAAAGAAAGAAATTAAAGACTTCCTAGAATTCAATGAAAATGAAAACACAACATACACAAACCTATCCGACACAATGAAGGCAGTGCTAAGAGGAAAGTTCATAGCACTAAGTATCTTCAAGAAGAAATTTGAAACATCTCATACAAGCAACCTCATGGCCCAACTGAAAGCCCTAGAAAAAAAAAAGAAGTAGATACACCAAAGAGGAGCAGACGGCTGGAAATAATCAAACTCAGGGCAGAAATCAATGAATTAGAAACAAAGAAAACTATTCAAAGAATCAATGAAACCAAGAGCTGGTTCTTTGAGAAAATCAACAAAATAGACAATCCCTTAGCCAAACTAACAAAAAGGCAGAGAGAAACAACTCAAATCAACAAAATCAGAAATGAAAAGGGGGACATAACAACAGACACTGAGGAAATCCAAACAATCATTTGGTCTTACTACAAAAACCTATATGCCACAAAATTTGAAAATCTTAATGAAATGGACGATTTTCTTGATAGATTCCATCTACCTAAATTAAGTAAAGATCAGGTAGAAAAATAGACCTATATTGCCCAAGGAAATAGAAGAAGTTATCAACAGTCTCCATATGAATAAAAAGCCCTGGGCCAGATGGTTTTAGTGCAGAATTCTACCAGACCTTCAAAGAAGTCCTAACACCAATTCTCTATAAAGTGTTCCACAAAATAGAAATAGAAGGAAAATTACCGAACTCTTTCTATGAAGCCACAGTCACCTTGATACCTAAACCACACAAAGATCCAACAAAAAAGAGAACTCCAGACCTATCTCTCTTATGAATATTGATGCAAAAATACGGAAGAAAATACTTGCAAACTGAATCCAAGAACACATAAAAGATATCATCCACCATGACCAAGTAGGCTTTATCCCAGGCATGCAGGGGTGGTTCAATATACAGAAATTTATCAATGTGATCTACCATATAAACAAACTGAAAGAGAAAAATCACATGATCATCTCCCTAGATGCCAAAAAAGCTTTTGACAAAGTCCAACATCCATTCATGTTTAAAATCTTGGCAAGGCACATACCTAAACATAGTAAAGGCAATATACAGCAAGCCTATAGGCACTATCAAACTCAATGGAGAGAAACTTAAATCAATCCCACTGAAATCAGGGACTAGGCAAGGCTGCCCACTGTCTCCATATCTCTTCAACATAGTACGTGAAGTCCTAGCTAGAACAATAAGACAACTGAAGGAGATCAAGGGGATACAAGTTGGAAAGGAAGAAGTCAAAGTATCACTATTTGCAGAGGATATGATAATATATATGAGTGACCCCAAAACTTCAACCAGAGAACTCCTTCAACTGATAAACACCTTCAGCAAAGTGGCTGGATACAAAATCAACTCAAAAAAATCAGAAGCCCTCCTGTACACCAAAGACAAAAGGGCCGAAAAGGAAATTAGGGAAACAACACCCTTCACAATAGCCACTAATAACATAAAGTATCTTGGGGTGACTCTAACCAAGCAAGTGAAAGATATGTTTGAGAAAACTTCAAGTCTCTGAAAAAAGAAATTGAAGAAGATATCAGAAGATGGAAAGATCTCCCGTGCTCATGGATTGGTAGGATTAACATTGTGAAAATGGTTATTCTGCCAAAAGCAATCTACAGATTCAATGCAATTCTCATCAAAATACCAACAAAATTCTTTACAGACCTTGAAAGAAAAATTCTCAACTTCATAGGAGAAACAAAAAATGCAGAATTTCCAAAATGATCCTGTACAACAACAGATCATCTGGAGGTATCTCCAACACTGATCTCAAGCTGTACCACAGAGCAATAGTTATAAAAACTGCATGGTATTGGCATAGAAACATAATAGTGGATCAATGGAACCGAATAGAAGAGCCAGAAATAAACCGACACACCTATGGAAACTTGATTTTTGATAAAGAAGCCAAATCCATCCAAAGGAAAAAAGACAGCATCTTCAACAAATGGTGCTGTACCAATTGGATGTCTATATGCAGAAAAATGAAAATAGATTCATATTTATCACCCTGCACAAAACTAAAGTCCAAGTGGATCAAAGACCTCAACACAACACCAGACACATTAAATCAGTTAGAAGAAAAAGTGGGAAAAACCCTAGATCTCATTGGTACAGGAGACTACTTCCTTAACAGAACACCAACAGCACAGGCTCTAAGAACAACAATCAATAAATGGGAACTCATGAAACTGAAAAGCTTCTGTAAAGCAAAATACACTGTCATCAAAACAAAATGACGGCCTACACACTGGAAAAGGATCTTCACCAACCCTATATCTGACAGAGGGCTAATATCCAGTATATATAAAGAACTCAAGAAGTTAAAAAGCAAGAAACCAAATAATCCAATTAAAAAATGGGGTATGGACCTAAACAGAACTATCTGTAGAGAACTGTAGAATAGCAGAAAAACACTTAAAGAAATGCTCAATGTCATTAGCCATCTGGGTGATGCAAATCAAAACAACCCTGAGATTTCACCTTACACCTGTCAGAATGGCTAAGATCAAAAACTCAAGTGACAACACATGCTGGAGAGGATGTGGAGAAAGAGGAACCCTCTTCCATTGCTGGTGGGAATGTAAACTTGTACAACCACTCTGGAAATCAATTTGGCATTTTCTTAGACAATTACGAATAGTGATTCCTAAAGATCCAGCTATACCACTCTTAGGCATATATCCAAAAGATGCTCAAGTACACAACAAGGACATTTGCTCAACTATGTTTGTAGCTGTTTTATTCGGAATAGCCAGAACATTGAAACAACCCAGATGTCCCTCAGTTGAGAAATGGATACAGATATTGTGGTACTTTTACACAATGGAATACTACCCAGCAGTTAAAAATGAGGAAATCATGAAATTTGCAAGCAAATGGTGGGACCTAGAAATGATCATCCTGAGTGAGGTATCCCAAAAGCAGAAAGACGCACATGGCATATACTCACTTATATAGACTATAAGATAGGATAAACATACTGAAATCTATACACCTAAAGAAGATAAACAAGAAAGAGAACCTGGGGTAAGAGTATTAATCCTCACTTAGAAAGTCAAATGGGACAGACATTGGATGTAGGAGAAAACAAGGAGCAGGACAAGAGCCTACCACAGAGGGCCTCGGAAAGACTCTTTCTAGCAGGGTATCAAAGCAAATATTAAGAAACATAACCAACCCTTTGGCAGAATTCAGGGATTCATATGAAAGAAGGGGAATTAGTATGACCTGGAGAGTTCAGGAGCTCTGCAATGTTCAAATATATTAGGGCACAGGGGTCTTTTATGAGACTGTCTCTCCAACCAAGGACCATGTATGGTTATAACCTAGAACCCCTGCTTGTATGTAGCAAATGGTAGCTCAATACCCAAGTGGCTGTACTAGTAAAGGGAACAGGGACTATTTTGGACATGAACTCAATGGCTGGCTCTTCGACCTCCACGCCCCCCAGGGAGGAGCAGCCTTGCTAGACCCCAGAAGAGGACACTGCAGCCATTCCTGAAGAGACCTGATAAACTAGAATTAGATGGAAGGGAGGAGGTCCTCCCCTATCAGTGGACTTGGAAAGGGGCAGGGAGGAGATGAGGGAGGGATAGTGGCATGGGGAGGGAATGAGAGAGAGGGCTATGGCTGGGATACAAAGTACATAACCTGTGATTAATATAAAATAAAAGTGAAAAAAAAAAGAAAAGCATCATCTTCTTCAACAAGTTCTCCTGAACATCATGGGTGTGGTGAAGGAGACATACAGTTACCTCAGTGACTGATAATAATACCAACGCTTACAAATAAGGTCTGCTTAAATGGTGGCTTGATGTTTATCAAGTGGGATAGGGAACATATAGAAAGGATTTCTGTCTCTGTCATTCTCATGTGTATGTGTCTAGTATAGTATATACATATATATTATTGGGACTCTCATATGGAATGAAACATTAAATAAGCTGTATAGTTAATAATCTATTTTTTTCAGTTCTACCTATCATCTGTAAAATATAAATAAATAAATAAATAAATAAATAAATAAATAAATAACTTTAAAAAAAGAGGTAGAGAACAGTAATTTCTAGAGCTCTCCATTTTTATTCATTTGGAGATCCCACCCTATGGAATGTTACTGCTTATATTCTGGAGTGCATCTTCCCACCTTAGATTTCTGTAGAAACAATCTCACAGACTCACTTTGAAGTGTGTCTCCTAGGAAAATCCAAATTTCCTCAAGTTGACAGTGAAGATTAACTACCAAGCACACATTTTATTAAAGCCCATGAGAGTCTAAATGTTTCAAAATAAATTACAAACACTATGACACCACTATAGTGAGCTTTCAAATATTTATTATATTATATATTATAATATTAATTAGTATGGTATAATATAATATTCATTATCTATATCAAATATTTATTATATAGTATATTTATTATATTATATATTTCATTTTACTAGATGGTATTTTATTCTGATATTCCCATAGTAAATGAAAATCTGCTGTTTTTAAGATATGACCAACTCTATTCAGTGTTCTTTTATTTTCTTTTTTAGAAAAAAAAAAGCCGAGTTTTTCTTTTTGCTGTTGTCGTTTGTTTGTTTTGAGAAGTTTGATTTAACTTAGTATTGATTTAGAAAGGCTTTTACAAACACTTCCTACAGGCCATAATAATCTTAGATTTTCTTAGTACGTTTTGCCAAAAGGATGAGAGAAGAAGCTCAGCACAAAAATGAGAGCGGCAGGAAGAAATGGAGAGCATGACGTGAGTCGTGACTTCTGTGCAGCATTTGTTTGCTTATATTTCATTTCTTTAGGCTCTGATTGATTTACTTTAGTCAATAAAATAGTGAGCTACTTGGTAAAGAGGGATATAATGACTAATCTTTTTCCTGTAACAAATAAAAATATTCCCACAGTTATTTTTTAATATTCTTTTATTTTGGTTGCGTTGAATTATTTTAATAGTAGATATTTAAGATGTTTAAAAAGTTTAACAGTTTTTGTAGAAAAGCATAATCTTATATTTAAGTAAATATTCATTTTACTGTCGCATTTGATACAGTCATTTGTCAGAAAGTGTATGTTTGTATTATTCCAGATGATATCTAGATTTAGATGCCCTCACATTTGATTCATGTAATATGCATCTTCTTTCATTTTTCCTATTGCTTTAAAGTTGGAAATTCTTTTATATTCACATCTATTTTTAGCATATAACTGATGAAGAAATGTTCTGTATATGGGTTTCATAGTCTGCAGTTCACAACTGCCTTATCAAACTAATTTTGGAAGGAATTGTCTTACCTTGTTTTCTATCATAGATATAAATGCTACATGTTAATTGAAAGAAAACAGTTCTTATGCTCAATAAAAATCAGATCGTAGAGTTTTATAAGAAGACATTTGTGATTGATAGAGAAACCTTTCCTTCTGTAGATAATTAATATTGCTACTAATAATACTTTGCATTTGTTTCCAGGCCTCCCTTAAGAGTCCTGGTACTTTACTGTGATTGGTGTTAAGGAACTATTGCTGGCTATTAATGAAACAAAACTAATTACAAAATTCTGTTGTACAACATGTACTTTAGAATAGAAATATGATGTATAACCTTAAGTATTTTACTCTTGGAGTACCTTACACTATTTTGGGAGATTCATTATCTTTGAAGGTGAATGGCTATCTTTCAGAGAGATTTCCAAAGGTTCAAATAACAAAACAATCAACTGGAAACAGTATGTTTTGCCAAATCACTTTAGGAAAGCTTGTTGCAAGCCTTCAGGAGAAAGTATTTGGAAATCTTTGCCCCTTACATTTTCTATATTTACTTTCCAAGAACATATGTAGAAAGATATCCTTTATTTGACAATGATTCACCTGTCCATTTCATCCTGTGTGGTCATCTAAAGGACTGACCCCACTGCCGCTGCCTCTACCCGAAAAAAAAAATACATGATGGACCAGAGGATTAAGGGCTTAAGTTCTTTAGAAATCTTAGGGAGAAGCAAGTATAATAACATATTGTGTTTCTGAGAGGATTTTTGCTGAATATCACATACATTATTTATCTTCTTTTAGTCACACAGCAAAGGAAGGGTCTTTCTCCATAATTTCTAACTGTAAAGGAATGACACCTTAACTTGTAAGAGGTCCTGGCATTCAACCTCCAGTACATGGAGCGTGTAGAGCTACACTATTTGTTTTCCATCTCTTGGAAGAATTTATTTCAAAGTAATTCTGCTTAGCACAAAGCTCTGTGATTAGATTGACAGTCCAGTGAAGTTTAAAAAGCATCATAACTACCTGCTCTCATCATGACTTCTAAAATAAACAACCCAGTATGCCCTTAATTCATATGCAAATAATGACTAGAAAGAACAATTTCAAAACCTTTGACAAAAGTATCTGAACTAAAACCAGGTTCTAGAACAGATCCTGAGTCTGACTGGCATTGCTTGGGTGTATCTCTTTGACAGAAGACTAGAGCTGTGCATGGGACTCTTCCCAGATCCCTAGCTGCCCAGACACTTTCTGGCACTGTCTCCCTTATTCTTATTGTCCTTGTTGCACTGTAATGACCTATTTGTTTTTTCAGACTTTTTGTCATATCAAAGGTCATTAGACCTACTACTATTCTTTCTCTATAGATTTTACTTTTATAACTAAATTGCTACCTGCTCCAGGAAACTTTTATACATATAAGGTAATAATTTGATCACATACTGTAATTAACAGATGATGTATTTGTATTATGAAGAGTATTAGGAGCTGCACAATCTAGCAAGGGTTTTGGTGTATTTCTTTTTAAGATGTAATTACAGTAAGTAAGACATTATTTTCAAGTAAGACCATTTAGAAAACACATGAGATGCTCCCTTTCATTTCATTTTGGGGAAATTTTGCTTCCTCCAGTGGCACTCTGAGCTGCATTGGTTACTTTCGAGGTGTTTCTTCCATTTCTCAAACTTACTCTTTAAGTGCAATAGAGAACTGAGGACCGAAATGTTAAGGGAACACTACATATGGACTAAACGCAGCGAGAATTTCTAGAACAGTGGTTTGGGTCACAGGTGATTTTTCTACATCCCTCTCTAGGTGTACACTCAGCAGTGACTGGTTGTCATTGGTGGGGAAGTGAGGAAGGGAATATACTGCCTGTGTGAGTAGTAGAGACCAGAGACTGCTAGCCATCCCACCGTGATCCCAAGGGTCCCCAGACTGTGTTCAGCTTGGAATGCTACAATAGCATTCTAGTGTTGGAGAACTTAGAGCTGCTAGGGATGATGGGGTGATCATGGGGCCAGGGAGAAAAATACCAGCCTAGGAGTGAGAGCCTAAACCACAGAGCAAGCAGGCCTTGCTCTCCAAAACAGAAAAACAAACCAAACAACAGCAGAGATTCTGCAAAACTGAGATTTCAAATGTATCTTTATGTTGTTCACTTGCATCGAGAAATCCCTGGTAGGGTCCAAGTTCCAGGGAGCGGAGCTCCGGGTTCCTGTTAAATCAGACCTTTCTGGTGACTAGCCTTCCATCACATAGTCCCATTAGTTATCCAATCCAGATCCCATTTGGAACGCCACGTGGAGAAGGTACACTCATCCCCATTGTGTACTCCCTGAAGGAACTTTCAGCAGTTCTCCAATCTAAAAGCCCCAAGCTCCTAGGGATGCAGATCCCATCATTATCATGAATTGTTATTCAAATTCTCCTGGTGTGTGTCGGGAGGATTACAAACTGTTTAATTACAATAGTTAACTAGTTAAGCATCTTTACTCAATTTCAGTTTCCTAGATAGGCAACATTGAAAGGACCCAAGCTGCATCAAGTGACCCTTTTATCCAGGTCAATGATTCGTCATCCATTCGAAAGCTCTGGAGAGTCTAAGAGAAAACGTACAATAACCCACGCCTCCCCCACAGTCATTATATAGAAAGGAGAGCGAGAACGTGCCTTGTAACACCGGGGGGCCCCTTTTGTGCTGTTCCTGCCAACGCAGCAGACCTCCTGCTATATAGACCCTGCTCCCAGCCCCACACACCAACAGAACCGTCCCATCCAACCCGCCAGCCACCACCAGCCATGGGGAAGGTGAGCCCAGCGGGCCCCGGGCCTGGGGAGGGAGCCGCCCTCAGCTCAAGGCCACAGCAGGCCTCTGAGCCCTGCCTTGCTTTGCAGATCACCTTCTATGAGGACCGCGGCTTCCAGGGCCGCCACTATGAGTGCAGCAGCGACCACTCCAACCTGCAGCCCTACTTCAGCCGCTGCAACTCTGTGCGCGTGGACAGCGGCTGCTGGATGCTCTATGAGCAGCCCAACTTCGCTGGCTGCCAGTACTTCCTGCGTCGCGGGGACTACCCTGACTACCAGCAGTGGATGGGCTTCAGCGACTCCATCCGCTCCTGCCGCCTCATTCCCCACGTGAGTCCCTTTCTACATCCCTCTGACCTTCATCCTCATCTTGTCCCTGATACAGTTACACGTTGAGCAGAGGGATGGGGTGGCTTCCACCGTCCTTGTCGGGGTGCTCTGGGATTCAGGAAACTGCCACAAGCTCCTTAGAAGGACCTGTAACAGACTGTGAGAACTGCTGTGAGTAATGTTGCTTAAGAATCTTCCCTTCCGAGGAAGAAGACCCTGGGACAGCCTGCTGGGAAGGGGCAGAAAGGGAAGGAGATTCAGGTAACAGGGTAGTAAGTACAGGCAGCCTGAACTTCCATTGCTGTGAACATTTCGCCTTCATGATCTGCACAGGCCTCTTGGAGAATCTTTGACATTTGCTTTGGGTTTTATAAATGTGCTTTGCCAGAATACGTTAGAGCTGGGAGTTGAACTCCGTTCTTCAGTTCATTTTCTTCATTCCGTTTGCTGTCCTTCACCTGACTTTTCAGGATGCACCCAAGGCAAGCCCCAAACTTCCCATGTGTTACAGTCTAGCCCTCAACTCTCAGACTTGAAATCTTCCTGCCTCTATCTCCTAAGGGCTGAGACTAGCAGGCATGCACCACAACAGCCTCTTTAAACCTAAATTTTAAGATGATCTTGATCTCCAGGTTTGAAAACAGGGCCTGAAGCAAAAGGAAGGGACAGATAGAGGGGTTGTGTGAATTGAACTTTTCCACAGTTTCCTCTGACTTACCTGGCATTGACCATTATTTTATTTTATTTTATTTTATTTTATTTTATTTTAATTCAGTCACCTTTGGCATAGAAAAGATAAGGGACGCCCATCTGCCAGGGCAGTTTGGCAACCCAGGGTTCTGGATTGCCAAGCTCAGGTCAGGTTTCTGATGTCCCCTTGTCTACTGTCTGTGGACGCACAGTCCAGCTCTCACAGGATCAGGATCTATGAGCGAGAGGACTACAGAGGCCAGATGGTGGAGATCACAGACGACTGCTCCAACCTCCAGGACCGCTTCCACTTCAGTGACTTCCACTCCTTCCACGTGATGGAGGGCTACTGGGTCCTCTACGAGATGCCCAACTACCGAGGCCGGCAGTACCTGCTGAGGCCCGGAGAGTACAGGCGCTACCACGACTGGGGCGCCGTGAACGCCAGGGTGGGCTCTCTGAGGAGAATCATGGATTTCTATTGAATTTTCTTACTTTGCCCTTTCACCATTTGGAAGCTAATAAAATATTTCCTGTGTGTTCCATGCAGTAATGGGGTCCTCGTTACTTTGTCCTTAAAGCTGGAGACAGGGAAAGTGGATATTCTTACGCTCATGCTCAGTGAGTGTTGTGGACTGAGTCGCCAGAAACTCATGCTCAGGAACCTGAGCTCCGTCTGCTCACTAGCTATAGGTGGTAGGGCAAGCCACTTAGCATTTCTGTGCCTCGGGTTCCCTAATTGGTGAAGAGCAATAATACTCTTCTTGTGAGGCTTGGATGCAAATTAAATGTCTTTGCGTCTTTGTGTCATGGACAATGGCTTTGCTATAGCAGATTCCCAGAAGCTGCTCTATGAGCTTGCAGGTAGGGCTATTTGCTTCCAACTTTTGTGCTCTTAAACGTGTAACTACTCTGGGGTGATTGAATGAAGGGGAATTGCTAAGTAAAACTGCATCAGTGGGAGACAGGCGTTAGAGTCTTACCTGTTACCGCAATTGTGTCTGACACTTCCAAATGATCTAAAACTACGGGATTGAAGAGATTTTTTAAAAGTATATTGTACGTGCTGAGAGCATGTAGGAAGATTTAGGAACCAGGACCCTTCTTTAAAAGAAGCCAAAGGACCCTGTCAAATGTGGTTTCCATTGGGGCTAAACAGTGCTCTGTGCTGTGAGTTGATGGAAACAAGAACACATTCAGTGTGAGTCTGAGGAGAGGCCAAGGTTAGGAAATACAATAAAGGCATGAAAAGCTCATAAGCACACCAGGGACCCAGCAAATATTATTCCTAAACTTGGATCTATCTTTTGTGACACCAATAGCTTTTGGTAACAATTCTCTCACTAAGAAATGATAAAAGGGAGTTCGGGGCTTGTTTAAGGAAGCTCAAGATGACTTTACAGCTAGGAGTCATGAAATGAAATCTAAGAGATCAGTCTGTTATGCCGAAGGGTTCTCTTTATGTACAAATGCTATGTACAAATGCTATATTTTGTATGTTTACATAGAATGGGGAAAAAGCAGATTACTATAAAACTCATGATATTTGCTTTAATAATTAAAGTGACAACTCTTGAAAGTAAATTCATGGTGAACTAAGTAGCTGATTATGAAATAAGGACTGCAAATTACTTTCTTTTTTGTAAATCAGTATTCATTTCATTTTCCATGTGATAATTTCCACATTCTCTGTCTTCTTTTTGATGAAGTTACTTTCTACTTGGATAAAAACACCAATCAGCTAGGAAATACATTTCCTCCAGAAGCTGAAACATTAGAATACAATAATTAGATTTGACTGATATTTTATTTATCCAATATACTTGCAAACTCCAAGAGAGCTGGAGAAGCTCTGAGGACATTTTAGAATTGCTGTGTCTAGTGTGCATGTGGCTATGAACACTTGAAGTGAGTTTAGTCTGCGTGAACATCTATCCTAAACATAAGAGTCTAAAGACTCAGTTTGAAGAGCACAAATAGCCCCTTAAATGTTTCCATATAATGTGAATTTAAAGTTTGAAGAATATTTTCTGTGTTAGACTAAATAAAACATACAAATAAAATTAAAACCAACTTTACGCATATCTTTTAACTCTTAAAATGTAGCAACTTTTTAAAAGTTTTAAAATAGAAGTCTTGGGTCTAAGATTACAATCCTTACTAAATTTCTATTGAGTATAGATGACAGAGACACTTAGTCAAGATAGAAGATGAATGGGAATGTGTGCTCAAACAATACATAAACCTTAGCATTTGGGTGCAAGATGTTATAGTATTAAAATTGTGTTATTCTGAGAGTTTAATAGACAGCAGGTAAAATGTTTAAACATTACAGTCAGTAATTCCCCTGTGAGGAGATGCTCAATTAAATTGTAATTCACTTGTCATTAATGAAAGTGAGGGAAGAGAGAGTCCCTCTCTTTTGTTTTGAGTGGCCCATTGAATCGTTTCAGTGAACTAAAATGTCAACAGCAAAAATGGATCCCACTGAAACGAGTTCCCACTCAGCAAATCCCTCCAGTCTGCCCCTTGCACAGTGATAGCTCTTCATTTGAAGTGTTTTCAATTTGGAGTCTGTGTATTTGTCTTGCCTTTAAGCTCTGAAATTCTACAGATATTATTCTAACACATCTGCAGTCCCTGGAAGATCTAGAATAGTGTGCGGGGTATAAAGTAGACTTGGGGATGAACAAAATTACGTACCTCAGATGCTCTCTGGCCTTACATAGCCTACAGTGTACAGTCATTTAAAGGCATTTGTAGTCTCTTTTCTCTGTGCTCTTTTGATTTTGTCATTACCCCCATCATCTTCATGGTGTTTCTTTTCATATTCACTTTCCTTTTCAACTATTGAAGGATATTTGAAGGAGTAGAATCCAGGAGAATTTTGCATATGGATGGACTTGGACTTGACACAGTTATATTTTTTTTCTTAATATTAGTTACATTTTATTAACTTTGTATCTCAGCTGTATCCACTCCCTCTTTCCCTCCCAGTCTCACCCTCTTTTCCTCATCTCCTCCCTGCCCCTTTCCAAGTCCACTGATAGGGGAGGACCTCCTCCCCTTTCATCTGACCCTGTTTTATCAGGACTGGCTGCAAAGTCCTCCTCTGTGGCCTATCAGGGCTGCTCCTCCCTTGGGGGATGGGGAGGTCAAAGAGCCCACCATTGAATTCATGTCAAAAATAGTCACTGTTCCCCTTACTAGGGTACCCACTTGGATACTGAGCTACCATGGGTTACATCCTAGCAGAAGTTCTAGGTTATATACATACATGGTCCTTGGTTGGAGAAACAGTCTCAAAAGACCCTTGTGCCCAGATATATTTGGTCCCTGTGGAGCACCTGTCCTCTCCAGGTCATATTAACTCCTCCTTCTTTCATATTATTCCCTGCACTCTGCTGAAGGTTTGGTCAGTTATATGTTTTGTTTTGTGTTTGTATTTCTTTGTCATTGTTGTTAGATCTAAAGTATAAATTCTTACTCTAGATGAGAATAATGAAATCTTACATTTAGGTGTGGGGAGAAAACCTTTGTGAAGTAGTAATTTCTGATGAGTTAGGATAAATTAGTCACACAGAAAACATTATGTGGGGAAGAGAATACCATGATCTAAGAGAGGTAGGAGGAGTAAACCCGTAGGGACCAAGAAAGTAAGAGGAATGTCACAAGTGTACTGGTCAACAGTACCAGGGAATGAAAAAGCCCATACCAACCAGAAAGTACAAACCTTACCTAAAGGCATTGGAATAGAAGAATCTTAAGCACGTAGAAAATGTAATTTAGTAAATCCTAAGGGTGTTTTTCTTTTTTTTCCCCTTATCTCTGAACAGGTAGAACCTGTACTAAAAATGAGTACTGTAGGCCAAAAGAGACAGGCTTATAAGGTTCTCACATATCACAATATTCTGCCAGAGTGTGTTGCTGTGCAATGCCCCTTATTGTGGCTTGTTTCTCATATGTTTCATTGATTCTCCAGAGAGACTGTGCTGGGTAATTTTATGTCAACTTGACACAAGCCAAAGTCATCTGAGAGAAGGGAGAGAAGCGAACCTCAACTTAAAAATATTTCCATAAAATTGTGCTTTACGCAGATCTGTAGGACATTTTCTTAATTAGTGATTGATAGGGGAAGGGCCAGCCTATTGTGTATGGTATCATCCCTTGGCTGGTGTCCCTGTGTTCTATAAGAAAGCAGGCTGAGCAAGCCATGAGGAGCAAGCCAGTGAGCAGCACCCTACCTTGGCCTCTGCCTCAGCTCCTGCCTCCAGCTTCCTGCCCTGCTTGAGATCCTGTCCTGACTGCCTCTAATTATGAACAGTGTTATGGAAGTGTAAGCCAAGTAAACTGTTTCCTCCTCAATTTGCTTTTGATCATGGTGTTTTATCATAGCAATAGTAATCCTAACTAAGACTAGAAGTTTCCACATAGTCTGGGTTGAAGGCAGTACTCCCACTAAGAGACACGGCAGAAACTAAAATGACCACACGTCAGTCAGAACTGGGCTAAGATTCTATCTCAGATAATCCCTGGCTGTCCATGACCCACAGTTTACGGCCATACGTAAGGGGAATGGAAGGCACCTCTAGCCTCTTTCCTCTGTGCGCTTTTTCTTTCACCTCTGCCCCATCTTCTTCCTCTTCCTTCCAATGCATTCATGTTACTTTTCAACTATTGAAAGAGAACAAGACAATAAGTGTCCATCGTGGATAGACAATTAAAGAAAGACCTCAGAGGTGTTTTTGTTTGTCTTCGTTTTCATAGCAATAGTGCAGCCATAGCTTTCTGTTAGCTGTAAAGAATACATTGTTACCCTGTACAAGAAGTAACAGTGAAATCCTGCACAGTGCAGGGGTACTCAAAGCAAGGGCTTTTTTCTCTTCATGATGCAGAACAGCATTTGACAATGTTTGTCAAATAGCTGGCTATTGTGAGAGCATATAGTGAGGGTGGCTTTTCATGGGAATTGAAAACTAAAATCTAGAGAAATAGGGCATGATTCATTCATGAACTATTTATTAACACGCCTAGGAGAAAATGTGAATATTATGTGCTGCATTTTGTGAATAGGATGTAAATAGATGAAAACCAAAGAAAATATCAAAATGAAACTTTTGTTTTTGTTCAGATTGAGTGCTGGTTTTAAAATTCAGAGGAAGCCAATCTTTTAAAGCAAGATAAGGTTCAGGAAAATTTCCCAGGATGCTTGCTCTGAACATTCAATTATTTTTGTCCTGCCACATTTGTAGGCATAGAGATAGGAGCTGTCAGAGAGTGATGGAAGGAATTCTCTAAGTCACTGAAACCAAAATATTGAAAAGG
Organism: Pachyuromys duprasi; assembly: GCA_028658305.1. Classification (NCBI taxonomy): domain Eukaryota; kingdom Metazoa; phylum Chordata; class Mammalia; order Rodentia; family Muridae; genus Pachyuromys; species Pachyuromys duprasi. Next base: position 45,588,509 of record CM053751.1, read on the forward strand.
ACAGAATGTTTACAGTGCTTGAAGGATAAAGGGTTACTTTAATAAGAGCTGCAGCTGTGATTAATTTCATGAAAACCCCGTTGGCCTGGCCTGCATGTCATACACGCAGTAATGAGATGGATGCGAAGACTAAGAATTTGATTCACATCAATATGTACTGATAACCGCTCAGCCTTATAAATGATGTGTATTTCTCATAGAGGACCATATGTGATTTTCATAAATGATGGTGCTGTTCCCTTATAAGTTTTTTAAATTATTTATTATTTATTTAAATTTATTCACTTTGTATCCCACCTGTAGCCCCCTCCCTCCCAATCCTGCTCTCCCTCCCTCTTCTCCTCCCATGCCCTTCCCCACTGATGGGGGAGGTACTCCTCTGCTTCCATCTGACCCTAGCCTATCAGGTATCATCAGGACTGGCTGCATAGTCTTCCTCTGTGGCCTGGTAAGGCTGCTCCCCTCCCAATGAGGAGGTGATCAAAGAGCCAGCCACTGAGTTCAAGTCAGAGACTGCCCCTGTTCCCCTTATTAGGGAACCCACTTGGAGACTGTGCTACAATAGGCTACATTTGTGCAGGGGTTCTAGGTTATCTCAATTTATGATCCTTGGTTAGAGTATCAGTCTCAGAAATGACCCGTGGTCCCAGATTTTTTGGTTCTGTTGCTCTCCTTGTGGGGCTCTTGTCTTTTCCAGGTCTTTCTATCTCCCTCTTCTTCATTCAGAAGGGCAAACTGGATAAACATTGGAAGAGGGAGAAAAGAGGAAATAGCACAGGAGCAAAGGACCTCTGAAAGACTCTACCCAGCAGGGTATCGAAGCAGATGCTGAGACTCATAGCCAAACTTTGGGCAGAGTGCGGGAAACCCTTATGGCTTTTTATGATACTGTGAACTGAATTCCTGGGGATGGGGAAAAAGCTACCTCATGATTAATGATTCTACAAACAAGGTTGGTGAACTGAATAGCACTGTATGATTATGGGAAGTTGGACAATTTAGTTCTTTTAATAGGCATCCATTACTTACTCTGGGTCTGACCTAACATGTTTTGGAATTTGGGAACGTAGCAACAGACAAGAAAGCCAAGGACATCATCAGATAACATCTAAATTGAACACAGTTTTGCTTGTCTTTCCCACCAATGCATTTGGAAAGTGACTTCACATAAATTTCTTTTGATTTATGACTATAAAAGTGGACTTCCATACTGTAACACATTATTCAGGACAACTTGAACCTTGGTCCCCAGGTGTGGTCATTCATGGCTGGTTCAGAATAAATCATTTTAAAACATTTATTTCCTTTGAGGTTAATAGTTACTGATATAAATTTACAGAAGATCTAAGTCAGTATTACTGGTATTATCTAATGAAGTGCCATCAATAAGTAACTAAATAATGAAAAGTTTTAATTATCTAAATTCTAATACTTCATTACATATAATTCAGATATAATTCTGCTTATTGCATCAGTCTATGAAATACTCTGATAGGATTACATGACCATATTATGGTTTTACATGCTTTTTTCAATAATATTTTTTAATTGCAAAACCTTAATACAGAGTCTTACATTGTATTTGGTCATCAGTACTCTTTAGTCTTTTCATCTGAAAGAGCTCTAGAAGTGTTTAATTTTGTTTTAATTTTTTATGACTGTGATGGTTTTTCAAGACACCATGCTAATTATTTTGTAGAATGTCCACAAATATTCAAATATTTATTCAGATATGTAAACCTGTGGGAGTCATTCTCATTGAAACCATCATCACACGTGGGCAGTTTCTCACAGCCCAGCTCTACAAGATCCATGTCCAAATTTTAAACAGGTAAGTTGTTGCTCCTCTGAATGAATAATTGTGATCGTTTTGAGCATGCTGTTCCCAAGTTATCAAATATGAATATGAGCAGACTTTTTTTCATATGTTACCCATCAAATAGCAAAGAAGGAAACTAAATTTTTAGAAAGACAATTCTTTCTTTTTAATTTCCCATACAATAGGAAAAAGACAGTTTCTTCAACAAATGGTTTCTACATGCATATTCTACATGTAAAAAATGCAAATAGATCCATATTTATCACCCAGCACAAAACTCAAGTCCTTGATTCCTTTTAATGTAGACATTTCCTTTTAATGTAGACAAGATTAGAATTAGCTCCACTATTGGTAACTGAGAACATCCCATGAAATGAAGCTGATTATCATTTTCTACACTTCAGACACTAGGTAATTCAGATTAGATGCATGAACAGGATGGAACCATCATCTTGCAGACCTCCAGATCTGCAAATGAAAAGGGAGAAACTTAGTTTTTCTTTGGGGTCTCATTGGATGTGAAAGATGGTGTAGAGTTTTGGGACAAACACCAAATAGATACTAGTTTTTTTAATTGCGTCAATTTGAATTAAAGGCACTTTACATGGAATTTGTCTTAAAAAGAAAACTAGCCTGTTGCATTTCTGTAGTTCTCATTTCTGTATCTGTGATCAATATCCTGAAGACTACAGTTATTTGCAAAAACGAGTTGCAGGCTTTAAAAAAGCATACTTCCTACTCATTAGAAAAAAGAAAATACTTTTTCCTAAAGGAAGTTAAAGCAACATGAAATTAGAAGCATTTCTTCTCTTTCCCTTTTTGCAGTATAGGAAGAACCTCTCCCTCCTGCCTGTGCATACCACAATTCATGAATAAAAAGAAACACATTAGTCAGCTGCCCACTGAGTTTTCTAAGAAGCTAGAGGACAGTGTGATGTCTTTTCTTCTGTCTCCATGCCAGCCCTGAATATCCTATGTTCTTCATTAAAAAAAATCTATTGGCTAAATAACTTTTATTTATATATTAATATGACTCATTTTAAACAAACATTAAATTTTGTGCTAGATTTTAAAAACCGGTTCTTCTGGGGGGGTGTATTTATACAATGAATAAATTGCCAAGAATATTTTAAAAGTAATTCTTCTTTTCTAAAACTTTATTTAGCATTTAGCATACCCTTTAGATAGTTGTCCAGAAGAGAGTTGACATTTGTACCGAATGTGGAACCAGTTCGTGCACTAATATAAATGATTGAAATGGAAACATTGGAGAAGTAATTAAATTGTTCAATATAATGCTTACTTGGATAAATAAATAAACAAAAATAAGTAAATAAATTGAGGCTAAGGCAAACCTGGTTGTACAAATGTATGTTGGAATATTTTATCTTATTTAAATGAAACTATCAAGAACATCTGCCATTATCTTTAAAACAATAAAAAAAGAAGAACTTCCAGTAAGCCAAAAAAGTTTCTTAGAATCATGCTAGTCTTCTGTGGGAAATATATTTCATTACTTAAGAAAAGTTCTCTTCTTTAAGAAATTTCTGTGGAATGTGAATGTGCCTGGGGAAAGGCTTTTGGGGGAATAATCTACTAAACAAATTCTTCATCAAAACTAAGTTGATGAGAAAGGAAAAGTGGGAACACGTGCTGTGTAATAAGTAAATGTTGAAAGGAAAGACACTACTTCCAACGGAAAGGGGAAATCTGAATTCAACAGGTGGTGCTGCCTTGCCCTTCCCTACTGGGCAAGAAGAGAATGAGGACTGTCTTCATACAACAAGAGGCTCTGTCATGTTATAGTGACTGAAGGTCACTATAAGCGCTGAAATCCATTTTATTTCAGTTTCATTAAATCAAAAACTCCCTCCATTATTTACTTTTTTGGCTTTAGAGAGACTTCATGGTTTCATTTTTGCTGAAGACAATTTTACTCTTAGAGTTGAATATACCACAGGCAGCCTCAGGCTTCATTCACAGACAGTGATTTTCTGTGGCATAAAGGGAACAAAAAGTGATTTTTTTTCTTTAGTATATATAAAGATCTTAAAAAATTCTTTTGACATTTTTTTAGGATCCCTCACTCCAATAATTTGTCATAGCATTTCCAAAAGCAATAGGTATGACACAAAGATCCAAATATATGAGAAAAAATATTTAAGTCTAAAACCAAAGTCCACACTTAAATCTTAAAAAAAAGAAAAATGCATTTTAGTTGATTAGACTTAAAGCATTTTGTACCACGAATTAAGTGTCTATAAGATCTCTGGCATCTACTGAGTGTAAGGGAAAGCTAAGAGGCTCCATTGTTTGTGATTATTGATAACAAAAAATATATTCATTAATTTATAGCACTAAACATTCACTTAGACTAAAATCACAGCTTCAATTTACCATGAAAACTTTTGTTCACAAATCAAGAGATTGTGGTAAATGATGCATAGTCAAGAGAAGGTTCATGGAAAGAGATAGATGTTTCTTGACTAATCAAGTAAAATCATCTTCAAACCAGTAGTTACAGGACTTGAAAAATGGGGAAATGCAGAGTAGCAACTGCAATTCCAGAAATATGAGACAAATAATGGAATTTAAAATGAGAAACGTATCTTAATAGGTATTTTCTACAAACACATATAATATCCAATATGCAGTGGAAAAGATACTCAACATTATTAATGAGTTGTCATGAGACACCATTGCACATCCACAAGAATGCCTGTAATAATGTTTAAAAGTCAGATAATAAAAAGAGGATGAGGATGTAGAGAAATTAAAACTGTCATGCGCTGTGTTGTAAGAATATATAAAAACGTGGTGCAGCCACTTTGCAAATAATGTGTTAGTTCTTCTAATCATTAAACGCGGATTTATCATTTTATCTGCACTTGTACAAATTAAATTAAAACCTACATCTACACAAAAACCTACAAACAAATACTCAGGGCAACATTATTCATAATAATTCATAACAGATGGTAATTCCTGCCCAGGAGGCAAGGAGGCTAACTGGAGATCTTCACCTCTTTCTCCATTGCTCCAAGTCCAGTCTCCCAGTCTCTTTCTCATCTCTACAGAAGAACACCTGAGATAGCACCCCTGCCCCATCTCTAGTGGGTCTTCCTCTCCTAAGCTCCCATCCCCCACTATTTTCATTATTCCACCCCCAACTCCATTAGGCCCTCCCTGAAAACATACAGGCCACTCTTGCCAAAGAAACAGATAGGCTAACTGCAGACCATCACATCTCCCTCTACTCTTTTAAGTCCAATCTCCCTCATATTCATCTCTCTAGCAGACCTTCTGCTGGCATTTCCCTCAGTCCCTGCACACATTCCAAGGGGACTAGCTAGGTAGAACCTGGTGGAACGGCAAGCTTTCCTTCCTCTTGTAAAGCCCACACCACTGTTCCTGGATCCTCCAATGACCACACCTAATAAGACCCCAATAGATTTTCCTACAGGAATCACACAACCACCACAGTCTTGTAAGAAGTAGAGAGAAAACAGAAACCATGGAACAAAACATACACTGCACTAATATAACACTATATATCAACATATAGAATTATAATCTTCCCAACTCCAGATGTTTAGACACCAGTGAAAAAAACACAATCAATACTTAAAAAAATCAATAATATCCAGGATAACATTTCTTCACTAGAGCCCAGAAACCCTACCACAGGAAGTCCTGAATATCCCAACATACTTGAAGCACAAAGAAAAGGCATTGAAACAACCTTTATAAATATGATTGAGGTCTATAAGGAGGAAATTAATAAATCCCTTAAAGAAATCTATAAAAACACAATCAATCTATGAAAAAAGAGTAGAAGGAAATAAATAAAACAGTTCAATACCTGAAACTGGAAATAGAGTCAGTAATGAAAGCCCAAACTTAGGGAAATCAAAAGCTTAGGAGCTCAAAATGGAACCACAGAGGCATGATGCACCAACAGAATACACAAGAGATGGAAGACAGAATTCCAGGCATTAAAGGCACAATAGAAGAAATAGATATATTGGCCAAAGAAATTGTTAAATCTAAAAATTCTCCTGGCACAAAACATCCAGGAAATCTGGGACACTATCAAAAAGTAAAACCTAAAATTAATAGGAATGGAGGAAGGAGAAGAAGCAAAGTCAAAGGCACAGAAAATACTTTCCTCAAAAATTTGGAAGAAATTATTCCTAACTTGAAGAATGAGGTGCTCATGTAAATAAAAGAAGTATGCAGAACACCAAATAAACTGGAACAGAAAAGAAAGTCCCCTTAGTACATAATAATCCAAATACTAAATGTGCATAAGAAATATATTAAAAGTTTCAAGGGGAAAAGAACAAGTATCATATATAATAGGGAAACCTATGAGAATTACAGCTGAATTCTTAAAGGAAACTATAAAAGTCAGAAAATCCTGGAGAGAAGTACAACAGACTCTAAAAGACCACAAAAGCCAGCAGAGACAACTATACTCAGAACAACTTTCAATCACCAGAGATGACGAAAATTTTTGTTAAAGCACTATCGATCTAAAAATCCAACCCTACAGAAGGTGCCAGAAGGTAAACAACAACTTAAAGAGGTTAACATACAAGAAAACACAGTGATAAATAATTTCAGATCAGCAATAAAAAAATACAGAGATTTTCCCAACAAATAGGCCTAAGAAACAAGCTGGTTTAGCCATTTTAATATCTGACAAAATAGACTTCAAACCAAACTAATCAGAAGAAATAGGGAAGGCGACTACATACTCATTTAAGAAAAAAAAAAAAAAAACAAAACTAGAGGGCATTTCAATTCTTAACATCTATGCTACAAACACAAGTGCACCCAAGTTCGTAAAAGAAACTTTACTACTAATTAAACTACATATTGACCCTCATATACTGATAGTGGGAGACTTCTCTCTTACCAATAGACAGATCAACCAGAAAAGAACTAAACAAAGAAATACAGGAGATAACTTAAGTTATAAACCTATGTGCCTAACAAATATTTGCAGAACTTTTTGCCCAAACACAAAAGAATATACTTTCTTTTTAGAACCTCATGGAACTTCCTCCAAAATGGGCCATATACTCAGACACAAAGCAAGTCTCAACAGATACAAGAAATAACACCCTGGCTCCTATCTGACCACCATGGATTGAAGTTGGCTATCAACAACAACAAAAGAAACAGAAAGCGTACAAATTCAATGAAACTGAAGAACTCTCTAGTCAATGGAACAAAGGTTAAGACAGAAATTAACAAAGAAACAAAAGACTTTCCATAATTGAATGAAAATTAATGCATAAAATAACTAAACTTTTGAGGCATAATGAAAGCTGTTCTAAGAGGCAAGTTCATGGCACTTAAGTGCCTACCTAAAAAGAGTTGGAGAACTCTCATACCTAAAATCTCTAGAACAACAAGAAAAAAAAACATACCCAAAAGGAGTAGACAGCAAGAAATAAACTCAGTGCTGAAATCAATAAAATAGAAATTAAAAAAAAAAACACAAATGAAACAAAGACTTGATTCTTTGAGAACATCAATAAGATTGACATACTTTTATCTAAATGAACTAAAAGGCAGAAAGAGGATATGCAAATTAAATTAGAAACAAAAAGGGGAACATAACAACAGACACCTAGGAAATCCAGAAAAATCATAAGAACTTTCTTTAAAAACATGTTCTCGATCAAATTGTGTTTATCACCCTGCACCTCAACTCTGAATGGATCAAAGACCTCAACATAAAACCAGATACACTGAACCTGATAGATGACAAAATGGAGAATAGCCTTGAACTCATTGGCACGAAGACTTTCTAAACAGAACACCATTAGTACAGACACCAAAATCAACACTTAGTTAAGTAGAACCTCATGAAACTGAAGAGCTTCTGTGAGGCAAAGGACTCATTTAGCCAAAGTGGCAGCCTACAGAATGAAGGAAAAATAATATGAACTACACATACAATATGTAGATAATACCCCAAATATTTAAAGAGCTCAAGAAACTAGATATCAAGAAAACAAAAAACCTCAATTTTAAAATGTGGTACATATTTAAAGAGAATTCTCAATAAAGGAAATTCAAATGGCTGAAGAATACTTAAAGGAATGTCCAACATCTTCAGCTATCATGAAATGAAAATCAAAACCACCTTGAAATTTCATTTTATACCTGTCAGAATGACAAAGATCAACAAAGCAAGTGACAGGTCATCTTATTGAGGATTTGAAGAGGAACACCCCTCCTTTGCTGGTGGGAATGCCAATTTGTACAACCACCGTGGAAATCAGTGTGGTGATTCCTCAGGAAGTTTGGAATCAGTCTACTTCAAGAACCAACTATTTCACTATTAGATGTATATCCAAAGGATGCTTTTTCCTACCACAGTGACATTTGCTCAACCATGTTTGTTGCTGCTCTATTTATAATAGCCAGAAATTAGAAACAACCTAGATGTCCTTTAACAGAAAAATAAAGAAATTACGGTACATATACACAATGGAGAATTACTCAATTGTTACAAAACAAAACAAAACAAAATAAAAGACTTCATGAAATTTCCAGGCTAACGGATAGAACTAGAAAAAGAACGTCCTGAGTACGGTAATACAAACCCAGAAAGACAAATATCATATATACTCATTTGTATGTTAATGTTAGCTGCTAAGTGCATAATAACCAAGCTACAATCTGTAGAACCACAGAAGGCATGTATAGAATAAGGGACTAGAGGAGTGTTTCTCAGCCTGTGGAACATGGCCCCTTTGAAGGTTGCACATCAGATATTTACATGATGATTCACAAAAGTAGCAAAATTACAGTTATGAAACAGCAACAGAATGATTTTATAGTTAGGGGTCACCACAACATGAGGAACTGTATTAAATGATTTTATAGTTAGGGGTCACCACAACATGAGGAACTACATTAAAGTGTGGCAGGATTAGGAAGGTTGAGAATCACGGAGCTAAGTGGAATAGATAGATCTCATTAGGAGAGAAAAAAATAGATATTTATGGAGAAAGGGGTTACTGGGCTATGAGGATCAAGTGAGGAGGGGGAGAGATGGCAAAAGGGAGGAAGAGACAACTCGAGTTAAGGTAAACTTGAGGGGTAACATTGAAACATATAGGAATCTTATATGAAGATAATCTAAATGAAATCACCTAATAGTGGGAGAGGAGGAGACTCAACTACCCATTTCTTGTCATCAAATGAAACTTCCAGTACATTACATTTAATTGAGTTGTTGGCCGAAGAGACCCCACAGGAATCCCCAAACATCTCAGACTGTTGCCAAGACTGTAGGTTGCTCTCCCCCAAACTGACAGAAGGGCCCCATTGCCGAAGACAACAATTATATGACTCAACAATCATGAAGAAGTCAAAGCTGGTGCCTTCATTGAGCTAGTGTCTTTGTTACAAGAAGGTGTTCTGCATGTCACTGAAAGAGAAATGCAAACAAAACAGTCACAAAACCTTTATTTACAATGGTGTAAGTTATGGTATGGCAATGGTGACCCAAAGATTGTGGGGGTAGCCAACCAATAACTGATCTGACTTAAGGTTCACTCCATGACATAGAACCCATACCTGACACTGCTTGGATAATCAAGAACCTGAAAATAGATAGAAAAACCCCAATAATACTGGTCTAAAACAAACAAACAAAAGAATGAAAAAGAAATATAATGATAAACATATTTCTAATGATATGTGTACTCATAGATCAGTATCATTTTCAGCCATCATCGGAGAGCCTTTCTCTGGCTTCATATGGAAACAAATACCCAGACTCGCAAACACTCATAGAGAGTAAGAGACCTTGGAACACTCAGCCCTAAATGGGATGTCTCTACCAAATCCCTCCTCTTAGAGTTCAGGGATCCCCAAAAAAGAGGAGCTAGAAAGAATCTAAGAGTCAAAGGAATGGAGGAGACCAAGAAAACTGAGCCCTCTAAATCAACATGAGCAAAGCATATATGAACTCACAGAGACTGATCAGCGTGCAGAGGGCACACAGGTCTGAACCAGGTCCTCTATACTTCTACTATGGATTCTAGTTTACTGTATTTCTCTAATCCCTGAACATATGAATGAGTGGGTCTCTGACTCTTGTGCCTTGTCTTGGGCATGTCCTGTCCAACTCTGGTGTAATAATTTTGAAAATTGAATGGATGATTGTAAACCTAGCCATTAGGGAAAAGGTTAATAAGGGAACTATCAACTGTACCTGCTGGGAGAGAGAAAATCCGTTTTCTCCAGTGAAGTAATGCTGGATATCAGCCACTCCAGGAGAGAACTCATGTTCAGGAGGAGTAGATCAGCCTTATTTTATTTTATTTTATTTTATTTTATTTTATTTTCTGTTGTTTGTTTATTTGCTTGTGCATGTGTGCATGCATCATGTGTGTGTTTCTGTGTGTGTGCCTACACACATGTGCACATGCACTCATACAAGCATGTTTTTTATTTGGTTACAGTTTGTTGTGTTTGGGTTTTGTTTTTTGGGGGGGAGGGGAAGTGATGTTCTATTTTGTTTTCTAGGTTTTAGATGTTATGCTCTTGGGTTTTTTTTTTTCCTTGGGTTTTGTCATTGGGTTTTGGGGTTGACTTTTGAGAAAGAACTTAAAGTTGGGTGAATATGGAAGAACAAATGGTATGGACAAACTTGTGGAACGGGAGAATATGATAAAAATGTATTAAATTTAAGAATTGTTTTAAATAGTAAGAAATGTTTTTTTTAAAGAAAATAGATAGTAGGAGGGCCTGTGAGATGGTTGCTCTCAAGCCTGACGACCTGAGTTGAGCCTGTAACCCACATGGTGGAAGGAGAGAAACAAATTCCACAAATGGTTCTCTGATCTCTCTATATATACTGCATGCAAAGGCACACACAAGCATACTCATGTGCACACTCCTGCACACACACACACACACACACACACACACTTGGTGGAGGGGGGGAACACAGCTTAAAAGAACATGGCTCAAAATACTACAGATAAAATAACGGTACAATTAAAAAAGCAAAGCTGCCTTCTCATTAATAACTTTCTACAATTCTCTGTCTTATAATAGGTTCTTATATCTCATCCTTTAATCGAGAGGTTGATGAAAAAAATTGTGTTTCTTAACAAATGAATGTGCACAGTGTGGACATCATTTCCCACAGAGTCAGTAACAGATGTGCCAACAGAAGCTTGGTTATCAGAATTTTAACCTAGGGTTTAATCTCTTAGCAACTTAGCAATTCAGTTTCCAGCCCTAAATACTAAAGTCTGGAGTCTGAAATGGTATTAAAATGCAAGGAAATATGGCTACAGGAAGTCACTGTTAAGATAAAAATGTCTAGGCTTTGACCTTGGGATTTTAGAAAATGTGGTATAAATGGGGGAGAGTACATTCAAGTCAGAGTTAGACAAAAGCATTTTTTGTTGTTGTTGTTTTGTTTTTGTTTTTTTACCCCAAATGGCTCTTTTAAAAGGGGACTTTTCCTTGTTTTTCATTGTAAAGTGTTTTTTGGGGAAGAAGACACAATCTGCTGGCTTGATTCATTTTTTCCCTAATCTTACAGTCATTGGTTTCAAAATTGTATTTTGATGTTCAGTCCATTATTGGTATGAAGAAATACTGGTGAGAAAATACTGGAGCTTTTACATGGCTCCTGGAAATCAAATTTAAGTCCTTATGTTTGCACAAACACTTAGTAGAGGGAGCAATCTTTCTGGCCCTGGTTGAACTTACTTTTCTTATTCCTGCTCACATTTCTCTCTCATATCCTACTAATCCTTGAGCTTCAGACTCATGGATAGTCTAGCCTCTCTGAGAATTTCCTATTCAAAGTGGAAATATTTTAAAGCCTCTAAAACCTGAACTTTATGCTTGAGCCAAAGCAAATGCAGTATATGGATCAATTTAAGGTATCTATCCTTTCTAATATAATACCAGCATTTAAAAATACAGTGCAACCAGTCCTCATGAGACCTAATAGGCTAAGGTCAAATAGAAGGGGAGGAGGACCTCCCCTATCAGTGGACTACAGGAGGGTCATAGGAGGAGAAGAGGGAAGGTGGGATTGGGAGTAGAAGAGGGAGGAGGCCACAGATGGGATACAAATTGAATAAATTGTAATAAATGATAATAATTAAAAAAATGTTACGTTCCTAGAAAAAAAAAAGAATTGTCATCAACAACAACCAGTCTTCATGTGTGATGTGTGCAATGGCTGTTTTTGCACAAGATTATCACTGAACTTGAGTAAAATTGTATTTTGCAAGAAAAAAAAAATCTTGTCCTTCCCAGACTTAAAGTTATACTTCTTCCTCTAAAAAAAAAATTGTTTCTCCTAATGAGCACCCACCTCTATTGTTTGGATCATTGTTTGGTTTTTATTAAGTCAACTAAAGAAAAGTGTAGTTACTGCTTTATAGATGTTGAATTCATTCACATGCCTTGACAGATGGTGCAGAGAGCAAGGCAATCAAGTAGGAGCACATAGGCAGAAAGGGCGATGCTAGACTTCAAATTATTCTGTTTTATTGTATATTTACATCACAGTTAAGCCTATTGACAATGTCTAAGTAGATATTGAAATGAAAAAGAAGGTGTGTTCTGTTTGTTCCCAACTTTAAGTCTACTTTGCAGTAAAAGCTTAAAATTTGGATACACACAAGTGTTTATTGGCAAGTAGAAAACAAGACTGTCCAAATAATTAACCTAGAAGGTAACAAAAGTATATTGACACATGATGAAGAAGTAGCTGCTGCTGTTCCTCTTCCTCCTTTTTCTCTTCCCCATTCCTCTTCTCCTTTATTTTCTCTCCTTTTTTGAGTCAAATTCTCAATATGTAGCCCAGGCTGGCCTCTAACTAGTCACAGTCTTCTGCCTCTCTGCCTCTGCTTCCTGACTGCTGCGATTTTAGTGTGCACCTCCACACCTGACATAAACCCACAGGTGTTCAGTGTTGTTCAGTGGGAGATCACAAATGCATGAGCAGCAAGACCTTTTCATGTGATGCCTGGTCTCACATATTGATATGTGCAAACACCTTGAGTCTCTAAAGCCGAAAGCTCTGTCTGATTCCAGGAGAATAAGAGTTGATCTTGGTAGCTCCAGGACAGTATCATACAGCTTAAGATACAGGTTTGTTCTTGTTAATATCTTCGCTGATGGCTAGAGATGCTGAAATCCTTACTGTCAATGGCTTTTAAAGTCACTCCATTCCCACTCTTGTCCCATGGGGAAAAGCTTGGGCCAAGGGGGATTTCCTTGGCAGTGTGTTAGTTTGGAGAATGAGGTAAAACAGGGAGAATAATTTTTACCCCATTCTGTTCATGAGTCCTCTTCACTGTATCTATGACTTGTTGCACCTCCTAGTCACTCTCCAGGTTTCTCCCAGAGATATTCTTGTCCATAGAGAGTTGCCTTGGCCAGCTGTCTTGCTGATATAACTCTGCCATCTTCATTTCAGGGTTTCTTCCATTTCTGTAATATCTACCTGCTATACCCTTTGCCCCAAACTTTTCGGACCAGCAATATCATGATTTTTCAAGTCTGCTCAGAGATCACTTTCAGATTATCCTGCTTCATTGCAAGCTATTTCCAAGTCGCTTTCCAATTAGTATTACATCATACCTTTTTTATTTTAGAGCCATGACAGTCTTTCGTTTCTAATACATTTTAAGTTATTTATTTATTATACCTGTTGTTTTTTTTAAATCCACTAATATTAATCTCTATAATGTCAAAGTTTGGTTTTGGTCATTCATGAATCTTATGTCCATTTAGTAGTGTCAAGTGTATGGCAATCAATGTATTTGTTAAGACATCATGTTACTGAGATGGAGACACCAGTTGTCACAGCTCATTAAAATCAGAATACAAAGTGTGTTTCCCAGAACCATGTGGACAGCAGGATGTGCCTAATTGGTCACCATCTGTGTCATTCCCTGCATTTCAACATAAACAGGCTGTGTAATAGAGTCACTGAAGAGCAAGTGGCCTTTTAAATAAATATCTAACTCATGACAACTGTTTCTCATCTGCTTTATAAAATCCTGATGCAAAACAAGAGAAATAGATTTTTAAGCTAAATGATTCATCTATATTTTTCCTTATCTGAAAATAGTGTGCTTTTTACTCTTTGAACTCTTTCCGGCCTACGAATCATTGCCCTTTTTATAGGTTCTCTGTTTCTTTGCTTTTCCCCTCTTTCATCCAAATAGCAACAAAACTAATTTAAATACAATGAAAACATTTTTTAAAAATCAAGGGCAGAGTGCAGGGAATCTTATGAAAGAAGAGGGAGATAGAAAGACCTGGAAGGTTCTGAAGTTCCACAAGGAGAACAACAGAACCAAAAAATCTGGGACTGATACTCCAACCAAGTACCATGCATGGAGAGAACCTGGAACCCCTGCACAGATATAGCCTACGGCAGCTCAGTGTCCAAGTGAGTTCTCTAGTAAGGGGAACAGGGGTTGTCTCTGACATGAACACAGTGGCTGACTCTTTAATCACCTCCCCTTGAGCAGGGCGGGGGGAGGTGGGGGTGGGCAGCCTTACCAGGCCACAAAGGAAGACTATGAAGCCAATCCTGATGAGACCTGATAGGCTAGGGTCAGATGGAAGAGGAGGGCCTCCTCTATCAGTGGATTGGGTAAGGGGTTTAGGAGGAGATGAGGGAGGGAGGGTGGGATTGGGAGGGGACAAGAGTGGGAGCTACAGCTGGGATACAAAGTGAATAAACTGAAATAAATAAAAATATATTTAAAAATTAAAATAAGAAAAATGTGAAAAAATAAAAATAAAATTAAAAAAAGGTTTGATGCTGTGGCCTGAGTACTACGTGAAGCAGTTACCTTTACGCAGTTCTTTTCTTTCTTCTTGATATCTATAATTTAGGGATGTCTTTAAGAGGCCAATCTAACACTCTTGTGCTGGTATTACATACATTCTAAAATGTATGTTTCTGAAGATAACTTATTTTTTCCTCAATACAAACATTCTAATTTAAACATTTTACTATGAAAATGGACAAAATAAAGCCAAGCATAGAAAACAGATTGAAACCCTATTGTCTGATTGTTGAGGAACAGATGTTACTGATATTTAAAATATTTTCCCCCTTCATTATTTAAAATATCTAATTATGGGATGGAGAGATGGCTGAGAGGTTAAGAGCACTGGTTCTTCTTCCAAAGTTCAAGTCCCAGCAACCACATGGTGGCTAACAACCATGAGATCTACTGCCTTCTCCTGGCATGCCGGGCCACATGCAGGCAGAATTCTGTATACATAATATATAAATCTTTTAAAAAAATTATTATTTCCTAAATTTTCAAGAAAATGTATAATTTTAACTAAGTTTATATGATTCATTTGGCACCAGCAGAGGTAATACAAAAGAGAACTAATTCTGGAATACCTCGTTGGCTTCTCCACTACGTCAAGAATAGAAGATGAGAAGAAACCAGAAAAGGAGACAGGAAAGACACAGTTAGTAGACACAGGTGAGGAAGGATAAGGTGCTGTCCTAGAAGCCACATGAAGGAGACTCATGAAAAACTTGCCAGGACTTGTGCAGTGTTCGTGGTTCTGGGAAGCATTTTGCAGGCTCAGAAGAGATAACTTATTAATATCACCGACAACAAACACTGAGGTCTCTGACAGATACCTGTCTGAAAGATACACTGATACAATAGTGATAAAAACATTACTGGAGTAGCCAACCACTTTTAAAAATTGGCTTTAAGGCCCTTTCCATGAGATGGAAATATGATAATGGTAACGTGATAAAGTACCTGATACTAGGTAGGTTATGGGCCTAGGGTGAAACCTAATATCATTATTCTGCTAAAGAAGCATAGCAATAAAATAATCTCCAATGATATATCACTAGACTCATTGATCAGGGAATCACTCACTTTATCAGAGAAGATCTTCTTGCAATAGATTGTATTTATCCAAGAGAACCACAACGGGACAATGTGCAGAAAGTGAGAGACTTTGGCTCACTCAGTCCTAAATGGGCTATTTTTATTAAAGCCAACTCCTCAAGGCATAGAGAACTATCCAAAGACGAGGTGGAAAGTTTGTAAGAGCCAAAGGCTGAGGATAACACCAAGGAAACAGTTCTTCCAGATACAAGGACTGATACACACTTACAAACTCACAGGCACTGAGAACATACCTAAGACCACAGGTTCAGTCTAGACAAAATTCCAGCCCTGAGATGTGGAAGTAGACACAAAGTTCCACCCCAACCAAGAAGTTATTTACAAGAAAGGAAAAAGCAGTTTTCTCCAATAGAGTGCCACAGGGTATATTAACCACCCTCCAGGGCAGACATCATGCCCAGGAGTACATGTCCAACACAAAACAGACTTCAGTGTGTGTGTGCGCGCGTGTGTGTTGTGTGTGTGTGCGCGCACACACTCATGCAGGGGCATTTTCTATTTTGGGGGGGTTACTTTCTGTCTTTTTTATTCTCTCTCTTTGGTTTATTTTGATTTTGTTTTTGTTGTTATAGTTTTGTTTTTATGTTTATTTAAAATGAATTAGGACCAAAAAAATTGGCTCAGCGGTTGAAAGGGCTTGGCACCAAGACTGATGACCTGTGTTCAAAACCATAGTCTCATGTGGTGGAAGAGAACTGACTCTTCCACATTGTCCTTTGACCTTTGACTCTTGAGCATGTTTTGTGCACAGGATAAACAAATACATGTAAAACATTTTCTTAAGTATGTCCTGTTATGTCAAACAGGACCCAAATCCTCACAAGTACATTAGGATTCCATTAAAACTTTTTTCTGTTGGGTAAGTGAAGAGTATTACATTTCTTTGCTTTTTACAATTTTGGCACTTCTTGATTTTTTTTTTTATTTATAACACTTTATCCTGTTACTGGTACAAGCCAGAAACATGCAAAGGATGTTGCACAGTATCTCCAACACTGTGATAGTAATTTTAATGTCATTCAAGTTTTCATTTTATTATTTTGGTATGTACCTGAAGACAAGAGTGAGACTGAGGGAAAAAATATTTATGGAAAGGCTAAAATGCTGCAGATGCCTTGGTTTTTGTTGATTTTCATCAAACAATTGTGTCAATGATAGTTTGCGATGAATAGTATAGTAAACATCTACAAATGGAATTTCAGATACTTGTAGTATTTTATTTTCATAAAGTCCAGTATCTACAATAACTGAAATTCAAATTTATAATACACATATTAGACATAAATTAAAATACTGAATACTGGTGTTACAAAATATAATTTTCAAAAATAATTTTCTGTTATTTAGATTTGAATGATTTTTGCAAGCTTTTAATTAAACCTTAATTTGATGGTGACATTTTGATAAATTTCAGCTTTTCCATGGTGATTCATCTTTTACCCTTTTGACAGTGAGTTCTTCCCACACAGAATTTTAAACTTAAGAGCACCAGTAAAACAAATAAAGTTAATACCATAGCCTTTAATTTCATTTTTAAATGCACTTAAAAGAATTACTAATGATTTTGAAACAATGAGAGAAGTAGGAAAACACTTTGTTATAAGAAAAAGATCAAACTGTTTCAGTCAAATATGAGAAAGTTACAGTACAAAAAAGAGACAGAGAAGGGGGTTAGAGAGATGGCTCCAGTGTTCAGAGCACAGGCCGTTCTTCCAAAGCGCTAGGCTTCACACCCACATGGTGGCTCACAACTATAATGCTGCTCCGGGGAACTTGTTCCCTCTTCTGGACTCTGTATTCACAGACAAACATATAGGTAAATGCTCATATGCATAAAATAAAAATAAATACACCTTTTTAAATTAAAAAGAAAAGAAATGATATTGAAAAGAAAGAAGAAAAAGGATGAAAGCATACCCAGGGACTTTTTAATGTCACCTGATTCTGATTTTTACTCTAAAGTCTTTCTAATCACAGTTATCCTCAGACATGTTTACATTTTTTTTTTTGTAAAGGCAATTAAAGTTGCTATTGACCCAATTTACATGACACTTTAGAATGCCCTTAAGGGTAGAGAGTAAGAAAATAATTTGTTATAATTTTCACATTTCTCATCAGATTTTAAGATGTTCCTAAGCCGTAGGAATGGTTGTGTGTGAACTTTCAAACACGCTTCATAAAAAGCAAAAAATAAAAAGTATGCTGTAGTTAACCTGAATGGTCTGAAATTCATGTGATAAAAATCACTGTCCAGTGTGATGGAAGCAAGACACAAGGCCATTCAGAGGTGATTTGTGGTGAAGGCTACTGGATTAAATAATCATCCACATAGAATGGCTTCTCTGTCCTGGGAAGTCATGGTACTTGTCCTGTTTGACCTGCGGATAAGCATTTCTTATCTCCTCTCTGTCTTCCAGCTCTTCAACTCTCTACGTGATTTCCTATACATTAGAGAAGTGGCATACATATCCTAGTTAGGGCTGGACGCTAAGTCCTTTTTGATAAATAGCACTGAGATAGCGCTTATTTATATGCTTATTAAAGATAAGAGAATAGAGGATCCAAGATGGCTGCCACGAGAGAACACTGTGTCTGAGGAGTAGGAGAGCAGAAACAACGCAGCGACCAGGAGACTGAACTCTGGGACCTAAAACACCAGCATTGTGAGTGCCAGGTGAGCGGAACTCCTACGGTGAGAAAATCAAGTGGGAAAACCCTAGGGACACCCAGTTATTACCTGGAGAAATTTCCCTG
>CM053751.1:45607551-45648962 GCA_028658305.1 Pachyuromys duprasi
GGGTAGGAGGGAATGGGGGAGGGGGCTACGCCTGGGATTCAAAGTACCTAACCTGTGAGTGAGATAAAAATAAATAAATTAAAAAAAAAAGATAAGAGAATAATAATGGAGGAAAGAGAAGAAAAGAAGCTTAGTACATTATTTCTTACTCTCTGTCTCTTTCTCTCTCACACACACACCTTCAGTGTGATAATGATTTTAATGTCCTTCAAATGTCCATTCTACTTCTTTGTTATGTACCTGAAGACAGAATGACTTTGGAGAAAAGAAAACACTGATAGCAAGGTGAGTATGTGTTCTAAATAGATTATAAATGTAGATTAAAAGGCTAAAATCTTTAAATTTAAAATTACAAAAGAAAAACATTTGAGACTTTGGTTTATAGAGTCAAAAATAATATTTATAAATTAAACTTACAAAAACTAGAAATTAACCCATTTACAAATACAGAACAGCATACTGCTAGCTTAATTAGTTTGCAAGGAGAAAAGAGGAGGAAAGAACAGAAAAGACAATCAGAAGATGGATCTTCCTCGGACTAAAAATAATAAAATAAGACATGCACATCCTGCTAACACTAGGCACTACTTTACCACCTTGTTTCTTCTTATTTTTTAAACTCACCTACCATTCCCTGGTGAGGAGTTTGCTCCTACTCATGTCCTAACCCTCACTTCACCAGTACATCAGGTCTTTCTGTATATTAGTTTCTTTGGTTGATTTTTGATTTATTGGCAGATATCACAGAACAAAGTCAACATATGGGTTATAAACCTAGGTTTATGAATGAAATACTCAGGAAATGGCAATATTTTTTTCCCAAACAAGCCAAATATGCATTTCATTTGCCTCAGCCAGGAAGTTGTCAACAAGGCCCTCAATATGATTGAGGCTAAACTGCAAACCAGCATTTTACAGGTTTGCTACTTAAGTATAAAGCTATCAAAGAGCTTCTTTAAAAAAAAAAATCCAAGTCAGGCAGAGTTGTGGATGCCTTTAGTCCTAGGACTTGGGAGGCAGAGACAAAGGTAAAAGGAAGCAGACATCTGTGAGTTCAAGGCCAACCTGCTCTACTTAGCAAGTTTTTGGCTAAAGAGAACTATATGGTGAGACCCTAATTTTGTTTTTTGTTTGTTTGTTTTTGCTTTAAGTCTGTAACAAATACTAGGAACAGACTCCCTGGCAATGAACCAGTCACACACAGGGCAATTCAATGGAGAACAATAATGACTTCCTTTTACGTAAGTTTATTGAATCTCAATCAAAGTCGAACCTTTTAAAAAGAATTCCTGCTGACTTTCTCTAATGTTTAATTAACTTACTTTTTTTGGAAAAATAAACAAATGGAAGATGCCACACGTTTGGTGGTTATTTTGAAAGATAAATTTCTATATTCATTGTCATTACATTCACACTAACAGAAAAAAAATCTAACAAAAAAAGTCCTGCAGTCAGTTCAAGTTGGCAAAAATATGTAATTTACTCACATTTGTTTTGACAGTTTTCTATTTAAGTCAGTTTTAGCATTTGAAAGAAATAGTATTGTGTTAGGGAAATTATTTCTCAAATTAAACTGAAACATTAGCTCAACACAGCATTCAAAAAGTTAACTCAAAGACTAAAGCTCTAAAATTCAAGTTGTTTAAATATCTACATAAAAATCCAAAATTGGAAAAAAAATTCTAAGAAAGATACAGTGACCATATTTTTATACGTGTATCTTCATCAAAAGACATCACAAGAGCTTACAAGGTAAACATATTTTTCAATGCATTTTAGTTGAAATCGAATTATATCACTTTCCCCCTTTCTTTCTTCTCTTTTTTTCACTAGAAGTTGTATTTAATCCCCACCTTCCTTTGTTAACATTCTAAATAGTATATACATTCTAAATACTCCTACACGAATACGAAATGCCATGGTGGCTTCCCTGCAGTTGTAGAGCTTTGGGGTTGATTGTGACTCAGTGAATCAGGTTAGAGTGACCATGGAAAACTCCTGACATCAACCTTGGGTCTCCACGCATGTGCATGGAATACCATGCATATGTGTACGAATACATGATGAAACAAACATGCATATGGCATGCATATACACATGAGAAGAAAGAAAATAAACAAAAATTTAAAAGTTCACGTACATAAATTTGGCATTTTGTTACTTCTACACTTCTAAATGTCATAAGCACCTATAGACACTTTTTTAAAATAAAATATAAGACTAAATAATAAACAGTATTTAAGAGTTTGTTTCTTAAGGCAAGATCTTTTTGTGTATTCTAGACTATTCTTGCAATCAAGAGTCTTGCGCTCAACATTTGAAGTGGATTTCAGGCATGTGTTACCATGACCAATAGGAGTTTTGTTTTGAAATAGCATACAGGGAGCATTTTTTCAACTGTATTTGCTTTATCTATTACACTGATCTGGAACTGTAGAAAAGTGTATTTAAATAATTTTAACTATTTTTTATCATAAAAGGTAAGCCACTAACTCACAAACATAGGAAATGGAATTTATCTATTTTATACATGATACCTAAAAATTAAATGTCAAAGACTTGAATTAGAACAATATGCCTAGTAGTTAAACAATCTGTAGAAAAAAGTTATAAATCTTAACTATTTAAATCAGAAATTCATAGTTCCTCTCTGATTTACTTTTATTAAATTAAACCATGTTTTATAAGTATGTTTTCTTTACAGTTTTTTTGTGTTTTTCTGATAGATATAAAATGAAGATCAATTTTTGTGTGCATAATATACTTGTATTGTCTTTGTTCCTCTTCCACATGATAGTGAAAGCCTGCTTATTGATCTCTTTTTTTAAATGTTGCCAAACACATGAGAAATTCACCAATTTTATGTTGAGCTTTTAAAAATTAATCTTTAAGTTAATTAGAGTCCATCCATAGAAACAGGTAGACACTGCTTGAAAACATGACCAAAAGCGAGCTCCATGCTGCTCTCATCTGTGTGTGTGAAGAAGCCTCAGCAGTGGTTGCCAGCCCTTTGACGTTGTGACATGATGCTGTCATACACAAGTGCATTCTGGCAATATGCATAGCTAGACTAGGATGGTAATGAGGCCAGGGGATTCAGGTTGAGAAAGCCTATTAGAGGCTGGTAAGCTAAAAATAGATCTGTTGAATCCCTGGAGCAGAAAATACTTTGAATAGTTTGAAGTGATTATAGTTTATTTGTCTAGAAAGTTATCACATTGTGCAAATGGAGTTGTGTTTTTTACATTGCTTTCAAATTCAGTCCCCCACCACAGTTCATAGCTTAATAATGTCATTTCTTTCTTCAAAGTTCCCCTATTTGATCTGTTTGCTCATTCGTTCCCATTTTCCCATCATATCTAGCTTGATACTATAACTATCTAGGAATGACATATTAATTTTAAGATCTAGATAACCTTAATATGAAAGTGGGTTGTGAACGCTACACTTCTGCCAGAACTGACTCTCTTTAGTGACTCTCACTATTACCTTGCATTTTACATACAGATGGATGGATAGATAGAGAAATTGATTGATTATAAATGCTTTTAATTAATGTACTTTTCATTATTGGAATAGTCTGCCCCTGAAAACTGACAGCTTGTATTCTGAAACATTGCCTCATCTTCTGCTCTGCATTTGAGTTATCCATTCCATAGTTACTCAGTGTTCTTCATTCTGGGCTCAGAATTTAAAACAGAAAGCTGTGCTTCCTCTATTCTAGCCCAGTTTGAGTTCAAAGGTAGGATTAAATCTCCGTATCCAGAAGGGCAAAGGGGATGGACATCAGAAGAAGGAGAGGACAGGGAACGGATCAGGAGCCTGCCATGAAGGGACTCGGAAGGGCTCTGCCTTGCAGACTACCAAAGTAGATGCTGAGACTTATGGCCAACACTTGGGCAGAGAGCAGGGAATCTTATGAGGGGAGTGGGAAATAGTGGGATCTGGAGAGGACAGGAACTCCATAAGGAGAGCAATAGAACCAAGTGGTCTGAGCACAGGGGTCTTTCCTGAGACTGTTGGTCCAAACAGGTACCATGCATGGAGGTAGCCTAGGATCCCTGCACAGGTATGACCCATGGCAGTTTAGTGTCCAAGTGGGTTCCATAGTAATGAGAACAGGGACTGTCTCTGACATGAATTGATTGGCCTGCTTTTTGATCACCTCCCCCTGAGGGGGGAGCAGCCTTGCTGGGCCACAGAGGAAGACAATGCAGCCACTCCTGATGAGACCTGATGGACTGGGATCAGAGGGAAGGAAAGGAGAACCTCCCCTATTGGTGGTCTTGGGGAGGGACACAAGTGCAGAAGGGGGAGGAAGGGAGGGATTGGAACGGGAGGAGGGAGAGAACTACAGGAGTATATAAGGTGAATAAAGTGTAATTAATAAAGAATTTAATAAAAAGTGAAAAAAATGAAGGTGAAAAAAATCTCTTCAATCTCAGGAGCTTCCTCTTTCCTCGGCTTTAATAAATAATCATTTTTTTTTTGGTTGTTGTTCTAGTTGCAATGGAAGTAAACTTTTGTAATGTTTTTAGTAGTGCACTGATAGCAGAAGTCCTCTACTCTGCTGTCTGGCCCTAGCCTTTCAGGTCCCATCAGGAATGCCTGGATTCTCTTTCTCTGTGGGCTGACTAGGTCGCCCCAACAGGGAGCCGTGATCAAGGAGCAGGCAAGGGAGTTCATGTCAGAGACTGTCTCTTCTCTTACTAGGAAACCCACGTGGAGACTGAGCTGTCTTTGGGCTACTATAGTCATAGCAGCTTTATTCACAATAGTCAGAATCTGTAAACAACCTACATGTCCCTCAACTGAAAAATGGATACAGAAATTGTGGTACATTTACACAATTGTATACTATGCAGCGATTAAAAGCACGGAAATCATGAAATGTGTAAGCAAATGGATGGAACTAGAAAAGATCACCTTGAGTGAGGTATCCCAGAAGCAGAGAAATATACACTCACTTATAAGTGGATATTAGCCATATAATATAGGCTAAAAATCTGCAGAATGAAAGACGCTAAATGACAAGGAGGACCCTGGGGAATGTGCTTAATTCTCATTCAGAATGGAAAACAGGATAGACTGTGGAAGTAGTCTAGAAGACAGGGAACAGGACAGGAGCCTACCGCAGATGTCCTCTAAAAGACTACACCCAGCAAGGGATTGAAGCAGATGCAGAGACTCTCAGCCAAACTTTGAACAGAGTATAAGGAGTCTTGTGGAAAAAGGATGTTATAAAAGGACCTGGAGGGAGCAGGAGACCAACAAAGCCAAAAAAGCCAGGCCCAGGGGAGGCTGCAGTGACTGATGCATCAACCAAAGACCATACAATCATCTTTACAACTCCTCTCATTACTGCTATCTCTACCTTCCCATCCCTTTCTACCCCAATTTAGGATTACTTCTCTTATTTCCTTCTTTCCCTTTCAAGTTCAGTCTGTGTTGCTCAGCAAACCTTAGTACATTAGACATGCATTTTTTTTTTTTTTTTGCCTTTTACTATAGTCTTTTGGTTTACTTAGCTCAACTACTGAGCTTCAGAACTGGAAACTTTTCTTCTGTTCCAGCATTATTACCAAGATGTGAATTCTCTCTGGCAACAGAAATCTGACTACACTCTGCAGGATTGTTTTCCTTCTCCAGGTAAATGGCAAGTGATTTAATAGCTCAGCGCACATGGACATGTTCAAAGCCTTCACTGTTTGCTGGCAGTCTGGTGGCTTGGCTCAGTGTGAGCTTCTTTTGTGCTGGCCACTGCCTGTGGCCAGCTTTGGGGCTGAGGTATGGTGGGGAGCACTGAGCTGTCTCTGGCTGCTACATGGAAGTTCACTTTCTCATCCTTTGTATGGATGTCACCCAACTCCAAACCATCTCAACTGAACATAAGCAGCAAAAATCACATGAGCATCAGAAACTGCCAGAGGAGCATTACAGCTGTCTTAGATTTTTGTCAGTCCAATTTTTGCAAAAATAATTTTAATGTGTTAAGAACAACTATAGTAGGTAAATATTGGAACCAAGCTGTGGTTATGACATGGTAACATCTACTTCTGGTTTTGGATCCTTGGTGAAGTAACTACTTCCCTTGTAAAAAAAAAAATCCATTAAAGATTTCTGTAAAAAAATTACTCATCTCTTTCCGATATTGTGATTTTTTTTCTTTTTTTAACTTCTCTAATTTAATTTTATTTATATATTTACTTATTCCAATTTATTCACTTTGTATCTCTGCTGCAGCCCTCCCTTGTCTCGTCCCAGTTCCCCCCACCCTCCCTCTTCTCCTGCTATGCCCTTTCCCTAGTCTCCTCAGAGAGGATATCCTCCACCCCTTCTATATGACCTGAGCTTATCAGGTCTCACCAAGGATGGCTGTAACATATTCCAGAAAATCCCATCTTCGGAGGCTGACAAAGGACACAGCAGAAGAAGTGAAAATTTTGTATTTGAGTTCACTTTGATCAAACTAATCAAAGCAGAAGTTACTTTTCTGAAAGTGTTATTGGCCCACTTGAAGGCAGATAAGGAAGAGGTGTGTTGGTTTAGAAGAAATAAGTCAAATGTCAAATCCATTTCTTCCAAGGGGAAAATAAAAGGCCTGAGAATAACAGTAGACTCTCCAACAGGCTACATTTGGAGTGGAGTTGAGAGATACGGAAAGAATCAAAAGCCAAGAGGAAGCTTTAGGGATGCATTTGGGAGTGAAACACCCAGGCATGAATCCCTGTTGGCATTTCATTGTCTCTGTTGAAACATTCCCAGGGGATCTCCCGATACAGAAGTCAATGGCAAAGAGTGAAAGATCATTTCATTAATATGACCCCCAAAGCACATTTCTGTATGTCATTTTTACATTAACCTCCATGAAGAGGGAGGGAAAGAGAAGGACATGGGGAGAGAAAGACAGAGAGACAGAGACGGAGACAGAATAATCATCTAACCTTTATACTTTAAGATTTGGAGGGAATGGCATAAATTTCAAAGCTTAAATCAGGCCAGAAATAGTCAAGGCTCTACTGGAACAGTTCTCGGTATGTTTCCAGGGCATATAGAATATTTTAGAAACTGAAAGAAATAAGTACGAAACATATCCAACAGTGACAATAAGAACAAAAGGAAAAAGTTTTAAGTTATGAGGTACAACTTCCTAAGTTATTAAAACTTGACACATCACCAAATTGAAGTTTAAAAAGATAATGGCATGTTTCAAAAGATTTTACCTCCCATAAAAGCATGCGTTGGATTGACAGAATTTTAAACTTAATTAAGATAATAGCTTGAATATAAACTCAGCTACCACCCTGGCCCAGATCCAGGGCATTGAGTTGGGCCCACCCCAAAATCTATATCATCTGTGAAGGGTCGTGACATAAAAGGGCCAGTATTGCTGAGGTACACAATCTCTATGATGCAGAGCAACAAGATAACCAAGAAGAGTCCTGGTGAGGATCCAGTATTGATTTTGTAGCAGAAGCCAGTGGCCTCCAAACAGACCAATGAACATTTGCAAGTAAGGATTTTTGGACAGCAGAGTATACTACATGACACATTGTGATACACTGCAGTTTTCACAAGATAGGTCTTTTATTTGGGGAGGGGGTGTCACAAGGGCAGAGGGTCTATACAAAGGAACAGGGAGATGAGTGAGATTGGGGTGCCTGATGTGAAAGTCTTAAATATTGTTTAAAATTTTTAAACCTAAAACAATAAAACAAGAAGCTTTCAAGTGCTTCTCAATATTTCTAACAGGAAACCATCTTCTTTTATGGAGTTTTTACCTCAAAGAAAATTTGACTTTGCATATTTTAGTCATCTGAAAATTAGGCACTACCACATAAAATTTTCTCAAAATGGACAAGTGAAATACCATTTTAGCTTCATGTGATATACCAATATAGTGATTTGTTGGATCACGTTCTTGATGCATGCCTTGATTATTGTCTGCTTATTCATTTAGTGAGTCAGATCTTTCTACTTACATCATCTGCCAGCCCTCAAGGGCACTCATTTGGAGCACATAGTTCTGGTCACTCACACACACTGTTTGCACATCCACTCTCATATAAGCAAGCTTGGCCATCTGAGAAGCCACAGCTGTCTAATGACGTGACTCGGGCACAAATTGATAGATGTTAACCTCTTTTACTTTAGCTGTAAACAGAGGAGGAAGAGCTGTGTCCAAGGGAACAGTCACAAAGGCAACAGATCCAAAGGGTTTCATTTTACAGGCTTGCTCAGAAAGATGAAACTTTAATACTTCCCAATTCACGAAGAAAGGATGCTTCTCTGAGCTCATATTTTTGCACATTCAAGTTTTGTTACCAGTAAGATTTCAGCATGGGATGTTCTGATGAAATATTTGTGGCTAGTAAATTACAGCTTTCAACTTAGTTCAAAAATCATCATTCCTTTTGGGCTTCTTATAACTTCTTAAGGCACAAATCAGAGTTCAGGCCTCTGTCCGCAGAGTAATTGGTGCCCACATTTGTACTGCCTCATTTGCTCTACCATTTTGAAGAGTCTTCTGTCTCTTATGTTAGATGTCAAAGGAGAGAGCATATTGTATTTACTTGCCAACTTTTTCTGTTAAACATCTAGAGCAGTAAAACTGTTGCCTGCTGTGCATGGGTTTGGGTGTCGTTTTTAGCATTTACAGTGTTCATTTCATCTAGACACAAAGCTTGTGAATCTCCTATTTCAGAAGATGAAAGAGACTCAGAAATGGTAAGTACTTGTCTGAAGTACAAAAACCACAATTGACCCATCCTTCAGTTTGCTTGTTGTTGTCTTATTAGGCATTATATAATCAATGGGTGTATATCCAAATGTATAGACAGCTTGTCCTACTTATGTGTATGTATCGCTTATTGGGCACTGGAATAAACTGAAATAGTCAGCAAGTTTGCTTTCCTCTTAGGTATGAGACTGTCTTCCATGTATTCACTCACACCTACAAATTAGCGTTGCTTTGTCTCATAATATGAGATGAAAACTTTTTTTCTTTATTGGTGAAATCTAAAGACACCACCAGGATATATCTAGGCATTTGTTTCTTCCTGCTATATTTGAAATGTGCTACATGAGAAAAGTATTTAGACAAGGAAAGCAGTTAATTAATGAGCAAATGTTAGGCTGTTCTCAATTTTTTTTTCTTGCAACTCCAAATGCCAGAAGGCAATATAATAATATTGTAACAATTAGTGTTGATTGTCAACTAGACAGCATCTAGACTTAGGTAGACCACAAGCCTCCAGGACCGTCTCTGAGGGACTGGTTCATATGAAATGACCCACCATAGAAGTGGACAGTATTATTTCCTTAACTTGGGTCCTACACTGAATAAAAATAAAAATAATAAAAGCCAACTATGCATGAGCATCCATCCTTTTCCGTTTCCTCAGAGAAGGTGAAATGTGAGCAGCTGCTTCAAGTTCCTCCTATGAGGATGTCCCCATCATGATGGACTGACATTTGAACTATGAACCAGAATACCCCCCTTTTTCTTTAAGTAACATTTGCTAGCATATTTTGTCACAGATATAAGACAAAAAGCTGATAAAGTTGGTACCAAAAAGTAGGGTCACTGCTATGAGAATCCTGGTTCTGTGGCTCCTAATCTTCAGAACTGTTGTGTGGGTAGAATATCGAAGGGTCATTTGTCTTTGTCTAGGAAAGCTCTAGTATACTGAAAGCAGAGGTTAATAGGCAACTCTGGCGGGAGCTTGGAAAGCAGTTACCCTTGGAGAAACATAACTAATATCTAGCTTAGGAGGTTTTAGAGAGGAGCAAGGATGATCAGGAACTGGGCTAAGGGCCTATGTGATTTGATATATCTATAAACAATTTCATATTAAAATTCTATTTTTAGTGTATAACCCCAAAATTTGAATCTTAAATCTGTACTCACTGTTCATTCCAGAATTATTCACTGTAGTCAAGATGTAGAAATAGCCTAAGCACTCATTTGCCAATGTTAATGTATGTGCACACATATATTAATTTAGACTATAATTTAGTATTTGAAAAGAAAAAACTATTTCATATGCAAAAATATGTGTAGACATGGAGAATATTCTACTAAATGAAATAAGAGAGATATAAATAGTTCATAAATTCACTTCCATGATGTATCAAATATCAAAATTTGTAGTAATTAAAAATAGAATAATGGCATATTTTGGATATATGCTTTGTTTCAACCATGTTCATAGCAGCTTTATTTATAATAGCTAGAACCTGGAAATAACCCTCAATGGAGGATAGAGAAATAGTGGCACATTTACACAATGGAATACCACTCAGCAATTAAAAACAAGGATATCATGAAAATTGCAGGCAAATGGTGGGATCTAGAAAAGATCATGCTGGGTAAGGTATCCCAGAAACAGAAAGACACACACGGTATAGACTCACTTAAAAGTGGATAGTAGACATATAATATAGGATAAACTTAAATCTGTACACCTAAAGAAACCAATCAAGAAGGAGGACCCTGGCTAAGATGGTCAACACTCACTCAGAAAGACAAACAGGATAGACATTGGAAGAAGAAGAAAACAGGAAACACGACAGGAGCCTATCACAGAGAACCTCTGAAAGACTCTACCCAGCAGCGTATCAAAGCAGATGCTGAGACTCATAACCACTTTGGGCAGAGTGCAGGGAATCTTATGAAAGAAGGGGGAGATAGTAAGACCCGGAGAGGACAGGAGCTCCACAAGGAGAGCAACAGTACCAAAATATCTGGGCACAGGAGTCTTTTCTGAAACTGATACTCCAAACAAGGACCATTAGTCCATGTTACCTAGATGCTTGCTCAGAAGTAGCCCAAGTAGCTCAGTATACAAGTAAGTTCCCCAGTAATGGGAACAGGGCCTGTCTCTGACATGAACTCAGTGGTTGGCTCTTTGACCACCCCCACCCCCAACGGGGGAACAGTCTTACCAAGCCACGGAGGAGGGCAATGCAGCCACTCCTGATGAGCCATAATAGACTAGGATCAGAGGGAAGGGGAGGAGGATATCCTCTATCAGTGGTTTTGGTGAGGGGCATGGGAGGAGATGAGGGAGGAAGGGTGGGATTGGGGGGAATGAGGAAGGGGTCTGCAGCTGGGATACAAAGTGAATAAACTGTAATTAATATAAAAAACAAATTAAAATGTAAAAAATATAATAATGGGTACTGTGGGATAAAGTTGGGAAGAAATAAGGCTTTCTGTTCAGCAAGTATAAAGTTAGAGAGGAATTCAATATTTTCTATAAATCCAGTCTATTCAGTGTAATGCCTTTAGTTACCAAGTAAAGAGTTTAAGTGGTGTATTTACTATGAGAAACTCATAAAGTGATAAAGAAATGGGATAAACAGGGAAAGGGATCTGAAAGCAGATGATGAGGGGTTGAGAGAGAGAGAGACCATGTAGAAAATAGAGAACTGAGCAGTATAAAGACTAATATTAAGATGAGTATAAACTCTTACTCAGCATATCTATGGGAATATTCTTGCTGGAAAGCAAAATAGATTTTTCATCAAGATATCCTCAGAGTCACTATAAGGCATGTGTGATTAGAATAAGATGGACAAGAGTATTCAGGTCTCTGGAATTTGTAACAGAGAAACTATATGAGAGATTGGGGGAGTTGAGGAGAAAAAGAGGGTAAAAGAGAAAAGGAGAATAATTTTGGAATTCTCTATTTTATTTATGCAAAAAATACCTAGTAAAGTCATACACAATAATATTTCAAAGCCTTGCAAGCGATTCCGTTTGGCTAGTATATTAGACTCAGGAAGATGCCTGCTCTTCACTTGTTTCCATGCAAACTGACCGTTGTTGAGAGAGCCATCCACATAGTGAAGACTACGGGGACAAGAAGATTGTTCTAGTTATTTTGTTAAATACATTTTACATTTTAAATGAGTCTAAACTAAAAACCAAATTTATAAGACCTTTATGAATGTAGTAAAAAGAAAAATATTGCTTTAGTGTTTCTGAAATGAAGACAAGTGAATAAATTTTATTGCTAGAGAAATCCCTTCTCACACTGAAGAAAGTACCTCTGTTACAGAAAATATATATGCTCATTTGTGAATAAGCAAGGGATAGATTTTTTTAAAGGAATTATTCATGGCTTCAGCCTAAAATCACAACAGTGGTGTTGTTACGAATTTATAAGCCATCCCTTAAAAACAGTAGATTCAACTCTCTTGCTTTTGGAAGTGCTGACGGCTAATAGCTGACAAGTGAAATGTCACTCTAGTTACTTCCCAGTGTTGCAAAGACTCACATGCCCATTCCAGAGGAAAGCCAGTGCTTAACGATGGGTTGAAATAGAGTACAGAGGCAAAGGTCCTTTCCCAGTTTAGGATAACTCTACAACCCACTGTCATCTCCAGCGCTCCATAAGTGAGCGATGAAGGCCTTTGTGATCAACTAGAACACAGATTCTGTCCCATTGCTTCCTTTTCTCTCCATGTGACTGCAAATTGTTGTGCAGTCCCTCCTCAGTAAACTTCCTGAAAGCAAACTTCCATCTTTGGTTCTGTTCTTAAGTTTTCTGACCTGTGACATGTATAGCCAGGGAAAATCAACAGCACAATTAATAGTTCCCATGTTGTAGTTCTTCCCTGTCTGTGAAGCTCAGCACTATCAAGTATATAAAAGTTGTTCAAAGATGAAAGAAGAATAGGGGAAATAAAAGAGACCTATTTCCCAACCCACACCAGACAACAAGGTGGAATCCACCCCAAATCTCAGTCAAAAAGAGGGGACTTTTATTGACTCACATAGAAAAAAATATTGAGATAAAGTGAAAAGAGGCTTCTACAGAACTTGATTTTATTTCCAATGTTGTGTCCTTGCATTGACATATCAAATTTAAATCTTATTGTTGTTCTTACAATGACGTCATAGATCTTTAATTACTGAGCGTACTTATGCAAAAGTAAAAATGAATGACAAGTCCTATTGTTGTGAAACTGGATACTTTCCCAATAGTGTGAATCTTTCATCTTTGTACACTTGAATACTTCAGTACTAAAATAGTCTATGTTTTGGGCAGGGAAACTAGCTCAATCAGTAATATGTCTGCCATGCAAGCATGAGGACCTGAATTTAACCCTAGCACTCATGTTGCAAGTCTGGTCTGATGATACAGATATACAATCCCAACACTGGGAGGTAGAGAGCAAGTTCAACATTCAGTAAGATGTCCTCTGTCAAAAACAAGTTGAACAGGTCCTGAGGAAGGGAATCTAAGGTTGGCTATGACCTCCATAGGTATGCATACATGTGTGCACATTTACAGACACAATAAAATAAAATATCCCATGTGCAACTCTTGTATTTATGAACATCACAACAATTTTAAGGCCTGATTTCCTCTCTGCTGCTCAGAAGTATGGCTCTCTGCCATCTTAATACTTGCTACTCCAAGTAAATCACAAATTTTATTTAACAATTACAATGAAGAAGTGTACTTTGAAAACAGCTCAAGGTGTTTTTATTCCAATTAAATGACTTAAAAATAACTTTTTTGAGGTTTGTTCTTTCATGATTTTACACATGAATTTAGTAGATTCACCTGTTCATCTTCATTCTATTCCTGTTATCCCTCCCCCCCCTAAAGTCCCTCCCTCCCTGGAGTCTATGTTCTTTTGTGTTTTCTGTGATCAGTTATCTAACAGCAGATGGGGAACTGTTGTAAAGTACATAATTATAGGCAGGCTTAATTATAATTCATTGTACTTCAGTGGTATTATTTTTAGAGGAACAGCAGTAGATTTGGGACCTTATTTCTGAGTACAGCTATATTTAGATCTTCATTTATCTCACCCAGCTGAAATGTGAAGACCCAGATAAAGGAGCAGAGGTGACTGATGTCTATGATTGGCCATAGATCATGCAAGAGAGCTGAGTAACTGCTTCACTCAACAGTAATCTAATGATTAGTAATCTAATGATCTTGTTTCCTAAGATGTAGAGATAAGCACCCTTAATGGATTAAATGCAAATTTCCCAAGGCAATTTGTTTTAATCTCCTACTTGAGAAGAGAGCACAGGTTTTCCCAGTGAACACCTTAACTCAGTGTGAAAACTACAATCTTAGAAATACACATGAGCTTTACATCTTTCTATTTGCTTAATTTTTAAAATGCATTTAATTTGATTCCCTCAAGAGTGTGGATCATAAACTATTTCTATTGAAGGAACACTATGCTGACATCCAAGGAAACAAACAAGATTTTTGGAACTCCCCCTAGTAAACGACTCTGAAAATTTGCTTATTTTCTTGAATGCCTATCTTCCCTGAAAAATGAAAGATGTATTTTATAAAGAATCTTTGGGTGCTCTTTATATAAAAAGGCTTATTCATTCGATGCATATTATTCACTATAAGTAACTTATTAAGAGTTTGTTTATATGTACATAGATGTTGTGAAATTATGTCACTTAAATTTAAATGCTATATTAGCAAAGAACATTCTCTAAACTTTCCTCTGTATAATTACTCTCATTCATATTCTCTAATCTTATCCTGATTAATTTTTCTTTAAAAATTTTTACTACATTTATTTGTGTGTGTATTATAACATGCTTGTGTAAGACACACTACACCTTGGGTAAGTTGTCTCTCTCTTTGTACTATGTAGGTCCTCAGATAAAACTCAGTATCCAGGACTGGCAACAACTGCCTTTATCACTCACTCAAATGTCTCTCCAGCTTCTTATTTTTTTTGTTGTTGTTGTTGTTGCTATAACACCAGTTACTTTACACAATGCCCATTTCTGAGCTAAACTGTTGTCTCACTCCCTAGAAACAAGTTTGAAATTAAAGGCTTTCTTTCACTCACCCGAGTGTCCTAATGTCTAAGATGGAGCTTATTATGTACACCTCACAAATGTCCACATATAAAAATATATACATGTAAGGATTGAAAGGATCTTTGGATAAACTGGTGAGTATGGGGAAATGTTGATGACAATGAAGAGAGGAAAGGAGGACATTCATTCTTTTAGCTCACTAATTTCAACTCCTTGCTCCCCCTTCTGTAATTACACTGCCCTAAACTAATGTTTTTCTCCTTTGTGTTAAGTAGGTTTTTTTAATTTTGGATTTTATGAGTGGATATGACTTGAAACAATAGGTAACTCATGGACTCTGCCTAAGATAATCTTCCCTAGATATACCATTTCAGTTGTTTCTCTCATCCTCTTCAAATTTTGCTCAAACATCATCTTTCCAATAAGTCATAGCTTGATAACCATGTTTAAAATTATAATCCAGGCTCCTATATTTACCACTGTATGTATACAATGTATAACAATGTATACAAACATTCTTGATAATTTTATTTAAATTTGAATCTTTTACTTTTTAACGTTTAAAATTGACATTATCTATTTTACCTACTTTTTCTTTTTATCTAACCTTACACATAAATCAAAATAGGATACACGAGAGCAAAGACTTCAAAAGGATACAAAATGAGTGTCGTTGATCTCATGAGAATTTACTAAATGATGGAAACATATTTGTTGAGATTAAACAGAAATAAATTAAAAGTTTGACTAACTGACATATGATCTAGCCTTTGGTTTTAAGTTAATAAATACAAATTGTGTGCAAAATAATAATTTACATTTCTGAGCTAGCCAAATAAAAGGTTTTATTTCATTTAAATAAATAACCTCAGTACTGGCAGTGATAAAAGTTAAGAATTTTAATAAGAGACTTTTAAAGTTAGATTACAGTAGAATTTTGTTTAATCTTGATGGAACTTTTAAAAGCAAGATGCCACTTGATGTTAATGGACCACTTAAGAATAATGAAATGCATTTCATTGTTTTGCCATGGCAATACATATTTTTACTGTATTGGATAATCATTTTGTTTAATAATAATTAATTAGGGGGGCTAGGGAAGTAGCGCAGTCAATAAAGTGTTTGTCCTGAAGACATGAAAACACACATAGAAAAAAGCAGATGGACATCTGTAAGCTCAGCACTGGGATGTAGAGATGGATGGATTATGGATCTAGTCAGCTAGCTTACCTATCCTACTCAGCAATATCCGAGCCACTGAGAGAATTTTTCCCAAAGTATGATGGATGACACCTGAGGAATCGTGTGTGAGGTTGATACCTGGCCTCTGCACACAGTATACACAAATACACCCAGCCCCAAATTCAAGCATAAGCACACACAATAATACATACACACACACATAATGACACACATGACACACGCACGAGAGAATAAAATATTGATATACATATATATATATGTATTGATATATATGTATGTATAACACACATATATATACATACATATATAAATACATATATATATGGTTACAAATCTTTACCCACCTCTATTCTTTTATAAATGTTTAACTCACCCTTAAGTTGGTTACCTATTTTTATTAGGTTTTCTAAAATGTGCTTTTCTGTAGCTGCAACAAAATACCTCAGATAATAAAAGGAGAGTTTTATTTAAACTTATGATTTCAAAGGTTTCAGTCCGTGGTCAGCTGGCTTGTCCCTTTCGGGGCTGTGATGAGTCTGAGAATCATGCTAAGGAGCGTGTGATTCAGTGAAGCTACTTACCTTATGGTGGCAAAGTAAGCAAATGCAGAGGAAAGGCTCCAGTTCCTGATGGCCTCTAAAAAGCTGTTCTCCGCAGGACCTACGTTGCTTCCCCTAGCCTCTCCCTCATAAAGGGCCTCCCATTGGCACCACAGAGTGTCAATCTTCATTTAAGCTCCTAGACTGCAGTACTCTTCTTTTAACCACATACGTGCACAAACACCTTTATATCCTTAATGTTATCCCTGCTACTTTAGAAAAGATATATCCTTATTTGCAAAGTACTATCTTATTTATTTTTTTTTACTTTTTTTTTCTATAATATTCAGTGATAGAGAACTCATCCACCCGGGGCCCTCAATGAATAGATGGATCCCAGCTTAAAGATTCTTTAATTATAAAACCTTTTTATAGTGATAAACCCACACCTACCTTTTTCCCTGTGTGACTCACTCTCACTGTTATAAATTTGAGACTCAAGAGTTTGAAAATATCGTTATTTAGCATTTCTTAGAGTCCCATATGGATTCTCATTTTTCACATTTCACAAGACTAGGGAGGGGGAAAAACCCTACAGTCTTGGCTGGTGTATTATTCATGACGGAAGCACTCTTAGCTCTAAGAAAGGTGGCAGAAATTGAGTGAATATAAATGAATTAGTGATTCATGGGCTGCAGAGCTGTTGCATTCATGTTCCCTTCTCACTTTTTGACATTTGTAGATTATTTTAGCAATCTTCTTCCTTAAGGGGAATTCTACACCTCATTTTTGAATGTGTCATCACCCTAATGCCAAATGATCCAGATGATTCCTTTAAAAAAAATCCCCAAAATTTTGCTCTACAAATGACCCATTGCAAGGCTGTTGCGTTTTGAAGTAGAACAAATTCGGTTGTTTGTTAAACCCAGTAAATTTACCCACTTGGATTTACCTGAGAGCACCTGGCAGAAGAGAAGCATCTGATGTTTCAAGAATCATTTAGGGAAGTGCTGTCAATCTCCCTCTTCAGTGGGTTTTTTTTTTTTTGGATATTATTGGTTTTTGTTTGTTTGTTCATTTTGTTTGTTTTGTTCATTTCAGTGGCAGAATCATTGTAATCCAAAGACAATATCCTTTCCTCAATTAACTGTTTCTCTATTCAGTGAACACAGTCCTGGAAACATGAAGAATACAGGCTTGGCCTTAGAGCTACTTAGTTGCAGATCATGTCTAACACTCAGTTTGGGTTGTCTCAACAGCTTCTGAGAGTTAGACAGGTGTCTTCAATGCTCAGAAGGGAACCAGTGCTTGTGTGATGAAACCGCAGAGGCAAGTTATGGTTTTTCAAATCTCTTTCAGTATTACTATAATCTCTATTTAAATTAAAGGGTAATTGTAAAAGAATTAACAAAAAGAGGGCATGCAGATTCATTTAACAAAAGATTTATCCCAGTTTTCACTTTAGGAAAAAAAATGTTTAGACAACTTAGTGGTTTTCTCAGGTACCATGACTAAGAGAAAAGGCTTTGAAGCCAGGAAAACCTACTAACAACCTAATATTCTTCTGCATATTCTCTCTGTCACTCAGAGGAGCCTCAGCTGAATGTTTGTCTCCTTTGCTAGCCACAAAGACCTGGGAACGCAGCAGAGTCTGAGCCCTAGTACTTAACGTGAAATGGCCTGAATTTAACAAAGGTTATAGACCTTGATAAACACAATGCCTACATCTTGAATGAGTATCATTCTTTGAGAACTTTTCAGGTGAAATTAGCAAATGTAAAACAAGCTGCAGGTTAGGTGAAGGCTCTGGAATGTACACTGCCTATTCATTATTAAACGTGAATGCAGAGAGTTCAAACCTTGCCGCCTTTCAAGATTTTTTCTTCTTTGATTCATTGTTGCTAAGAACAGGAACAATATGAAATATGAAGAGTTCAGTGTCCATTTATCATTTATCCCCCTAAGGACACAGAGACAGTTGGAGAGCTCAGCCCAGAGTCCATGTGAAGCCAATTAAAACTTTCTTCAGGCAGCATGCGGACCACTGAAGAGCTCCGTGGAGCAACAAAGGGCAACTTGCCAGACAGTTACAATGAGCAGCGAGAGGTGCCATCCAGACGCTCTCCCTCAGGGATACTCTGTAGGCTTACCAATTGCTGATGAGCTAGACAAAATTTTTGTAGAGGGCTCTGATTTACAAAGGTTTCCAAATTAATTCTCTGACACTACACCCTTAAAATCTCAATCTCAGGTAAGCAATTTATACTCACTTCTTAGATGGAAGAAGGAACTTTACTAAGCACCACAGCTAAAAGAAGAGAGACGAATTCTTGAGTACTCTTAGCTGCACTAACTCAGTTTTTAAAGGTCCAAAAATACCATTAATCCAAATGATACCCAAAAATTCATTTAGAGTACATCAATATGCATTTCAGTCCTACGACTAAGCACAATGCTTTACACACACACACAAACAAATGCATACACTGTAAAGTAAAAAAGTAATGCTGATCGAGTTTAAATTGGAGTGCTACAGTTTGGGAATGTTAAATGCATCCCCATGACAACTGCAAAGAAAATGTTACCAAATGTACACCATAGGACTTGAGAGCAGCATTAAAATGTTGTACTATAAAATATAAGTGAAACACAAAATTATGCAAAAACTAAAGGACTGTGGGACTCTGAGGACAGCGCTTTTGAAAAAGTGCTTACTGTGTAAGCATGATAACATGAGCTTCTTTCCCCAGCCCTCATGTGAAACACCAGGCATGCTGATGGGACTGTATAACCGAATGGCTGAGGGGGTGAAGACCGGCAGATCCCTAAAGCTTGCATGCCATTACGTCCAAAAGAGTTGGTGAGCTCCAAGTTTGGTGGGAGAGAGTGTCTCAAAACTAATACAATGAGCACCTGAAAGATATGCCATGCCAACACACACATGTGTAAATAGACTACCCCACCTGAACATACATGTGCACATGCACACGAACACACATATACATAAGAAAAGTGATCACAAACAAAAAGAACAAAAAATATAATATGTAAATGAAAACATCTTATAATATATAACAGTATAATTAGGAAAATGAACTGGGAAGTAGCTGAAGGAACATCTACACACACACACAAGCAAACAGGCATGAGCATTAAAATGCACAAACCTTAGAAACAGAGAGAAATGAGATCTTTGATGCACAGGGGCATTACCTGTCTTGACTGTGGTCCTGAGTCGGGATTGAACCCAAGCCTTTCTAATTGTCAGGGCTGTGTCTCTGTCTCCGTATGGCAGTGTAGCACTATTTCCTTAGGTGGTGCCTGGAAGGCCCTGTTAGCCACATTGGCAGAACACTGGACTCCAATACGGAGAAAATACTATCAAATACAGGAGCATCTATGTCTCATAGATAAGCACATGATTTTTAAAAACGTATTTGTTTAATTTTCTAATTTTATTTTACAGATAGTTTTAAATGAAATAAATTTAGCTCACTTTCCTCCCTCCCTTTCTATCCTTCACCCCTCCCAAGTACTCTTTTTCATTTCCCCCATCTATTCTCTACTACCAACCTGATAGCTTCTTTTTTATATACATACATGTATAAATACATACATACATAATATATACAATGTCCGTATGCACATCCACAGTTATAAATGCAGCCTGCTCAATCTGCTTTTGTTGTTTATGTGTACATGGTTTTGGGGATGACCTCAAAATTTCTATTGATAGTATTTTTTTTACCATTCTAACCACCACACAATTGTTTTTTTTTCTCTAATGAAAACAATAAATCACATCATTGGAGGAAAGTTTGAAACTAGTCAGGATGAATTCTATAAAAGATCGCACAAAACTTCTTTAACACTCTTGCTTATCGCTGCTTCTTTTTTAACTTTTTATTATTATTAGAACTATTTATTATAATTTATTCACTTTGTATCTCTGCTGTAGCCTAGCCCCCCCTCCTCCCAGTCTGACCCTCCCTTCCTCTCTCCCCCCCCATGTCCTTCCCCTAGTCCACTGATAGGGGAGGTCCTCTTCTCCTACTATCTCACCCTAACCTATCAGGTCTCATCAGGATGCTCAGGATTCTCTTTCACTCCCCGCCACGGGGAGGTGTTCAAAGAGCAGGCAATGGAGTTCATGCTAGAGGCTGCCCCTGCTCCCCTTACTAGGCAACCACCAGGGAGACTGAGCTGCCCATAGGCCACATCTGAGCAGGGCTGGTCTAGGTCCTCTCCATGCATGGTTATTGGTTGACTCATCAGTCTCTGCAGGATGACCTGGGCCCAGATTTTTTGTCTCTGTTGGTCTTCTTATTGAGCTCCCACTAAAACCTATAGTTCTAAAGAAGCTGAAAATCAAGGAAGACCCTAGGAAAGATGCTTAATCCTCATTTAGAAAGGCAAACAGGATAGAGATCTGAAGTCGGAGAAGACAGGGAAGAGGACAGGAGTCCACCACAGAGTGCCAGCAGGGTATCAAAGCAGATGCTGAGACTCATAGCCAAACTTTGGAGAGAGTGCAGGGAATCTTATGGAAGGGGGAGATAGAAAGACCTGGAGGGACAGGAGCGCATTGCTCCTTCTTAAGAGACTTCCTGAACGAGAATTCCAACTAACCATAACACTTAGACTACAGATCAAAGTCATTACACAGGCCCTCGTGGATGAATGAAATAAAACTATCGGTCAAGTTTACTTGTGTGGAGAACCCAGGGTTCCCACAGAAAGAAAAAATAAAATAATCACTTAAAATATTGATTCTGAAAATTCTGCTATATGATTAAATGGTGGCTAAGTTACAGAGGCAAAACAAAACACAATCATTACACATTTCTGTTTATCATGTGTGTTCTGCTGTGGAACAGGCCTGTGAAGCACAGAAAAGAAAAACAAATATAAAAAGTCATAAGTGCAGAAGAATCGTCCTGTCTTGGTGTGATCATCAGTTATCCAATGATGGTGTTGCACTTTCACTTTTGAGTGTTTCCAGCAACAGTTTTGTTTATTTGCTTGCTTGCTTGTTTTACAACTTCCTACTAAACTGTGATGAATAAAATGTCAACTAGTGACACCTAGCAAATTTAGTTAGTATATACTCATAATGCTAATGATTTTAAGATGAATTTTTTAAAAATATGTAAAATCAAAGCAGTGGTCCAAATGATTACATTTGACAGCGTAAGAGATTAACTAAATGTTAGATTATAATATTCTCAGTGTTATAGAAATGTAGCCCAAAAGTCCTAAAAGTACTGTAGCCTTCCCAGAGACAGTAAAATATATCTTTCCCTCCCTCCTCCTCCTTCATTCCGTCCTATTGTATATTTTCAAAATTGAATTACTGATCATGTAGGCAACATAAATTAATCCAGCCATTATTATGATTTAGCTATAGATGGCTGTGACCCCTGTGGTACTATTAATAGAAATAGTTTCTTGCATGATCTTACAGTTGTTATTTTATTAAAGCAGAAAGAATACAATCATACCATGTATTTAAATAAGAGATTTTTGCGACAAGAATTACCACAAAACAGATGTCATGCTTCAGCATTGGCTAGCCTGGAATTGAAAGCATGTTTATATTTTTAAGTCTCCAACTTCACTCTCATGTGTCCTGTGCTCTTCTATTGCTTCAGTTTAATTTCCCCACTAAAAATCTTAATTAAATAAATGAGAATCTGTCACTAACTCAAAAAATTCAGTACTATACCAAAACACATACAGAAAGAGTAAGGCTATAATTTTAGAAAAATAAATACTACCTCTGCCAATTTATTTGCCAAGGATTATGGTTCTCAAATTACCTCAAATTATGATAAGACAGAGTGGCTACATTCCATATTATTTAAGGATTTCAGCCTGCTTACAATCAATGATCTAGTTTTACTAGATTTTTATTTTCTGCTTGTTTGCTATTTTCTAAGAGCTTGTGTTGGTACCAGAGCAATCCAGTGTCATGTAGTTTGCACAGAATAATACAGAAAAGGTCATACATTTCAGACCACTGGCATTTAGAACTGAGACTAGCAAAGAATCAAGCCCTTTTCTCCTAGGTTCCCCATTAGTGTACACAGGATATCCGCAGGGCTCCCCATTATGGCCATTAGCAGCAAATCTGCCTGCCTCGGGTTTCACGTGTTAATGCTGATTTCCATCTTATGTTGTTCAGCACAGCTATGTGTGGCTGGAAAACAGCCGCTGCTTAGAGGGCAAACCTGATTTATTACAATCAGCAATGAGGCTTTAAGTATAGCCATGAGGCAAAATTACTCTAAGTAAAAACTATTACAACGATAAAAGCAGGACTGTATAATATTTCCACAATAGAACATCAGTTCCCCATGTATCGTAAATATCTCACAAACGTTTTAAGAACCGTGCATACAAAATCATTTACTGAGTTCTGCCACTTCAACAGCTTGCATGGCCACTTGACAGTGAAATGAAAAATAGAGCAAAAGTTTTATTTTTCATAGTTTTCAATATGTGGCAATAGGCAGAACCTACATCTAGATTTCAGAGTCAGAAAAGGTGCAGTGTTACAGACAACAGCAGAGAGAACCGGGCAAGCAGAACAGGTGGTGAAGAGCCAAAAGATTATTTCATCATCTTGTGAAAGCAAAAGCATTCTTGAGAAGCGAGTTTGTGGGGAGGGGTGGAAAGAAAAACAAAATTAGTTAGGGTAGGACAAAAGGGTTATGTTTGTACTTTGGGCAACCTTTGGATAGGCTAGAAAAAGCCATGAGGAGAATGAATCTAATATGGTTGCAAGTCATCACCATCCCTGCAAGAAGAGACATTTAGATGAATTAAGACATTTATATGAATTTCTAAGGTGTTTCATTTTAGAAGCACTACTCCAAATGTTGAGAATAACAGGTCTGATTGTAGATCACAGGTAGGCCTTTCCTAGACCTGGTTTGGCATTTTATATTCATACTGCACAAACATGGACACTGAATCCAGGAGAGACAGCTAGGGACACATCCTTGCATATAATTAAT
The DNA here is from genome assembly GCA_028658305.1 of Pachyuromys duprasi. NCBI lineage: Eukaryota > Metazoa > Chordata > Mammalia > Rodentia > Muridae > Pachyuromys > Pachyuromys duprasi. Next base: position 45,631,134 of record CM053751.1, read on the forward strand.
CCATGAATATTCTTTCAAACAAGAGTAAGGGCTATGCTTTAATAACTGAACGTTCACAATAAGTACCTCAGTATGTCACTCAGCACCTCAGGAAGACAGAACATTTGGAAAGCATTTTAAGTGAGAGTGTTGTTGTAAAATTTTTAAAAAGTATTGGGCTATGTAATGGCTATTATTAGTCCTAAGATTATCACGACAGTATTATTTAACCTGCTAACACAATAAGACACAGACATCTGTTAGATTTTATAATTTCCTTATTTACGTTGATCCAGGGAGATATTTCACCTCTGCTGGCTCAATAACCTCAAATGCCTTAATCCTCCTCATCTGGTCTACAATCCATCCATAATCCCATGGCACTTGCTTGTATTCTTCATCTGGGCCTTTTCACACCATTGTGGGAGTCCTTCCTCTCTGCCCACATGTTTTTTCTCCACATTAACGCATTATGGCATCCTCCTTCCTCCTCTCTTGCCATCTCTCTGTCTCCCATGATTCCTCTGTGCTCTCCAAGCCCAGGTACCTTAGCCAACCTTACCCTATTCTGCCCTGCCAGGTATAGGCAGTTTAATCAACCAATCAGGCATGTCTTAGGCATGTTTACAAAACAAGGATAGGTGTAACCAAATCTTGAGGGCCAGTAACATGCATTAGACCAACCTCCAAAGTGACTGAAAGTCTTTAGGGAAATGAGTACATCATAGACCTATTTACTGATGGATCAGCAAAGACAGTCAAATTTATCCATTCCATCACACAAATGAAAACACTGTCTAGCACCAGGGAAGACCTTCAGGTGTAAACAGGATACATTCTCAAGTACTGTGACATGAGTAATCACATGACAACTTCTATTTGTGGTACCGAAGAAACAGGCCCACAAAAACAATTCCTACACTAATGTCACCAATCTGCTAGCTGCTGCTGTTATGCACCAAACTCAGAACTGATATGATAGACACTTCTGTATTTTGCAGGAAGAGAAAATAGAAAACTTTGTGAGTGTTCTTTTCATTCATGAGTTCTTCAGGCTTTCAGATAGCCCTGGGCAGTGTTAGTCGATAGACTCTAGACAGTTAAGGATGTTTTGTCTTTCAGATATTACTCATGCAGGAAATGAACTGCCAGCGTATGTGATGAAACAAGGAGTTGCACTTTGGCACTCATTGTGATTTTGAGCAACTTTCTGAACCTGTAGAATCACATCCTCTTGCAGTATGGGCAGAAAAATGTGCGAGCTTCATACATCTCATGCCTATCGAAAATAAATACGTACTGGATAAGAGAAATTCTCTCTTACGAAAGAAGCAGTTTAACTATGTAAATAATGCAAATGACAGTAGTAATAAAAAAGTAGCACAAGTGACAATTCTCGAAAGGAAACTGTCATCCATTTATAATTTGCTGTAAATCAATTACCAGCAACTGGCTCTCTCAAGAGGCATTTTATATATAAATATAAATATTGAGCCAGGAGGTGCTTTCGGTTGTAGGTTTGTTTTCTGGGTGTTTTATGTTGGGATTGATCCTATCGATACTTACATGCCCATTTGCTAATGTTACTAGTAGATTCCTTCTCCCCAGGGAAGGAAGGAATGTGCTGAAATACCATAGCCAGCTCTCTATTTCTCTGACTTGTGTGGACATTAAAAAGACAGACATCTGTATTTCTTTATAAACAATATATTGACCAACATCTTGGATTTCCCACATCTCAGATTCTAAGTAAATAAACTTCTTTTGGGCAAGCCACCCAGTATATGCATTTTGCTATAGGAACCTGACCACAGTAATAGAATAAACAAACTTTGTTACTGTATTTATATAGTCAGTCATCAGCTAGTATATCATGAGCATCTACAAGATGGCCAATTACACTTAGCAAATTATCAACTGCAGAAGGCTTCAATATTTTATTTAGTATTATTGTGCGTGTGTGCGTGTGTGATGTGTGTGACGTCTGTTCTGATGCACTCCTGAAAGAGCACACACGTGCATACGGCATATGTGTGGAGAATAGAGGACAGCTTTAGGGAGTATGTACTTTCCTTTCCTCCTGAGTCCCTGGGTTAAATATCAGAGTCAAGATCTCAAACTTATAGCAAGTACCTCTCAGGCTGAGCCATCTTCCTAGCCCCAAATTATTATGACTCTGTTCTTTCCCTCAGCCTAAAGTAGGAGGCCCATCTTACCTAGGTGATAAAAAATTAATTGCTTAAAGTAATGCTTCATTGAAATTCTAAATTAAATTTTATATATTTTCAATTCAAAATAATGCTTATTACACTTATCTTGTCAGAAACTTACCTCAACTTAAATTCTGAAATGGTATGATGGCTATCGAAAACTTGGGCTAAATTTCTGACACAGTTTCACCACTCTGCAGCAAACTACAGAGTTCTCAATGCAGTAAGGCGGGGAGAGAAATAATAAATGGTGTAAAAATGTACATATTTGGGCAATCATTACGTTTTAACCTTTTCTCTTTATAGACAGTTGTTAGACACCACAATATTGATACAAGAACAAAGAGAAAATTTCCATAATGGTGATAAGCAATTAGTATGTAAAAGATAATAGGTGATTCAGGATGGGTACCTTCGCCATGAAATGGGCTGTGGAACCCAGCTCTCCTAGGGAGAGTCGGGCCCATACAGGTTTCTTTGGCTCTTCTCACTTTGCAGACACCGAGTCTTGGAGACATAATGGAAGGTAGCGGAACTTAGTGAGCTGCATAACCTCACTCAGGATACAGCTGTCTGGCTTCAGAGCCTGTTAACTCACTATTATTACTGTTTCCTCTCACAAAAGATTTCATCTTACTTATTGGACTTATCAAGTTTCAGCAGCCAGGATTATATCTGCGAAGCCCAAAATTTAGTGTTGCATGTCAAATAGAGAGAGAAGTATTTAAAATTTTTACGGAGGTGTTTTAAACGGGAAAACAACAACAAAAACCCTTTGTTCTTTGTTGGCCTTCTAAGACAGAACACCATCTCACTTGGCTTTATGAGCCCTTTACCTGGCAACACAATTTTATGCTTAAAATAAAAAGTGACAAGTAGACTTTAATTTCAAACGGGATTAAGGAGGATAGATATTCCCTAAAGTAAGCAGTAGAAGCCGTTTCTGTGAAAATGTTACTGAGCCCAAACATAGACTGCTAATTGCCACAGGGGACAGAGTTGGTTTTAAGCTATTGGTAAATCTTACAGGATTTAGTCTCCTGTTCTCCAGAAGCGACCTTAGTTAAACTGACTTCTTTCACATAGTGATCCAGTTCACACGTGCCTCCCAAGGCTTTACACTTTACATCCGTTCTGCAAAGCCGGCATTTTTGCTAAATTACTAGATCATCAGACTTAATAACATTTGGGTTTCTGCAACTCATTGACTCAGGGTCTTAATGAAAATTCAGTACATCTTCCTTTTACACCATCCTCACCTCACTCTCCAAAATCATTGTATCTTTAAATGATATTCACTATGTGTTGAGCTTTAACTTTTTATTCTGCACCAGTGCATTCTTTATGGACAACTTACTAGAGGGACTTAAACATGCTGTGTTAATAAACTGAGCTATATATGCCAGAAGCATTAAGTTGGAGAGTTGGGTTTATTTATAAAGAGAGGAAGACCTATACCATAAAGTCATTCAAAAATAGAAACTAAATCTTGGGGCTAGAGAGATGACTCTGCAGTAAAGAGCTCTGGCTGCTCCTACAGAGAACCCAGATTTAGTTCCCAGTACCACATGGCGGCTCACAACCATACAGAACTCCAGCTGCAGGGGATCTTACAGTCAGTTCTAGCTTTCAGGTATACCAGGCATGCACACTGTATACAGGCATACAAAGCAATATATTCATAAGTCCAGTTGTTAAAAATACACATGAAACAAAAAAATAATAAAAATTTTAAGATGCTTAAAAATAGAAAATAAATCTTGAATGTGTGGGCTACCTGCTTTAGCCAAAAGGTATGTTACTTCCAAGTGGATAAATTTCAGCCTGGGGAGTAACCATGTCTTAGAATTGTAGCAAATGAATTATGAAGCTGAGGAAAGTTTGCACAGAATCTGCATTTCCAAATGAGCATTCTGAAAGTTAGAAAATGCATTAACACATAGACAAATTAATTTTGCCTTTGGAATTTTTGAAATATCAAACACTCATTCACAAAGTTCACAAGTCAAAATTCTGAATGCATATCCCCGTTTGAAATTTTTAAAAAAATATTTAGTTTGCACTACATTTGTCATGTTATTTAAAGCTAGAAGCACACTGAAATTGTAAATATAAAATAATATGTGTTTGGATTTCTGCAACTCATTGACTCAGGGTCTTAACGAAATAATCCTGGTTCAACAAAACAACTTCTTACCTTAGAAAAATTAACCTAGGCCACTTTGGTAAATAGCGTACCTTGTGACAATTCTTTTATAACACACACAAGCAGAACAATACTCTGTGCATTTAAAGGCAATACAGGTAAATTTTGTTTAATTATACTATTTTAAAGGTAATGTTTTATTATGAAAGATGTACACAATCTTTAGATTGTATTTCTACTCGTCATGTAAATTTAGAAGCAAATTCTTGATCATTGTATAGATTCTATTGCATTCCTGCTGACATGGAATTCAGACTAAATTAATGATGAGATTAATTTAACCATGAGATCAATCATGAGATTAATTATTTCATTGCTTATTTAATCTATACTTTCGCTCTAGTAGACTGGCTTTAGAAGTTCTAAATATTTTTCAATTAAAAAATAAATACATTTGGAGAGCTCCTGATTGTGTTCCACCACAGCTCTGTTTGCCTGCGATGGCCAGGGCCTTGGTTTTAAAAGCAAACAAGAAAACACAACAAAAACCTTTTTGACCGAAATGCTTAAAAACGTATTTTTCTTAAGTAAAAATATTTCGAGTTATAGCTGACAGGATATATAAAGAGAGACCATGCTGTTGGGATAACAAACTCTTACCCTGTCACCCAAATGTCAACTGTATTAAATCATAGACCTACCGCATCATATAGGATCTGTGATTTACTAACTGGCCCAAGATCCTCCTTGCACGGTCTTCGTGCGCCCTCTGTGGTAATAAAGTTAAAATTAAACGCAGTTATAAGAAAATAGACCTTATGCTTTCTTTAGCAGGGCGACATTGCCCAATTCTTTTCGCTGACAATAAAAGCCCCGGATCAAATCTTATGTTTCACCAGGTTCGTTGTATCTGCCGATGAATAATTGCTTCCTAACTGGAGTCCCTTGTGGAACTGTCCGCGTCCGCACCCCGTTCCCCTCACACAGACTTTGCACAGGAGATTCTGATTCTCATCCTTACCGTTGCCTACAATGAACACCTAGTAACCGCGGTGCTTTACACCGCTGTGATTGTTCTTAAGGATATGTAGTTACTATCTGCCTTGCAACTATGGTCAAATTTCTCCAAAAATTTCATCTAGAAGCAAGCGTCGGGAATCACACAACGTGGCATCAAAACAGGCACACCCGGCTTTGCTGTGCCCGGAACAGCTCCAGCAAGGAGCAAACACCCTCTAGTCCCTGAACATCCAGAGAGGCTTCCAGACTGCAATGTGGCTTGCTGGGGGAAACTTGGGAGGCAAGAGAGGCAGGTAACCCTGCCAAAGCCCGGGATCCTGCACGCCTTGGCAACAGGTCCCACCGGAGCACTGAGTTAGCGGGAGCATTAGGATTCTCTCTCCCCGCACCACCAATCCCGCCCGACCCCCACCCCAACCGCGCATTCCAACAGGGGTGGGCTGGGCCAGGGTGCGGTTCTCCACCGCACAGTCAGCTGCCCTCCCCCGCCCGGCGGCAGGTTCCAGCGCCGCCTCTAGGGGGCCGAAGGCCCCGCCGCTTGTTCTGAAGAGCTCATCACACTTGGACAGTTGGCAGGAGGGCTGCACCCCCGCAGAGAGCTCTGATGGGCCCCTCCCTATGGATCCACTTGCAGCATAAATACTGAGCTCAAGCTTCCACGTAGCAAATCTCTCAGAGCTGCCAGAGACTTATTTTTTATCTTTTTAAAAATTATGTTTATTTTTATTAACTCCAGTTTATTCACTTTGTATCCCCTCTGTAGCTCCCTCCCTACTCTCCTCCCAATCCCACCCGCCCTCCCTCTTCTTCACCCATACCCCTCCCCCAGTCCACTGATAGAGGAGGTCTCCCTCCCCTTCCTTCTGATCCTAGACTTTTAAGTACCTAGAAAGAAGAGTTTTATAATGGAACACTGTGGGCGCTCTAGTTAATGATATTCACAGGTAAAACTGGTGCTTCCATTGTTGCTGCATTCACAGGGTGGTCCACATTCAAAGGATTTATGCCCAGTTTTAAAGAAATAAGCTGTGAGGAACACTGTCCTTATACACATGGCATGATCCAACCCTACTTTATGAAGCCGTGGAAAGAAAAGGATGATTCATTTACTAACTCTGTGTGTTCTTTGTTGGTTAATTGTTCTACAAAATGAACAACATGTGCCTTAAATTTGAGCAGTGCTTGACAAATACATGAACCTCAAAGGCTGGGAAGGCAGTGTGATCTGTGCCCTCTTGCTGCTTTCTTTCTGTGTTGCTGAGCTACCTTGCAAATCCCAGGAAGAGGAAAACCTATCTCTCCCTTGTTTAACAGGTACAGAAATTTATGCTGAAATTAAAACTTCCCATAGTATCAATCCACACACAAAAAATTTCAAACACCACAATGCGGATCGTTTGATTTTAATCAACAGCATGTATAAATATGCTGCGAAATTCTACAAGAAAAATTCGAAGACTGTTGATACGTGTAAACATAGGTTTGCTTTGCCCTGAGTTTATCTACTTTGTATTCAGTATCAATGAGGTGGCATTGACTGAAGAGTTAGGGGATTTGCTTAATGTGGACTCATCAAACTTTTTGTAACATAGAGAACAAGTAGAGATATGCTAACAGCATAAAATACACACAAATTTGAAAATGTCATGAGATAAAAATAAGGCAAAATACCAATGGATGTTTGACAGTAATTTTTATACACTGGATTAAGTTGAATACATATTATCAAAATCAACTGACCTGTTTATTTCTGTTTTTTACATTATATGTGCGGCATTATGTTTGTGTAGATTTCAGTGTAAGGCTTAAGTCATCCTCCAGTCTTCCCAAAACTTACGTCCAAAATCAAAACTTCTATATTTTCCACTTCACATTTTTTTAAAAAATTAGGTGCCATGTGTGAATAGGCTTTATTTTCTAAAATTATCTCTATACAAACACATTGTAAATCATGATCATAGAAATTAAAGTTAAAAAAAACATTCGGACTTCAAAAGGCAGTGAGTATATGACCAAGTTGCTTGTCAATATATGAAGATCTCAAAAATTATACAACAAAATCCTTGGAAGGCATGAACGTAGAACTTATGTTTGAAAATAATCACCTAACAAAAACCCAGACACATGATACAAAGTGATGAATTTTTCAAATTTTTAACAAAACGCCATATCTACTAGTATATGGATGCACTATCTTCTCCCTCTACCTTCTGTTAATTATTCCTTAATGTCATAATTCAGTTACATTTCCTGCTACTTTTCATAATATTTTAATATCATGTAATTATCATGTCTTACTTTTACGATTTAATTTTTATTTTCATTTATTTATTTATTTATTTATTTATTTATTTATTTATTTATTTTACTGCTGGAAATTGAACTCATGGTTTTGTGTATTTCTGCTACTGAAACTTCAGCTCCCTCACAGTCTGAAGTTTAACCACTGGCTCTCTCACTGCGCTCTGTCCTATCTTCATGTTTACAATGAGAAGATTGAGGGTTTTCTACAGAGGTTGCATAACACAATGGATTACAGAACTTAAGTCTAAATTTATTCACTTAGAAAAATACACACTTTCAATATTTTGCGTTCACATGTGGCAACAGTATACAAAATGGAATTTTGTAAAACATAATTTCCCATGTAGGTTTAGAAATATTTATTAAGAATAGCACTCTCATTACCAGAGAAAATTAACATTAAATATTTGGACATATTTTCTTTCCTCTTTTTTCTACATAATTGTAAAATAAATGTTATAATTTACGTATTTTCATATAACATTTCATACACCACTGGTACGTCTTTGAACACCTGACTTCCATTAAATTCATGACTATCCACAGAATCGATGTATCATGAGTAATCTTTGAAATTTTCTTATTCAATTTAAAAAAAGAAAAATTCCTAAATCTGAGAGGAGCAGCAGAGACAAGAAAGAAATGGATGCAAGGCAAGGCTCTGCTCTTTGTGTCCTCTCTGCTTCATATGTGTCTGTGCTCTCTCTCTGTCCTGTGTTATGGATCTCACCTCTCCCTATGGAATTTTAGTCATCTGTAGTTGTTTGCAAGTTATCAATATCTGTCCCTTTTTTTTTTATCTTAGCTCTTTCTACTCTATTGACACCTCATTCCATTTTCTCTTGTGATAACGAATTTAGACCTTTGCATACATTTCTTTAGAACATGCATCAGTATATTTTTTGAATAATCTAGATTTTCTTTTCTCTCTTTTTTTTCAGATTTGTGTAACAAGCTTTGAAGCATCGCTTGTCTTTCTCTTATTATCCTTTTTCCTTCCCATGTGAGTGCTTGGATTTATTGCAGTTATCATAATTTTTCTTTATTAATTTCTGAGCCAACGGTAATATGTCTGGTGGTCAGCACGGAGGAATCTGACATTCTTTTGGATGCAAATTCCTGTGTCCTTAATAATAACTGCAAGTCTATTTCTCAATATGAAACCTGAACATTCCTCAAGTGGCTCCTGGGAACTGAAGAATTTTTGAAAAATCTACCCTCTTTGCAATTTATTTGGTTTTCTAAAGCTCACAGGGTGCAGAAACTTGAGTTTCTGTAAGCCTGGCTGTCACTGAACATCTCACCCTCCTCTCTGACTATTACCATCCAACTACAATGTGTTCTCACCGTCTAATTGCTACTCTGACATTTTCAGGAAATGCAAGTCTTTAAAGAAAAGTAAGATAGTGGAGAATTCAAGACAGTGACCTCAGTGCTTAAAATGATTAGCCACAGGGTAGACTAAGAATAGTATCCACCTTTTGGTGTCTGGAATTAGGGGTACAGTGAAATGATAATGAGGAAAAGTTAACAGGTACTCTCCCCTAGACCAAATGTCAGTTAAGCTCCTCTGTGCCATGTTCTCAACTGAATCTTGACCTTAGGATTTTGTGCCTTTGCTTGTTGTGTTCAGTTTTTGCAACCATTTTCCAAAATCAATTTAAAAAGAATAAATTTTTGTTCTTAATATCTGATTAGTTTGGGATCCTTCAGCAGGATTCATATTTGGCTAAAACAGGAGGCCACCTCTCACCTTAATGAACTGTTTAGAACAACCCGTTTATTCTGTTTTTAGCTTTAAATCTCAGGCTGCTGTTGCACTTAAAAGTATGACCCTTCTTGGGCTGGAGAGATGGCTCAGAGGTTAAGAGCACTGCCTGCTCTTCTAAAAGTCCTGAGTTCAATTCTCAGCAACCACATGGTGGCTCACAACCATCTATAATAAGATCTAGTGTCTTCTGGCGTGCAGGTGTATATGCAGATAGAACATTGTATACATAATAAATAAAAAAATAAAAAAGATGTATATCCCTTCTAACCCCCTCTGTTACAAGACCTCATCACAGTAGTCTTGAATAAAATCTTCTGTACTGTTTCAACAAGTATCAAAATTATTGTGGGACTTCTTGAATAATACAATTTTGTAAGCTCCCTTTTAGATTTTTTTATTCGTTTGCTTGTTTGTTTTTGCAATCCCAACCACATCCCTCCCCTCCTCCCAGCCCTTCACATCTGCCACTCCAACTCTTCTTTCCTCCCCACACCCACCCATTCCTTCTCCATTTCTCTTCAGAAAACATGCAAATCAACTAGCCATGTTAAGTTGCAGTGAGACTAGGCACCTCCTCTCCTATTAGGGTAACCCAGTAGGAGGAAAAGGTCCCCAAAGCAGGCAACAAAGTCAGAGCCAGCCCCTACTCCCACTGTTAGGAGTCCCTTCCAGTTTGCTTTCTCTAGCCCTGCGTGTGGATGGAAATGCAATTGACCAGTTTCCTTCTCCTATCATCTGCTGCCATGATTCCCCCTGCCATTGTGGATTCTCTCTCTAGAACCGGAAGCCAAAATAACATCTTTCTTCTGTAAGTTATTTTTGGTCCAGGTGTTAGTCACAGCAGCAGAAAAGCAGCTGATTCTCTTGTAATGATGGATTTGTTTGTTCCTTTGATGGTGATCATATGAATCTATTCACATTAAAAAAACTATACAACTGAATGTACTAATAGATCAGAGCATGAAAAACTGAAGAATCCTTCATGAGACTTCACACTGTATTCATGTCCGTTTCTTGGTGTGTCACTGTATATAGCACAAAATGTTATCTTTGGGGAGCTGGATAAAATCTTTATATTATCCCTTATGATTACATATGATTACATTACATACATCTCAAGATTAAAATTTCAGTAGAACATTATGAGAGCTGGCAAGATAATTCAGTGGATAAAGGTGTTTGCTACTAAGCCTGATGGATTGAGTTTGAGCTCCAGAGTGCACATGGCAGAAAGAAACCAGCTCCTCAAACCAACTCCTCTGACCTCCGTGTGCACACCCACACACTCATACCCCATCACAACCTTACTATCTATCTATCTATCTATCTATCTATCTATCTATCTATCTATCTATCTATCTATCTGTCTGTCTATAATCATATATGTTCATATATATTCATTCCTCTGTGTGTGTGTGTATGAAAACTTGAAAAACACAGAACTTTAGAAGTATATTGAGTTAAGGGAAATGACTGGAGTTTGTGTTGTGCCGGAATCATGATTCCCCAAAAGACCACCAGGAGCTGAGTCCGTTGCAAATCACATGAGGATCTTTTTATTATAAATAATTACAAGCTGCAGCTTGGGCCCACAGCCCCCACCACCGAAGCGGTGAAGATCCGAGAGCCCCGTGCTCAGGTTAGTTGGGTAATTTAAGGATTCTGTTCCCTCCCAGCATTCCCAAGGCAGGGGCGACTCCTACCTGGCAATCATCTATTTGTCGAAACATTACATTTTGAATTGATTGGCTATAGGAAGGTCCCCAAACCATTAATCCCTCCCTAGGGGGATGGGCCAGTTTCCTAGCAACTGTATCTCTAGTATGTGGGTAAAGAATGTGGTAAGGCGAGTTCTTCCACTGGACCTCCCCACCCAACTATTTTAGGCCTCAAGCACTAAAAATAACTACCTTTAATCTCTTGGTCTCTCATTTGTAGTCAGATACAACTATTGAAAAGGTGCAAAGCCTGATTTGGAAGTGTAATGTTTCTCCATCTCAGTACTGCTAGGTGAATTCAGGGTCCTTTAAACAGTAACATAGATGATTTGTCTCTCCTCCCCTGATTGTGTCTGACAATGGAAAATAGAAAAGGAATATGGAGTGTGGAGTTAGTGAGATTTTTCTCAAATGCCCAATGACTACCGAAACTTGGGGGTATCTAGTTAATAATGGTTATTCACTTGACAATACCTACGTCTCCTAGGAGGAAATGTCTGTGAAAGAGTTTCTAGATTGGATTTACTGAGGTGGAAAAGGTCACTCTGAATATAGGCAGCACCATTTTATGGGCTGGGGCTCTAGCCTGGCCTACAAGGAAAAAGCAAGGTAAAAACACACATTCATCACTCTCTGCTTCTTGAGTGTGAATACAATGTAACTCTTTATGCTTCAGCAGTCATACCTTCCTGACCGTGATCCAGCATCCTCAAACAGTAAGACAAAATAAGTCTGTGTTTTCTTAGCTGCTTTTGTTTGTATTTTATTGCAATAATGAAAAAAGAAACTAATTTCCAGTCACCGAAATCATCTAGAACATGCCAAGGGGTTGATCCCCACTTTCAGCCTGGTTATTAAGGAGCTCAAAGAGAAAGGAAAAAAGATCACAGCTTCCTGGGAAAAGGGACCTCAAGAAGATATTAATTGTTTGGCGGGCAAATATTACCAGCAAACTGATGGATACTGTTTATTTTACTTACCACCTTCATGTTCCAGCTTGAAATGTTTGCTAAAGAATTTTACTTCAGTTTTAATCATCCAATACATTTTATTCTACATTGTGGAATAATTAAATCAACTAAGATATCCATCATATCCCCCTACTTATTGCAAGCATTTAAAAACTTTAGCGGTTTCGGAGTATGTATTTTTACTTGTTTAGTCACTATACTCTGTACCCTATTGTATTCAGCCTCTCTGACAGAAACTTTGTACTCTTTTACCAGCTTCTTCCTTTCCTACTTCCCTCAAGCCTTTCCACAGCCTCTGATAAGCCTTATGATTTACTTCTGTGGGTGACATATTCTTTTCTTAGATTCTTTATATTTGAAAGTATGGAGTATATGTTTTTCTGTGTCTGGTTTATTTGAATTAGGATAATGTCCTCCAGGCTCACTTTGTCAAAGATATGGTAAAGCCAGAAGTCTCGTATACTGTCGGTTGGAAGAAAACAATATGGGATTTCCTTTATGAAACAGAAACAGGAAATGGAAGTAGAATCACTTCGGAGCTGACAGCCAATGGAACTGAAATTTATATGTTGAAAAGGTTCATCACAATAATTCCAGTGGAATTTTTATTTGATGAAGGCATGGCAATGCTTAATAATATAATATCAAACATTATTTATATTGATTAACTTTGGCATAATTGGATGTCTTCATAAAATATTTGAAATAACAAATGTACTAACGCAAAACTGCCAGGTGAAAGAAGAGATTTTAAGTGTCCTGTTCTAATATTAGTGATTGCTTAAACTGAAAATAACTTCTCCTAACAAGAAGATAGTTAACAACAAAGCACAGCTGCAGCAGAGACAAAGCTTTCAAAACATTGTGGGCATACGAGGTTGATTTGACTAGATGATTCAGATGATGAAACAACATGTATATCGGATAAAAGCATAATTTATTAAGAGAATATTTTCACCAAGAACACTTTGGGAATCTGCTTTACCTGAAATGAGAAAATGCAGATTATTCCCAGCTATTAGGGTCGAAACAGTTGCTTTCTCCATGTGAAGGTTCAGGAATGCCAGGAACGAACCTCCTGTTTATCCAAAGAACACAATCCTCAGAGGAATTGGCAAAGGAACGTTCCTGATTGTCAGAAGTCATTTTGTAACCTCTGGGAATGGCACGTGAGTGTTTTGCAAATGGAGCTCCTTACAGAAAGGCCCTCTGGAGGTTCCTGCCCACCTGGCAAGGATGGGTGGAGGTATTGCTGTTTTGTGGACCCCCCAGGTTCAGCCCAGCGTGCCGCATTCAAATTCTGTCCTTCAGAGCAGAGAGACAAATTCACATTTTAAGCCACCTAGTTTGTGATCATTTGTTATGGCAACCACAAGAAACAACTACACCAATATGAATCTCAGTTTCTAATTTAAAATGTTTTTGGAAATATCTCATGTCAAATTCATATATCAGGAGTGTAGGCAGTTTATGGTTTTCGGAAGACATATGAGTGATCATATTATGAGAAAAAAGTAAAAAGAAGTTATAACTTCTAAACATAATTTTCATGATTTCTTTCATATTTGAAATTCTAGTGTGTAGATAAATCGTGGTTTATTAAGCCATCTCTAAATTTTAGATATTTATGCCATTTCTATCTTTTTAGTATTGTAAGCTAATACAATAGCTTGAAATTTGTTGAAAGACAAATTCCTGAACAGAAAACCAACAGCATAGACTCTAAGATTAACAATCAATAAGTGGGACCTCATGAAACTGAAAAGTTCCTATAAAGCAAAAGACACTGTCATTAGAACAAAACAACAGCCTACAGATTAGGAAAGGATCTTCACCAACTCTACGTCTGACAGAGGGCTAATATTCATAATATATAAAGAACTGAAGAAGTTAAACAGCAACAAATCAAGTAATCCAATTAAAAAATGGAGTACAGAGCTAAACAGAATTCTCAATAGAGGTATATCAAGTGGCAGAGAAACACTTAAAAAATGTTCAACCTCCTTAGTCATCAGGGAAATGCAAATCAAAACCACTCTGAGATTTCACCTTACACCCATCAGAAGGGCTAAGGCCAAAAACTCAAGTAACAATACATGCCAGAGAGGATGTAGAGAAAGGGTAACAATCCAACATTGCTGGTGGGAGTGCAAAATTGTACAACCACTTTGGAGATCATAAAATTAGAAATAGTGCTACCTACCTATTCCAAACCACTCCTAGGCATAGCAGCTTTATATGTAATAGCCAGAAGCTGGAAACAACCGAGATGTCCCTCAGTGGAGGAATAGATACAGAAATTATGGTACATTTACACACTGGAATACTACTCAGCAATTAAAAACAAAGAAATCATGAAATTTGCAGGCCAATGGTGGGAACTAGAAAAGATCACCCTGAGTGAGGTATCCCAGAAACAGAAAGACACACATGGTATATACTCACTTATAAGTAGATATTAGATATACAATACAGGATAAACATATTAAAATCTGTACACCTAAAGAAGTTAAGCAAGAAGGAGGACCTTGGGTAAGATGCTCAATCCTCATTCAGAAAGGCAAACAGGGTAGAGACAGCAGAAGAGGGAAAAAACAGGGAACAGGACAGGAGCCACCACAGAGGGCCTCTGAAAGACTCTACCCAGCAGGGTATTAAAGAAGATGCTGAGACTCATAGCCAAACTTTGGGCAGAGTGCAGGGAATCTTATGAAAGAAGGGGGAGATGAACTATCTGGAGGGGACAGTAGCTCCACAAGGAGAGCAACAGAACTAAAATAAACTGGGCCCAGGGGTCTTTTCTGAGACTGACACTCCAACCAAGGACCATGCATGGAAATAACCTAGAATCCCTGCACAGATGTAGCATATGGCAGCTCATTCTCTAAGTGGGTTCTCTAGTAAGGGGAACAGGAATTGTCTCTGACATGAACTCAGAGGCTGACTCTTTGATCACCTCCCCCTCAGGGGGAAACAGCCTTATCAGGCCACAGAGAAAGACAATGAAGCCAGTTCTGATGAGACCTGATAGGCCAGGGTCAAATGAAAGGGGAGCAGGACCTCCCCTATCAATGGGCTGGGATAGCGGCATTGGAGGAGAAGAGGGAGGGAGGGAAAGATTGGGAGGGGCTGAGGGAGGGGCTACAGCTGGGATACAAAGTGAATAAATTGTAACAAAGAAAGAAAGAAAGAAAGAAAGAAAGAAAGAAAGAAAGAAAGAAAGAAAGAAAGAAAAAAGAAAGAAAGAAAGAGTAAAAACAAAACAAAAGATTATTTTCTTATATAAATCTTTGTCAAAAGCCAATGTATTTCTAAAGACACATTCTAAGACAGGAGTGACTTAGACAAAGTGAATATTTTGAGATTGCCAGTATGGTTTAGCTTATTGCCTTCCAAATACATTCTACTGAACTGTGTTTTATTATCAATATGTAGGAGTACCCAGTCATTCAAAAAGATCAGTTTATGCACTTATAAATGTTTTAAATTGCAATTTGAAACAATATTTAGAGAGTTTAGAGAGAAATATAGAACAACTTAGTCTTCCTAAGGAACTTTTTCTATGTGTCAATAAATCATTTTTATTTATTTTCATACTGATCTCTCCTGTAACTTTGCTTACTAAAACAATTTAAAAAGTAACTGTTGTTTCATTTAAATTTAAATTTAATGGAACACTTTAAACAAATGATCTCCTTTAGTTTTTCAAAACAAAATAAAACATGTTTCTTAGGGGCTGGGAACAGCAGGTTAGTTTCCTGCTCTATTAAATTGATGAGCATTAAGAACACTGACAATTGCAGATCTGGTTTGGAAAAATAACAGGCATTAGTTATTTTTCTCCCTGCCTCTCTAAGGTACAAAGATTTCATTTCTGTTTTTAGAATGATGGTGGCAGACAGGAGATCAATATTTCTTAAATGGTCAGGCTGTTTCTGCTCCCATCTCTAATGCTCACTCCTCAGTATTTAAATAAAACCAGTTTCTTATTTATTATAGAAGCAACAGCTCTAGTTGTTGGACTTCTATTTTTAAATGTTTGTTATTTAGTAGAAGCATATTGCTCATTAGTTTTCCACATTTTTAACTGAATATTTTTCAAAAGAAAAAAATGATTTTAAAGAATGTAATGCAGAATAAGTAGCCACAAAATCATATTTTTGCCATGTAAATCATAGTGATTGGAAGCATTATTTCTGGAGATGACAGTTGATCAATGCAATAGTTTAAGTTTATATAACTGTTGTATAAAAAGAAAAAACAGACTAAACTTTTGATGGAGATATTTCAAATTTATCTTCCAAATGAGAAAATTCCATGGTATCTTATAAAGCCTTTCAAGGTGATGATTATGGTATATGGTATTATTGACTTAGCCATTTAGTTTTTCTTATGTAAAGTTTCAGTGACTATCAACACCTCCTGTTCCTGTGATAAGAAGCTACAGATCCATCTCAAGAATCCTAATTTTTAAAAAATTATTATTTTTTCACAGTTTATTCACTCTTGTGTCCCAGTTGTAACCCCTCTCTCATCTTCTCCCTGCCCCACCCCATCCCTCTCCTCTGGTCCACTGATAGGGGACCCTCCTCCCATACTGTCTGACCCCAGACTATCAAGTCTCATCAGAACTGTCTGGATCCTCTTCTGTGGGCTGAACAGTTTGCCCCTCTAGGGGGAAGTAACCCAGCTCATGTCAGAAACTAACTCCACTCCCCTTAATAGGGAACCCATGTGGAGGCTGAACTTTCTTTTTTATTTTTTCTTTTATTTTATATTAATCACAGGTTATGTATTTTGTATCCCAGCGATAGCCCCCTCCCACATTCCCTCCCTATCCCCCCCCATCCCTCCCTCATCTCCTCCCTACTCCTTTCTAAGTCCACTGATAGGGGAAGACCTCCTCCTCTTCCATATAACCCTAGCTTATCAGGTCTCTTCAGGACTGGCTCCAATGTCCTCTTCTGTGGCCGAGGAAGGCTGCTCCTCCCTCGGAGGGACGGGGAGGTCAAAGAGCCAGCCATTGAGTTCATGTCCAAAATAGTCCCTGTTCCCCTTACTAGGTTATCCTCTGGATACTGAGCTACCATTTGCTACATTAAAGCAGGGGTTCTAGGTTATATCCATACATGGTTCTTGGTTGGAGAAACAGTCTCATAAAAGACCCCTGTGCCCTGATATATTTGGTCCTTGCAGAGCTCTGTCCTCTCCAGGTCATGCTAACTCCCCCTTCTTTCATATGATTCCCTGACCTCTGCCAAAGTTTTGGTTATGTGTCATAATATTTGCTTTGATACACTTCTAGGTAGAGTCTTTCCGAGGCCCTCTGTGGTAGGCTCTTGTCCTGCTCCTTGTTTTCTCCTACATCCAATGTCCATCCCATTTGTCTTTCTTAGTGGGGATTGATCATCTTACCCCAGGTTCTCTTTCTTGTTTATCTTCTTTAGGTGTATAGATTTCAGTGTGTTTATCCTATCTTATAGGTCTATATAAGTGAGTATATACCATGTGCGTCTTTCTGCTTTTTGGGATACCTCACTCAGGATGATCGTTTCCAGGTCCCACCATTTGCCTGCGAATTTCATGATTTCCTCCTTTTTAATTGCTGAGTAGTATTCCATTGTGTAAAAGTACCACAATTTCTGTATCCATTGCTCAACTGAGGGACATCTGGGTTGTTTCCAGGTTCTGGCTATTACAAATAAGGCAG
>CM053751.1:45649462-45691524 GCA_028658305.1 Pachyuromys duprasi
TGGGATTGATTTGAGTTTCTCTCCATTGAGTTTGATGTTAGCTATAGGCTTGCTGTATATTGCCTTTACTATGTTTAGATGTGTGCCTTGTATCCCTAGTCTCTCCAAGACTTTAAACATGAATGGGTGTTGGATTTTTAGACATATCATTCTTTAAGGAGAATTGGTACTGGTATTTCTGTTTTAATTTTATTTGTTCTCAAATTTTATTTGATATTTATTGATCCTGTTTAATTTGGGATTCCAATAAAATCCTAAGACTGATTATCCATGGATTTAGCATGTAATGGTTTCTGTGAGACAAGGTAAGTTTCGATGAAAATAAAAAGAATCATTCCTTTACATCTTTCTTTTCTTTAGAAATGCCTCTATACCCTACAAATTTTCCTTTCTCTTTTTCTTTTGTTATTTAATTTGGAAACTTTTATAAGGAAAACTATTTAGAGACTAGAAAACACATCACTGTACAAGCTCAGAGTTTATTCAAAAAGCCTGCAAAACTCAAGTAGCATGCCTTCTAAGGAATAGCTGCTGTGCACACATGCACTTATGATCCAGTCCTTTGGAATGAGGCAGGAGTATCCCAAGTTGAAAACCAGCCTCACCAACTGCTTTGGCTTTTGAACATCACTTAAATTTTTGCAGTAACCCTAAATAGCTTAAATATTATTGTGAATACCCCTTACTGGTTGACAAACTAAGACAAACTCATTTTTCAGGAGGTATTTTGTCTTGCTTTGTTATGATACAGAGTATTTCTGTATAGGTCAGATTGTTTTCCAACTTGTGTTCCTCCTGTCACAACCTCCCAAGTGATTGTATTATAGGCACAAGCTGGTTTTTAGAAAGATTCAGAGCAGCTGTGCTTACATGTACAAGACCTCAGCAAAATTAAGAAAATTAAAAGTCCCAGGATGGACATAGGATCAGGACCATCATATTCCACCCCGGGCTGAGGGGCCAATGGCAGTTGATGGCTTCCAGAGGAGGAGAGTTGCTTTTCTTTGGGGAAAGACATCCATTGATAGATTGTGCATGTCTCCCTGGTTGAAGCTCCATTCTTGAGTATATAAGCAGCACTAACTAGAGTTTCTGTGTTAAAAACATTATAACTAAAACAGAAAAACTAGTTTACAGGGAGAAGAAGATATTGTGGGGATCAGTAGGGTAAGCTGAAGGCAGCAAGGAGTGGCGGTAGATGTAACCAAGATATCATGCACACATGCACGAAGTTTTCAAAAAATAAAAATCTGAAGACCACCATGGCACCTACTACCTCTATGAATTTACCCTTTTAGACCTACATTTAAGTGGGACTTTGTGAATTTTCTCTTTTTTGTGTTTGTCTTCTTTCACTCAATATGATGCTTCTCAAGTTCATTCACATCTGTATTAACCAGGGTCTTCCACAGGAGCAGAGCCATAGAATGAATATGTATTGCAAAGAGAATTTACTGGATTGGTGGATTGGATACTATTTGGGCCATTTGCACACTGATGTGTAGTCCATGAAGCTGGATGCTTAAAGGGTCGTAATATGGCACCAAAGGCCTTGGAGAAAATACTGAGAACCACTTGTTCAGTGGAAAAAGCTGAATTTACCACATTTTCTTTATGTATTCATCTGCTGGGCAGATTGATTCCATATCTCAGCTATTCTAAATAAAAGTAAAATAAACATGAGATATGCAAATGTCTCTAATACATTGGTTTCATTTATCTTCCTGAGGAGTGGGGTGGAGAGAACAGAAGCTGTTTAACAAAGGATATAAAGTGTCTGAAGTACAGGACAAATAAACTGAGAGAATGATTACACAGCAGGTGACTTCCATCAGTAATTGTGCATATTTTAAATAACTAAGAGAGAAAGAAGAGTAAGTAAATTCAGATTTTCTCAAGAAATTGAGGGTTAAGGAAGGTAAGGAGAATGTTCATCTGATTTAATCTTTCTACATTATAAACACATTTTAACACTATCCTAAGACTATGGGCAATCTTAGTCTTCTCATTTAAAAACAGTATCAATTGAAAGTGATAAAAGTACATCCAGAAGATTTGTGTTAGTCTTTCACATACAGAATATTTCAAAAAATATAGTCACTAATTTTACTGTTAGATACTAATATTTAATTCTGTAATGAAGTAAATTGCTCTTTATGAATCTAACAGATTTCAAGACATCTATTTTAAATATTTCTGGCAAAGTTTTTAATTAAAAATCTGATTATGTTGTAGTACTTCTCAAAATATCTAAGGCACAGAGTTTTTCTAATTTTACAGTTTTCATGGCATATATACATAACACACACATATGTATACTATTTAATCCACAGCTATAGACAGGCTTTTGGACACTTTATTGGGTTCTTTTTCACACCTCTCTTCACCGCTCCTATCCCTTCCAACCCCACAACACGAGGTAAGGGAGAAAAAAAGGATAAAGAGGAAACTGGGCATCAATCTGCTTAAACTACTTGCTGTTGATTAGGAGCATTGAGTTCCTGAGGGAGAGTTTAATCTTAATAGTCAGAATATCTCCACCCAGCAACCGGCAGCATCAGCAGGAGCAAAGAGGAGCCTCAGGGGAAGCAGGAGCCTCCTCAGGCTCTCTTCAGGCTCTCATATTTCTACCCTCAGAGTCCCCAGAATTCTAAATATAAACTCTTCAGGTGGCAAAATCATGCCTCTCCTAGAGCATGAGACAAATCATATTTAGCTGCTGTGGTCAATCTGAAGCACTCCCGTGTCCCACATCTGAGATTAAAACAAAAACAAATTCACATAAACTTTCTGCATTCTTGAAGAAACCAAAATCCTCACTACATTTCCTCCTTTCTGTATGAAGCCATTAATTAAGTTGTGTTAAATGAGAAATTATAAACAGACATTTTCAATGAACTGAACTCATTTTTTAATTTTTATTTTTTATATTAATTACAGTTTATTCACTTTGTATCCTAGCTGTAGCCCCAGTGCTCATTCCCTCCCAAGCCCACCCTCTCTTCCTCATCTCCTCCCATGCCCCTCCCCAAATCCACTGATAGGAGAGGTCCTCCTCCCCTTCCATCTGACCTGAGCCTATCAGGTCTCATTAGGACTTGCTACATTGTCTTCCTCTGTGGCCTGGCAACTCTGCGCCACCCTCAGGGGGAGGTGATCAAAAGTCAGCCACTGGAGTTCATGTTAGAGACAGTCCCTGTTCCCCTTACTAGGGAGCCCACTTGGAAACTGAGTTGCCATGAACTACATCTATGCAGGGGTCCTTGGTTATCTCCATGGATGATCCTTGGTTGGAGTATCAGTCTCAGAAAAGACCCCTGGGCCAAGTTTTTTTTAGTTCTGTTGCTCTCCTTGTGGAGCTCCTGTCCCATCCAGGTCTTTTTATTTTTCCCTTCTTTCATAAGATTCTCTGCACTCTGCCCAAGGTTTGGCTACAAGTCTCAGCATCTACTTCAATACACTGTTGAGTAGAGTCTTTCAGAGGCCCTCTGTGGTAGGCTCCTGTCCTGCTCCTTTTCTCCCTCTTCTGCTGTCTCTACCCTGTTTGCCTTTCTGAATGAGGATTTAGCATCTTACCCAGGGTCCTCCTTCCTGCTTAGCTTCTTTAGATGTACAGATTTTAGTATGTTTATCCTATATTGTATGTCTAATATCCACTTGTAAGTGAGTAGGTGCTCTATGTGTCTTTCTGTTTCTGGGATACCTCACTCAAGATGATCTTTTCTAGTTCTCACCATTGGCCTGCAAATTTTAAGATTTCTTTGTTTTAATTGCTGAGTACTATTCCATTGTGTAAAGGTACCACAATTTCTGTATCCATTCCTCCCCTGAGGGTCATCTGGGTTGTTTCCAGGTTCTGGCTATTACAAATAAAGCTGCTATGAACATGGTTGAGCAAATGTCCTTGTTGTGTACTTGAGCTCCGTCTGGATATATGCCTAGGAGTAGTATAGCTGGATCTTGAGGTAGCACTATTCCTAATTGTCTGAGAAAGTACCAAATTGATTTCCAAAGTGGTTGTACAAGTTTACATTCCCACCAGCAAAGGAGTAGGGTTCCCCTTTCTCCACAACCTCTCCAGCAGGTTTTGTCACTTGAGTTTTTGATCTTGGTCATTCTGACAGGTGTAAGGTGAAATCTCAGGGTCATTTTGATTTGCATTTCCATGATGACTAAGGATGTTCATCATTTATTTAAGTGATTCTCTGCCATTAATGTTCCTCTACAGAAAATTCTGTTTAGCTCTATACCCATTTTTGAATTGTATTACTTGTTTTGTTGCTTCAATTCTTTATATATTCTAGATATTAGCCTAAATCTGGATATTTGTCAGATACAGGTTTCCAGGTCCGTAGGCTGTCATTTTGTTCTGATAACAGTGACCCTTGCTTTACAGAAGCTTTTGGGTTTCATTACATTCCACTTATTGATTCTTGAGCTTAGATCCTGTGCTGTTGGTGTTCTGTTCAGGAAGTTGTCCCTTGTGCCAATGAGTTCAAGGCTCTTCCCCATTTTTTCTTCTAACTGATTTAGTGTATCTCGTTTTATGTTGAGGTCTTTGATCCACTTGGACTTTAGCTTTGTGCAAGGTGATAAATATGGATCTCTTAGCATTTTTCTACATGTAGACATCCAGTTAGACCAGCACCATTTATTGAAGATGCTATCTTTTTTCCATTGTATGGTTTTAGCTTCTTTGTCAAAGATCAAGTATGCGGGGGTTATTTCTGGGTCTTCTATTCGGTTTCATTGATCCACCTTTCTGTTTCTTCGACAATATCATGCAGTTTTTATTAATATTGCTTTGTAGTACAGCTTGAGATCAAAGATGGAGATACTTCCACATGATGTGTTATTGTACAGGATCATTTTGGCAATTCTGGGTTTTTTGTTTTTCCACATAAAATTAAGAATTTTCTTTCAAGGTCTGTAAATAATTGTGTTGGTGTTTTGATGGAATTGCATTGAATCGGTAAATTGCTTTTAACAGGATGGCCATTTTCACTATGTTAATCCTACCAATCCATGAGCATGGGAGATCTTTCCATCTTCTGATATCTTCTTCAATTTCTTTCTTCAAAGACTTGAAGTTTTCTTTTAGACAAGGTCTTTCACTTGCTTGGTTAGTCACACCAAGGTACTTTACGTTATTTGTGGCTATTTGTGAAGGGTGTAGTTTCCTTAATTTCTTTGTCAGTCATTTTGTCTTTTGTATACAGGAGGGCTAATGATTTTTTGGAGTTGATTTTGTATTCAGCCACATTGCTGAAGGTGTTTATGAGCTGAAGGAATTTTTTCTCTGAATTTGTGATGTCACTTATGTGTACTACCATATCATATGCAAATAGTGATACTTTGACTTCTTCCTTTCCGATTTGTATCCCCTTGATCTCCTTTAGTTTTCTTATTGCTCTAGCTAGGACATCAAGTACTACGTTGAAGAGATAGGGAGCCAGTGGGCAGCCTTGCCTTGTCCCTGGTATCAGTGGGATTGATTTAAATTTCTCTCCATTTATTTTGACGCTGGCTATACATTTGATATATATTATTTTCGCTATGTTTAGGTATGTGCCTTGTATCCATGATCTCTCCAAGACTTTAAACATGAATGGGTGTTGGATTTTGTCAAATGCTTTTTGGCATCTAAGGAGATGATCATATTGTTTTTCTTCTTCAGTTTGTTTATATAGTATATTACATTGATGGATTTCCACATATTGAACCACCCTGCATGCCTGGGATGAAGCCTACTGGGTCATGGTGGATGATATCTTTTATGCGTTCTTGGATGCCATTTGCAAGTTTTTTATTGAGTATTTTTGCATCAATGTTCATAAGATAGATAGGTCTGAAGCTCTCTTTTTTTTTGTTGGGTATTTGTCTGGTTTAGGTATCAAGGTAACTGTAGCTTCATAGAATGAGTTTGGTAATTTTCCTTCTGTTTCTCTTTTGTGGAATAGTTTGGAGAGAATTTATGTTAGCTCTCCTTTGAAGGTCTGGTAGAATTCTGCACTAAAATCATCTGGCCCTGTGTTTTTTTTGGAAGGGAGACTTTTGATGACTGCTTCTATTTCCTTACAGGAGATAGGACTATTCAATCTATTTACCTGATCTTGATTTAATTTTGGTAGATATGATCTATCAAGAAATTTTGTGGCATATAGGCTTGTAGTAAGACCTAATGATTGCTTAGATTTCCTCAGTGTCTGTTGTTACGTCCCCCTTTTCATTTCACATTTTGCTGATTTGGATAGTTTCTCTCTGTCTTTTAGTTAGTTTGGCTCAGGGTTTATCTATCTTGTTGATTTTCTCAAAGAACTAGCTCTTGGTCTCATTGATTCTTTGAATTGCTTTCTTTGTTTCGAATTCATTGATTTCAGCTCTGAGTTTGATTATTTCCAAATGTCTACTCCTCTTGGGTGTGTCTGCTCCCCCCGCCCCCCAGGGCTTTTATGTGTGCCATTAAGTTGCTTGTATAAGATGTTTTCAACTTCTTTCAGGAGGCTCTTAGTGCTATGAACTTTCCTTTTAGCACTACTTTCATTGTGTCCCATAAGTTTGGGTAAGTTGTGCCTTCATTTTCATTGAATTTAAGGAAGTTTCTAATTTCTTTTTCATTTCTTCCCTAACCAAGCTGTCATTGAGTAGAGAGCTGTTTAGTTTTCATGTGTATGTAGGCTTTCTGTTATTTCTGTTGTTGTTGTTGTTGTAGTTTTAGTCCATGGTGGTCAGATAGGATACAAGGGATTACTTCAATCTTTCTGAATTTGTTGAGGCTTGCTTTGTGTCCACCCACATGGTCAATTTTTGAGAAGGTTTCATTAGGTGCTGAAAAGCAAGAATACTCTTTTGAGTTTGGGTTTAATGTTCTGTAGACATCTATTAGGTCCATATGATTTAGGGCCTCTGTAAGTGTCATTATTTCCCTATTTAGCTTCTGTGTAGATGATCTGTCCCTTGGTGATAGTAGAGTGTTGAAGTTTCCCACTATTAAGGTGTTGGGATTGATGTGTGATTTAAGCTTTAATAATATTTCATTTACAAATGCAGGTGCTCTTGTGTTTGGGGCATAGATGTTCAGGATTGTGATGTCTTCCTGGTGGATTTTTTTCCTTAATGAGAATGAAGTGCCCCTCCTCCTCTTTTTTGATTTTGTTTGAAAGTCTATTTTATTGGATATTAGGATAGCTGCTGCAGCTTGTTTTCTGGGTCAGTTTGGTTGAAAAACATTTTTCCAGCCCTTTATTCTGAGGTAGCGTTTATCTTTGGTGCAGAGCTATGTTTCTTGGATGCAGCAGAATATTGGGTCCTGTTTTCCTCAACCATTGTTAGTCTGTATATTTTTATTGGAAAGTTGAGTCCATTGATGTTGATAGATAATAGTAACCAATGAATGTTATTTCCTTTTATTGTGGAGTTTGTGGTGTTACTGTGGTTCAATGCTTGTTTCTTCTAATTTTTTGTTGTGAAATTATCTGTATCCTGTGTTTTCTTGGGTGTAGTTAATTTTGTTGGATTGTAGTTTTCCTTCTGGTATCTTCTGTAGGGCTGGTTTGCTGTGTAGATATTGTTTAAGTTTAGTTTGGTGATGGAATATTTTGTTTTCTCCATCTATGTTGATTGAAAGTTTTACTGGGTAGTACAGGTTGGCATCTGTGGTCCCTTAGAGTCTGCATAACATCTGCCCAGGCCCTTCTGGCTTTCATAGTTTCTGTTGAGAAGTCTGGTATGATTCTTGTTACTTGGCCTTTTTTCCTTGCCTATTTTAATATTTTTCTTTGTTTTGTAGAGTTAGTGTTTTGACTATGATGTGAAGTAAGGAGTTTCTTTTCTGGTCTAGTCTATTTGGTGTTCTGTAGGCCTCTTGTATGTTTATGGACATCTCTTTTTTTAGGTTGGGAAAATTTTCTTCTATGATTTTCTTGAAAATATTTTCTGGACCTTGGAGCCTGGAATCTTCTTTTTTGTCTACTCCTAATAATCTTAGATTTAGTCTTTTCATGGCATCCTTGATTTCTTGTATGTTTTGTCTTTGGTACTTTTCCAGTTTTACTTTTTCTTTGAGCGATTTATTAATTTCTGCTAGTATATCTTCAGCACCTGAGATTCACTCTTTCATCTTTTGTATTCTATTGGTGATGCTTAGTTTTGTGGTTCTTGATCTTTTCTCTAAGTTCTCCAGCTTCAGGGTTTTCTCTGTTTGTGTTTTCTTTATTAGTTCTAATTCTGTTTTCATGTCTTGCACCATTTCCTTTACCTGTTTGAATATGAATTCCTGTCTTTCCATGATGGCTTCTATTTTTTTTTTGTTCATTTCCTCTCAATATGCCACCAATTGTGCCTCTACCCATGTTTCTGTTTGGCTGTATTTGCCTGTATTTCTTTGAGAGCTTTGTTTGTTTCCTCTTTATGTGCCTCTAATAACTGGATAAGCATAGCTTTAAAATCATTTTCCTGTGTTTCTGATGAATTAAAATATCCATTGATTTTGGGGTTTTCTGGTGAAGCCATGATATCCAGACTTTTGTTGGATATGTTCTTATATTGACCTCCAGCCATCTGCTTATCTATAACCTTTGTTGTTTGTTCCTGGAGTCTATACTTCAGACTGGGTCTTTCTCTGGTGTCTGGCGTATTCCTCAGGGAAGATGAGAGAGGTCTACCAGTTTGTGAGTGTGTGTTGGTGTTTCAGCTGTAGCTATGGGAGGAAGGTAGCAGTACAGTTGCACAAGTGATGGCGAGCAAGATTGGGCATGTGTGTGGGTTGTGCCTTGAAGGACAGGATGCTAGAGAGTGTAAAATGTGGGGCTTAAGCACAGGAGGGGTTGTAGGTGCTAGTGCTGTTCACGGGCACAATGTCTGTGAGCAGGTGCCCTAAATACCTCAGTGGCTTACAGACCTCTCATTCTGTCTTCCTGGTATTCAGGTCTGTCTTGGCTTCAGGAGTTGTTTGCCTTGGCTCTGCTGGCAGACCCACAGAACAGGGGCTTCAATATTGAGAATGCTGTCCCAAGAATCCCTGTGTTGTCCACAGTGGGGCTGTGGGTGGGAGGGATCTGATGTCTGTCTGCTAGTGTAGAGCCAGCCTGGATCTGGGGTTCTGCATGCACTCACTGAATGTACACTCACTTTCAAGCAGGCCGAATCAGAAAGCAGAGGTGTTCTGCCTATTCTCTACTGTCAAATTTTGTCCTCCAGGGGCAAATGCCAGTGTAGGAGGTCTGTCAGTTCAGTGGTGCTGCAGCTGCAGAACTGGGAGGCTGGTATAGTTGCCTGCTGGGAGTCCCACGTCAGCCACAGAACTGGGAGGCCACTGGCACAGATGCCTGCTGGGAGGCCTTGGGGAGCCCACACAGCTTCCTGCAGACCCTTACAGCAGACAGCCTACCCCTGAAAAACTGGAAGGCCATCTCTGCTGTCAGCTACCGAACAGGGAGTTCTATAGTAGGAGCAGCTGGCACTGTGGACCACTTCTGCCAAGGAAGGAGGCCTGTCAAGGGGAAGTGCAGGGGGTTTGAATATTCACCACTCTCAGTCCCTGGAGATGCCCGTGGGTGACATGGATCCAAATGATCTCAGCTCACAGGTTATGCCCTCTCGCCAAGGAAGCCTCAATGTCAACGTTCTGGCTTTAGCTGCCCCTCCACTCACCAATCTCAGAGTTTCCAGTCCTCTGCCCCTTAGATGCGTCGTGCACTGGTCACTGCCATCTTGGATCCCTGAACTAAATCTTTTTCAGATCACTGACCAACGTTTTCAGAAGACCTCTCAATTGTAATCTTTATAAGTTTTGATGGTATACACAACTTTTTATTTTTTGTGGAAATATAACAAAACAAACAAAACTGCATCTCTAATGCAAAACTGTTACAAGTTTCCATTCTAATGCTGACACATCCTTATAGTTTATAGCCTGATTTAATTTCACAGTTTTTTCTACAACTCAATGTCTCTCAGTTGCTGCTGTCCTTTTTTCATTAACATTCATAAAATTTAGAGTTAACAAAGTAATACATAGTCTAACTTTGGGCGTCTTTACTCTTCCTTTTGGTTTTTTCAGCATTTCTTTTTGAGTGCTATTAGATCTTTCTATAACTTCTTGTCCTGTAGGATTGTGTGGTATACCCCATAATATGCTTTACCTTATAATAGGCAAAGAATCATTTCATGTTAATGGAGACATACGCAGGGGCACTACAGTCTTAATTTGTGCAGCTATCCCCATATGAGCCATTACTTACAATAAATGTGTAATTAAAGAATCAGCTTTTCAGAGCTCAAAGCAGTTACCCATTGAAACCCTGAATATGTATCAATTGTATGGTGTACAAACTTTAGTTTTTCAAACTGTGCAAAATGGAACCCATCCATCTGCCATATTTCATTTCTTTTGATACCACTAGGGTTACTTCTGGCAGGTAATGACGTTTGTTTATACAGGGAACAAGTAGGACATTTTCTTATAATGGCCTTGGCTTGTTCCCAAGTAATAGAAAACTTTTTCTTCAAACCTTTACTATTACTATGGTATTTTCATGAAAATTTGAGGCTTCTAACACATTTCCTATTAATAAATTGCCCAATTTCTTCATTTCTTTGTGCCAATGGACTCGGCAAATCTGTTTGACACTGAATATAGGTAATATACAATGGATAGTTTCTATTTCTGATTGCCTTCTACAATTGCAAAAGTAACAAGGTTAATTCTAAATTATCAGGAATAAATTCAGCAGTTTCTACATGCAAAACAATTCACATCTGGGTGCCACTTGTAGCCCTAACCCTAAGAGAGAAAAAAGAATAAGGAGGCAAAGTTATCATTAGACTCCTTCTTGTTGGTTAGGGAATGGAGTTCCTTGGAGGCAAATTTTATCTTCTTCATCAAGATATCTCCAACCAGCATTGCAGCTATCCAGGAAACAGCAAACTGTTTTCAACTGGCAAAACCACACCCCTGCCAGATCATGAGACAAAGTATACTTAGCTGTTGCAGTCAATCTGAAGCAGTCCCATAATCCAAACCTGGGATTAAAACAAAAACATACTCACATCACATTTCTCTGTTTTTAAAGAAAACAAATTCTCACTACACACAGCGTCATATCTCTGTCTTGTTCTTGCTCCCTTGGCTCAACTTTAGCAGAAAAATGTTATGAAAATCCTTGGGTTTGAAATTTTGGTTCCTTATTCATAGTATTCTCTAAGCTAGAAAAGTATTTTTGCAGATTTCATTAAATTTCTTTATTTTTGAATTCAATATATGCCATTTCTACCCCAAAGATTCCTGAGCAACCCAGTGTTAGACATGATTTTTTTCAGCCCATAGTCTAAATTCTATTAGTGGTTATCTATCTATCTACCAATCTATCCATCTCTGCTCTATGTTTTCATGTAAATACATTCCTAATAACTATTTTGGAAAATACTAGTATATTTGTGTGTAATAATATATTCTATAAATACGTGTGTGCTTAAAACATCAGTTTCAATATGAAATAACACATTGCTTTTAATGGGAAGTTCACACATTTCCCATTTTTATCTCAAAGAACTTAGCACAGTGCCCTCAATGTAGTTAGTATTATAAAAAAAATAAAAATTAGATGAATTGAACTGTCCTGAGAACTTACAGTACAGGAAATGCAATTTTATTATAGGGTGCATACTGCTTGGCTGAAGAAATAGCCTTAGATTGTGAAACCAATAGCCAGGAAAATGAAGCATAGTGGGTACATAGTTCATTATGTTAATTACATCAGGTCATATGTTATAATGTGTTTATATATGTGCTTATAAGCATATATTCTCATATGTTTAAAATGTCCTAGTTTAAGAACTCACTTAATTCTCAGAAATGATTCTGTGATATTGCATGAAGCTTAGACAGTTGAGGGCTACAGTGTTAATCAACATCCCTGTTCTAACACCAAGAAGTCCTGCTCAGGTCTTTGCAACCTAACTACTACACATGACATCAGGAAGATCCAGAGCCTTCTGCCTGGAAGTCAAGCAATTAAATCAACATTGGTTGTCTCTGATTGCCAGTTCTATATTGGTCACCCCTGTGCTGTAGCTGGATAATTTTAGATAGTCTATAAAAAGCATACTAGCAACTTCCAAAGCTTCTTCTCACTTTTGGTGTTGGGAAGAATAATGATTTAAGCTTCCTTTAATAACTTATCCTTGAGATAATTTAAAGTTAACATCCTTTTAACATTTTTTCTTGACAATTTATTCATTACATATCCTGATTGAAGCCCACTCCCTCATCTCCCCCAGTCCCACCCTCCCTCCCTCTTCCCCTCATCTTAACAGAAAGTTTTTATAGCAAGTGGATTAGAAGCTTGAGGATTCTTCTCTGCAAAACTGAGGTAAGGGGAAGGCTGCATGATAGAGCCATTTCTCTGGGAAGATTATCAAGTATGAAAGAGAAGGGGGATGTAAGCCATCAAAAAGAAAACCTACCTATAGGAAAATTTTCAAAAGTTATTCCTACTACATGCTGACTTCTCAGGGAGTGATGAATGGAGAGAAAACACCATCATGCTAATAATTTGTTTTTCTGTAACAAATGCCAGTGGAGAAGCTATTGGTAAGGTTAAAAAATCATTGAGTGAACATTTTACCATTTGACTAATTATTGCAGACCCAAGCCCAAATGCATATCGAGTGAACACCAGCATTTGGTGAGTCCACAGTTGGCATGGAGAATGTCTTTGCTTAGGCATAATATTGCCATTTGAAGCTAAGTGCACTATGGATAGCTTCTCTTCTGACTACAGCAGGGAGGTAATTTTCCTTTTCACTGTGTGCCTTTAGAGCCTGAAAACTCACATTAAGTTGAAGCTGGGCTATTCTCAATCAATGTGTTACTGAAGGATGGCTTCACTGCACTCTATTTTTCTCTAGATCATTTCCTGTGTTCATTTATGAGCCTGAACGTATCTACGTAAAGCACTTAAAAATAGTCTCCTTTTTTGCTTGCTGCACATTGTAGAAGAGTTGGAGTCATCACTGAATGACGTTTCCTGTGCACCCATCTCATCTCTATATAGCACAGATAATAATGGCTTATGTTAAAGGATATGAATCAGTTACCTGCTGAGAGGACTTTATATGTACAACACAGAAGCCGAGAAACACTCAGAGTGAACCAGTCTTCATGATAGAGTTAAATAAAAAGCTTGATGTTCAGAACTTCACTAAGGCACATATTTTATTAACTATGATTTTCATAAAGTGCACTGGAACTAAGCAGATTAGTTTTATAGTCTAAAATAAAATTGTGCGTCATTTGCTCATCATCTTCCCTCAGTCTTCAGCCTCCACAAACTAACATTTTACTCGTTTCTGAGTTAACTCTTCTACTCCTCATATAGGCCAGATCATACAGTATTGGTCTTTATGTTCCTTGCTTATTTCAATTACTATAATGTCTTCCAGTTTCATTTATCCACCTGAAAATGTTCGTATTATATGCATTTCAAATTTGCTAAAATAGTTGCAGTGTTCTCCCCAGAAGACCAACTACAGCCAGAAAAACACAGGAAACAAATAATCCCACTACAGCAAAACCAAAAGAAGGGAATTGCATACACTCTAACACCACCAACATCAAAATAACAGGAAATAACAACAGCTGGTCATTAATATATCTCAACATCAAAGGCATCAACTCTCCAATAAAAAGGCACAGGTTAACAGAATGGATATGGAAACAGGACCCATCTTTTTGATGTATACAAGAACCATACCTCAGCAATAAAGATAGACATTTCCTTAGAGTAGAGGGCTGGAAAAAGGTTTCCCAAGCAAATGGACCCAAGAAACCAAGCTGGAGTAGCCATTCTACAGTTTAATAAAAAAAAAAAACTTTAAACCTAAATTAATCAAAAGAGATGGAGAAGGACACTTTCATACTCATCAAAGGGAAAATTTACCAAGTCATCTCAGTTCTGATCATCTATGCCCCAAATGCAAGGGCACCCTCACTCATAAAACAAAACAAAACAAAACAAACAAACAAACAAAAAAACATTACTAAAGCTTAAATCGCACATCAAATCCCACATGCTAGTCTTGGAAGGCTTCAAAACCCCATCTCTCCAATGGAAAGAACATCAAAACAGAAATAAATAGAGAAATGAAGAAACTAAGACACATTATGAATCAAATGGACCTAACATATAACTACAGAACCTTTCACCCAAACACAAGAGAATAACCTTCTTCTCAGCACCTTATGGAACCTTCTCCAAAACTGAGAATATACTAGGTCAAAAAGCAAGGATCAGCAGATATAAAAAGACTGAAATAACCCTGCATCTTATCAGACCACCATGGATTAAAGCTAGAAATCAACAACAACAGAAATAATGGAAAGTCTAAAACTCATGGAAACTGAACAACTCCCAATTCAACAGTCACTGAGTCAAGGAAGAAATAAGGAAAGAAATTAAAGACTTTCTATTATTCAAAGGAAAGGAAGGCACAACATACCCAAACTTATGGGGCACAGTGAAAGCAGTGCTAAGAGAAAAGTTCATACATAGGACTAAGTGCCTTCATAAAGAAATTGGAGAGATCTCATACTAGTAACTTAGCAGCACCCCTGAAAGTTCTAGAATAGAAGGAAGCAAACACACCAAAAAGAAGTAGATGACAGGAAATAATGAAACTCAGAGCTGAAATCAATAAATTGGAAACAAAGAGTATAATACAGATAATCAACAAAACCAAGAGCTGGTTCTTTGAGAAAATCAACAAGATAGACAAACCCTTAGCCAAACTAATTAAAAGACAGAGGGAAAGTATCCAAATCAGCAAAATCAGAAATGAAAAGGGGGACATAACAACAGACACTGAGGAAATCCAAGCAATCATTAGGTCTTACTACAAAAGCCTATCTGCCATAAAATTTGAAAATCTAAATGAAATGGACAATTTCCTTGATAGATTCCATCTACCAAAATTAAATCAAGATCCAGTAAACAGTTTAAACAGTCGTATAATCCCTAAGGAAATAAAAGCAGTCATCAAAAGTCTCCCAACCAAAAAAGGCCCAGGTCCCCATGGTTTTAGCACAGAATTCTAGCAGACATTCAAAGAAGACCTAATACCAATACTTCTCAAACTATTCCACAAAATAGAAACTGAAGGAACATTGCCAAATTTATTCTATGAAGCCACAGTCACCCTGATACCTAAACCAAACAAAGACTCAATAAAGAAAGAATTTCAGACCAATTTCACTAATGAACATCGATGCAAAAATGTTCAATAAAATACTTGCAAATTGATTCCAAGAACGCATGAAATATATCATCCACCATGATCAAGTTGGCCTAATCCCAGGCACACAGGGATGGTTCAACATACGACAATCTACCAACATAATCCACTATATAAACAAACTCAAGGGGAAAAAAATATCACAGGATCATCTCATTAGATGCAGAAAAACCCTTTGACAAAATCCAGTGTCCCTTCATGATGACAGTCTTGGAGAGATCAGGGATACAAGACCCATATCTAAACATAATAAAGGCTCTCTACAGCAAGACAGTTGCCAACATCAAATTAAATGGAGAGAAACTCAAAGCAATTCCACTAAAATCAGGGACAAGACAAGGCTGTCCACTCTCTCTATAACTCTTCAATATAGTACTTTAAGTTCTAGCTACAGCAATAAGATAGATAAAGGAGATCAAAGACATACAAACTGGGAAGGAAGAAGTCAAAGTACAGATGATATGATAGTGCACATAAGCAACCCCAACAATTCCACCAGGTAACTCCTACAGCTGATAAACAGCCTCAGAAAAGTGGCTGTATACAAAATTAAATTTAAAATACACAGATGAGAAATGAGCAGAGATAGAAATTAGGGAAACTCTGATGAGATAGAAATTAGGGAAACAAAAGCAATAATTAATATAAAATATCTTGGTATAACTCTAACCAAGAAAGTAAAAGACCTGTATGACAAAAACTTCACATCTCTGAAGAAAGAAATAGAGGAAGATATCAGAAGATGGAAAGACATCCCATGCTAATGGATTAGTAGGATTAACATAGTAAAAATGGCCATCTTACCAAAGGGAATCTACAGAGTCAATGCAATCCCCATCAAAACACAAACACAGTTCTTTATTGACCTTGAAATAACAATTCTAAACTTCATATGGAAAAACAAAAAACCCAGAATAGCTAAAACAATCTTATACAATAAAAGAACTCCTGGTGGTATGTCCTTCCCTGACTTCAAGCTACACAACAGAGAAATACTAATAAAAACAGCATGGTACTGGCCAAAAAATAGACTAGTTGATCAATAAAATCAAATCAAAGACCCATAAATTAACCCACACACCTATGGACACTTGTTTTTTGACAAAGGAGCCAAAATCATACAATGGAAAAAAAAGACAGCATCTTCAACAAATTCTGCTGGTCTAATTGGATGTCCACATGTAGAAAAATGCAAATATATACATATTTATCTCCCTGCACAAATCTCAAATCCAAGTGGATCAAAGACTTCAATATAATACCAGATACACCAAATCTATTAGAAGAGAGAGGTTGTAAGACCTTTGAACTCATTGGCACAGAAGGCAACTTCCTTAACAGAACACTAGCAGCTCAGGCTCTCAGATCAACAATTAATAAATGGGACTCTTGAAACTGAAAATCTTCTGTAAGGCAAAGGGCACTGTCAATAGAACAAAAAGATAATCTACAGATTGGGGAAAGATCTTTACCAATACTACATCCAACAAAGGGCTAATACTCAAAATATATAATGAACTCAAGAAACCAAACACCAATAAACAAAATAACACAATTAAAAAAAATGGGGCACAGAACTAAACAGAAAATTTTCAAGAAAGATTTTTGAATGAGCTGAGAAGCGCTTAAAGAAATGCCCAACTTCCTTAGTTATCATCAGGGAGATGCAAATCAAAACAACTGAGATTCCATCTCACACCAGTCAGAATGGCTAAGATCAAAATTTAAACTGATAGCAGATGCCGGCGAGAGTGTAGAGAAAGCGGAATACTCCCTTGCTGAGGGTGTGTAAAATTGTACAACCACTTAGGAAATCAATCTGGCACTTTCTTAGATAATTGGGAATAACTTTAGCTCAATACCCAGCTATACCTCTCCTGGGTATATACCCAAAAGACGCTCTCTAAGGATGGAAACAACCTAGATGTCTCTCAACCGAAAAATGGATAAAGAAATTGTAATACATTTACACAATGAAATACTACTCAGCTATGAAAATCAAAGAAATCATGAAATTTGCAGGCAATTGATGGAACTAGAAGAGATCATCCTGGGAGAGGTAACTCAGATCCAGAAAGATACATGGATAAGAGGATTTTAGCCATATAGTATAAAATAAACTTACTACGAGGCATAGACCCAAATAAGATAAGTAATAAGGAAGACCCAAGTGAGGATGCATAAATATCACTTGGAACGGGAGGTAGAATAGACAGAGGTAGTGGCTGAAGAGAGGGAACAAGGTAGGAGATGGGACACAGAGAGTTAAGCGGATGAGATCAGACTTAAGGAGAGCAAGGGCAAGAGGACAGAAGGCCTGTAGAGAAAAGAGAAACTGAAGGTGGGGAC
The DNA here is from genome assembly GCA_028658305.1 of Pachyuromys duprasi. Taxonomy (NCBI): domain Eukaryota; kingdom Metazoa; phylum Chordata; class Mammalia; order Rodentia; family Muridae; genus Pachyuromys; species Pachyuromys duprasi. The sequence continues at coordinate 45,667,103 of CM053751.1, forward strand.
ATCTCTGTGACAAGCTGGAGACCTAAGTCAGGATAGATTCCTGGGAGGATATGAGGGGGAGTCAAGCAGAGACCACAGAGACTGAAGAGGACATCTTCTAACTATACTCGTAAAGGATGGAGAACACTAACCCACCCAGGAAAACGTCTATCCAAAATTTACTCTGCCTATGAGGGGTTCAGGGATAAAGATAGAGCATAGATTGGGGGAATGTCTTACCGATGCCTGGCCCAACTAGAGACCAACTCCTGACACTATGAATGTTACTCTGCCAAGACTGTAGACAGGAGTCTGTCAGAATTGTCCTCTGAGAGGCTCTACACAGTAGCACTTCAAAACATACACTGTGACTCACAGCCATACATCGGTCAATGCTTAGGGAGTCTTGGGAAATCATGGAAGGAAAGAGAAAAGCACCCGAAAGTGACAGGAGCTCCACAAGAAAAACAACAGAGCCGAGGTGTTTGCTGAGACTGAAGCATCAGCCAAGGCCCATGCGAGAACTGGACCTAAGCCTCCTACAAAGACACATCAGAAGGGCAGCTTAGGCTTCAAGTGGGTCCTCTAGTAAGGGAAGTGTCTGCATCAGACATGGACTCAGTTGCTAGCTTTTAGATCACTTTCCCCTGGCTCGACTGCGTTGCCAGGCCAAAGGGAAAGAGGACACATTCAGTCCTGATGCAACCTGGCGAGCTAGTGGATGGAAAAGGGACCCTCCCTTTTCTGAAGAAAAGCAGAGGGGATGGGCAGAGAGAGAAAGAGGGTGGGACTGGAGTGGGAGGAGGGAAGGGGCTACGAGGATGTAAAGTGAATAAAGTAAATAAATGAGAAAAATAAATAAAATTTAAAAACCCAAGATACTATGTTCTTTTTTCTCCATTAATTTATTTATATTATCACTTTACAGCCTGATCGCAGTCCCCTCCCTCCTGTTCTCCCAGTCCAACCCTCAGCTTCTCTCCTCCTGTTTTCCCTTGCCCTTCTTCTCAAAGAAGGGGGGCAGGGCAAGAAGTACCAACCTACCCTGATACATCAAGTCCCAGCAGGACTAAGTGCATCCTCTCTCAATGAGACCAGACAAGGCAGCCCAGCTAGGGGAAGAGGATCCAAAGGCAGGCAACAGGGTTAGAGACAGCCCCTACACTCATTGTTAGCAACTCACATTATGACCAAGCTGCACATCTGTTACAAAGGTCTGGGAAAGATATGTCCAGCCTATGCATGCCTTTGGTTGGTGGTTCAGTCTCTGTGAGCCCCCATGAGCCCAGGTTAGTTTACTCTGTAAGTCTTCTTGTGGTGTCCTTGATCCTTCCAGCTCCCTCAATTCTTCCCCCGACTCTTCTACAAGACTCCCTGAGTTTTTTCCTATTGTTTGGCTGTGGACTTCTGCATTTGTTTCCATGAGCATCTAGATGAAGTCTGTTTGAAGACAGTTATACTAGGTTCCTGTCTGCCAGCATAGCAGAGTATCATTAATAGTGTCAGGAGTTGTGGCTTTCTCTCATGCGATGGGTCTCAAGTTGGACAGGTCATTGGTTTGCCATTCCCTCATTCTCTGCTCCATCTTTATTCCTATACTTCATGTAGGCAAGACTAATTTTGGGTTGAAGGTTTTATGGGTGGGTTGGTGTTCCTCTACCTCCACTGGAAGGTACCTCCACCTCCACCTGGCTAAGGGAGGGGCAACTTCAGGCTCCTTAAACCCTCTGCTAGAAGTCTCAGGTACGGTCTCCTCTATATGCCCCTTGGAGTCTCTCCTGTCCAGATTTCCATTCTCTCCCCTAGAGCTCCCCTCACACCATTCTCAATTTTTTGAGAAACCTCCAAATTGATTTCCAAAGTGGTTGTACAAGTTTGCACTCCCACAAGCAATGGAGTAATGTGCTCCTTGCTCCACATCCTCACCAGCATGTGCTGTCACTTGATTTTTTTGACCTTAGCCAGTACTGATTGGTGTAAGATTTCCATCTCAGAGTAGTTTTGATTTACATTTTCCTGATGACTAAGGATGTTGAACATTTCTGTAAGTGCTTCTCAACCATTAAGATTCCTCTGTTAAGAAATTTCTTGTTAGTGCTGTACCCCATTTGGGAGTTTATTTTGCTGGTTGTTATTTAATTGATTTAGTTCTTTATATATTTTGCATATTAGCCTCTTGTCTGATGTAGAATTGGTGAAGATTGTTTCTCATTCTGTAGGCTGCCATTTTGTTCTATTGACAGTGTCTGTTGCCTTACAGAAGCTTTTCAGTTTCATGAGGTCCCAATTATTAATTGTTGATCTTAGAGTCCCAACTATTGGTGTTCTGTTCAGAAAGTTGTCTCCTGTACCAATGAATTCAAGGCTACTTTTCAGTTTCTCTTCTATTAGATTCAGTCTATCCAGTTTTATGTTTAAATCTTTGATCCACTTGGAATTGAGTTTTCTGCAGGGTGATAGCTATAGATCTACTTGCATTCTTCTACATGCAAGCATCTAGTTAGACCAGCATGATTTGTTGAAGATGTTTTCTTTTTCATTGTATGCTTTTCACTTTGTTGTAAAAAACAAAAATAAAGAAATCAAGTGTCCATAGGTGTGTGGGTTTATTTCTGGGTCTTTGATAAGAATTCCATTGATCAACCTATACATTTTTATGCCAATACCATGTGTTTTTTATTACTATTGCTCTGTAGTACAGCTTGAAATCAAGGATGGAGATATCTCCAGGAGTTCTTTGGGGTTTTTTATTTTAATTTTTCACAATTTATTTATTATATATCCAGTTGAAGCCCCATTCCCTTAACTCCTTTCAGTTGCACCTTCCCTCCCTCTTCTTCCCCTAGTCCACTGAAAGGGGGAGTTATTCTCCTTTGCCATCTGCTCATTGCTTATCAAGTCTCACCAGGAGTGCCTAGAGCCTCTTCCTCTGTGGTCTGGAACTAGAAAAGATCATCCTGAGTGAGGTAACCCAGAAACAGAAAGACAGACATGGTAAACACTCACATATAAGCAGATATTAGCTGTGTAATAGGATAACCATACTAAAATCTACAGACATAAAGAAGCTAAACATTAAGGAGAACCCTAGTGTTTAGCTTCTTTATGTCTGTAGATTTTAGTATGGTTATCCTATTATACAGCTAATATCTGCTTTTAACCCTAGGGATGCTTAAATCTCAGTCAGAAACAAGACACCAGAAGCAGTGGAAAAGAGAAGTACAGGATTGTTTTAGCTATCCTGGGTTTTTGTTTGTTTTTCCATATGAAGTTGAGAATTTCTCTTTCAAGGTCTGTAAAGAATTGTATTGGAATTTTGATGGGAATTGCATCTGTAGTTTGCTTTTGGTAAATGTAGTTTCATTTTTTACTTTGTTAATCCTTGAACATTGGAGATCTTCCCATCTTCTGATATCTTCTTCAATTTCTTCAGAGACTTTAAGTTTTTGCCATACAGGTTTTCACTTTCTTGGTTAGAATTACACCAATTTACTTTATATTATTTGAGGCTATTGTGAAGGGTGTTGTTTTCCTACTTTCTTTCTTTTCCCATTTATAGCTTGTATGAAAGAAGGCTACTGGATTTTTTTGAATTAATTTTGTATCAAGCCACTTTGCTGAAGGTATTTTTCAGCTGGAAGAGTTTCCTGGTAGAATTTTGGGATCACTTATGTATGCTATCATACCATCTATGAATAGGAATACTTTGACTTCTTCCTTTCCAAGTTTTATCCCTTTGATCTCCTTCAATTTTCTTATTGCTCTAGCTAGAATTTCAAGTACTATGTTAAATAGATACAGACAGAGTGAGCAGACTTGTCATGTCCATGATTTTAGTGGAATTGCTTTGAGTTTCTCTCCATTTAATTTGATGTTGGCTGTTGTTCGGCTATATATTGCTTTTATGGTGTTTAGGTATATGTTTTGTATTCGAAATCTTTCTAATACTTTTGACATGAAAGTGTTTTGGATTTTGTCAAATGCTTTTCAGCATCTAATGAGATAATCATGTGGTTTTTTTTCTTTCAGTTTTTATTTATTTATTTATTTATTTTGAATTTTTATTATTTACACTTTATTCACTTTGTTTCCCCCAATAAACCTCTCCCTCCTCCCCTCCCAATTCCAACTTCCTTCCCTCTTCTCCATGCATGCACCTTCCCAAGTCCACTGATAGGGGAGGTGTTCCTTTCCTTCCTTCTGATCCTAGTCTATTAGGTCTCATCAGGACTGGCTGCATTGTCTTTCTCTGTGGCCTGGTAAGGCTGCTCCCTCCTCAGAGGGAGGTGATCAAAGAGCAGGCCAATCAGTTCATATTGGAGGCAGTCCCTGTTCCCATTATTATGGAACCCACTTGGACACTGAACTGCCATGGGCTACATCTATACAGAGGTTCTAGGTTATATCCATGAATGGTACTTGGTTGGAGTATCAGTCTCAGGAAAGACCCCTGTGCTCAGATTTTGGATCTGTTGCTCTCCTTGTGGAGCTCCTGTCCTCTCCAGATCTTACTATTTCCCCCATCTTTTATAAGATTCCATTCACTGTGCCCAACAGTTGGCCATAAGTCTCAGCATCTGCTTTGATATTGTGCAGGACAGAGCCTTTCAGAGGCCCTCTGTGGCAGGCTGCTTACTTGTTTCCTGTTTTCTTCTTCTTCTGATGTCCATCTTCTTTGCCGTTCAGGATGGGGATTGAGCATTTTAGCCAGAGTCCTCCCTCTTGATTAGTTTCTTTAGGTATACAGATTTTAGTAGGTTTAGCGTGTATTATATGTCTATATGAGTGAGTATATACCTTATGTGTCTTTCTGCTTCTGGGATAACTCACTCAGGATGATCTTTTCCAGTTCCCACCATTTACCTGCAAATTTCATGATTTCCTTGTTTTTACTGCTGAGTAGTATTCCATTGTGTAGATGGACCAAAATTTCTGTATCCATTCCTCAGTTGAGGGGCATCTGGGTTGTTTCCAGCTTCTGGCTATTACAAAGAAAACTGTTACAAGCATGGTTGACAAATGTCAGTATTGTGTATTTGAGCCTCTTTTGGATATATGCCTAGGAGTGGTATAGATGGATATTGAGGAAGCACTATTCCTAGTTGTCTGAGAAAGCACCATATTGATTTCCAGAGTGGTTGTATAAGTTTACATTCCCACCAGCAGTGGAGGAGGGTTCCCCTTTCTCCACAACCTCTCCAGCATGTGTTGTCACTTGAGTTTTTGATCTTGGCTGTTCTGATGGGTGTAAGGTGAAATCTCAGGGTCATTTTGATTTGTATTTCCCTGATGGCTAAGGACGTTGAGCATTTCTTTAAGTGTTTCTCTGCCATTTGATATTCCTTTATCGAGAGTTCTCTGTTTAGCTCTGTATCCCATTTTTTAATTGGATTACGCGATTTGTTGCTTTTCAACTTCTGTAGTTCTTTATATATACAAAATATTAGCCCTCTGTCAGATAGAGAGTTGGTGAAGATTCTTTCCCAGTCTATACACTGTCGGTTTGTTTTGATGACAGTGTCCTTTGCTTTACAGAAGATTTTCAGTTTCATGTATTGATTGTTGCTCTTAGAGCCTGTGCTGTTGGTGTTCTGTTCAGGAAGTTGTCTCTTGTACCAATGAGTTCAAGGATCTTCCCCACTTTTTCTTCTAACTGATTTAATGTGTCTGGTTTTGTGTTGAGGTCTTTGATCCACTTGGACTTTAGTTTTGTGCAGGGTGATGAGTATGGATCTATTTGCCTTTTTCTACATGTAGGCATCCAGTTAAACCAGGACCATTTGTTGAAGATGCTATCTTTTTTTCTATTGTATGGTTTGGCATCTTTGTCAAAAATCAGGTGTCCATAAGTGTGTGGATTTATTTCAGGGTCTTCTATTTGGTTCCATTGATCCACCATTCTGTTTCTATGCCAGTACCGTGCAGTTTTTATTACTGTTGCTCCATAGTACAGCTTGAGACCAGGGGTGGAGATACCTCCAGAAGATCTTTTATTGTAGGGGATTGTTTTAGCAATTCTGGGTTTCTTGTTATTCCATATGAACTTGAGGATTTTTCTTTCTAGGTCTGTAAAGACTTGTGTTGGTAATTTGATGGGAATTGCATTGAATCTGTAGATTGCTTTTGGTAAGGTGGCCATTTTTACTATGTTAATCCTGGCAAGCCATGAACATAGGAGAGCTTTCTAATCTTCTGATATCTTACTCTATTTCTTTCTTCAGAGACTTGAAATTTTCATACAAGTCTTTGACTTCCTTGCTTAGGGTCACACCAAGGTACTTTATGTCTTTTGTGGTTATTGTGAAGGGTATTGTTTCCCTAATTTCTTTCTCAGCCCCTTTGTGTTTTGTATATAGGAAGGCTACTGATTTTTTTTTTTTAGTTAATTTTGTATGTGGCCACTTTGCTGAAGGTGTTTATCAGCTGTAGGAATTCCCTGGTAGAATTTTTGGGGTCACTCAGGTATACTATCATACCATGTGCAAATAGTGATACTTTGACTTCTTCCTTTCCGATTTCTATCCCCTTGATCTCCTTCAATTGTCTTATTGCTCTAGCAAGGACTTCTAGAACTATGTTGAAGAGATATGGAGAGAGTGAGCAGCCTTGTCTTGTTCCTGATTTTGGTGGGATTGCTTTAAATTTCTCTCCATTTAGTTTGATGTTGGCTATAGGCTTGCTGTATATTGCCTTTACTATGTTTAAATACGTGCCTTCTATCTCTGATCTCTCCAAGACTTTAAACATGAATAGATGTTGGATTATATCAAATGTTTTTTCAGCATCTAAGGAGATTATCATGTGTTTTTTTTCTTTCAGTTTGTTAACATGGTGGATAACATTGATGGATTTCCATATGTTCAACCACCCCTGCATACCTGGGATGAAGCCTACTTGGTCATAGTGGATGTTATCTTTGATGTGTTCTTGTATTCAGTTTGCGAGTGAGTATTTTGTTGAGTTGCATCAATGTTCATAAGGGAGATTGGCCTGAAATTCTCTTTCTTTGTTGGGTCTTTGTGAGGTTTAGGTACCAAGGAGACTGTGGCTTCATAGAATGAGTTTGGTAATGTTCCTTCTGTTGCTATTTTGTGGGACAGTTTGAAGAGAACTGGAGTTAGCTCTTCTTTGAAGGTCTGGTAGAATTCTGCGCTGAAACCATCTGGTCCTGGACTGTTTTTTTGGATGGGAGCCATTTGATGACTGCTTCTATTTCCGTAGGGGATATAAGACTAATTAATTGATTTACCTGGTCTTGATTCAGCTTTGGTAAGTGGAATCGATCAGGTAAATTGTACATTTTATTTAGATTTTCAAATTTTGTGGCATATAGACTTTTGAAGTGTGTCCTTATGATTGTTTGGATTTCCTCAGTGTCTGTAGTTATGTCCCCCTTTTCATTTCTGATTTCGTTGATTTGGATGGTGTCCCTCTGCCTTTTAGTTAGCTTGGTTAAGGGTTTGTCTATCTTCTTGATTTTCTCAAAGAACTAGCTCTTGGTCTCATTGATTCTTTGAATTGTTTTATTTGTTTCTAATTGATTGATTTTAGCCCTGAGTTTGATTATTTCCAGCAGTCTACTCTTTTTTTGGTGTGTCTGCTTCTCTTTTTTTCTAGGGCTTTTAGGTGATCAATTAAGTTGCTTGAATGAGATGTCTCAAATTTCTTCTTGAAGGCACTTAGTGCTATGAACTTTCCTCTTAGCACTGCTTTCATTGTATCCCATACGTTTTGGTATGTTTAGTCTTAATTTTCATTGAATTTTAAGAAGACTTTAATTTCTTTCTTTCTTTCTTCCCTGACCCAGCTGTCATTTAGTAGTAAGTTGTTCAGTTTCCATGTGTATGTAGGCTTTTTGCTATTTCTGTTGTTGTTGAGGTCCATCTTTAGTCCATGGTTATCAGATAGGACACAAGGGATTATTTCAATATTCTTGTATCTGTTTAGGCTTGCTTTGTGACCAACCATATGGGCTATTTTGGAAAAGGTTCCATGAGGTGCTGAGAAGGTAAATTCTTTTGTGTTTGGGTGTAAGGTTCTGTAAATGTCTGTTTGATCCATTTGATTCATGACCTCTGTTAGAGACACTGTTTCTTTGCTTAATTTCTGTTTTGTTGACCTGTCCTTTGTTGAGAGTGAAGTGTTGAAGTCTCCCACTATTAATGTGTGGGGATCTATGTGTGGTTTAAGTTTTACCAATGTTTCTTTTACAAATGTGGGTGCCCTTGGATTTGGGGCATAGATGTTCAGGATTATGATGTTTTCAGTTGTTTTTTATGGTGGATTACATTAATGGATTTTTGTATATTGAGCCATCCCGGAATCCCTAGAATGAAGACTTCTTTATCATGGTGTATGACATCTTCGATGTGTTCTTGGATGCAGTTTGTATCTATTTTATTGAGTATTTTTGCCTCAATGTTCCTAAGGGAAAACTGGTCAGAAATTCTCTTTCTTTGTTGGGTGTTTGTGTGGTTTAGGTATCAGGGTGATTGTGGCTTCATCGAATGAGTTTGGCAATGTTCCTTCTGTTTCTGTTTTGTGGAATAGTTTGAGAAATATTGGTATGAGCTCTTCTTTGAATGTCTGGTAGAATTCTATGCTAAAACCATTGGGACTTGGGCTTTTTTTTAATTTGGTAGGTTTTTGATGACTGCTTTTATTTCCCAAGGGGTTGTAGGACTGTTTAAACTGTTTACCTGATCTTTATTTAGCATTGGACAGTGAAATCTAATCATAAAATTGTCTATTGCCTTTATATCTTCTAATTTTCTAGAATATAGGCTTTTGAAGTAAGACCTAGTGATTTTTTTTTATTTCTTCATTGTCTGTTGTTATGTCCACATTTTCATTTCTGATTTTGTTAATTTGGATATTGTCTCTCTGCATTTTAATTAATTTGTCCAAGGCTTTGTCTATCATGTTGCTTTTGTGAAAGAAGCAGCTCTTGGTTTTGATTATTTGTATTGTTCTCTTTGTTTCTATTTTATTGATTTCAGCCCTGAGTTTGATTATTTTCTGCCAGCTAATCTTCTTTGCTTCTTTTAGTTCTAGTGCTTTTGGGTGTGCTGTTAAATCACTAGTGTGAGACCTCTCCAATTTCTTTATGAAGACACTTAGTGTTATGAATTTTCCTCTTAGCACTCTTTCATTGTGTCCCTTAAGTTTGGGTATGTTGTGCCTTCATTTTAATTGAATTCTAGAAAGTATTTAATTTCTTTCTTTATTTCTCCTCTGACCCAGACGTCATTGAGTAGAGAGTTGTTCATTGCCAAAGATTTTTGTCATCTTTCTGTCGTTTCTGTTGTTGTTTTTGAAGACCAGCTTTAATCCGTGGTAGTCTGATAGGATACAGGGTATTATTTCAATTTTCTGTATCTGTTGAGGCTTGCTTTGTGTCTAAGTATATGGTTAATTTTGGAGAAGGTTCTAGGAGGTGCTGGGAAGCATCTATATTCTTTTGTGTTTGGGTGAAATGTTCTTTAGATATGTTAGGTCCATTTGATTCATGACATCTGTTAGTTTCATTATTTCTCCATTTGGTTTCTGTCTCTATGATCTGTCCATTGGTGATAGAAAGGTATTGAAGTCTCCTACTATTAATGTGTGGGGTTCTTTGTGTGATTTAAGCTTTAGTACTTTTTAAAAAATATACAAATGTGGGTACCCTTGCATTTGAGCCACAGATGTTCAGACTTGAGACATCATCTTGGCATCATTTTTCCTTTCATGAGTATGAAGTTTTTTCCCCACCTCTTTTGATTAATTTTGGTTGAATGTCTATTTTATTAGATAGTAGAATTGCTACTCCAGCTTGCATCTTGGGTCTATTTTCTTGGAAAACCTTTTCCCAGCCCTTTACTCATAGGTAATATCTGTCTTTGTGTCTGAGTTATTTTTCTTGTATGGAGCAGAATGATGAATCCTGTTTTCTCAACCATTCTGTTAACCCATGTGTTTTTATTGTTGAATTGAATCCATTGATGTTAAGAGACAGTAATGACCACTGATTGTTAATTCCTACTATTTTGATGTTGGTGATGTTACTGTGTATGTTTGTGTGTGATTCTCCACTTTTCTGGTGTGGTAGTATGTATTTCCTGTGTTTTCCTGGGTGTAGTTGAGCTCCTTGGGTTGGATTTTTTTCCTTCTAGTACTTTTGTAGGGCTGATGTTTTGGATAGACATTGATAAATTTGTTTTTGTCTTGGAATATCTTGTTTTCTCCATATATAGTGATTGAGAATTTTGCTGGGTATAATTGTCTAGGTTGGCATCTGTGATCTCTTAGGGGCTTCATGACACCTGTGCAGGCTCTTTTAGCTTTTAGAGTCTGTTGAGAAGTTGGATATAGTTCTGATAGGTCTGCCTTTGTAAGTTACTTTGCTTTTTTCCCTTCTAGCTTTCTTTCTTTCTTTTTTTTCTTTGCTCTGTAGATTTTGTGTTTTGATTATTATGTGATGGAACAATTTTCTTTTCTGGTACAATCTAAGTGGTGTTCTGTAAACTTTTGGAAGTTTATAGACATTTATTTCTTTAGGTTCAGGACATATGCTTCTAAGACGTTGTTGAAAGTATTTTCTGGTCCTTGGAACTCTGACTCTTCACCTTCTTATATTCCTATTATCATGTTAGGTATTTTAATAGTATCCCAGAATTCCTGGATATTTGTGTCAGGAATTTTTTAGATTTAACATTTTCTTTGACTGATGCATCAGCTTCTTCTACTATATCTTCTACACCTAAGATTCTCTTTTCTGTCTCTTGCAGTTTATTGGCGATGCTTGCGTTTGTTGTTCCTGTTCTCTTCCCTAGGCTTTCCGCCTCTGGGATTCCCTCAGTTTGTGCCTTCTTTATTGTTTCTACTTCCATTTTCAAGTCTTGAACAGTTTTATTCATTTTCTTCACCTGTTTAGTTGTATTTTTCTGTATTTCTTTAAGACATTTATTCATTGTCTTTTAAAAGACCTCTAACATCTTTATAAGATTGTATTTCAGTTTATTTTCCTGTGCTTTGATTTTGTGAGGATATCCAGGTCTTGCTGTAGTAGAATAGCTGTGCTCTGGAGTTGCCGTATTGCCCTAGCTCTTGTTGATAGTGATCTTAAGCTGACCTTTAGCCATTTGGTTGTCCTTGGATGTTCCTGGTGGAAGGTGGGTCTAACCAGGATGTTCCATGTGTAACAGGTCTCCAGTGGGAAGCCTTGTGCTGGATGTTTCTGAAGTAGCAGGCTTGGTAGGGCAGAGTAGTGGCTGGACAATGGAGGCCCAAGGAGAGCATACAGCTTTGGGTTTCTGTGTGTGTCTCAGGGGACTCAGAGGTGCAGGTGATTTGAGGGTAAGGGAAGGCCTAAGATAGATGCTCTTGGAGTACCAGGCTTGGTGAATTTTGGTGGAGCAGTGGCCAGAAAATGGAGGTTGGGGAGCAGTATGCAGCTCAGGGAAGCTGAGCATATCCCAGGGGACTGTGTAGGTCCTTTTTCATATTCTGGATTTTTGCTTCTTTGTGCTCAAAGAAGATTGTCTTAAATCCCTAGAGTGTCATTAGAGTGCTGGAACCAGCAGGTCGTCAGATTATACATTCACTATTATAAGAAGCATTTTCTACAAATGGCAATAAGAATGGTAGCTTACAGTTTCGGGAACCTGGGAAGGCAACCCAGACTACGAGCCTTAATGTGCTAAACTTGAATACAGTGATGGCGTTATATAAAATGGCGTGAGCCCTGATGACTGCATACTATTACTGATAAAGACCCATAAGCATAGGTGTGACTGTGATGAGAGTTTTATTTATTACTACAGTTTCCTAATTTGAGTACTGAATCCCCAGCAGTAGCTAGAGTTTTATATATCTTCAAAACCTGTTTTCATTTTTGTATATGTTTGTGTCCATCAATACATGTGGCACCATGACATTTTAACTGAAAGTGTGCTAGGGATTTGCAAATGAATTTATCTTCAATTAAATGAAGACCCTGTAGAAAATATCATATTAGTTTACTTTGTATGTATGGAAACTTCCAAGAAAGTGTAATAAAGTTTGTGTTCCATTTCAAACAAACTTTTAAAAAATAATTCAAATATGTTTACATTTAAATGATGAGCCCTTAATTGGTTAGCCAATACCAAATGTTCAGCCCTGAATAAACACAATTAACACTAAACAGACTCAGCAGGTCATTATATATATATATATGTGTGTGTATATATATATATTTCTGTGTGTGTGATGTATCAATGATAATCAAAGAAAAAGATGCAATGAAATAGGGTGGGAATAGGGGGACATGGAAGATCTTGGAGAGGACACAGGAAGGATTAGAAAGGTGAAATGGAAGGGGTAAAATGATGTAATTGTATTTTAAAATAAAAGCATTATTAAGGAAATAAATATAATAAGAACAATAAAAACCCCTTGTAGGTTTTCCAATTTTTTAAAAATACTTTTTGTTTTAAAAATATTTTCAATCTGCTTTGATACATTGCTAGATAGAGTCTTTCAGAGGCTCTCTATAGAAGGTTCCTGTCCTGTTTCTTGTTTTCTGCTACTTCCAATGTCCATCCCATTTGTCTTTCTAAGTGAGGACTGATCTTCTTACCCCAGAACCTCTTCTTGTTTAGCTTTTTTAGATGTATAGATTTTAGTATGTTTGTCCTATCTTATAGGTCTAGTTTCCACTTATAAGTGAGGATATACTGTGTGTATCTTTCTGTTTCTGGTAACCTCGCTCAGGATGATCTTTTCTAGATCCCACCATTTCCATGCAAATTTCATGATTTCCCTGCTTTTAATTGCTGAGTAGTATTCCCTTGTGTAAATGTACCACAGTTTCTGTATCCATCCTCTGTTGAGGGACATCTGGGTTGTTTCCAGGTTCTGACTATGACGAATAAGGCTGCTATGAACATGGTCGAACAAATGTCCTTGTTGTGTACTCAGTGTATCAAAGCAGATACTGAGACTCATAACCAAACCTTGGGCAGAGTGCAGGGAATCATATAAAAGAAGGGGGAGTTAGTAAGACCTGGAGAGGATGGGAGCACCATAAGTACCAAATACATCTGAGCACAGGGGTCTTTTCTGAGACTGATTCTCCAACCAAGGACCATGCATGGATATAACCTAGAACCCCTGCTTTGACGTAGCCCATGGCAGCCAAGTGGGTTTCCCTAGTAAGGGGAACAGAGACTGTCTCTGATGTGAACTCAGTGGTGGGCTCTTTGACGCCCCCCTCCCCCAAGGAAGGAGCAGCCTTGCTAGGCCACAGAGGAAGACATTGCAGTCAGTCCTGATGAGACCTGATAACCTGGGGTCAGATGGAAGGGGAAGACAACCTCCCTACCAGAGGAATTAGAGAGGGGAAAGGAGGAGATGAGAGAGGGAGGGTGGAATTTGGAGGGAATGAGAGAGGGGGCCACAGCTGGGATACAAAGTAAATAACCTGTAATTAATATAAAAAATAAAAATTATAAAAATATATTTTCAGTCATAACTCAACTAAGAGCATTTTGCGTTTGGGAGAAAGTATGCAGTCATCGTTGACTGCCATAAAGCATAATAAAGTTGTTAACTGTAATGTGCTCTTAGGATGTGAGCTATCACCATGAAATATTCATTTCTTTGTTTCATTTTTATTATTGTAAAGCATTGTGCTAAGATTTTTCCAAATATAAGGAATGGAGCAGTTGATAAGAAGTTATTACTTGCATAATTGAAATCTGAGACACTGGGGGCACTTTCTGGGCCTCCTTCAAATGGAAGAATACTTGGAATTACTGGTTACTAACAATTAAATCAAACAAAGGTAACTGGATAACACTATGGGTTTTCTACTTCTACTTTTTTTTCTGAATAAACTAACATCTTTATGCATTAATTACATGTTTATTGTTTTATAATACTAAATATAGTACCTTTATTATCTTTATGTTTATGATTATATTATAATAAAATAAATAATAATAAATAATAAAATTATTGTATTGTGATATAATAATAATGAGAGTGTACTTCTTTATTTTACCCAAAAGTTTACTTACTGGTTGATATTCAATAACAATGATATCAGTTGCTAGAGGAAGTTTGTCACTAACATTAAATTGAAAAGTCATATTTATTGGTAGCATTATGGTCCTTTTCATTTGCAATGCTGATGTGCTGATTATGGTAAATCATTGGCAGGATACTTTGTGGTGTTGCATAAGCAATAGTATTTAATAGGGTAATCATGTAAAACGTTAGCATATAAGACATAAGTAATAAACTTAATAACTAATTTCCAATGGGTCTCTATGGCATAGAGAATGGGCAAAGTAAATACCACTACTAAAAACTGTACTTTCACCAACTGTCATAAGTAGAAAATGTCTACTGACATTAACTGTGTAACCAAACATTATTATTCCAAGTAGCTTTGCGATCTCCTTACTAAAAAATAATGTAAATTCATTAAGAATGCTAAAATAATTTCTAGTAACTGATGAAACATGATAAAAGAATATTACATGCATGTGATAAAACTACAATACATTCACTTTCTTTTCCCAAAACATCAATTTCTATCTAATTCATATTTCCAAAAGGAAAATATAGCAGTTTTCATGCTGTAATGGTAATAACTAGAATGTTCACCTACCAGTGACATAAATTGCATTGGTATTTAGTCTATGGTCTTCTTAATAATGACCACAGCTCATTATTTTCCTGTGATACCAACTCACTTGTACAGAAATAATAGATGATCTTCACTTATATAAAGCCAACAAGAAGTTGAGTAATGCAAGTGAACTATCTTAGAAAGGAGTTATTGTGTTGTAAAGAGCAAAGTGCATCATAAATAAGTGGAGCATTGAAGACAAGGCGACTGATGTTAAGTGCCATCATCCATGGCAAGTTCACTTTGTGAAGCTATAACTCTCACAATTTTTATTCTTACTAAAAGTCATAAGAAAAAATGCCCAAATGGTTATTCCTCTGTTGCTATAAAAAGATTTGACAATAGAGAACTTAAAAATGTCACATTCTTTTTTATTTTTATGTCAAGGTCATAATGTGGTATATAGTCCTTTAAAAAATAGTTCTGACTAGAGATCTTCACAATGGCATGGCCCCAAGGTAAAGAGACAATGCAGCAGAGACATCACTTACCATGGAGATGGAAAGATGGCAGGTTGGGCTTAGCAGTGGGTAGTTTTACCTAACAATACAAGTGTACTTGGGATAAGAAATCCATGGATATTTTGTTTCAAACATTTGAGCGATTTCAGTAGGTAAAGAATGAGTCATATGTACAGAGACATGTCTATGTTTATATATGTGTGTGTGTATACATATGCCTAAATAGTTGGATATAGATTCAGATGGCTTATATGTATGAAAATATGTCTACAAGTGTTGAATTGTATAACATACACATATTATGGTATGTATATCAAACTAAGGAGGTGGAGATGCCTACAGATATTTATTTTAAATTTGTTGATTTATTCACTTTACATCCTGAAAGCAGCTCCCTCTCTCCTCTCCTCCTGGACTGCTCTGCCACCCTCTTCTTCCTTTCCTTTTTCCCCTTATCCTCAGAAAAGGAGAGCTCTCCTACTCCTTCCATGAACAAACCCATCCAGCACATCCAGTTCCATCAGGACTAAGAGCATCCTCTTTCACTGAGGTAGCCCAGCTAGGAGCATGCGATCTAAAAGTAGGCAACAGAGTTCATGCCAGAGACAGCTCATGTTCCACTTGCTAGGCGATCCACATGGAGATCAAGCTACCCATAAGTTATGTATGTGTCAGTGGCCTAGGTGCAGTCCATACATAGTCTTTGATTGGTACTTCATTCTCTGTAAGCACCCATGGGCCTAGGTTAGTTGACTGTTGGTTTTCTTGTGGAATTCTTGTAAAGTTCCAGATCCTTCTATCCTTCCCCTCACTCTTCCATAAGGCCACCTGAGAGCAGGCTAATGTTTGATTATGGGTCTCAGGATCTGTTCTGATCTGCTAGTGGGTGGAGCCTCTCAAAGGACACTTATGCTAGGCTCCCATCTGCAAGCGTAACAGAGTATCACTAATAGTGTCAGGGGTTGGCTTTCTTCCATGGGGGTGGGTCTCAGGTGGGACCAGTTACTGGTTGGCCATTCCCTCAATCAATGTTCCACCTTTGTCTCTGCACTTCTTGAAAACAGGGTAAATTTTGGGTCTAAGGATTTGTGGGTGTGTTGATGTTCCTCAACACTCCACTGAAATTATTGTCTAGCTATGAAGTGGCCACTTCAATCTCAATGTCCCCTGCTGCTAAGAGTGTCAGCTAAAGTCTAACCCAAACCTTTCCAGAAGCCTACCTTGTCACAGGTTATGGATGGTTATTTGGCTTAAAATTATTCAACCTGTAAGTTTTTTTCTGCTTTATGATCATGTATAAGAAATGGGCATTCATATTTGTTTTTTATTGTTGTTGTTGTTTTTCCATGGTTTTGATATTTGAGTTATACTGGTTTCATAGGAGTTCACGAGTGCTCATTCTATTTCTATAGTTTATGAAGGATTGGTTGTAATCTTCAACAGCTCTAGTCAAAAACAAAGTCTCTGTGTTCATTCGATTTGTAGAAAGGAGCAGATTTACAAAGCAAGAGTGAAAATAAATTTATCCAAGTACTTGGACTGTTTGTATCGACATTCCTTTATTTATGTTCACTTTAACAAAATATACCACATTTAATAGGAGATTCAAGAGCTTTTCCACAACTTTGAGTCTTATTTTTCTCCCTACCGGAATCATATGGTCACTTATTCTAACAATAATTGTTCACCCTCCTGGAGAGGTGACTAGGGGAACCATAAAGGACAAGCCTAGTATACCACTCCATGCTAGGTTGAGTTGTGTCTTATTTAAATGTGTTTGCTTGGGTAGTCATTACCTGCTAACTGATTTTTTTTTACCAGAACCTTATCATTATAAAGTATGGTATTTTCTTTAAATCACAAGTTGTTCTTTCTAAGCAAAGAGTTGCACTTGATTGTAAAAGAGAGAAAAAAGCTCAGTACTGGAAAACATGAAAAAATGTTCACCTTTCATGAAATCAACTTGTTTCAAAGGCTAAAGAATGTTGAAAATTATGTTCCTGTTGGTGAGCACTTTTGAGCTTTTCAAAATAGAATTTATTTTAACCTTTCTCCTATAACCTTAACCCCTAAAAATTTTTAAACAATTATAAGGAAACATCAATTGCAAAGATGATATAATAAAGAAAATATATTAAAAATAATAACATTGGCAAATACATGATGTTGCTATATTGTTAATAACAAAGTATTACATTAAATATAAACCCTATCATGATATATATTTAAATTTTACACTAGTTCATGAATTATGTTACATGATACATGTTTTATATTTATATTTTAGACTCCTTCATGAATTTTGTTACAGTGTAAATTTTGTCAAGAAAATTTGAAAAGTGAATGCTGTTGAATATGCCTAACATTCAGAATGTTATAAATTCAATCTCTTAGCAGGGCCAGACAATAACTGAAAGAGAGAAATTAAAATGAAGGAGACAGACATTGGTAAACTCAAGACAAAATGCTTCACTTAGAAGGTCATGTGTTGTTTTTTTTTTTAATTTCAATTTCAGCTGATTGTTTCTTCAAGGAAACTTAGAGCTAATTAGTTTTACTATGTTCAACATTTTCTGAAAGTCAAAGTATACATGTATTATCTCCAGGCATTTGCATTAATTCAATTGATGGCTACCTACCTAATATTCATCATCCACACTTTCCTTTTCTTTTTTAACATTTAATTTTACTTGTATATTTACTTATTACAGTTTATTCACTTTGTATCCCTGCTGCAGCCCTCTCCCTCGTCTCCTCCCAGTCCCACCCTCCCTCCTTTCTCTCCCCCATGCTCTTTCCCTAGTCTCCTGATAGAGGAGGTCCTTCTCCCCTTCTAACTGACCCTAACTTATCAGGTCTCATCAAGGCTGGCTGCACCATCTTCCTCTGTGGGCTGGCAATGCAGCACCCACCACCACCAAGGAGAGGTGATCAAAGAGCAGACCACTAAGTTCAAATCAGAGAAAGTTCCTGTACCCCTTACTATGGAACCCACTTGGAATCTGAGTAGCCAATGGGCTTCCTTTGAACAGGGGGTCTAGGTTCTCTCCATGCATGGTCCTTAGTTGGAGTATTGGTCTCTCCAGGACCCGCTGGGCCCAGGTATTTGGGCTCTGTTGTTCTCCTCATGGAGTTTCAGTCCCCTCCAGGTCTTTCTATTTCCCTCTTCTTCCATAAGGATTCCTGCACTCTGCCCAAACTTTAGCTATGAGGATCAGTAGCCACATATTATAGGATAAACATACTAAAATCTGTAGTCCTGAAGAAGCTAATAACAAGGAGGACCCTAGGGAAGATGCTTAATCCTCATTCAGAAGGGCAAACAGGATAGATATGGATATAGGAGAAGACAAGGAAAAGGACAGGGGCCTTCCACAGAGGACCTCTGAAAGACTCTACCCACCAGGGTATCAAAGGAGATATTACATTTTTCTTTTTAGGAGAGCCTTAGATTCCATTCAGACATCTTTCCAATACACTTATATTCCAAGACAGTGAGGCTAAGCTGACCTCTCAAATAAGTGATTTGATTAGTCTAAAGGCAATCTCATTTCATTTTCATCAGAAATAAAATAACATACAGAGTACCTTGGAGAAATTATTGATAGAGCTCACTTATATAACTACAAACAGCAGGACCTCGGTGTGATCTTTGAACATTGTTCAACTAACAATATCCAGGACATGTCTTTATTTTCTGTGAAATAATATTTTCATCAGTGCTTTGGGTTAGTTTAAAGGAGTCCTGTTACCTCTATCTACGACAATTTAAAAATGTTTTATTTAATATTGAACAATAATAGAAAGGACAAATGTCAAGCTTAGTCCCTAGTTCCTCAAACAGTCCTTTCAGTATCGACCACTGGAGATACATTCAGGTGGACCATCTTGTCAGTGAACAGGAAATACCAACAAGAAGAACATGCTTTTGCTTGTGTCTTCTTAAAAACCACAAGGAGAGCAACAGAACCAAAATATTTGGGCACAGGGGTCTTTTCGACTGATGCTCCAACCAAGGACCATGCATGGAAATAACCTAGAACCCCTGCTCAGT
This sequence comes from Pachyuromys duprasi, assembly GCA_028658305.1. NCBI lineage: Eukaryota > Metazoa > Chordata > Mammalia > Rodentia > Muridae > Pachyuromys > Pachyuromys duprasi. Next base: position 45,686,256 of record CM053751.1, read on the forward strand.
TATAGCGCATGGTAGCTCAGTATCCAAGTGGGTACCCTAGTAAGGGGAACAGAGACTGTCTCTGACATGAATTCAATGGCTGGCTCTTTGATCACCTCCCTCTGAGAGGGGGAAGCAGCCTTGCCAGGCCACAGAGGAGGACAATGCAGCCAGGCTTGATGAGACCTAGCAAGCTAGGGTCAGATGGAAGGGGAAGAGGACCTTCCCTATCAGTGGACTTGGAGTGGGGAATGGGAGGAAAGGAGGGAAGGAGGATGGGATTGAGAGGGGATGAGGGAGGGGGCTACAGCTGGGATACAAAATGAATAAACTATAATTAATATAAAAATAAAAATTAATAAATAAATTAATTTTAAAAAACACAAGAGCAGGAACAGAGTATGTGAACTGAAATTGTCATCTATAATATGATATTTGTTCTTCAATGCTGGTTATGTTGAAATTTATTTCAATCCATAAGACTGAGATATTGATGAAAATGTTACTGTCACTCTGGGGGAGGGTATAAATTATGGTTACTTGAAAGTCTTAATTTAAATATCATTTAAGCTAAAATCAATGGATAGGACATGTAATTGTTGAAGCCTCCTGTATTTCTCTTATATATTTTATCTCAATCTTTGTGTTTGTTTGTTCATGTGGGTATACATATATGTGTGTGTATGTGTGTGTTTGTACATATGGAAGTCTAAGAACAAATTTACCATATGTAGTTTTATGAGAACTGTCCACTTTGGTTTTGTTTCTAAAGTTTTAACACTTTGAGATTTTCATAAAGGTATACAACACATCTTGATCATACCCACCCCTCATCTTCCCAATACCTCTTATTACATTTTCCTCCCAACTTCATGCCTTTCTTTTATAATTTTATTTATTAATTAATTTTATGCTTTAACCTACACAATACAGTTAGTACTGCCCATAGGCACCCGAGGATGGATGTGGAAAGACCTACTGTGGCCACACTCCTAATTAAAGGTGACTTTTTTTCCAGAAGCTATTACCTGCTCATAGCCTCTGAGCAGGGGTGGGGTCTCAGAAGCGCCCGCCCGATCTATGCTAAAACAAAAAACAAAACAAAACAAAAGCAAGCAAGCAAACAAACAAACAAAAACTGGCTTGATATTGTGCAAACCAAAACAAAGTTTGAGAATTTTTGCCAAATTAGCATCATACTAAACATGTAATTGCTTCTTGTTTTATTTCCATCATACATTGTGTTGTTAGAGGTTCTTAAAAAATCTGTACACCTAAAGAAACTAATCAAGAGGGAGGACTCTGGCTAAAATGCTCAATCCCCATCCTGAAAGGCAAAGAAGATGGACATCAGAAGAAGAAGAAAACAGGAAACAAGTAAGCAGCCTGCCACAGAGGGCCTCTGAAAGGCTCTGTCCTGCACAATACCAAAGCAGATGCTGAGACTTATGGCCAACTGTTGGGCACAGTGAGTGGAATCTTATGAAAGATGGGGGAAATAGTATGATCGGGAGAGGACAGGAGCTCCACAAGGATCTAAAAAATCTGAGCACAGGGGTCTTTCCTGAGACTGATACTCCAACCAAGTACCATTCATGGAAATAACCTAGAACCCCTGTATAGATGTAGCCCATGGCAGTTCACTGTCTAAGTGGGTTCCATAATAATGGGAACAGGGACTGTCTCTGACATGAACTGATTGGCCTGCTCTTTGATCACCTACCCCTGAGGCAGGTACAGCCTTACCAGGCCACAGAGAAAGACAATGCAGCCAGTCCTGATGAGACCTAATAGACTAGGATCAGAAGGAAGGAAAAGAAGACCTCCGCTATCAATGGGCTTGGGGAGGGACATGGGTAGAGAAGGGGGACTAAGGCAGAGATTGGAAGGGGAGGGAGGAGGGAGCTACAGGGGGGATACAAAATGAATAAAGTGTAATTAATAATTTTTTAAGTTGTATATAAGTTTTAATTGAAAAACTGAGGGATTTCTTTATCCTTCCTAATTTAGGACAGTTTTTATTTCTATTGGGTTTTCTCGAGACCTAGCAATTTGTGCATTAATCTTCAGTCCTGTAGTCTTATAATTATCTGTTCATTCTTATTATTGTGGTCCTATAATTATCAATACTATTGTTATTTTTCCTTCTTATCCTGAAGCACGCTTTGCAAAAATTATTTAAGTACAACAAATACATCATTATTATACTTTTAAATAAAATTTCAAATTTTTCTCCTGAACAGATTTCTCAGTATAAGGGATTTGCTTTTAGTGTGTGTGTATGTGTGCATTTTGTTTAATTACGTAATAAGAAGAGTTTTATTTTTCTCCATTATGTGTTGTATATGTCATTTGATTTCAAGCTCAAAAATAAGTACCTGTAATTATATAAGTCAAATCCTTTTTTAAATTTCATTTATTGTTTTATTAATTACAGTTTATTCACTTTGTATCTGAACTGTAGCCCCTTCCCTAGTCCCCTCCCAACTCCACCCTCCCTCCATTATCTCCTTCCATGCCCTAAACCAAGTCCACTGATAGGGGAGGTCCTCCTCCCCTTCCCTCTGATCCTAGTCTAAGAGTTCTCATCAGGAGTGGCTGCATTGCCTTCTTCTGTGGCCTGGTAAGGCTGCTCCCCTCTCAGGGGGAGGTGATCAAAGAACAGGCCAATCAGTTCATGTCTGAGACAGTCCCTGTTCCCCTTACTAGGGTACCTACTTGGACACTGAGCTGCCACAGGCTACATTTGTGCAGGGGTTCTAGATTATATCCATGAATGATCCTTGGTTGGAGTACCAGTCTAAGAAAGGACCCCTGTACCCAGATTTTTTTTATTCTGTTGCTCTCTTTGTGAAGCTCCTGTGCCCTCCTGGTCTTTCTATCTCTCCCTTCTTTCATAAGATTCTCTGCACTCTACCCAAAGTTTGGCTGTGAACCTCAGCATCTGCTTTGATACCCTGCATGGTAGAGTCTTTCAGAAGCTCTCTGTGGTAGTCTCGGGTCCTGTTCCCTGTTTTCTTCCCCTTCTGATGTCCATCCCATTTGCCTTTCTGAATGAGGGTTGAGCATCTTACCCAGGGTCCTCCTTCTTGCTTAGCTTCTTTAGGTGTACAGATTTTAGTATGTTTATCCTATATTATATGTCTAATATCCACTTATAAGTGAATATATACCATGTGTGTCTTTCTATTTCTGGGATACCTCACTCAGGATGTTCCTGAAAATGTCATGATTTCCTTGTTTTTAATTGCTGAGTATGATTCCATTGTGTTGATGTACCACAAATTCTGTATCCATTCCTCCATTGAGGGACATATGGCTTCTTTATAGTTTCTCGCTATTACTAATAAAGCTGAAACTAACATGGTTGATCAAATGTCCTTGTTGTATACTTGAGCATCTTTTAGATATATGCCTATGAGTGGTATAGCTGGATCTTGAGGTAGCAGTATTCCTACTTGTCTGAGAAAGCGCCAGATTGATATCCAAAGTGGTTGTACAAGTTTACATTCCCACCACCAATGTAGGAGGGTTCGTTCCCCTTTCTCCACATCCTCTCTAGCATGTGTTGTCAACAAGTCAAATCCTTTATATATTTATTATTTTATTGCCAGCTTCCCTGGGGAAAACATGTTGATTTTTTTATTATTCTTTTATACAATTTACAATGGAATTTAGTTACAAATAATTCAGTGCTACTCCACTGATGGTAGCTAGACTCTTCCCTGAAATAAGGTAGTTTCCTACTGATAGGTGTTAAACAGTGCAGTGGTTAAAAGCACAGAAAGCTTTGCTTTGAACTCTAGCTAGACAAATAGCTTAGCCAAGTGAATGACTCTATTATTTTCTCATGTTCTTTCTCTGAACCAGAGTACTTACACTAAATACCCTATAATGCTTCTACAGGGATTTCAGGGAGGTTGAATAAAACAGGTGCTGAGCAACAGTATTTTAGTTAATAAATAATTTAAATAAATTTACAATTTCATTTGGTTTCCATAGATCTGTGACTATCATTTCCAAATACGTGGAAATTATAATATGAGAATGCAGGTTATAATCAGAGAATTTAATATGTATAAATTGGTTTCGGTTAAATAGTACTAAAATATCCACTGTTCCCTAGATTTCTCAATCTCTTTTAATAAATTCAAAATGATATATTCTATATATCAGAAGGTCATAGTAGCATATACTTACGCATTTAGGATTATTAAGTAATAACATTTTTCCTTTCACAATTACATAATTTAAAAGCTTCAGACTTTCAAACTGATGAAACATAAAGAATCCAAGTTTTCTTTAAAAAAAAAAAGTAGGTCAAGATTGGAAAGTGTCAGAAGAGGACTGAACTCAAGCAGTGCATGGAGAATGAGAACCTACAACTTTAATGATAAATTAAGCTAGGGGTTAAGATTGTAAGTTTCAGCAGATAGAGGATGGGGAGGCCTTAAGTGGGTTGTTTTGGGGTTTCTTTCCTTAGCAGTCTTATTTAAAAAAAGACGAGGGCACGCCCTATAAGGAAAGAATATATTTTGACCTTCAACCTGAAATCTATGTAATCCTTAGGGCAAGGGCTGTTGACTATACTTGAGAACATACAGGGCTGAATGGCATTAAGTGCATCACATTTAGCATAAGAATAATCAGGTTTCCTTGTTTCTTTGGTTCTTCAGCTGTATTGTTTCTGGTACCAAATGAGACTTACATTAAGTATATTTCTGATTTTTACTAACTTTGTATTAATGCTTCATCCATGAACTTTGTGATAGGTAAAGAAAATAAGTTTGCCACTAAGAAGACAAAAGGAAAAGAGCATCTAAGCATCTCAAGCACTATAATAAATATAATAAAGCTTGATATTAAAAACTTGTAAAATATATGAATTTAAAATTATCAACAGTTCTATGGCTTTAAAAAACTTTCTTTGTGGTTGGCCACATTTAAACAAATTTTTGTTTCTCCTTTTAGTAGTCAGTTAGATGATAGATTAATAGAATTTCTAAGTAGAAACAAAGTGAGTCATAAAATAAAAACATTAAGTTGAATGTTAAAAGAGCTATATACCATTACTGAACTTTTTCTTCTGGTTAGAAAATAAACAATGATAACGCAATAAAATGCATAACATTTAGAACTGATAATTCAAAAGGAGGCACAAAAAGAGGAAATGAACAGGGCCCTCAAGGAAATTAAGAAGGATTTAACTGCCCACATAGAGGAACAATTAAAGCTAGACAGAGAGGAAACAACCAAAATAGGAGACACAGTCAATCAGATGAAGGAAACG
>CM053751.1:45692024-45716628 GCA_028658305.1 Pachyuromys duprasi
GCAGGGCACAGGGGTCTTGTATGAGACGGTTTCTACAACCAAGGACTACGAGTGGATGTGTCCTGGAACCCCTGTGCAGATGGGACCCAGGATAGCTTGGTGTAGGACTGGAGGGCCTAGTGAGGGAAGCAGGGACTGTTTCAGTCTTGAACTTGATGGCTGACTCTTTGACCCTCCCCCATACAAGCCGGGGAGTGACTGGCTGGATCCCAGTGGAGGACATTGCAGCCAGCCCTGAGGAGACAGGATGAGCTGGGGTTGGATGGAAGGGGAGGAGGTCCTCCCCCGTTGGTGGACTTGGAGTGGGCGGGGAGGAGATGAGGGAGGGTTGGAGAGGGTGGGAGGGAGTAGGCGGGCTGCGCATGGGATGCAAAGTACCTAACCTGTGATTGATAACAAAAATAAAATAAAATAAAATAAAAATTACTATCATAGCTCTTAAGTATTTGAGGAAAATAGATGTGTTCACTTGTGTGAGAAGTCACATAAAAGAATTGTTTTCTTAAGTTACTTTATACAAACTGTAAGAACACCTTGACTTCCTGGGGTGCTAGAGATAATTTCGCCTAAGTTATGCTACCCAGGACAAGAATGCAATGAGTGGAAATTCTACAAATCAAAGCACAGTTCTCAATAACAGTCAATACTTGTTAGTGGAGGGAGGGTTAGTGTAAGACTCCCGTGGCATCTTTTCTACTTGGCATCACTTTCAGTGTGCCTACATTTCCGGAAGACCCGAAGTGTGTGTGTGTGAGTGTGTGTGTGTATGTGTGTGTGTGTGTCACACAGGCAGGATTCTATTAGCTTTAGTGTCCTATAATTACTTCTTCAATAAAAAAAAATGTAATCGTGTCTGTTGCAAAAGCAAAAAAGTTCACTTTTTCTACTGTGGTTAAGAGAGATTTCACTGAATTCGAACTTTTAATTTAGTTACTACCTGGTTATATCAGAAAGATAATAAGTTGATCTCAGCGGAAACACTTCAGAGCTGTCAAGTTTGAATTCTGTTAAGGAAAAGCTTAAAAGAGAAAGGACAGTGACAACTGAGGAAAAGTCAGCTTTCTGCTCAATAAACACCAGCAATGGTGCTTTGCTACTTAGTATTTATGTCCCATTTTTCTTTAGTGTCCTTCGTATCTGTCATTTCCCTGGGAGCTCAGGAAGTGTGGAGCATATGAATGGTCCTTTGTTGCATAAAATATCTATTATTGCTCACAAAAGATAAGAATCTATTTACGGAGATCCAAGTTTTGACCACGGGACTCAATGCTTCTGATTCATATTCACTGATATTGAATAAAAAAACAGTTACACAGAATAATCTCTGGATGGTTCTGTCAAATATGTCTTATCCTTAGCATGTGTTAAACACAGCATCCAGCACTTTCAAAATGACAAAACAACTTAGGAACTGTCTTGGGTTTCTGTGGACAAGAAAGTCTGGGAAGCAGTTTAATTCCCGATTCCCTAGAATCAACCCCCAGGAGACCACTTCTCTGGTACAGGCAATTCGAAATGAAGATAATGGCAGATACTTGTGTGAGTCTCACCCTTTGAATTATGAAGTGAGTATTTTACAGGACCATGTTCAGGTCTGGTTAGATGCTGCATTGGGAGGACTTGCACACAGCTCTCCATTCCCCATTAGTGTTCACTCCTCTCTTCCACGTAGTCTGATGTCATCTTCTTCATTCTACAAGGAGGTAGTCATAGGTGTAAGCATAAGAGATGTTTCAGGACTAATGGGTTTGTAAATACATAGCATACAGAATTAACTGCATTCTGCAAAGCAGCTTTGTTGGGAAGAAAAGGAGAGCATTAATTCTTAGGGAATTTTTATTTGTTTTTATTATTACTTTTTATATAGTTAATTCCTAAAACAATAAAAAGCTAGTAGCTGTCAACTGTGCGTGTGTGTTTGTGTGTTTTCTCATTTCTTGGTAGGTTTTAAATTATTAATTTTATTAAATTTAAATAAAAGTTAAAGAGGTTTTAACTTTGTGTCCCTTATTTCATAGAAGGGTGGATACACATTTCTGGCTGATGGGTGATGTTAGTCTTCTGAAGGTCCCAATGATTACAAGAGGGAGCAATCAAGTAAGAAGTATGACCAGGGACACTATGAAGTTGGGGGAGAAGAGGAAACTATAAAAGGCAACCAAATAATAAGGATAGATTACTCTTGAAGAAGTGTCTTTCAAGTCATCATATGACAAATTCTAAAGACAATAGCTGATAGTTAAAAGTTTCAACTGCCCTAAGAACTCTCCTATGCCATTGGTTTGGATCCCAAAGACCCACCCAGGAGGAACTGCTTCCCACTCCATCACCTGATCCCTCCTCCATACCCCTACCCCATCTGTGGCTGATATCCACTGCTGAGGTGCAGGTCAGACCATTCATAGCAGGTAAGAGACCTACCCACCTGCCCTCAAAACCCATGCCCTCATTCAAACCCCAAAGACTCACACCACTGACATCACCTCCTGCCCAGCTTCGGCCCCCACTGCTGCTTCTCAGGTACAGGCCATGCCAGTCAAAAGAGCAGAAACTGTCTTCCCCACCCCACCCCCGCTGGACAAAAGGCCACTCAAGCTGCCAGAAGTCCAGCTGCCAACTCTTACAAAGACTTCCCCATGAACCAGAGGTGACACTGATCACCTGAAATACAGACCACAAAGACCAGAAGACCAAAGATAAAACAGAAACCAAGGAACAAAACATCCACCCAACAAAGACAAACTAAGAAATCTGCAGGGAGAGCTATAATCATCCCAAATCCAGATGCCCAGATGCTAGTGTGTGAACAAAATCAACAAAAGCCAGGGCAAAACTTTTAATACCATAGATGGAGAAAACAAGAGACTTCATTACAAAGTCAAATTCAAACAATATCTATCCACTTTTCTAGCACTACAGAAGGTACTAGAAGAAAATTTCAGCCCAAGTTTAACTACAATCCAGGAAACACAGCAACTGAATAATCTCACACCAGCAAAACTGAAAACACACACATATGCACACACACACTACTACCACCACCATCATCAACAACAAATGTAACAGGAATTGACAATTATTGGTGAAAAATATCTTTCAATACCCCAATAAAAAGATACAGGGTTACAGAATGGATGTAAAAGCAGGATCCATCCACTGCTGCATACAAGAAAAAGACCACAGCATCAAAGGTAGACATTACCACAGAGTAAGGGGTTGGAAAATTACTTTCCAAGCAAATGGACCCAAGAAGCAAACTGCTGTAGATATTCTAATATTTAACAAAATAAATTTCAAACCAAAATTAATCAAAAGAGATAGAGGACACTTCATACTCATTAAAGAAAAGTCCAACAAGATGACATCTCAATTCTAAACATCTATGCCCCAAACACAAGGCTATCCACATTTGTGAAAGAAACATTACTAAAGCTTAGTTCACACACTGAAACTCACACATTAATAGTGGGAGACATCAATACCCCACTCTCAACTATCATCCAGATGAAAACTAAACTGATAAATAGTGGAGCTAACTTACGTTTTCAAACAAACAAACAAACAAAAAAAACGTAACCGATATCTACAGAACATTTCATCCAAACACAAAAGAATATACCTTTTTCTTGGAACATCATGGAAGTTTCTCCAAAACTGACCACATGCTCAGTCACAAATCAATTCTCAAAGATAAAAGAAAACTGAAATAACCCCCTTTATCCTATCAGACCACCACAGATTAAAGTTGCATTTCAACAACAAAAGAAACAACAGAACACCTACAAACTCATGCAAATGGAATAATTCTCCACTGAATGACTACTGGATAAGGCAAAAATTTTTTAAAATTGAAAATTCCTAGAATTCAAAGAAAATGAATGTACAACATATCCAGCCGTATGAGATACAATGAACGTGTTGCCAGGAGGAAAGTTCAAACCACTAAGTAACTTCATAATGAAATTAGTGAGATCTCATATTAGTGACTTAACAGCACTGTAAGACAAAAAGAAGAAAAAAAAAGACAAAAAGAAGCAAACACACCCAAGAAAAATAGATGGTAAGAAATGATGAAACTGAGGGTTGAGCTAAATAAGATACAAAGAAAACAGTACAAAGAATCAATTAAACAAAGAATTGGTTCTTTGAGAAAATCAACAAGATAGATAAACTCTTATCCAAACTTACTGGAAGGCAACACACAGTATCCAAAATAACAAGATCAGAAATGAAAAGAAGACCTTACAACAGACACTGAGGAACTCCTTTAAAGAATCATTAGGTCTTACTTCAAAAACCTGTATTCCAAAAAGTTAGAAAATCTAAAATCTAAAAGAATGGACAATTTTCTTGATATACACCACTTACCAAAGATAGATCAAAATCAGATAACAATTTAAATAGACATATAACCCCCCCCTAAGAAAATAGAAGCAGTTATTAAAAGTCTCCCAAACAAACAAACAAACAAAAAGCCCAGGGTAATTTAAGTGCAGAATTCTACAAGATTTTCAAAAAAGATCTCATGCTAATACTTCTCAAATTATTTCACAAAATTGAAACAAAGGGAATATTGCCAAATTAATTTTATGAGGCCATAATCACCCTAACACCCAAATAACACAAAGATTCAACAAGCAAAGTGAATTACAGACCAATTTTTCTCATTAATATTGATGTACAAACACTCAATAGCACATTATCAAATTGAATCCAAGAACACTTCAAAAAGTACATTTATTGTGAGAATGTAGGCTTCATCCCAGAGAGGTGGGGATAATTCAACATACAAAAATCTGTCAACGTAATCCACCATATAATCAAATTGAAAGAAAAAAAAACATGATCATCTCATTAGATACTGGAAAAGCCTCTGACAAAATCCAACACCCCATTGATGATAACAGTCATGGAGAGATCAGGAATACAAGGGACATACCTGAACATAATAAAATAAAAAAAATTACAGCAAGCTTATATCCAACACCAAATTAAATATTGAGAAACTCAAAGCAATTCCACTACAATCACAAACAAGACCAGGGTGCCAACCCTCTCAATATCTCTTCAATATAGTAATTGAAGATCTAGCTAAACCACCAAGACAATTAAAAAAGGTACAGGGGTACAAATTGGAAAGGAAGAAGTCAAAGTATCACTATTCACAGATGATATTATAGCATACAGAAGTTCCCCAAAAATTCTATCAGGGAACATCTGTAGCTGATGAACACCTTCAGCAAAGTAGCTGGATACAAAATTAACAACCTCCCCCCCAAAAATCAGTATCCCTCCTTTATACAAATGACAAATGGGCCAAGAAAGAAATCAGAGAAAAAACACTCTTCACAATAGCCATAAATAATATAAAACATCTTGGATAATTAACCAAGCAAGTGAAAGACTTGTATGACAAGTACTTCAAGTTTTTGAAGAAGGAAACTGAAGAAGATATCAGGAGATGGAAAGATCTCACATTTTCATGAATCAGTAGAATTAGCAGTAAAAATGGTCATCTTACAAAAAGCAATCTACAGCTTCAACACAATCCCTATCAAAATTCTCACAGAATTCTTTACAGATTTTGAAAGCTCATATGGAAAAACAAAAACCTAAGGATAGCTAAAATAATTCTGTAGAAGAAAAGAACTTCTGGAGGCAATATCTTCCCTGATTTCAAGCATATTACAGAGATACAGTGATTAAAAACTACATGGTTTTGACATTAAAACAGCCAGGTTGACTAGTAGAATTGATTTGAACACCCAGACATACTACACATCTATGGAGACCTTATTTTTGGTAAAAAAGACAGAAATGTAAAATGGAAAAATAAGTCATCTTCAAAAAATGGTGCAGATCTATCTGGATGTCAGTATATATAAGAATGCAAGTAGATCCATGTCTATCAAACTGCACAAAACTCAAGTCCAAGTGGATCAAAGGCCTCAACATAAAACCAGGTACTCAGAACCTGATCAAAGAAAAAATGGGGAATAATCTTGAACATGTTGTCACAGGAGACAATATTCTGAACAGAGCACCCATAGTGCAGGCACTAAGTTCGACTACAATTAATAAATGGGACCTTACCAAACTGAAATGCTATTAAGCAAAGAGCACTGTCAATAGGACATAACTGCTGTCTACACAATGGGAAAAGATTTTCACCAATTCCACATCTGATAGAGAGCCGATATCCAAAATATATAAAGAACTCAAGAAACTAGACATAAACAAACCAAATAATCTAATCTTTAAAATGGGGTACATATCAAAACAGAGAACTATCAGCAAGGGGATATCAAATGGCCAAGAAAAATTTAAAGAAATGTTCAATAACCTTAGGCATAAGAGAAATGCCCCTAATACCAGCACTAAGATGCAGAGACAGTCCGATCTCTAAGAGTACGAGGCCAACCTGGTCTACAGAGCGAGTTCCAGGATGGCCACTGCTACACAGAGAAACCCCATCTCAAAAGCAGAAAAGAAAAAATAAATAAATGACAGCCCATGCTTGCAAGGATGTGAAGCAGTTCTCCATTTCTATTGGAATGAAAACTTTTATAACAACTTTGGAAATCAATTTTGTGGTTTCTAAGAAAATTGAAAATTGATCTACCTCAAAGTCCAGCTATACCACTCCTGGGCATATATCCAAAGCATACTCCATCATACCACAAGTACTCTTGCTCAACTATGTTCCTAACAACTTTATTTACAATGGCCAAGAACTGGAAACAACACAGATGTCCCTCAAATGAAAAATGGATGAAGAAAATGTGGTACATTTACAAAATAGAGTGTTACTCATGATGTTAAAAAAATAACTTCATGAAATTTGCAGGCAAGTGGATGGAACTAAAAAACAAACAAAAACAGAACAAGCCAAAAAACATTCCAAGTCAGGTAACCTAGACCCAGAAGACAAACATGGTATGTACTAATTTATAAGTGGATATTAGCTGTAAAGTATAACCATGCTACAATCCACAGACCAGAGAGGCTAAGTAACAAGTGAGGTTCAAGTGGGATGCATGGATCCCCCTAGGAAGGGGTGAGGATGGGAACAGGAGGGATCAGGTATCGGAGAAGAGCACTGGAAGAGACAACTTGAACTGGGGTGCATTTCAGGAGCAAGGTAGAAACCTAGTGCATTGGAAAGTCCTAGGAATCTTTGAGGGTTACCTTAGCGAAGACTCCTAATAATGAGGGAGCATGAACAGGCCATCGTCTATAACCAGGCAAGGTTTCCAGATGTGCTGGAGTAAAGGTGGAGTAGAACTTGTGGGAGTGGCCGACCTACGACTGGTCCACCTTGAGACTCATACCACCAGAGGAAGCCCACCTCTAACACTACCTAAAGGGCCAAGAACCGTAGGCTTGATTGTCCAGAGACCTAGGATAGAATCAAACATGAAGAGCAAAGAAAAAAAAACTCAATGAAATGATTCCTAATGATACTCTGCTATAGTTGCACAATCATCATTAGAGAGACTTCACCCAGCAACTGATAGAAGATGCAGAGGCAGATGTGGATGCAGATACAGAGACACACAACAAAACATTAGGTGAAGCTCAGGAATCCTGAGGAAGAGAGCAAGAAAGGATTATAGGAGCCACAAGGGTCAAGAACATCAAAAGAAATCAGCCTACAGAACCAACTTAAGAAAGTTCATAGGGTCTCATAGAGACTGAACCAACAATCAGAGAGCCTTTATGGGTCTAACATAAATCCTCTACATATATGTTATAGCTTTGTAACTTGGTGTTCTTGGGAGAATTAGCTATCTCTGACTCTATTGCCTGCTTTTGGGACTCTTTCTTTCCTACTGGGTTGCTGTGTCCAGCACTGATATGAGGGTTTGTATCTAGTCATATCACAACTTGATATGCCATGTTTAGTTGATATCCCTAGGAGGCCTGTCCTGTTCTAAAGGGAAATGGAGAAGGAGTAAATCTAGGGGAGAAGGGAGATGGGAGAGAGATACGAGGAGGAGAGGAGAAACACCAGTAAGGATGTAATTTATGAGAGAAGCATAATTTTTTTTTAAAAAAGACAATGGCCTTCGGTGAGTTATTAAGATATGAACAAGTTTTAGACATGGATTAACTGGTTTTTTTTTTGTTTGTTTGTTTTTTAAGAGGAACAGGGACTGCCTCTGACATGAACTGATTGGCTTGCTCTTTGATCACCTCACCCTGATGGGGGAGAAGCCTTACCAGGCCACAGAGGAAGACAATGCAGCCACTCCTGATGAGAGCTGATAGACTAGGATCAGGAGGAAAGAAAGGAAGACCTCCCCTATCAGTGAACTTGGGGAGGGACATGTGTGGAGAAGGGGGAGAGAAGGTGGGATTGAGAGGGGAAGAGAGAGGGGTTTATCGGGGGATACAAAGTAAATAAAGTGTAATTAATAAAAAAAGGAAAAAATAAATATTTTTAAAAAGAGGCAGCAGCATCTCTAACGTGGTCACATTTTGTAAATTTTAATAGACAACAGTTCACCATAACAATGAAAATGTCAAACCATATATTTCATTAATCCTTCTAGGAAAATGAGCACACAATATAAAACAAAACCTGACTAGAAGGTATATTTTTTCCTCAGTTTGTAGCTTTAGAATCTCTCTGATTCAATCTCATATGAAAAATTATTTGATTGAATACAAAAATACTGTGGAAAACTAGTACAGGGGAAATTCCTTGGAGTCTATGAGAGCAGCCCTAGCCAAGACTCATAGTGATGGGGGATCCTGAGCCTGAACCAACCACCTGTAACCAGGCAAGACTTCCAGCAGTGGAACTGGGACATAAACTGAGCCACAATTCTTCAATCTACAATCTGTCCAGCCTGCAAGATGTACTGGGGTAATGATGGTGCAAAACTTTTAGGAGTGTTCAACCAATGACTGGTCCAACTTGAGGTCCACACCAATAGAAGGAACTCATTCCTGACCTTGACTGGATGGCCATGAAACAGAGGCTGGACATCCCAGAGACCCAGGATAAACAAGGGGGCAAAATAATGATCATGATTCTTAATGAGTGATATTCTTCTATACTCATAGATCAGTGTCTAGTCCATCAGCGAGGCATCATCCAGCATCAACCAGCAACTAGCTGTCGGGAGCAAATGCAGAGACCCAAAGCCAAACACTAGGCAGATACAGGGAAGCCCTGCAGAAGATGGACTGTAAAAGCTAAGGGGTCCAGGTCATTACAAGAACATGACTTAGGGAATCAACTAAGCACAGAAACTGAAGTGACAAACACAGACTCTGAAAGGGTCTGAACGAGGTCCTCTACATATGTGTCACGGTCACATAACCTGATATTCTTGTGGGATTCTTAACAATGCCAAGTGTGGGCAATCTCTGACCCTCTTGTCTGCTCTTGGGACCCTCTCCTCCTACTGTATTGCCTTGTCCAGCCTTGATGTAAGGGTTTATGCCTAGCCTTATTGTGACCTGTTATGGAGTGGTTCCAAGGAACCCAAAAACCCTGACCAGCAGAAAGCAGTTAAGAAAAAACTACACGTAAATAAAAGGGCTTAAAAAAAAAAAGTAAGCCAGCATCACAGTTTAATATGGAAAGTGGAACATTTAAGAATACTTAGTGTGTATCAAATTAGTTTATCTCTTAGAGCGAATACATGGTTTTCAAAAATTGCTCTTGAAATTGCTGACCTCACTTTTAGATAAAATATTAGATTAATTCTGGCTTGTGATTAGGAAATTACTCTAGCAGTTTCTGAAATGGCCCTTAACATCCTACCCCCGTTCCATGCAGTGTATTCACATGGCAGAATGTTCTCAGCATGGAAAGTTCTAAAAATCAGCGTTGAATTCTTGAGAAATATACAAAATGCACCATGTCCTGCAGTATCCAATATTTGGTCAAGATTTAGCTCTTCAGATAAAAAATGGATACAGATATGCATCTAATTAGTACACAAAATTACTTTAAGTTGTAATAAATGGTAAAATTATGTGTACACTAAATATTTTTAAATAAAAATGGTATGATTAATTATCAGGAAATGCTTGATATGTTGTGTGACAAAATTTTTCCTGGGATGATACAACACACACTTCTACTTACACTAGTAGGGAACCCACATCAAACCAAAGTACAGATACCACGAAAAGTCCAATTTGGTGAACCAGTGAGTTAGTTTTATTGGGATTACTTATGGGTGGCTGAGTAGGGGCTTACAAGAGCATTAACAACTCAAAGGCAGCTGGCCCACCCCAGCAGGATGACAGCTCATAGAAGCTGGGAAACCTGGAGCATACTGCACAGCTGTCATATAGTTCAAAAGGTTGAAGAACATTCTTTTCTAATGACTTTGATCTAAAACTTCCAGGCAGCTCATCCAGTTGCTGCTTCTGCTGGACAGCTGGCCTGCTCTCAGAGTCTTCAGTTCAGCTTTGGAACTGAGATTATTCTGTGCAGCTTGGCGTGTGTATGTGTGTATGTATGTGTACATCATTTATTACAATTTATTTATCTTGCATCCTGGCTGTGGCATCCTCCCTAGTCTCCTCCCAATCAAACCCACCCTACTTCCCTCTTCTCTCCCTATGCCATTCCCCTAGACCACTAATAGGGAAGGTCCTCCTCCCCTTCTATCTGACCCTAGCCTATCAGGTCTCATCAGGACTGGTTGCATTGTCTTCCTCTGTGGCCTGGCAAGGCTGTACCTCCTGCCCCAGGAGTTGGTGATCAGAAAGGCTGTCACTGAATTCATGCCAGAGAAAGCCGCTGCTCCCCTTACAAGGGTTGGTGAAGATCCTTTCCCAGTCTGTAGGCTGTCGTTTTGTTCTGAGGATAGTGTCCTTTGCTTTACAGAAGTTTTTCAGTTTCATGAGGTCCCATTTATTGATTGTTGATCTTAGAGCCTATGCAAAGATATCGTCCATTGAGGGACATCTAAGTTGTTTCCAGCTTCTGGCTATTACAAATAGAGCTGTTACAAACATGGTTGAACAAATGTCCTTGTTGTATACTTGATATTTTGGATATATGCCTAGGAGTGGTATAGCTGCATCTTGAGATAGCACTATTCCTAATTTTCTGAGGAAGTGCCAGGTTGATTTCCAAAGTGGTTGTGTAAGTTTACATTCCCACCAGCAATGAAGGAAGGTCCCTTTTCTCCACATCCTCTCCAGCATGTGTTGTCACTTGAGTTTTTGATCTTAGCCATTCTGATAGTTATAAGGTGAAATTTCAGGGTCGTTTTGATTTGCATTTCCCTCATGACTAAGGACAGGATGTTGAACATTTCTTTAAGTGTTTCTCTAGCTTGGCTTTTCTCACTTGGGTAGAGAGGGTCATAGTTAATCTGTTCAGTTTCAGGGATTTGCTGAAACTAATTTGAGTTGTTTACCTTCCTGCTTAAGGACTCTCTTAGATGGTCCAATTTTGGATGAAACTGTTACACAACGTGAGCATGCCTGTCACATCTGTTTACACACCTGTATACCCTGAGTCACACACCTTTTCTTATGTGGAAAGGGCAGTAGAAAACTCTAAGAACCCTCATGCCTCAGGTGAATATGTTAGTTTTGAGATTATGAGAAGACGAACATTTTTTTTTCCTCTTGAGTTAGTTTTCCTTAAAAACAATCATACTAGAAAGCTACTAAGCATCTTCAGCTTTCCTGGCTGCCAATCAGTCAATCCAAATACATTTACTTTTGAGTTTCTGTAGGCGTTTACACTTTCACTCCAACTATTATCAGTTAAAAAAAAGCTTCAGTAGCTCATATTCGGCATTGAGGCACAGAGTTAATCAACATTTTATTCACATCAATTTCTCTAATTGCAAACTGTAATTTGGGGGGGTTTTGTTTATTTTTTTAAATTGGAATTTGCAACATTTTTCCTTCCCTTTCCTAAATCTCCCATGTTCCCCTCCCTGTTCTCCTTCAAATACTTGGCATATATTTATATGTTTATATATTTATAAAAATACACATATACATAGATATTCCTATAACCTGTAATTATTAATGTCAAACTACATCTGTTACTAAAAAATGATCATTGCAGAAACATTGATATGGCTCTTTGTAACCTTCAGTTCACTACTATTTAATATCTCATACTTAAATTCACCTTAGAAAGAGTAAGAAATAATTTGTCCACTAAAATATATAAAATTACTGAAACCGAAATTAATATAATTTTGATAAGAGTATGAAAACTAGAAAGAACCAAGATTAGAAAAAGAAATTATCAAAAACTGAGATTCATAATAAGTTCATAAGATCTGGATAAGTAGATAATGACATACATTATTGTGGTTTTAGAAATGATTTTAAAGAAAACAAAATTTTAACGCATTCAAAGATAGAACATTGATGAAACTCCATATTTCAATAAATAGAAGAAACCTTGTGCCTATAAATATTTCAGGAAAACCCGAAAGTTGCTCAATATACAAAAAAAAATTCATGTGCAACAACTAAAAAAAAACAATTTTTAAAATCTTGATATGAACTTAGTTTCAAATAAAATGTTAGTAATACTCAATTGTCAACAATAGTTTGTCATGGCTGACCAGGGACTTTTAACCGGATTTTGTCTCCTCGTTTTTACAAAAGAAACTGGATTCTTGTTCTTACTCAGTAGATATTCTTAGATCAGTGAGGTTCTAAGCCTTATACTGACTTCTGATCTGAAAGCATTTATTGTCTGATGGAAAGGGGAAAATAAAAACAGTTGTCATCAATGGAGCAGCCAATAGTAAAGGAAGCAAAACAACAAGGAACTTATGTGAGTCTCAGAGCCAGTGTCAGTATGATAATGCTACCTCTTGTGAGAAGAAAAAACTTACATGGTCAGTTCACCTCAGAGCGCATGCTGCTAAAGAGGGGGGAACTCAGTGGAGGAGGCATGAAGAGTGAAGCAATCATACTCTACAAGTAGCATCTACAAGTAGCATCAATGTCTCTAGAACAACCTAATTAAAGCAGCTTTGACGCCCTCTCTTGCCCAGTCATTCCATCTTAGTATCAGTTCCTTTGTTAATTTCTGAGATGTTCTCAGACAGTGAATGAACTGTGTAAATTAGAAGGGTTTGTAGAGACCCAGAGATGTGGAAGGACCTTGAAAATCAGGCAAAACTTCTCATGTCTTCAAAAAGGCATTAGGTCTCAGATGGTGTGGTCCAAAATCACCATCACAGGAACACTGTAATACCTCTAACACCTCTATTCAGAATTCGGACTGTGTGTTCAGAAACCAGCTTGAAGTCACTAAAGCTAGTTTTAATTTTTTATTTAATTTGAAAAGTTATTTCTTTTATTTTTGAGATTATAATATAATTACATTCTTTTCCTTTTCTACTTCTAAACCTTCCCATATGCCTTTTATTGCTTTATGCCCAATCTATGGCCTTTTCACATTAATTATGTGTAATGTTTATATATAAATATGCACATATTCATATATATATACATATATACACACACACACAGAAAGAGAGAGAAAGCGAGACTACATAATGTTACTTGTATGTAATACTCTCAGGGTCGACCATTTGGCATTGGAGAGCTGGTAGGTGTACTCCTCCACTTTTTAATTAGGAGATAATCCATTACATTGTTCACTTTAGTACTAAAGAACTTAAAATGCAATTGTTCTCACTACAGATTTACATTATTATAATATGATTAAAATGAATTCTGAGAATAAACCTGCTTGGAAATTTAATTTGATTATTTTGGAACTAACTAAGAATGATTGTTCAAAAACTAATTTTGGAAAATAATCAACAACAGAATAAAAAGTTGCCAAATGAGTCATTCAAACACTGGAATACCCTTCTTTTGAATTCTACTAAGCGTATTATTTGTCAAATATAAAGGCTGTACAGTGAGAATTAGCTTTAGATTGTTTCTTAGAAAAAGTATGGCTGGATAAGGAATCTGTAAAGGGAAAGAAAAAACTCCAAGAAACAAAAATTCACAAACCAATTTAGATCCATAAGAGTTTATTTGAAAATCACTTACAATTCAAACTGACCCCAAATTTTGGCCCAACAGTTCTATGAGTAACAAAGGATGAAGAAAGAATTATTTCGTTACGTTTCAATTTAAACCAGAACACATCAACACATTGTTTACAGATTTGTACAGCTCTTCTCACTCCAGTGTGTATCAAACAGCCCTAGAGCTAGTTCCAGGATCATAGAGAAAGCCTTATACTCCACATAACTTAAACTCTTCCAGCAGTCTGCTCACTTTGGCAGTCTCAGTGTCCTGAGAGCCCCGACCCATGCAGAGTGGTTTTCTCTTGGCAATGATGGAGACGCAGAAGAACAAATATGCCACAAAAGCACTTTTCAGTACTCTGCTTGAATCATGCCTTCTACCATCCCATCCACCAAAGCCAACTCACACAAAAGCGGCTCCACATTGATGGGATGGGAAGGCAACTCTAACAAGAGGAGGCTGTAGCAAAATGTGGAAAATCGGCTGAAGAGTAAATGAAGACTGCTATTTACATCTACCATTAACAGCATTATTTTCATCTCTAAAAGGGAAAAAGATTGAGTATAGTTTCCAACCAGCCTAAAGACTCAATATAAATAGGTTCCATTTCTCTTGAAAAACCTTAACCCTCTGATTATGCATTTATATAGCCATCCTTGAAAGATAGTGACGATAAAACATTTCAAGTCAAAGTGCCTAAAATAGATAGTCTTATTTACTTTTGTTTCATTCTGTCTGTAGAAGAAATGAGACTTAAGAAAAATATGTATGCACATATACATACATTCCCATTTTTGCTAGATAGTCTACTCAATGAGAAACAAATGGCAGATGCTGTATTACTTAAAATCTAATGATGGAGCAGTGTGCCATCCCAACCATCATTTACTTCAGATAAGAGGTTTTTCCAATGCTGTTTTCTGAGGAAAAGGATATTTTGTCAACACAGGAAGCCCGGCCATGCATATTATAATGTGACAGCAACCTTTCATCTACAACGATCAATTGGGGATCATCCATTCTGTCACATGGACCTGTAAAGAGCTTATAACTTTATAGTCTTAGAATAAATCTCCCCTTTCCAAAATGCCTGCCTTATGCTCTACAGTATTTGCTTCAAGTTTACCAGGAAAGAAATGTGAAAAACCGACAAACACAAACATACACAGGGAAAAGTAAAATCTCAAATACATTGACTGAGCACTTGCATAGTGCTGACAATGTCTGGATCCAACAGAGCTAGTGAATGCATTATTTTTAAATTGATTACAAAATGTCCTGCTTAAATGGGTTCTACGGCTAAATACCCAGCATCAATCTATTACTACCTTTGCAAAACATACAAAGGAACTACATCTTTCATGGATTTCATGAGTAATAGCTGTTTAAGGAGAAAAATTAACAAATGGATAGAGCCAAAGCTATGGCAGAGAATTTGATCATAATTGGCTATTCACATTCAATGTTTTATTTTAGATTTTTGGCTTCTTAAACACTGTTACAGATGAAGTATAGGACTTCAGAAGTTTTAAAGAGTTCTGATATATACTGATTACTATTTTTAATTTATTACAATTTATTCACTTTGTATTTCAGCTGTAGCCCCATCCCTCATTCCCTCCCAATCCTGCCCTCCCTCCCTCTTCTCTTCCCATGCCCCTTCCCCAGTTCACTGATACTGGAAGTCCTCCTCTCCTTCCATCAGGTCTCATCATTTTCAGGACTGTCTGCATTATTTTCCTCTGTGGCCTGGTAAGGCTGCCCACCTCTCCCATCAGGGGGAGGTGATCAAAGAGCCAGCCACTGAGTTCATGTCAGAGACAGCCCCTGTTCCCATTACTAGGAAACCCACTTGGAGACTGAGCTGCCATGGGTTACATTTGTGCAGGGGTTCTAGGTTATCACCATGCAGGCAAATGGTTGGAACTAGAAAAGATCATCTTGAGTAAGGTATCCAGGAGAAACCTCAAATTCTCATGTCAAAGATCTAAGAAACATTTTTACAATCTTCCAATATTTTGTAACTTACGTTAACATTGTCTTTCCCCCCAGTGCTGGGTTCTGAAAAGAGAAAATTCCCAAATAGGATCTATGTCAGCCATTTTTTGTCACCTAACTTTTATTTACTCATTTACTATTTACTATTTAAATTAAATATCACATGGATAAGATTTGTATTACTATTTTTTCGTGTTTGCAACTTTCTAGGAGCAATTTTGTAGCATTTATTTTTGCCAAAGCTGTGTGTGAAGAGAGAGTGGGAGAGATGATGGGAAAGAAATAACAAAGGCAGAATAGAGCAAGTAGCTGGTGACTAAATCAGATCTGGCAAGAGAGGATTTCTATGCTTTCATTCTCTGTGGACACTTAGTAATCATGGCGATTATCCTACCTGCCAATGCATGGCACTATGAAAACCAGCTCAACAAAAACTTGATGTACAGATATGACTGAATAGGCATAAGTGAAAAGGAGCATAAAACTAGTTCATAAAAGGGGAGGTGAACAGTCCTCTCCTCTAGCTTAGTGATAAACTTTCCATTTCACTGGTCTTCACATAATCTCTGACTCCCCCATGGCCATTTTCTCCTTTGAAGCATTATCTTGTTTGCTGGTTTTACACACTATGGAACCCCAGATCTTTCTCCTACCATTTTTATGTTGCCTTTTTAAAATAGTAATTAACACTTCCCAGTTTGTTCAGCTAATACAGTCCTAACCATTTACAAAGACAATAACACTTGGATAGCACAAATAGCGTCCCCCAGCAGCCATCACACATAGTATATTCTTATTGTTATGACAAAATACCTGGCAGAAATAAGTTTAAAGGAAGGAGGGTTTATTTGGGCTCACAGTTTCAGAGGCACATCCATCAAAGCAGGATCACAACACCCAGAGAATGTGTCAGAGATTCTTTACATTGTACAGACCCAGAAGGTGGGCACTTGAGTAAAACTACATGGCAGGGGGGGTAACACTTTCAAAAGCTCTCTCCAGTCACCCAACTTTTTGGTCAAGCCCATATCCTACAGCTTCTACACAGTTCCTCCAGCTGAAGAACAAGCAAGCATAGCAGAAGACCATTGGGCATTTCAGATGAAAATCATAGCACATGTCCTGACAAATGCTTTCACAACAGGCACCATCACATTCCATATAACAACAGCCTCTACATAACAGATGTTATGACTCCGAGCCTTAGGTTCCAGAGACCTGTAGGTTAGTACCTGGTATTGGTGTGGTCATGAGTCACATGGCAAAGGACCATTCACATCT
The DNA here is from genome assembly GCA_028658305.1 of Pachyuromys duprasi. Lineage (NCBI taxonomy): Eukaryota > Metazoa > Chordata > Mammalia > Rodentia > Muridae > Pachyuromys > Pachyuromys duprasi. The sequence goes on from CM053751.1 coordinate 45,709,308, forward strand.
CAGGAGAAAAACATCTGCTTCAGAATTCACACTTTGCTTTTTGCTTTCCATGAGCTCAGTCTGTACCCTTGCTGTAAGATGCCTTGAGTTTCTAGGATTCAGTGGTAAAGGTAAGTGCAAAGACACAAATGTTACTTCTAGAACTGGCAATGATTAATGATTAACGCACACACACTTTTAACCAAGACCTCTCCTCTATCTCATTCCAAGACAGATACTAAACAAATATTTTGAGACTATTAAATAAACATTTGGGGCATTAATTTCTCCCTTCCTCTCTCCCTCCCATTTTCCCTCCATGCTTCCATTTCTCCTTCAATTGTTTATTTACATATTTTTTTACAATTATTAATGGTAAGGCAGGGGTAAGGCACATGCTCCAGCATGTCTGTGTAGGCCACAAGACAAACTGAAAGAGTAGGTTGATTCTTTCTTGCAACCATGTAAGTTCCAAGGATCAAACTCCAGTTGCCAGGGTTTGTAGCAAGTGTACATACTGGTGAGCCATCCACTGATGCCTTTCCTTCATCTTTTTCTTGTGGTCCGCCATAATTTTCAAGCTTAAGGGCTTTGGGGCATGCAATATTGGTATAATTATGTGTTTAAATTATTTGAAATATTTTACCTAAAGAAAACAGCAAGAGCCAGCTATGGGCTGTCAGACCCTTGGTCTTTCTTCCTTCTTAAGACAACATGCTTCCAAAACTAGGATTTAGTAAAGACATACTGGGTTGTGGACATGATTTGGTCACAAAGCACTTGCTTACATGTGCAAGGCCTTAGATTTCACCCCTCAATATAAATAAACAAGTAGATAATAGATCTACCAACAAGTAGATTGCTTTAGATGTCTTTGAATTTCCCTACAAGATTGCAAAGACACAGTCAAATGAAAATGATTTCCCACATGGTTAGATAAAAACAAATATTTCATAACAAGCATCTTACAACAGGACAACAATATTCTGCTCTCAAGAGCCTGTGTGCAGTGCATATTTCCAAATGTCCCACACCATGTGCGCTGGGTAGTTTGCAAAACTCATCACCTTTTGACTCCTTTGTACATCCCACTGTTTATTATTGTGGCCACCATCCTGGAAACCCACTTTCCTAACTTCCTTGCCACCAACATTCTGGAACTCCTGCACAAACAGAATATCAGTGGAGGACATTGGGACTGGGGGGTAGTGGATCCAGCATGCAGATGTTTTGCAGCAAACGCCTTGAACTCTCACTCAGTGTTACTGTCCCAGTGGAATCCCAGCCCCAGGCAAACCAAGCCTCAAATTCTACAGAGCAGTTGTAAAATCTGGCAGCTGTTTCTTGTCTCTAAGTGGTGGCAGTAGGTTTTTTTTTTTTTTTTTTTTTTTTTTTTTGCCTCTGATCCACAACACAGGGTGATAAATATGAGACCGGCTGCCTCCTATGCTCTCCACATACTCTGGCCTTCCCCATCACCATTTTCACTTACTCAACCTTTCCAGATTCTGCTAAAAACACAATTCTATATCAAAGCACTACCTGCTTGAAATAGATAATCCCTATTTTTATGACTGAATACTGGTTAATTCTATATTTCTGACCTGTTTGGGCCAATGGCCTCTAACGGACAGCTAATGATAATTATTTAGACAGGTACCAATGACATGTAGCATTCATGATCTAATAGGATGAGTTAATTTAGTTTAAAGACATGTTTTTCCCCATAGGTGTATTAAACAACTAAATCCTATATCAGTCACACCTTAAAGCTTATATTAATTGAGACTGACAATTCTCAGTGTATACTAACATATGCTCCACAAATCTTAGTGTGCTTACTACCTGGCACTTAATGCAAAATTTCAACTTTTATTTAAATAGTAAATTTTTGCACTAATATTTTCTTCATAAACTAGATTTTTTTTTACTGCAGTAGCTTTTGAAATAATAGCTGCAACCTATGATGAGTCTGTAACAACAGGATTTGAGAAATGATACATAGGAATTTATTACATAGTGGCATAGCACCATCTCATGGAATTTCTGAGAAACTGTCAGGACTGTGTGTCGCTGTGCTCCTGGTACTAAACAGCTGAAGCTTTTGGTAAAATGTCTAAATTCTACTTTTCAAATGTTCAAAACATACAGCTTTGTCTTCCTCTGTGGCCTGGCAAGGCTGCACCTTCCAGGGGGAGGTGATCAGTGAGCCTGCCACTGAGTTCATGCGGTAGACAGCCCCTGCTCCCCTTACTAGGGACCACACTTGGAGACTGAGTCTATGGGTTACATGTGAGCAGGGGTTTTAGGTCCTCTCCACGCATAGTCCTTGGTTGGGGTATCATTCTCTTCAGGGCCCCCAGGGCTCATATTTTTGGCTCTGTTGGTCTCCTTTTGGAGTTCCTATCCACTCCAGGTCTTTCTCTCTCCCCCTTCTTTCATAAGATTCCCTGCACTCAACAAGTCCTGATGAGACCTGATAGGCTAGGGTCAAATAGAAAGGGAGGAGGACCTCCTTTATCAGTGGACTGGGAGGGGGTACAGAGGAAGAAGAGGGAAGGTGGGAGGAATTGGGAGGATACAAGGGAGTGGGTCACAGCTGGGATACAAATTGAACAAATTGTAATAAATGATAATAATTTAAAAATACAGAGAGAAGGGGGAAAAGTACAAAAAAAAACCATGCAGCTTTTTAGAATATTATTATTAATTATACTTTATTCACTTTGTATCCCCTCCTAAACCCTTCCCTCCTCCCCTCTCAGTCCCACCCACCTTCCCCCTTCTCCACACTTGCCCCTCCCCAAGTCCACTGATAGGGGAGGTCTTCCTCTCCTTCCTTCTGATCCTAGTCTATCAGGTCTCATCAGGACTGGCTGCATTGTCTTCCTCTGTAGCCTGGTAAGGCTGCTCCCCCCCTTCGGCGGGGGGGGGGGGGGGAGGTGATCAAAGAGCAGGCCAATCAGTTCATGTCAGAGACAGTCCCTGTTCCCATTACATTACTATGGAACCCACTTGGACACTGAACTGTCATGGGCTAAATCTGTGCAGGGGTTCTAGGTTATCTCCATCAATGGTCCTTGGTTGGAATCTCAGTCTCAGAAAAAGATCCCTGTGCCCAGATATTTTGGTTCTGTTGCTCTCCTTGTGGAGGTCCTGTCCTCTCCAGATCTTACTATTTCCCACTTCTTTTATAAGATTCCCTGCACTCTGCCCAAAGGTTGGCTATAAGTCTCAGGATCTGCTTTGATACCCTTCAGGGTAGAGCCTTTCAGAGGCCCTCTGTGGCAGGCTCTTGTCCTATTCCCTGTTTTCTCCTTCTTCTGATGTCCATCCTCTTTGCCTTTCTGAATGAGATACAGCTTTTTAAGTTCAAACTGAAAAATTTAAAGAGACCATCTATTCCAAACCTATCCTTACCTGACAAGTAGACAGGTCTTCTAAGACTCGGTGGCTTCTTTCAATATACACCAGAACTTCATATTTTAAAGAAAAGTTATACATGTTTATAGTGTTTACATATTTAAACACTAAGACATTTTTGTCTTAGGAACCCATTTCTGAGCCCAGTGAAGATATGCACACTTATAATCTCATCACTCCAGTGTACACAGCAAGAGCTAGGCTTCCATGCCAACCTTGCCTATAGGATGAAACCCTATCAATACTTCATTATATATAAGTACACACATATACATATGTACCTCATACACACTGTTTATATAACCTTTTCAAGAAATTTAAAATATTTAATAAAAATACAAAAACAATATTTGTGTGTAGAAATAATAAGGTGCTAACTTTAATACCAAATTTGTAAAGGTGCAAGAATTTTGAACATTTTTTCAGTTGTTGGCTCTCAAGTACAAAAATAGAGTCACTATCCAGAATATATAAAGAATTTAAGAATTTAAAAAGCAGCAAATCAAGAAATCCAATTAAAAATGGGGTACAGGGCTAAACAGAGAATTCTTTATAGAGGAATATTGAATGTCAGAGAAACACTTAAACGTTCAACAGACTTAGTCACCAAGGAAACCCTGAGGTTTCACCTTACACCCATCAGAATGGCTAAGATAAAAAACTCAAGTGACAATACATGCTGGGGTGAGCATGTGGAGAAAAGGAAACCCTCCTCCATTGCTGGTGGGAATGTAAACTTGTGCAACCACTTTGGATATCAATCTGGCACGTTCTCAGAAAATTAGCAATTCCTCAAAATCCAGCTATACCACTCCTAGGCATATATTCAAAAGATGCTCAAGTACACAGCAAGGACATTTACTAAACCATGTTAGCAGCAGCTTTATTTGTAATAGCCGGAAGCTGGAAACAACCAAAATGCCCCTCAACTGAGGAATACATACAGAAATTGTGGTGCATTTACACAATGGAATACCACTCAGCAATTAAAAACAAGGAAATCATGAAATATTCATACAAATTGCGGGAACTAGAAAAGAGCATCCTGAGTGAGGTATCCCAGAAGCAGAAAGATACACATAGTATATACTCACTTATAAGTGGATATTAGACATATAATATAGGATAAACATACTAAAATCTGTACATCTAATGAAGCAAGGAGGAAGACCCTGGGTAACATGTTCAATTGTCACTCAGAAAAGCAAACTGGACCGACATCAGAAGGAGAAAACAAGGAACAGGAGCCTACACAGAGGGCCTCTGAAAGACTCTACCCAGCAGGGTATCAAAGCAGATGCTGAGACCCATAGCCAAACTTTGGGCAGAGTGCAGCAAATCTTCTGAAAGAAGGGGAAGATAGAAAAAACTGGAGGGGACAGGAGCTCCACAAGGAGAGCAACAGACCAAGAAATCTCGGCACAGAGGCTTGTCTGAGACTGGTACTCCCCCCATGCATGGATATAACCTAGAACCCCTTCACAGATGTAGCATGTGGCATCTCAGTGTCCAAGTGGGTCCTCTAGTAAGGGGAACAAGGGCTGTCTCTGACAATAAACTCAGTGGTTGTATCTTTGATCACCTTCACCTGAGTGGGGAGCAGCCTTACCAAGCCACAGAGGAAGATGCAGCCAGTCCCGATGAGACCTGATAGGCTAGGGTCAAATGGAAGGTGAGAAGGACTTCCCCTATCAGTGGACTTGGAGAGGGGAATGGAAGGAGAAGAGGGAGGGTGGGAATAGAAGGGAATGAGGGAGAAGGCTACAGCTTGGACACAAAGCGAATAAACTGTAGTTGATATAAAAAATATTTAAAAAGACAAAAAAAAGAGAGTCACAATCAAAATGGCTGAGAGATCATAAAAAGCAATATCATTTCAATTATTTAGCTCCAGGAGGAGCAGGAAGAGGAGATGATGAAGGAGCAGATATCACCAAGATGAGTGGACTAGAATGAAAAGGGCTCTCATGGGAAAGATGGCTTACACTTCATTTCTTGTGATCCTAGACGTGAGATGACTTCTGATCAGTCAAAGATACAGGAAGATAGTTTTATTCCAAGATATCCCCTTTCATTTTTATTACTATTATCATCATCTGTGCTTTATATTGCAATAATAACACATACACATGAACACAAATGAAAAGAGCAAGGGTTTATTTCACCCTACATTAAAGGAAGTCAGGGCAGGGACTTGAGGCAAGAACCAAAAAAGAACCATGGAGAAAAATTGCTTACTGAGCTGTTTCTCATTTCTTGCTCACCCTGGTTTTTATACAATGGAAGCTCACCTGACCAACAGTTGTAGCAGCCATTTTGGATTTGATTGTCCACATCCATCCTTAAGGAAAAAAAAAAGAAAAGAAAAGAAAATGCTCCCACAGACATACCTACAGGCCAAACTGATGGAGACACTTTCTTAATTGTGGTTCTGTCTTCCCAGGTTACCGTTGTTTGTGAACAAAAATTAGCTGGCATCTTCACTACCATCATCATCATCTTCACTCTACATAAAACTGGAATGGTTTCTAGTGAGCCATAGGTTTCTGATCAGACACTTGACTCTCCTTTGAAATTGAATTCTGCAGTGGATGTTGCCCATAATGTGAAATGAAGATGAAACTCAGTCCTGGAAACTCTATTTTGCATTTGAATTTTTTTATTTGAGATGTAGAAACACATAAAATGTAAAGGCTCCCAAACTCACAGACAGCCCAGCGTGCTCTTTCAAGTGTGGGTTAAGAATCATCTAAGAGATCCTGCCAACTCTAGTATCTTCAGGGACCAAGGGTCACTTACCAGGAAAGATAAATAGGAAGAAATCCCTGTGATCAAAGAAGTTTTCTAACTGGTAAGAGTGACCCAAGATACAGTGGCAGAAAATTCTGGCCCATGTTTCTTTTAGGCACAAAAGAGGCTATTCCAGGAGCATTGTGCCCTAGCTTCCTCGTAGGCATAACCTGTGATAGCAGCTATAAATGTATAACTTTATTAGGAACAGTTGTTAACATGATAAATGGCACAAATTCAAATCATGACCCCAGAGAGTCAATTATTAGTCTTAGGATACAAATTTGAATCTTAAGACAATCTACAGGTTTTAAAATCCAAATGAACTGATCAACTTTGACACTCACCACCAGTCACTGGTTTGCCTCAGCCATGTGAAGTGTGCTTTCCCAAGCTCTGACTTTAAACCCCAGGCCATCATCCCAAATCAAGCTCCAGCTAAACCCATCCATGCTCCCGCTTTTCCCACTACTTGGACTCTGAAGCTCCAGGAAGCCACGTAGAGGCAAGATATTCACCATCAAGTTTACACTTTACACAGATAAAGCCATGGATATGCCTTGTGGGTTTGGGACACCTCTTCTCTTCACCCAGCCTTCACTGATCCATTGCATTGCTTACTTCTTTACCATGCTTGAGCCTGAACTCCCCACATCCCTGTGCTCTGTAGTGATGCCCCCTTTTCCCATCACCTGACCTCAGTGGCTCAGCACATACCTTGTCCTCACTTGGTTCAACTCTAGCATCAATCCTCCTTAAGATGGATGCACTCTGGTTCTCCTATCTCATATTTTCTCTCTTCTCTTAGTTCCCTCTGCAATAACACTGCTGTATTCTTTTGTGGCTTTAGGGTTGAACTGCTCTGAATTGGTCATTAGGAGTCAAAGGAGAAGACAGTGAATGTAGGAAAGAGGAAGATGAAGAGGAAGGAGAAATTTCAAATGGTTGGTCATGGTTTAAAAAAAAACATTCTGGATAGAAAATATTAAAATGTCCTCCTCTGGACCTAGATTGGTATGATCAATGCTTGTTTGAATGAACAAATGGGATGGACATTGAGTGGAGGAGAAAACAAGCAACAGAACAGGAGCATGCCAAAGAGGACCTCTGGGGGGGGGGGGTCAATGTA
>CM053751.1:45717128-45747047 GCA_028658305.1 Pachyuromys duprasi
CGGAGGATAGTTTTCTATATAAGGGCTGGGTTTCTGCCGCTCGGGGTCTCCGTCTCTACTCATTGTAAGCTTATGCTCTCCCTCTCAAGATGCATTAAAGCTTTACTGCAGAAGGATCCTATATGTGCCGTGTCGTTCTTGCTGGCGAGACGGTAACGCGCGCGACAGAGACTCACAATTTCAATTTATAAGACTGACAACTGTTTAATTACAAAATATCTTGAATACAACAGGAAAGATAAATAATTTAAACAAAACTGTTCAAAATTAATCTTGTGGTATACTGTCTTAAATAGCATTCTATTGCTCATGCTTCTTTCTTAGCATTTATCCTTAGTTGTTTTTACTGTAGTTTTGTTTGCTTGTTTTAGCCTGTCAGACTATAAGATATGTAGAGTCTGTTGAAATAGCATGCAAGAGACATGCTTTTTCTCTTTGCTCTTCACTCTAGAAAGGACAAAAGCTGTGCTGTGTGAGGCTTGATCTCTCTGCCAATGGGGTCACAAAAGCTACTGCAGCTTTTCCAGTCCAGTGTATGTAATTTTTCTTCTCATCGTGAAGTGGGTGAAGGTGGACATAATGGGCAAGGCTTTCTTATTGTTGCCTGGGTTTAGAATTTGACACTTTTATTTATAACTGAGTAATGCATTTAATATTCTTTAAAATTATGTGTGCATCTGTGTGTGTGTGGGGGGGTGATGCCTATGTCTGCGGAGACATAAGTATCAGATTCCTCTTGGAATTGAAGGTATAGGAAAATTTGAGCGGTCTCATGTGGGTACTAAGGACCATACTTGGGTCCTCTGGAAGAGTAGTGCATGCTCTCAGTCACTGAGGTGGAAACCTTATATAGTATTTTATCCTTTTTATTTTCTTGTAGAAACATTCTTGATAAACTGTAAAATGAAATAATTTTTGGTGCCTAGTCTACATAGAAGCAATCGTTTCTGGTTCCTATGTTTGAGTTCTTCTGGGTTTCTAAAGAATTGTACAACTCTGAATTCCTGAAATCAGGATTTGATTTGGTTAAATCAATGACAAGCTAATGACAGAAGGCAGCACTGACTTGTTGGTGTTGATGGTAGAGATAGAATCTGAGTACATGCTTTATTTGTTTCCTACATTTATTTAATGTGCGTGTGTGTGCCATGACTTGCATGTGAAAGTCGGAGAACAACTTTTAAGACAAAACGACAGCCTACAGACTGGGAAAGGATCTTTACCAATCCTACTTCTGACAGAGGGCTAATACCCAGTATATACAAAGAACTCAAGAAGTTAAAAAGCAACAAATCAAGTAATCCAATTAAAAATGGGGTATGGAGTTAAAAAGAGAACTGACTGTAGAGGATTATAGAATGGCAGAAAAACACTTAAAGAAATGCTCAACGTCCTTAGCCATCAGGGAGATGCAAATCAAAACGACCCTGAGATTTCACCTTACACCCACCAGAATGGCTAAGATCAAAAACTCAAGTGACAACACATGCTGGAGAGGTTGTGGAGAAAGAGGAACCCTCCTCCATTGCTGGTAGGAATACAAACTTGTACAACTTGGTGCTTTCTTAGACAAGTAGGAACAATGATTCCTCAAGACCCAGCTATACCACTCTTAGGCATATATCCAAAAGATGTTTAAGTACACAACAAGGACATTTGCTCAACTATGTTCTTAGCTGCTTTATTTGTAATAGCCAGAACCTAGAAACAACCCAGATGTCCCTCAGTTGAGGAATGGATACAGAAATTATGGTACTTTTACACAATGGAATATTACTCAGCAATTAAAAAAGAGGAAATCATGAAATTCACAGACAAATGGCGGGACCAGGAAATGATCATCCTGAGTGAGGTATCCCAAAAGCAGAAAGAAACATGGTATATACTCATTTACATAGACCTATAGGAGAGGAAGGTCATGCTGAAATCTATACACCTAGGGAAAATAAACAAGAAGGAAGACCCAGGTTGGGATGATCGATCAATGCTCGCTTAGATGGACAAATGGGATGGACATTGAATGTAGGAGAAAACAATCAACAGGACAGGAGCCTACCAAAGAGGACCTCTGAAAGACTCTATATAGCAATGAATCAAAGAAGATATTAAGATTCACAACCAAGCCTTCGGCAGAGGGCAGGGAATAATATGAAAATAGGGGGAGTTAGTAAGACTTGGCGAGAACAAGAGCTCCATAAAGACCAAGTTTCTCTAACCAAGGACCATGTATAGATATAACCTAGAACCCCTGCTTAGATGTGGCCCATGGTAGCTCAGTATCCAACTGGAAATCCTAGTAAGGGGAACAGGAACTATTTCTGTCATGAACTCAATGGCTGGCTCTTTGACCCTCCCCTGCCCCCGACCCGGGAGAAACAGCCTAGCTAGATCCCAGAAGAAGACAATGCAGCCAGCCCTGAAGAGATAAGATAAGCTAGGGTCAGATGGAAGGGGAGGAGGTCCTCCCCCATCAGTGAACTTGGAGGAGGGCAAGGAGGAGATGAGGGAGGGATGGGGAGAGTGGGAAGGAATGAGGGAGAGGGCTAAAACTGAGATACAAAGTACCTAACCTGTGATTAATATAAAAATAAATAAATTACATTAAAAAAGAATTCCTTCTCTTCCTTCACCATTTGCATAAAAACTAAATCTCGAAATATCACGAATGTTGACATAGACCAAGTGCTTTTACTTTTAATTTCACTGTAGAGTAGACTGATACCTGATACACATAACGTATAGGACAAAATAAATACATGATTATCCTCACATTAAAGAAGTGAATTACTCAGAGCTATGTTGAAGTTTATTTTTAATGTCCCTCATCTACTACCTCCAAAAAGAAAAAGAAAAACACTTTGATTTGGGTTATCATCTCCTTTACTTTCTAGTTTTATTATCTTTATCTGCACCTTTATATGGTATTGAATATTTGTGTATATATCTCTAACTTTTTGTAAACAAAATTAGACAATGAGTGTTCACTTTAAAGTTGTTCTTGCATAGAATATTGCAGTCATAAGGCTCATTCAGATCCCTGCATGGGGACTTTACCATGGTGTCATTTCCAATCTTTCAACTTAATAGTGTCATTTTCACTTTTAATATGTAATTCTTACCATCAATTCTTAACGACTACATTTTACAGAAATTCCACGGCCTATTGCTTCACAGTGTACTACCCCACATGCATTCCAGTATTAACTGACATTCAATTTTATCCAGGTGTTTCCAGTTTTTTTTTTTTAATCTTGAATACAATGTCTGTTGGAATAGTTCTCTGCATTTACATGACTGGTACTGTAAACTTAGCCAACTGCATAAGGCCAGTGAGGACATGAATCTTAACAAAGAGCATATTACCACCATTTTCCTAAACCAGAAAAAAATCCCTAACTGCATTCTAAATACATATCTTTATACTTATAGATAAGTGTAGCTATCACTCCTCAATGAAAGAACCTTCATTTTGCAGCAGTGACCATTACAGAAAGGAACAACTGGTCAAAATGCAAAGAACAATATTCTTCATACAATTATAAGACTCAGAGAATCTTGTGGAAGACAGGGTAGAAAGATTCTAAGAGCCAGAGGAACTGGAAGTCAGTGTGTGATTGCTTCCTAAAAATTATAAGAAAGCTACACCCATGAAATCTGAACAATATGGCTGCCTAAACAAAGCCTGGACAATTCCCACAACAATCTACACTTACAGTGTAGATGAGGAAAATCTCATGGATCATAAGGAGCTACAGAAAATTAACAACTACTGAAAGAGGTTAGAATTACTCTTCCCGAGGGCTGAGCTCCATAATTATCTAATACTGAATAATCAGCCCTAGAAACATTGGCATGCAGGCAGCACTGAACTGATTCAGCAAGTTGTACGTATGCATTAATTAATGCATACACACATATAATGTACATATATTTGTGTGTGTGTGTATCACAACAACGGTTAAAGATGAGGGAGTTATGAGTTTGGGAGTGAGGGCAGACAGATATGGGAGAGGTAAGGGGGAAGAAGGGAAGGAAGAAATCATGTGATTATATTTCAATTCATTAAAGCATTTCAGAGATCCCACGTTATGCTAGAGCATGAAGCTTTTAGGTTAGGCTGCAGTAAAGCACTGCAGGAGTTTCATGCAGTATATTCTCCAGATGTAATAATATCAAAGAGCCCCTAGTGTTTCTGTAAATTATTATAGTAAACGGAGGTAGTTTAGGATAAAGGAAGGAAAATGATGCAGCTTGGGAGCTTGGGTTCATACAGGCGTGACTCAGCTTCCACGCGCAAGGCTTAAGAAGAAGAGTCTTTTCCTGAACTGGCTGGCTCGAGAGGCTGGTACAGTTAGTGAGAGGTGGAAAGCACCAGGCAAGAAAACTCCAAGTACAAGGTAAGGCAATAAGCCTTAAATAAGCAAAGGTTTTAGCACTACAGTTTTTTTTTTTTTCTAATGATGCAAAGTTCCAGATAAGAATTGGCACCTACAACAGTGACTTCATTGTTAAGCCTTCCCTTTGTTCTGGTTAAACCCTGGAATGTCTGTGAATGGACACTGGGAGTAGGAAATAATCAAGAGAAATGGATCAGTGAGAGTGAGAATGTGAAAGGGGTACAGAATTCAAGGAGGTGGGAGCTTTGTGGAGGGGACAAGAGCGAGTAAATGTTTGAGTAGAAGAAGAGAATTGTAACTAAGCAGGTTTTACACGGTGATGTGTCACCGCTCACTTTCCACAGAAACTTAATGAAGCAGATGCTGAGACTCTTAGCCAAACTTTGGGCAAAGTGCAGGGAATCTTTTAAAAGAAGGAGGGAGATAGAAAGACCTGGAGGGAACAAGGAGCTCATCGACCTCTGAAAAGCTCAGGGGTCTTTTCTGAGACTGACATTCCAATCAAGGACCAGACATGGAGATAACTTAGAACCCCTACACAGATGTAGCCCATGGCAGCTCAGTTTCCAAGTGGGTTCCCTAGTAAGGGGATCAGGGACTGTCTCTGACATGAACTCAGTGGCTGGCTTTTTGATCACCTCCCCCTGAGCAGGGGCAGCCTTACTAGGCTACAGAGGAAGACAATGCAGCCAGTCCTGAGGAGACCTGATAGACTAGGGTTAGATGGAAGGGGAGGAGGACCTCCCTTATCAGTGGACTAGGGGAGGGGCATGGGTGGAGAAGGGAGGGGGAAGATGGGCTTGGGAGGGGAGGAGGGAGCTACAGCTGGGATACAAAGTGAATAAATTGTAATAAATAAAAAATAAAAAAAACTGGTTTGCCCATGTGACTTTCACAAAAATGGATCTGCAGAGAGAATCTAGGAGTTTCAGACTCAGTTTATCTCATCAAACACAAGTCGTACATAAAGAAGTTGAAGGCAGTACCAGAAACCTGGAGAGGGCTTCTGAAGTCCAAAGGTGTGCAGCCCCACATACTGAATAGTATTATGGGATACCGGCACAGCAAGACATACTTCATTTCATTTTGCAAGAAAGCTCTAGCTCGTATATTATTTATTTATTCATTAAAATGGGGTTTTGTTGCCTTTTTTAAAATTTAATTTTATTTATATATTTATTTATTATAATTTATTCACTTTGTATCCCTGCTGCCGCTCCCTCCCTTGTCTCCTCCCAGTCCCACCCTCCCTCCCTCTTCTCCCCCTATGTCCCTTCCCTAGTCCACTGATAAGGAAGAACCTCTTCCCCTTCTACCTGGCCCTACCCTATCAGGTCTTATGAGGGCTGGCTGCACCATCTTCCTCTGTGGCCTGGTAAGGCTGCTCCATCAGGGGAGGTGATCAAAGAGCAGGCCATTGAGTTCATGTCAGAGACAGCACCTGCTCCCCTTACTAGGAAACTCACTTGGAAACTGAGCAGCCTATGGGCTTCCTCTGAGCAGGAGGTCTAAGTCCTCTCCTTGCATGGTCTTTGATTGGAGTATTGGTCTCTGCAGGCCCCCCTGAGCCCAGGTTTTTTGGCTCTATTGTTCTCCTTGTGGAATTTCTATACCCTCCAGGTCTGTCTCCCTCTTTTTTCATAAGGTTTCCTGCACTCTGCCCGAAGTTTGGCTATTGAGTCTTAGTATTTCCTTTGATACCCTTATGGGTAGAGTCTATATCTGATTGATATTTGCTCAACTATGTTCATAGCAGCTTTATTCATAATAGCCAGAATCTGGAAACAACCTAGATTTCCCTGAACTGAAGACTGGATATAGAAACTGTGGTACATTTACACAATGGAATACTACTCAGAAATTAAAAACAAGGAAATCATGAAATTTGCAGGCAATTGGTGGGATCTAGAAAAGATCATACTGAGTGAGGTATCCCAGAATCAGAAAGGCACACATGCTACTCACTTATAAGTGGATATTAGCCATATAATATAGGATAAACATACCAAAATCTATAGTCCTAAAGAAGCTAAATAACAAGGAGGACCTTAAGGAAGAGGATAAAACTCACTCAGAAGGGCAAACAGGATAGATATTGGAAGTAGAAGACAAGGGACAGGACAGGAGCCTTCCACAGGGGGCCTGTGAAAGACTGTCTAGCTGGTATCTCAATAATACTACTCAGAAGCCTTGTAATATACTCTAGCTACATAAGGGAATCATTCATTACTCAAGTGTTTCTTGAAAAGCAAATCCAAAGATAAATTAAGCGAAGAATGAAAGTTCCCCACCAACCCTCCTTTATCATTTCATCTCAGAATCACCCCTAAAGGTCTACATTACATTTTCCTTCTGGAAACATTTGCTCTCCCTTCTCATTCATATATCACACACATGTTTTATTATACATGAAGGATGGTATTTTTTTCCTGGTGCCATCTTTTTTACCAAGACATCACAAAGGTGAAATTCTGTACTTAAGTATGGAGAGTTTATCTGAGGGTCAGTGGCCGTCCAATTTAAGCAAGCCTAGATTGGACTCCCAAATTGGTCTCAGAGGTCCTACTGTGAGCTCCTTCTATGTTCTAAGTATCCAAGTTAAATGGAATATTGCCAAAAAGAAGCTATTTTGAATATAGTTTTTGAGAAAGTGGATGAAGTTTGTTTCACCCTTTCCTTATGGGTGGAATCATATTTTCAAGCATGATCGAGAAAGATTGCTGCAACTCCTATTCTCAGAGAATTCCTTGGAGACTTTTTTTTTCTTTTTAATGTATTTCAAATGAAAAAATAATTACATCTCTTTCCCCTTTCCCTTTCTTCCTTCTAGCCCCTCACAGGTAATGAAGAAGTTTTTAGGAGAGCATAACCAAGTAATTTTACCTACAATGCACTTTTTTATAGATATGTAAGATTATGTAATAAAATTCTGTCTAAATAAATCAAAAATTCTTTTAAAATTAAAAAATCTGACAGCATACTTGCAGAATTAATGAACAGTATTTTATTTTCAGTGCCTAACATAATTGCGCATCTATAATTGATAACATCTTAGAGTTAATTAAACGTGATATTTCCAGCAGACACTGTTACTAGGAAACGAGTAAATGAGCCAGATTTGTACAAGAGGGCTTACCTGTAATAGTTACGTTTCTTGTTGCTTTGGTCACATACCTAACAAGAAGCAGCATGAAAAGGGAAAAGCTTACTCTGGTCACGATTGGAGGGGATATTTTTCTTCTTGTTGGGGAAGGCACTGGGGCCGGAACGGAGGCTGGCTCTTCACATTGCCTCTTCCTTTAGGAAGCTTGGAGGCGAACATGATGTGGAGAGACCTTGTGTCTATATTCTCAAGGCCCGCCCTCAAAAGCTCTCTCCTTCCCACAAGGCCCGCCTCTCAAAGTTTCTACAGCCTTGCAAAACAGACATCAACCTGGCACCAAATGTGCAAACACTTGAGCCTACGGAGAGACAAGAGATCTTCCAAAAGTGGAAGAGTCTGGGTCTGTAGAATATGTGTTGGTTATAAATGCAGTCATTGTTAGTAGGATTGCCATAATTAGGCATCTTCTGTTTAAGTTATAGTCAGTAATATTATGGAACCAACTCAGAACATAAAAATAGAAAACCTACTAGTAGGTAAAGCCAAGTTTTGCTTTGATGGTGAAAATGTTTGACAATTTTCTCAGAACAAATAAAAAACTCATTGAGGCAACAATATTGATTTGACCGGTTGGCTTCAAGTATTTTAATGCCAGTCAAAAACATTTGTCTTACCCTAAATGAACAACAACAAAAAATGGTTAATGCCTAAAAATGATGAACTTAAATAAAAAACAAATGTTTATGTTCAACTACATTCAGTTGCCAAAATGCCTTGGTATTATTCTTTGATATACTCTAAAATTTTAATATTATCAAATACCTAAGATACAAAATTACTGTTAATGATTATATTGATAACTGTGCTAAAATAGTCTGTCATAATGTGAAAAGCAACATATACCTAAGATACTAAATAAAGTATTTAATTGATCCATCAATGGTATCTAAAATCAATATAAAGTCTCTTCAGTTAGACCACTAACTGAAGTGGTTCTGTTTTGGTTTGGTTTGGTTTGATTCTTTATTGCTGTTGTTTGTTTGTTTTGTTTTTGTTTCCTAATTCCACACAATTTAACAGTTTTCATATTAAACACAGGAGTCCCTCAATCATTGTGATCTTAAGAATTTAGGAAGTTAAAGCTGGAGATTCATGAGTTATGGGCTGTGTAGTGAGACCCTCTCTAAAAATCTATTTGCACAGGTTCAAAAAAATGTGAAACTGGCCTGTTCCAAGTTCAACATAGTGTTAAAATTCTGGGTTTGCATACATAGGGTGCTTATTGTGGTTTTGTACAAATATTTCTCTACTGACTATTTTGGTGCATTGGCCAGAAATTTTTATTCAATAGATGACTTATGAAAATTTAATTGGCAATCACTGTTTAATTCCAGTTTAAATATTTTATCATGTTGAATGCAACATAACAATGCAGGGTTATTAATCATCATCTAGCAAATTGATGCTCTTGAATCCATGGGAAACTGTTTTTAAATTATTATTTTATTTTTAATTTAAAATGTAATTAATATTTTAATTAAAATATTAGATAATTTTTCTTCTCCTTTGTCTGCCTCTAGCCCCTTGCATATCTTCCTTCCCTTTCTCCAAATGCACGGCCTCCTTTTCTTTAAGTATTACTGTAACACACACGCATCCACATTCACGTATCACCTATGCTGTCATTGCCATATGGTTGAGAAGATATATCTTCCCTCTCATATCTAGAAAACACAATCTTGAAATAAATTTGCCAGTACACTGGCTTTCACAGTCCTGTCTACCCCCTCTTCCACAATGTTCCCTAGGCTTTAGGCAAAGGGATTGTTGCAGATAGATATATAGATTGGGACTTAGCATCCCATGATCAGTTGTTCTCTGCATGTTGACCAGTTGGAGCTCTCTGAAATGCATTCTGTTTGTTTCAAGGAGCTTCTTTGATGATGGATAAGAGTTACAAGTTTTTGTAGTTATAAGAATAAGTATTTAGAATGCAAATAGGAATTAGACTGGTTTAGGAAAGCAGCACTAGTAAGTTCTCCTCTAGATTTCATGACCTCACCAGACACTAGATTAGATAAGTTTACAGTACCAGGCATAGATTCCCTTCAGTTGAGTGGACCATAAGTCCGACTGGTAGCTGTTGGTTAAAATGAGTCCATGAGTGCCACCATTACATCTTTAGGGATAACTTGCCATTCTGTTTATTGTTGTGATTCATAAGTCAACTGAGTAGGACTATTGACTGCTTCCCACCCTTGGCAGTTGGCATAGCATTTTGGGAGTTCTATAGAAAACTGTTCTTCAGAGAGGAGGCTTTTGGATCTGATACAACTCATATCCTCTGAGCTGTGTCCATGGTATGTGTTTCTTTGACAATAGGGACTCACCTTCAACTTCTGAGGGGCAATCAAGGGTAACAATAGCCTACATGATTTCGGTAGTCTCATGAAGTCTCCTGACCAACATCTCAAAAGGATGTTTGTCATTTGGTACTGGGGTTTTTATTAGTTAGCCTTTAGCTCTTGGAGTGGGCATTATCATCCCAAGTAGTGTATCTTCATGTTTGTGTATATGTGTGTGTGTATATCTTCACATGTATGTATATGTGAATGTTAGATGCAATTCTAAGTGACTATAAACCAATATGATTCCCTGAGACTTTTTCAAACTTTTTTAGTGTGTTATTTATCCATTTTCCCTTCTTTTTCTGTACCTGTTTCTCCCATTTCTTCTTATACCTGTATCTGGCTATTTCCCTCTCTAGAGTTTCCCTTATTCCCCAACATGGTCCCTTTTAACTTTTATTAAAATCAAGCTTTTGGCTGATGTGATAGTGCATGGAAAAATATATATTCTTTTTTAGAATGGAAGTGCAATTTTTTAATGTAGATACATGATATTGTATATGTGTTTACAGTACAGTATGAATTTGAGACTCTAAAATCCATACCAATGAGTATGGATTTGGCCCTATCATGCTTTTTCCAAAACTGAGAGAAAAATCAGTGTCATATTTTCAAATAATCTCATTTTTCTAGGATCTCTGTAATGCCTTTCCATGTTTAATACTTTTGGAAATTAAAAATACAACAGTAGAACAGATAAACATCAAAACAGTAAAACAGCTTAATATAAAATATAACAGAACAGATTAATATCACATGAGAGCTGATAAATTCCTCTAAAAATAAGCCATAGTATAATGTTTACCTTTATTTTTTCTAGATATCATCCTTGTTCTAAGTAGTTATAAATATAATTGTGTTATTTTTCCATCATCATGGTAGTATTAGTAGTAGAATATGATTATTGCTCTACTTAGGAAAAGAAGAAACTTACCAAATAACCTTAAGTACAGATTTTTTAGTTGATATTCAAAGGCTAAACAGACACAGACACACAAGTGAAAAGTGAGATATTGTAGTTGGTAAATTTGTTTCTTACAGGGACACATGATAATAATTCTGAAACAGTTTTATACATGCATGCAGCAAATACAAATTAATGCCTTGTAAATTATGTGTGCAAGGATTCTCACAGTTACAAATGTGCAAAAGAGAATTGTTAGGGTGAAATAACAGTTGGAAGTAACTGTATAAATTTAATTAATTTAGCATGTAACAATAATTATGCTACTTGCAGGACTTTTATCTATATCTATATATTAACATATAAATGCTCATAGACCCATGTTTGTGTATAGGTGAGTAAAGATGTGCACACTTCTCCACTCTGTTTATGGCAAGGCCAGAGCAGTGTGAAGAGATTGCCTGTGACATAGAGCATGATTTCTTAGCATTTTCCTCCCATTAAAGGAGCCAAGGCTAAGAAGAAATGTTGGTGTTGGAGCTTGGAAAACAAAAGATAAGCATAAAATATCCAAAGTTTTTATGCTCTAAAACTTGGAAGATGTGAGTGTGGCAACTGCTTAGGCAGTAGAGTGCTGATCCTGTTAACAGGAGAACCTGAGTTTGAGCTCTAGCATCCTCAGGAAAAGGTTGTACATAGCACATATAGGGCTGTAATCCACTATCAGAGAGGCAGAGAGAAAAGTGGCTGCAAGCTCTTGGCCAGCCAGTCTGGCCTAATCAGCAAAGCCCACATTCAATGAGAGACTGTATGTCAAAAACTAAGGTGGAAAGCAATTGGGGAAGACCCTCACATCAATCTCTGTTCTCTGTGTGAACATGTAAACACACACACACACACACAAACAAATAGGAGATGTCACAATGGTATGGAAGCAAAAACAATGCTAAATAATCTAGTGAGTGGAGTAAAATGAATTACAACCAAAGAATAAATTGAATGTCCATGTGTCCACACTGTTATAAATAAATGGTTGGCTGAATAAATAAGTAAAAGTAATTGATATATAGAGTCATAGCTAGTGTAAAAGGACCAAAGAAATAGGAAGAGCACAGAGGGTTCTTCAATGAATGTTAAAATTCATGGACAGAACTTCAAGGCAACAAAATATTTGCACATCCTCAGAATATGTCTTAATTACTATCATGGTTTTAACAGACTAACAGGTTTAGCAAGACTTTTCTTGCTTTTCTTCAATCCAGAAAGTAGAATTTAATAATTTTGCTTTTTTGAAAGTGGGTTGAACTTAGCAGTTCACTGCTAATGACTACAATTTAGAAAGACCAATATCAGTGGCTTTATTGTGGTAAAACCAGAAATTCACCACCCTAACCAAGGGACTATGATTAATTTTACACACACACACACACACACACACACACCACTCCACTCTGACAAAATGCACTAAAATTGTTCCATAGATATGTATGTTCCTGCTGAAAGCACCAGGTGAAAATGACTGAAGGCTAGTCTGCAGCACACTCTTTCATTCTTTTTTTTTTATGTTAAGGTCACAAAAGATGAACAGAGACAGAGGTTGCCACTGATTGGAAGAGGCAAAGGAGACAAGAGACAAGACAGACAACTGACACCATATGGTTCTGAGGGTTGGATGCCAGAGCCGGCAGAGTAGAAGAGTTCCTGAGTGGACAGTGAAGACTGAAAAAAATTAAAAAAAAAAAATAAATAACGCACTACACACTAGATCAGTTCAAGAGGGCTGCCAGTAGAAACTGTCACCCTGGTTTATTCCACAATTCCTTTCTATAGCCAGAACAAAGCACCTTGATACTATGAATGGGTTCATCGAGAAGTCAAACTTGTTTACCTTGACCACCTGTCTGTGTGATCCTCACACAAACAAAGGGGAGGTAACTTAGCAAAATATCATGCAATCCCTGTATCTAGGTGAAGGGCAGGGTGAAAACATGTTTTTCACTAAGAACTCAATAACAAAGCAGCCTGAAAAACAAGCAGCTCTCCACAGTTGAAAGAGGGAGAAGGAGGAGGAGGAGAAAGTACTGATGTCAGAACAGAACACTGAATAAAATATACATACCAGCAATCCTCAAACTACTTCATCTATAATTCACCTATAATTTAATTAATATAGTTACACTTACATTGATGTCTTAGTTTTGATCATTGTGCCTTAGTTATATAAGAAGCGAACTTAATGAGACTTGAGCTGAAGGAAAAATTGGGTCTCTGTACTATTGCAACTTTTCCATTATTTCCAAGCAAATGCTACAATGGAATCCAACACTGTAAAAGTATACTTACTCAAAAGTTTATAAAGAAATATCTGTAGCAGCATTGCTCTCAGTGGTGTTCTTTTACAAACAAAATAAATTCTAGCACTCATTAGCAATTACCTGAATTGTATTCAAAAATATTCCATTGTTTCTCAGCCTCTGGCCAAGATCAGGTAAGTATAAATTGAACCCACTATATCAATGAGAAGTGAAGCATGGGTCAATATCACAATTATGTTTTTGAGAGTAAGACAGTCACAAAAATGTAATTATTGGCAGTCCTATTGATAGGGAAATTAGAATAAGAAAAACTACTTAGCAGCTAACCTTGGGCTGTAGGTGTAGGGTGGGAGAAGGATATTGAGTAAGAAAAGCTTACATTGGGAAAGTATTGGATGTATTATACACTGGATTGAGAATAAGTTCTCTGAAAAACTACATGTGTCAACTCTCTAGACTTTATATTTAAAGTGAAAACTAAAGTATACACTAAAAAAGAAAATTCCAGCCCCTTGCTTTCTAACACAATAAAATCTATTTAAATAGCAAGAAACAAATGATCATCAGGAAACTGAGTACACAGTTTGCTCATTTTGTGAGGTGGTAGAATGTGACCATGGCTATGATATATGCATGGGATTTGATGTCAATTTTTCCATATTGTATGGATCCAGAACTATATTTCCAGTTAAAGCCTTCTGCCACCTCAGTGCTGAGGGGGCATGGCCATCTGTCCAGACAACTGTTCTGACTGACTTCTCCATGCCTCTCCAACCTGGCATATGATCAGCACCTATATATCTGCCTCACTTAGTGACACAACATAATTGCTCTCTTCTTAAGTAAAAATCTTAACCATCCTGATGGTAATTCTCAGGGAAAGTTGTTGTGATAAAGAGTTTTATTTGGAGTATTGCCAAGGAATGAGCCAGAATTCTCTTCATCTGCAAGTACAAAGTTTTTGATCCTCCTAAATTTGTTCTTAAATTTATTATATTTTACATATTTACATATTTACTTGTATGTATGATGTATTTATTGTATGTGTATGTTCATGCACACATGCACAGAGGCTTGCACACGGACATGTGTGTTGCATCCTTGCTATGACGTGTGAGGTCAGAGTAGTCCTCTCCTTGTTCCTTGTTGCTCCAGAGGATTGAAGGCAGATGGTCAGGCTTCTCGGAAGGCATCTTTACCCTCTGATCCACCTTCCAGCAATCCATTTGCCTTCAGTAAATTGTGCTTTAGTAACAACACTAGGTTGGTTCAGAAAAATATTAGGGAAAACTCATGAAACTCAATGTCTGCTCATTCAACTTTGTTGATTTAGACAAGGACTCATGTAGCCAGGTTGGCTTCAAACTCACTTTCCAGGATGAAATGTAAGTAGAAAAGGGCTATCTAAGCCTCATTTTAAAGCTGAAGTTAATAGGAAACAGATCTGACAACTATTTAGGCATAAAATGGGCCAACCACAATGAACAGCCTGCAAATTTTTACACCAATTCTGCTGCTCCTCCAACCTTCTGTGACATGTTCCATCCCTGGGTGCTAGATGGTTAAAATTCCCATACAGCTGATGAGGTGACAGCAGAATGAAAAAAAGAAAACACATTTAGTAGCTAGTTATCCACCAAAGAGGAAGCATTTGAATAATTTAGTAACCAAGACACCATGATAACAAATACTGAATGATGATCTTGAGTTTAATTTCTTGGTATATCATATGCATTAAGACACTTAGTAATGCTTTTCAGAATAGTGAAAATTTTCTCAAAACATTTGATTCTTTTCAAGGTGTATCTCATGGTTTTCTGACTCTCAAACTTTTTTCTTTAGCTAGAAGAAACTTAGAATTGTATTTCCATTCACCTTTGTGCACTACATTACTTTTTTTGAAATGAGACTCTTTGTATGCTTTCATGTGCTTTTATTGTATTTTCAGTCTAATTTCTTTCCATGTTTGGAACAAAGCTCCTATTGTTTTATGTTTCTCTTCTTGTATTTATTCAAGCAACCCTAGAAGCCATAGGTTATTAAATAGGAAGATCAGTGCCATTGGGGGGGGGAGGGTGCGTGAATGGGTTAGTGATCTACGCTTTATAAAGTTTTGGTCAGAAAAGCCCTTTTGGTCCTTCAAACAATTCAAGCAATGGTCACTGGAGCTTGAAGCTCAACAGTACTAAATGATAAGACTCTTATTGAAGACATAATATGTTCTGACTGCAAGACAGAAAATGAGTTGGAACTGAGATGAAACCTTCCTCTCTACTGGCTAACCTTCAGAGTGCTGGAAGGTGCTATGCATGAGGTGAGGAAGAATTGTCATCAGTCTTATTCAGTTATGATCCTATGTGCTACACAACCTACCAGAAAACAGATGCACGTATAAGGCACCAAGTGCATTATGGAGGCAACAATATCCTCTGGAAAAAGGTCAGGGGGTAAGAAGGGTTGTCACAAGCCACACTAGCCAAGTGTCTGCCACAACCCACACAGTAAATTTTTAAGACTTTGCCCTTAACATCTGCTAACATTTACTTCTAGCTCCTAGACTGGCTATAAAATGTAAAACCTAAGAAGTCATGTTGAGGAAGAAAATTTGAATGTATAGAAGTTAAGGATTTGATTTTAGGCCCAAGTGTTTATGATACTCAGCAATATATTAGCATGTTCAACCACATGTGTATGTATGTGGTTGTGTTCGTTATATGTGTTTGTGTCTGTCTGTAGGTGTGTTAGTTATATGTGTATGTGTTTGTGTCTGTGTTTGTGCATGTGCAGTGATGGCCTTGAATCCAGGTTTATTTAATACACACTTTATTCATTTATTCTAAATAGAATTGAACTAGAAGACATGAGCTGCAGCCTAAATCTATATTCCAGAACCTGCTGGGTAAACTTGGACAAGTTGGTCTTCTCTGCTGAACCTCAGATCTTTCAGGGTCATGATACCAGCATTTACACTGCAGTGGCTTTCAGTATTGAGTGAATTGAGATATGAAATTACTTAAAATTTGGTGTCTGACTGTGTAAGTGTTCATTTTTCTTGTCACAATATTCTGTAAAGGTCGGTCTAATTACTACTTTGAATGACAAGCTCTGAGCTTGACTATTACAACTTTTAAACCAAATATTCTTTCCACTTGATTTATTGGGCAACAAATAGAAATGAAAACTCAACCTAACAAAAAAGAGAGACTGTCAAATCCAAACACAACCACCATTCTTTGGCAGAGTGAGTCTCTCAGTATCTCAGTGCTCAATATCTTTAGATACTTAATAAACTTTATGTAAACTCCGTGCCTTAAATATTTTTGATGAAAGAAAGTCTCAGTCTGTCGTAGAGCCTCATTTGTTTTTTTCAAATTGCATTACAAGAATTTGCTGAAGCATTGTTTCCTTCTTTGTGACACCTAAAATAGATTTCAGAGATTCAAAGCTATTTTATTTATATGCTAATATTATGAAGTGGCATTCTGGCATTAGGTGCTCCATTTAAAAGTGATCTGGAAGAATGGGTTGGCTGGAATGCTCCTTATCCGATTGGCAGCTATAAGGAAGTCTTCCCTCTTGTAAGCACATCTTGGGTGAGTCAGCTCAGCTCACTGACTCACAGAATGGCCTTGAAACCAATCACTTGGGATGAAGCTGAGAGTACTTGCAACTATGTCATCATGGATTAGATTCATGACCCATAACAATTATAAACGTCCAGGTAGGAATGAAGATATTCTAGAGAGACACATGAGTGCCCCTCACTCTGACAGTCACAATAGTGAAACAATAGAGCCCAACAAACTGAAATGTCTTTAGTAATCTCATTCTGAGAGAAGGAAAAGGCTGATGTCTGATGTCAGGCCGAGGAACTTGTCTCCCAAGAAGATAGTTTACAGATTTGTGATACCTTCTGAGGCCACCTTGCAGGACAGAGTGAAAGCAATACAATTATACTTTGACCAACACTGCTTAGTTATGTATACAACTTACCTTCTAATATCCTGACTCAAAGGTAGAGCTGGAAGTGATGTCATTGGTATCTTTGTTCCTCTTCACAAAGTTGTCATATTCAATAAATTTCTTTGTATCTTGTCTCTCACTTTCTTTCCCCCTCTTTTTCTTTTCACTATTTATTCCCTATTTAATTGGTCTATTGAGGATTGTGCTTAAGTTTAACTTGTTAAGGTCGCCAGGGCCAATGATGATCCTAACAATTTCAGTAAAGACTTGGCTTCACAGTGATCACAAATCATGGTTAGAGCATTCCTATTTGCTTGGAAATTAACACAAATCATTATTGTGTTTATTTTTCCATTTTCACATGTGTGTGTATGTGTGTACATGTTTGTATGTGTGGGAGCACATGTGGGGGATACAAACACATGTGTGTGCATGTCCATGCACACAGAAGCTTAAGTTTGATGTTGAAAGTTATTCTCAAAAAATCTTCATTTTATATACCACGAAGATGAGTAACTTTTATTTACTACTCCTTGAAGTTGTTTTTATATTGCATAGCTGGTAAAAAAAAACTACAAAATAACAAAAAGTGTAACACAAATTATGGGCCAAAAGCTGTCACCTATCAGTGTTTGTCCCATAGTTTCTGGTCTTTAATGTTGTAGTAGTATTGTTTGTTAAGCTGGAGAAGACATAGACTGACAGGACAGAGATGAGTGTCAACGAAACCAGTCAAAGCACCCTGAGTCTGAGAGTAACATAGAGATAGCCAAGAGCCCTTCAGTTGCCTTCTGCTATAAACCTCTCATCTGTGCTCAGGCACATATATGCTAGCATCATTACTTGTAGCATCTCTATATTCAACTCCACTCAAAAAAAAAAACCTGAATCTTTCAAGCTAAGGCTTAGTCTGAAAAATTATTTTTTGTACAATATTGAATAACTTAGAGCAAGGTATAACCTTCTCTCAAATTAATTCATCTTTAGTATCCTTAGCACTGGGGATGTAGCCAACATCAAGACTTTCTCTTATGCCATAATTTAGACTTAAAAGTGTCACAGCATGTCTGGGTAGGGGCAATGGATAAATGGATACACAATGCCAGATGAGTGGACTACAGGAAACCAAGAAATGGTGATTGCAGGAGTAATAGTCTTCCCCAGAGAAGACCATATCAATTAGTCATTCAAAAAAATTAATCATCCCTAAAAGTAAATATACAAGTAGCATTATACCTCACAGGTATATATACAAGTAGCTAATACCTCACAGGTGGTAACTGAATGACTCAAGAACCAATGATTTCACCACGTGATTCTGAAGCAAAACAAACAATACATTGTCATGAAAGGAGATACAGAACTTCTGAATCCAAGAATGAAAAATGCATCCCACACTACCTGACCCTCCAAACCTTTTCCGGGAATAACTAGCTTCCTTCTCATTCTCTTTCCTTAACACTTAGCCTGTGTGAGAACACCAGATGAATAGTACTTGTCCTTGGGTATGCACACACGTGTGTTAGAATTTTGGAGGTTTATTCATATATTTCTGTATACACACACCAGATATACCTGTGTACATATACAAATCCTGCATACACACAATCATGTGTCTGTAGAACATTGAACATGCAACTCTCCCATGAACTTTGTGCCTGTAAATTCAAATTACCAAACAATCATGTGAAGCCCAGAAACAAAATTGCTTTACTCATTTTCTTTTTTAAATTTATTTATTTTTATATTAATCACAGGATATGTACTTTGTATCCCAGCCTTAGCCCTCTCCCTCATTCCCTCCCACTCTCCCCATCCCTCCCTCATCTCCTCCCTGCCCTTTCCAAGTCCACTGATAGGGGAGGACCTCCTCCTTTTCCATCTGACCCTAGCTTATCTTGTCTCTTCAGGGCTGGCTATAATGTCTTCTTCTGGGATCTAGCTAGGCTGCTTCTCCCTCCAGGTGGGGAGGGGAAGGTCGAAAAGCCAGCCATTGAGTCCATGACAGAAATAGTCCCTGTTCCTCTTACTAGGGTACCCAGTTGGATACAGAGCTACCATGGGCTATATCTGAGAAGGGGTTCTAGGTTATATCCTTACATGGTCCTTGGTTGGAGAAACAGTCTCATAAAAGACCCCTGTGCCCTGATCTATTTGGTCTTTGTGGAACTCTTGTTCTCGCCAAGTCTTACTAATTCCCCCTTTTTTCATATGATTCCCTGCACCCTGCTGAAGGTTTGGTTGTGAGTCTTAATATCTGCTTTGATACATTGGTAGGTAGAGTCTTTCAGAGGCCCTCTGTGGTAGGGTCCTGTCCTGTTGCTTGTTTTTTCCTACATTCATTGTCCATCCCCTTTGTCTATCTAATGCTTTACACATTTTCATGCTAGCTTGTACTTCCTCCTACATGTTACACAGCAAGACCTTCTCAGACTTTCTCAAACTTTCCTATTGCCCTTTTAAATACCTCCCAGATGATCACAGGTCATAGCACATAGCACCTGAATGTTAGCACACCCTACATTTCCAGAACGTGACAAATCTAATAAATTTGCACAATATTCTTGTGAAATGAATAATTATAATTTTCACAGCTTTTTTTAAAAATGAGAGAGCTGAGCCTCAGATAAAGTATCTGATCACAGGACATTAATAGAATTTAGTCCAGCTCTAGGATTTGCAGAGGGAAGACTACACAGGAAGGATGAATGATAACACAATAAACAATTTTGGGTGCTGATTATATGAACTGTAAATAAAAAGGAGAACTCATTCTGCCATTAATGTTATCACAGGCTAATACAATGTGAATGGAGATGCTTAAGAGAACACTGGGACCGGAAGGGAGGGAAGAAATATATCACTAAAACAATTGTGAGAAAGCTCCTTGAAAAAAATGGGATTCTATTCAGAATAAGGAAATGGCAAAGGGAACACTACAACACCCAGGTACAAAACTGTGTTTTTCAGACAAATAAAATTAGACTAGTTCAATAAGCCCCAGAAAACCCCTACACTTCCAAAAGATATTGTAGAACATGCTTACCCCTTAGTGAATATCTTATATTCTATAGTCTAAACTCTTCCATCGACTTCAGACCACTAGGGACCATTGAAGGAATTACGATGGAGGAGTTAGTTTATAGGATCTCATCTGCATTCTAGATTTTATTTGTAAATAAGAACCGAGTCACTCTAATAATTGAAACAACAGGTCACTAAGGAGAAGAAAATTATCTAAAGGCATAGCAGAAAATATAGACATCATTACAATTTAAACTGGTTTTACAGATAAAATTAAGAATACGTGTTGTTTTTAAATATATTTGACACTTTTCTTCATCAGAGACTTTCGAAAATGTGCCTTGCTTTGATTCCCCAGGATGTTTCCAGAACTCACTTGGGACAAAATAATATGCAATGCTAAAAGCTCATTATATTTCCATGGCCAAATGGATTAAGCGTAGATTTTGAAAATTTACAAATCAGTATTTTACCTGGAGATAGTCTCACTAAATGTGACAGTGTAGTACTAACTCCCAATCTGGACTCTTGAGCTTAATAAAGGATACAGAACTGACATCTCCCTCTCTCCAAAATGAAACCCAGACTACGACTACGTAACGTTTATGTGGGGAGAGCTGGTCAGTTGCAGCATGGGCAACCTCGCCTCTGTCTCAAAGTTTTTTTTTAAAGTAATTTATTTTTATATTAATCACAGGTTATGCTCTTTGTATCCCAGCCATAGCCCCCTCCCACTCTCCCCATCCCTCCCTCATTTTCTCCCTGCACCCCTCAAAGTTCACTGATAGGAGAGGACCTCCCCCCTTCCATCTGACCCTAGCTTATCAGGTCTCTTCAGGGCTGGCTACAATGTCCTCTTCTGGGGTCTAGCTAGGCTGCTCCTCCCTCAGGGGTTGGGGAAAAGGGTCGAAGAGCCAGCCATTGAGTTCATGTCAGAAATAGTCCCTGTTCCCCTTACTAGGGTACCCACTTGGATACTGAGCTATTATGAGCCACATCCGAGAAGGGGTTCTAGGTTATATCCATACATGGTCCTTGGTTGGAGAAACAGTCTCATAAAAGACCCCTGTGCCCTGATCTATTTGGTCTTTGTGGAGCTCTTGTCTCAATGTTTTAAGTAACTTTACAATTTTTTGATTTTGAAATGTTTTAAGTAAGTTAACAATTCTGTGTTGGGCCATACCCATAACTATCCCAATGCACACATGGCTCATATTTTGGGCTGGACACTTTTGCAGGAACCTAGATTTTCACAATAAAAGTTGACTTTAAAATAAGCCTTGATGGCTTTGGAGAGATGGTTCATGGCTTAAGCACTCTTTCAGTTCTTGCAGAGCACTGAGTTCAGCTCCCAGCACCCATAGCAGGCAGCTCATAGCCACCTGCTTTTCCAGCCACAGGGAACTGACATTCTCTTCTGGCCTCTGCAGGCACTCACACCCCTGTGTATACACACACACACACACACACACACACACACACTGAGAGGTATAAATAAAATAAATCTTAAAACTAATAAAATTGACTTTTTGATCTTAGCCATTCTGATTGGCATAAGATGGAATCTCAGAGTTGTTTTGATTTGCATTTCCCTGATAACAAAGGATGTTGAACATTTTTTTAAGTGTTTATCTGCCATTTGATATTTCTCTGTTGAGAATTCTCTGTTTAGCACTGTACGCCATGTTCTAACTGGATTATTTATTTTATTGGTGTTTAACTTCTTGAGTTCTTTATATATTCTGGATATTAGCTCTCTGTCAGATACAGGGTTGAAGACCTTTTCCAGTCTGTAGGCTGTTGTTTTGTTCTGCTGACAGTGTCCTTTGCTTTATAGAAGCTTTTCAGTTTCATGAGGTCTCATTTATTGATTGTTGATCTTAGAGCCTGTGCTGTTGGTGTTCTGTTCAGGAAATGGTCTCCTGTGTGAATGAGTTGGAGGCTCTTCCCACTTTTTCTTCCAACAAATTTAGTATGTCTGGTTTTATGTTGAGATCTTTGATCTACTTGGACTTTAATTCTTCCCCCCTTTCAGTGGACTAGGGGAAGGGGATGAGGGGAAAAGAGAGGGAGGGTACAACTGAGAGGAGTTGAGGAAGGGGGCTTCAATCATGATATATAATGAATAAATTAAAGATCTAGATTAGAAATGGATCTTTCCTTTTCAAATAAAGCAAAATCCTTGACAAAAAACTAATAAAATTAAGTTAAATAAGCCATTATTAATATAATATCCATTATTAGGAGACATTGTCTAAATTTTTGCTTCATATGAAGGCTCTTAAATCATAAACTAATTTCAGATAATACTTACATGTGACATTAACTGTTCGACAGTCCATTTTAGGGTGAGGCCTGATGTAGAAACGCTGTGTTGATACTCAGCTTCCCTAACATAGCTGTGTATGAGGGTATAAGATGGAAAACAGGAATTGATTTTTACCAACAATATGAGAGGAGGATGGCAACCAACACCATCATGTATGTCCTCACATCATGTGAGATGTCTTTTATTTATTTGTTTGTTTTACAATTTGTTCATTTACATCTCTATTATAGCCCCTTCTGTCATCTCCTCCCTGCCCCACCTTCCCTTTCTCCTCCCCCTCCCATTCCCTTCCCCTAGTCCACTGAAAGGGGGAGTCCTTCTCCCCTGCCATCTGACCTTAGTTTATCAAGTCTCATCAGCACTGTCTGGATCCTCTTCCTCTGTGGCCTGGCAAGGCTGCATCAACAGAGGCAAGTGATCAAAGAGCAGTCAACCGAGTTCATGACAGAGGCAGCCCCTTACTCGGAACCCACATGGAGACAGCTGCCTATGGGTTACGTCTGAGCAGGGGGTCTAGGTCCTCTCCATGCATGGTCCTGGATTGGTGCAGCAATCTCTGCAGGCCCTCCTGAACCCAGATTTTTTAGCTTTGTTGGTGTCCTTGTGGGACTCCTGTCCCTTCTGTGTCCTTCTATCCCCTCCTTGCTTTGAGATGTGTTCCTAAGAAGACAAATTTCCCTTGTAGTTCTCCATGGGGGAAATAATATTAATCTCGCAATTTGATTGACTCTTCAGGAAACAGACCCTTTTGACCAGATTCTAGCCAATGTCATTGATGATTGGATCAAGTAATGACTTTTCACAACTGAGGATGCTCTGCACTGTAATGCTGCCAGCACGGACTGATGGCTGTTGTCAGACAGGATGATCAAGTCCTCTCCAGGTGTGCCTATCTATGCCTTGCCTCCTTGGGCATAAGCTAAGACAAGAAACGTAAGCCAGCTGTATCTCAGGTTCCTCCTCCTCCAGAAAGAGTGTGAGAATTATAATTACTTAGCTCTCAGGGATGTTATAACACTAATTAATGTCTCAAAACTCCGTGAATAAAACTCATCTTGCATGGATGTTAATTACTGTTATTCAAATCATAGCTGTGAGGCCATTTGCAGCAGGAGGTGATGGGCAGGTTTTCAGCCTCCTTCATAAAGGCCAAATGGCAATTAGTGGAGATTATGGAGTTGAAAGAGGGGCAGTTAAACAAGTGCTTATGATAATAAAGGTCTGACTTCCGCATCACTATAGCAACATGTGTCAACTGAGAACAATGGGAGGGTACATGTCCCAAGGCTGAAAATCATCAGCAAATCCCATGGTCTGTGGCATTAGTTCATGAACGAGACAATGTCTTTATGCCAGCTGGGATCCTAATGATGCAAACAAATGCTCAGAGGCCAGTACTCTAATTATTTGCACTTTTCTAATAGTGCCCTTTTGACAATTTTTAATTTTTTTATTCACTTTATACCCTTGTAGTGGCCTCCTCCTTCCTCCCTTCCTAGTCCCACATCCCTCCCCTTTTCCTGAGAAATGGGGAACTTCCTTTTCCCATCCACCACACCTCATCAAGTTGCATCAGGATTGAACATGTCCTCTTTCCGTGTGGCCTGCTAAGGCAGTCCTGCCAGGGGAAAGTGATTTTAAAAAAAGCTGCTAAATGAGTCCCTGTCCAATGCATTTCCTACTTCTCTTACTAGAGAAGCCACATTAGAGAAGCCACATGGGCCTAAGCTGCCCATCTGGCATATCTTTGTAGGGACCTAAGTCTAGTTCATGCATAGTTCGTGGTTGATGCTTCAGTCTCAGCAAGCCCCACTGGGCCCTGGTTAGTGGGCTCTGTTGGTCTTCTTGTGGGGCTCCTGTCAGCTCCAGGTCCTTTTCTCTTTCCTCCCACTTTTCCACAATAGTCCCTATGCATCACCCAATGTTTGTGATTCTCAGCATCTGTTTTGAGGCACTGCTGGGTAAAGTCTGTCAGAGTACAATTCTAATAAGCTCTGCAAGCTTAGCAGAGTATCATTCCTTTTGTCAATTTTAAATACTGAAACAACTTAAGATGCAATAGCTAATAAATCATCAGCAGTTGTTAAAAAATGCCCAAATTAGTAAATTACATCATCTCTCTCATCTGTCACTTTTTAGTTGAGATTGATAAATGCTCCATACTAATGACAATCAAATAATTGATTTAAAAAATAGTTATTTTCTCACATTTTCTACCATTGCATTCATACGCCTTTGGCTTCTGCTCTACATCATTTTGAATTACGTCTTCTCCCTACAAATCCACATAACATGACCTTCTCAACAATGTGAGGTAAATGATCTAAAATTTCTGAATTGATATAGTTTAGGTAGAAACATAAAGACCAGGAGACAATTTCTATTAGAAGATTTCAGAATTCCTAATGTGACTCATTATTTATTTCCCATTTTGTGCTTTTTTTGTAAGACTCCTATGGGATGACCCGAATGCTTTCAATTGACAAACGGACAGTGGTCTAACCAGAAATACTACACAAGTACATTTGAACAGTAGGGAGAAGGGGCCCAACCACAAGGCTTCAGTGCTTACTGTTGAGATAGAGTTTGGAGAAATTATTATTGTTGTTATTGCTTTTATTATTATTATTAGTGTGTGTGAGTGTGTTTGTGAATGCTGGCATAAGCATGCCAGAGCACATGTATAAAGGTCAGAGAACAATGTTAGGGAATCTTCTCTCTCCTTCCACCACAGATTTGGGTATTGAATTCAGCTCACTAGTCTTGCCTGTCTAGCAAGTTTACCTGATGAGGCATCTTGCTCTTCCAGGACTAGAGAACCCTGTTGTCTTTTCTACGTGAACTATATCTGCCACTTATTTTTGTGGCGATCAGATTCAACATGAACTGAATCTGTACTATACCCCAGACATAGGTAGTGTTTTCCCTTTTTAGCAAAAGCAGACAAGTACACAAATAAAAATGTTCCCAAGCATGTTTATCTCAGTTTTTTTTCTAAAAATTTTAACTACATATTTGTTTGTTTTGTAGGGGGGAGTATGGGTACACCCAGACCATATTGAAAATGTAGACGTCAGGAGAAAACTGGTAGGATGTGTTTTCTCCTTATGCACTGTTGGTCCAGTGGATAGAACTCAAATTATCATTCATGGCAGTGAGCTCTGCTGAGCCATCTTCCTGGCCCTATGACATGCTTTTGGATGACAAAACTGAGTTTCAGATAAGTTAAGTAACATTATAGGATATTTTACATGCCAATTAAAATGCCTTTGGCTGGCAGTCTAGTTGTCTTTCATCTGGTTCCCCTGGCTTCCTCTGATATCATAATTATCTACAAAGTTTTATGGAAGATGAGAATGCAGTTTCCTCATGAACCCCACCCCAGATCACAAGAGTGATCCAGGCACACCCAAACCCCAAATCAGGAGAAGGAAAAGTAGTAAGAGAATCAAATAACACTAAGAAAAAATAACAATAAGATGAGAAATTAACCTAAAATATTTGGTAACACCAAGTCACCATGGTCAGGAAAAGCAAAGGACTTTTCCACTGGAAAACTATTTATAAAGACTCAGTTACGTAATGTCTTTACTAAGTCTAGAGATAACATGACAGTCAAGATAGACTCAAGGATGCAACCACCTTCCCAAGAGACAAAACAAGTCATGAAACAAGTTCCCTGATGATTAAATCATTTATAAATGAAGATGTGCTAAATGAATTTAAAAGTTTACTTACTATAATATCTACTTATTTATTTGTTTTTTGTTTTCTGCTTCTTTCCAAATGGAATTGTGGATATCATTTACCCTGGATTTTTACAATATCGGGGGCTTTCAGTTCAGTGTATTTTAAGACAGCATTAAAATCAACTCAATTTGGAGCTTATTACAATTATTAGGAATGAATAGTAAACATGATTGAGAAACAACCTTGGAAGATGAGCCAGATAATGATATCCATGGATCTTGCAATGTTCCTTGGTTTAATACCAAGTTGTACCAAGGTCTAGTGCCAGGTCTGACTAAAAACAAAGCTCCTGTCTCTGACCTTAAAGGTACAATAAAATATGCAGGTTGGTCTCAATGATAACTTGAAAATGGCCTCTGTAACTATGAGTCCCCTTACCTAAGGTGATCACAGCATGTTAACTGGAAAACTGCCTGAGTCTTAGTAGCGGCTGAGTCTTCCTTGTATGCATATTTTGCATTTTCTGGAATATTCTAACAGGTTTTGTAGAGGTCTCTGGAATTAAGCTGTCTCCCTGCACTGCAGAACCCCATTATATATAGCACAGTACCCTGGGCCATTGGATAATGGACTAGGACAGCAACCTAATGAAATGTGATAGTAACCTCTCATCCGTGCCACACTAGATTGACCCCAGAAATGAGTCAGTAAAGTCCATGTCTCTGTCACAGAGCTTTCACCACAGAACATTGGTACATGGTGCTGCAAAAGAAAACCTGGTAGTTGTCATGGTCACAGCTCTACATGGAATGTTTTCTTCTGTACCCTGATCTATGCACTATCCTTTCTTACTCACTTCTACAATTCACATTTCATGTCAAAAAAAAAGTTCAAAGTAATTATGATCTTCTTATTAAATGTATCATACAGGTTTACAGCTTTGACTTTTTAAAAGTCGATGTGAGTGGCTGGACAATGTCTTACTGTAGGACCACTGTTGACTCTAGTTCTATGATTTCTAGAATATGCAGCTGGCAGCTCTACACTCAGTGTTCTCTTCTTCCTTCAGTTGTCAATTTCTAGTTCTCTTTAACTCGTTAGCAGTTCCTAGTGGTCTTCATCTTACTTTCAATGTAGTAGCCATAGGAGAGATGTGAAAGATGAATACCCTGAGCAGTTGTTCCATGATCACATTAACACTGTTTAAATAGTAAAAGCTTAATATTCCAGTTCAGAGTGTCCCTCCCAAGCAATAATGCATCAAGCTACTGGAAGGAGACCAACGTATCCAATATAATATTGTATCCTATGATAATTTAAATGGGTCTGTAGCAGAAGAGATTGATGAATTGAGCTACTTTCAGGAGGTGGGATATAGAAAGAAGAACCACAGACTGACAATATAATTAGGGGGACACAAGAAGCACCTGACTCATGCTTTGATTCTGCTTTGAAATAAATCAGTGCCTGGAGGTATAAATGGGACTTAAAATGTTTTAAAGATGTATTTACTTTTATTTTCTGTGCATTAATATTTCATCAACATGTATGTGTCTGAGTCATATGCATGCACTGTTTGCAAAGGCCAGAAGAGGCACAAGAATGCAAGAGACTGAGTTATGGAAAGTTGTGAGCTGCCATGTTGGTCTTGGAAACCAAACCAGGGTCAGTCATTTGCTAGTGCAACAAGAGCTCTTCACTGTTCAGCCATCTCTATAGCCCCAGTAAATGGAACCCTTCAAAACTGTGGGGGAAGACTTTGGAAAGCCCCAACCCATGGGGAGGAGGTGCAGTTAAGTCCAGTCAACCTTTTAGAGGGCAAAGACTTCACCAAAGATCAGAGCAATGGGAGAAAATGCACAGTAGAAGATGATGGTAATATGCTCGGCTCATATTATTTGGAGTTAGACACTTTACCACCGTGGTTTGGGATTGCAGTTGTATGAGAATCAAAAAATTAAGAAAAACCAGTAAAATGTACAGAAATGGCGAAAAAGGTAGAGGCCAACAAACAAACAAACAGGAAATACAGAATAAGATGAAATAAGGCAAAGAGTAGCTAACAGTCATATGAAGATAATAGTGGTAAAAGAATAGCAAATGGGACTAGAAAAAATAGATACAGGAGTGTGAGGAGCATCTTACAGAAGGAAAGACACTGTCATGAAGCACAGACTTCAGGACTTGACTTTACATTTTCTGGACTCCCTTGAACTTAAGATTTTGACCACATGATGAATCTTGGGCAAGGAAGTAAGAATTGAAGTATAGTATCATTCGTAGTCTGAGACAATTAAGAAGTGTTGTTTGTTCCATTACTTAATATCTATATGTTCCTTGACCTTTGCAGCTCTAGAAAATGATGCAAGATCCAAACTTGTCCAGTTTTCTTACCTTCTCATCACATAGGTAAACCTAATTTTATAATATATTTTCATATCCTTCATCCTTTCAACAGATAATAAATATAAAATTAAGTTTAAGTCAGTTTAAAATATTGTGTTTTGTCAGGTATGGTAAGTCCTGCTTCCATTTAAAATTTTAGTGCAACAGAATTAAGACTAAACTTTACCTTCATAGGTCCTCCATTGCCTTATACAGTTACTGGCTATTCTGTTGAATAGCAAAGTTCTAGAATGTCTTGCTTCAGGATTAAACATGGTTACCCCACGTTCTTGAAATTTCTTTATTAAGATAAAATCTTCCAAGACATTACAATTAACCAGGCCACACAAATTTTAAAGTTCATGTGTTACTGCAGCCTAACCTATAGCTATCTAATTAATTACAAATTCAAGGCTAACTAAGAGATTTTGCCTCTTTCATAAGATTGAAGAGCTTCAGTGTGGCTACCCCAAAAATTTCCTGTGACAGGGAAATTGCATGAACTTATGGTACTAGTAAAAACAAATTTATTACACAATGGGAGCAGGTGTCTCACCATCAGAAGAAACATACTTACAGACAGAGTTGACAGTCCAAACAATACTGTTCAAATGACTGTACAAAATGTAGCTCCAACACTAATCAAGCAACTTAGGAGTCCACATTCTTATCTGCTTATTTAGAACTTAACTTTTGAGAGAATACAATTCATTCAAACGGTAAGGTTACTTAGCTAATCTTTCTAAACTTTCACCTTTTCATTTACTTGCTTTGTCTTCATATTTTCACTTTATTGGAGTGAAAAACAACTGGCTCTCTGAGAGACATTTGATAAATGCAGTGACAGAGACAGGAGGTTTGGAAGGGAGATGATGGGTGCACTGGCATGGATCCACATTCTCAGTTATATCTTCCTCTTGTCCAAGTAAGCTGTCAAGATGACTGTTGAGAACCCCAGTTAAGCACTCATGGAATTCCAACATAGAAACTCTGGACCACCTGACACTCTTTGAGGTCTACTATAGCGCCTATGTTGGTTATATTTGCCTGGAGAAATACCTAACTGAATCTACTTAAAAGCGGGAAAGATTTGTTTTAGCTCGTGGTATTTTGAATGTTTAGTCATGGCCGCTTTCCCCTGCTCCCTGGAGCATGTCACATGGTAACAGGAGGGTGGGACAGCAGCAGTTCTTCACTCCGTAGTCGAGGCAGGAAGAGGACTTCAGAAAGGGGTCAGCCCAGCCAACAGACTGGGAAAGGATCCTTACTTCTGACAGAGGGCTAATATCCAGTATATATAAAGAACTCAAGAAGTAAAAAAGCAAGAAACCAAATAATCCAATTAAAAAATGGGGTATGGAGCTAAAATGAGAACTGACCGTAGAGGATTATAGAATGGCA
>CM053751.1:45747547-45826805 GCA_028658305.1 Pachyuromys duprasi
AATGAGGGAGGAGGCTATGCCTGGGATGCAAAGTACCTAACCTGTGATTGATATAAAAATAAATAAATTTAAAAAAAAAGAAAGGGGTCAGCCAAGATTCAGCCTCTGGAACATAACATTTTGTAGTTATCTTCCTCCAGGTAGGCATCACTTTCCTCTATCTCCTAATAATGCTATAGTATTATTGATCTAACAAGGAATTAATCCACTGACAAAGCCAGAACCCTTATTGTCCAATTGTCTCTGCAAATGCCTTCACTAACTTCATAGCATTTCTTACTCCAATTTGGTTGACAACGAAAATTATGACTCAAGCCATCTGACTAAGTATGGAAAGTGTCTTCTTTGTTCCTGAGAAGTGTTCTGAGGAAAGCTGGTGACTGGATCATGATTCAAATTAATTTTTCTGGCTTGCTCTTGACCAACATTAGAAAAGTAAAAAATCCTGCTGCCACTAAATGGAATATAAGAAGTGGACAATGTCTTCTCTCACTTCGAAATGCCATTACAAACAACTTTCTTCCATGTTCCTAAACTGAACTGTATCACAGACTCTTGCCAGAAAATAGTCACAATTTCCTGATTACGATCTCACCCTGAGAACTTCTGGGCAGGTCTCTTTAGAACACTCACTTACAGGGAGGATGAGTCAAGTCCCACCTACTTTTGGTAATGAGGAGGGTGGATAGGAGAGTTAGAGTGCACCTTGAACACACCTCTCCTCAAATCTCTCTGACTCTTCTCTCACTCATACCATTTTACTGCAGCTCAGCAGAGTGGGGCAAAACCAGTTTTTCTAGTTCTTATAATCTCTTTCCCAAAGGCTTTAATATGACACCTAGCCA
The DNA here is from genome assembly GCA_028658305.1 of Pachyuromys duprasi. Taxonomy (NCBI): domain Eukaryota; kingdom Metazoa; phylum Chordata; class Mammalia; order Rodentia; family Muridae; genus Pachyuromys; species Pachyuromys duprasi. The sequence goes on from CM053751.1 coordinate 45,748,393, forward strand.
GGTTTCCATTGAAATGGCAATCTCCTGGTTTGTTTTTTTTTTTTTTCTCCACTCCCTATAAATGTGCTGTGTGTGTGTGTGTGTGTGTGTGTGTGTGTGTGTGTGTATGCGTGTGATTTCATGTATGTGCACAAGTGCTGCAAATTGAACATCGAGAGATGAGAAAGAATGGAATGCACTTACTATCCCTTCACTCTGTCGATTGCCATTGACCAACATTTCACTTCTCCATCTAGCTGTCATGTGATTTCTAGAGCCTTACTCCAGATGTAGCTGGTTCCACAGATACACAAGGCAGGTGCACAGCAGAGTTTCGGAGGAAATCTTTTCTGCCAGGTTTTGTAAATAGATTTGACATCAGCTTTCAGAAAATCGTAGTTGATGTATCAAGGGTACATCTGGCTGCCAGGCTTGCTGCACCATAGCCATCAAGTGTGGTGCTGAAAGGGTATTTTTGTAAGATGAACTGAATCTTGAGCTCTCTAGCAAATAATCTCGAGGAAGTAGAAAAGCTCCAGTTACTAAGGGGTTGGAGTCCTTGGTTTGTCTTCAAGATCTTGCTGTTATCATCTCAAGGGCCAAACACAACTCTGAGTCTAATTAGTTAAGAACTAGGAACTTAAAACAGTTTAAAAAGAAATTCACGTGCCTGCTAACGAGTTCATTAGCTCAGTACTTACATAGGATATGGAAGGCCCTGGGTTTGAACCTCATGCAGTCAACAAATAAACAAAATGATGGAAATGAAAACATGTGGCATAATCAGTTTCTTAGGGCCAGAAGGGTAAAGACAGAATTCTCAACAGCAAAAGTAAAGTAATTATGGAGTCATTTTCTTTAAGAATTTTCATCTACAGATATTAAGTAATAAACATGAAGCAAGTGACTTCTTAGAAATGGTAGCCTACAAGTGACAAATTGGAACAGAATGATGCCCTATTAGAACTCACAAAATTGGAGACTCAGTGTGAGTTGGTAAAGCAGCAATGGTGGAGGAAATGCAATGTGAAAATGATACCCAGCCACTCATCCTCAACAACTATATAATGGGCCAAATTAATAATGAAAAGTAGGGAAAGCAGCTGCAGTGAGAGGAGGGACAAACTCATCCAGTGATTAGTCCCACATCCCCACTCATGCTCAAGTTCATGTGCTGGGCTAACTTACCCTAGCTTGAAGGTAAGGGTATCAATAGACAGCAAGGTATGCATAGCTCAGCAGACCTGATCAAGTTGTGGCTCTTTCCAGCATGGTTCTGGCTCCTCTGCCAGGGAGGTCTGGCAAGTTACAAGTTTTATTTCTAGTCGAGTCCTGAAGTCTATGCTCTATGATGGTGTTTTTCCTTCTGTAAGATGCTCCTCACACTCCTGTATCTATTTTTTCTAGTCCCAGTTGCTATTCTTTTACCACTATTATCTTCATATGACCGTTAGCTACTCTTTGTCTTAATTCACCTTATTTTGTATTTCCTGTTTGTTTGTTTGTTAGCCTCTACCTTTTTCGCCATTTCTGTACATTTTACTGGTTTTTCTTAATTTTTTGATTCTCATACAACTGCAATCCCAAACCACGGTGGTAAAGTGTCTAACTCCAAATAATATGAGCCGAGCATATTACCATCATCTTCTACTGTGCATTTTCTCCCATTGCTCTGATCTTTGGTGAAGTCTTTGCCCTCTAAAAGGTTGACTGAATTTAACTGCACCTCCTCCCCATGGGTTGGGGCTTTCCAAAGTCTTCCCCCACAGTTTTGAAGGGTTCCATTTACTGGGGCTATAGAGATGGCTGAACAGTGAAGAGCTCTTGTTGCACTAGCAAATGACTGACCTGGTTTGGTTTCCAAGACCAACATGGCAGCTCACAACCTTCCATAACTCCAGTCTCTTGCATTCTCATGCCTCTTCTGGCCTTTGCAAACGGTGCATGCACATGACTCAAACACGTACATGTTGACGAAACACTAATGCACAGAAAATAAAAGTAAATACATCTTTAAAACATTTTAAGTCCCATTTATACCTCCAGGCACTGATTTATTTCAAAGCAGAATCAAAGCATGAGTCGGGTGCTTCTTGTTTCCCCCTAATTATATTATCAGTCTGTAGCTCTTCTCTCTATATCCCACCTCCTGAAAGTAGCTCAATTCATCATTCTCTTCTGCTACAAACCATTTAAGTTATCATAGGACGCAATATTATATTGGATACCTTGGTCTCCTTCCAGTAGCTTGATGTATTATTGCTTGGGAGGGACACTCTGAACTGGAATATTAAGCTTTTACTATTTAATCAGTGTTAATGTGATCATGGAACAACTGCTCTGGCAAGTTATAAGTTTTATTTCTAGGAGGCAAAGTGCCCATCTGCTGCCGTCAGAGCTTCAGCCATTTCTTCTTCCAGCATGAGAATCCAATTTGTTGGGTTCTATTGTTTCTATAGTCTGAAATGGGAGGGTCCCAGATGTCTCTTCAAAGTATTTTCACCCCTGCCAGGAGGCATAGCTACCCAGGGCACATGATTCAGCACAAGGTTCTTGAGCAATGAGACTACTGACTCACCAAAGCAGAGATTCAGTTTGATCGTTTTCTAGATATTCCTTCAGTATGTCTCATCTGAGGCTAATGGCCATTCAGACATAAACGAATCTACCTTTATGTATTATGAATATCAAGGTGGTTTGGATGAGAATGTCTCCATGGACTCGTGTGTTTGAATACTTGTTCTCCAGTCTGCTGGACTATTTGGGAGGGATTAGAAGGTGCAGTCTTGATGTAGAAAATGTGTCACTAGGTGTAGGCATTTAGGTGTCAAAAGCCCACACTACATCCAGTCAGCTCTCGCTTCCTGTTCTTGTGGATCAAGACACAATTTCACCTACTGTTACAGCACCATGCCTACCTGCTGCCACACACCCTGCAATGATGGTCATATATTCTAACCCTCTGGAACCATAAGCCCCAAACTAAGTGCTCTCTTTTATTAGTTAGCTTGGTAATGGAGTTCTATCACAGCAGTTGAAAAATAGTTAAGACATATTTTTTATAAATTATAGATTTTATAAAAAAATGCTATTATTATATCAGCTGACAATAATGTTTAGTTTTTAGAGTACCTTTGCTGAGAAATATGAAAATATTTATTATATAAAAATACAAATTGATTTGAGGTTGTGAATTTCTACCTTTTCAACTATTGGGTTTGTGTGGCATAGCAGCAATCTGAAAAGTGTTTATACAGGAATACGGGTATCTCAGAATGTGACTAGTATTCAGGCCATCCCCTGAAAACAAATATTTGTCTTTTATCATCAGCATACACACAGGGTAGACTTTTCACTACTGATCCCCTATTCTTCATTCCAACTCTGTTTTTTGTACAGCCTCCTTAAACTATGTCCTGTTTAATTTTGAGTACTTGGTACTCTTACTGCATTTATCTTTCTGTGACTCACTTTTTCACTAACTATTGCACATCATCAACGGTGTCAATGGCAATAGCGTTTTCAGTAAGATATTCAGTATTTGTGCTGGAGCTCCCCAGGATGTACAGAATGCTCTGATATGTGGATCACATGTGCACATGTGTAAGGATATCTTGAGACTTTGCTCCAAGGGATGCAAAGGATGAGTGATAGGTTATGTGTACTCTCAAGTATTATAAATGCTAATCTTTTCCCAGGTCACAGAAACAGTGTGCCTTCTTTACTTGCATTTGTATTGCTCATTTGAATTTTGCAAGTCATTTTGCCCTAATCCTGTCTCTCTGTCTCTTCTTCTTTTCCTCCCTTTCTCCCTTCCTTCTTTTACACTTTCTTCTCTGCACTTAACCACTCACATAGAAACTGCTGAGAAATGTCTATAGCTATGTTTTCTAGGGTTGGGGGAAGGGAACTGGTAGAGCTAGAAAAAGCTTTTCTGTCTTTTTAGAACAATCATTATTCAAACTCCACGCTGAGGCTACTGTTGACTTGGCAACCCTTAACACCTTAACAGCAATTCCCCCTCCCACCCTCACCCTTGCAGAACGCTTTAACATCATTGATTGCATGGAACATTTAAAAGGTGACCTTCTGAAACAGTCAGTGGTCAATGTCAAGTGCTTTAGAGGCAGAGCTGCTGTGCTGAGGATCTCCACCAACCATATTTTAGAAGGAACACAAATAGATGAAATCTTTTGCTAACCGACTGTAACCGCTGACTCCACTGTTTCCATGGCAACTCATCCTGGGCAAGGTATTCTGAAGACTCTTTATTTAATAAATATCAAATTGCCACAGGGAGTCACTAGTCATGTCAGGCTGCCATATACACAATGGCAAAGATTATCCTTTGCTCCTCAGAAGAAAATAATCCTTCCTCGGATTTTGTGAGTTTCTGGTACCTGTTAAGGGGAATGAAATCCTTGCAAGGGTTTTCCTTCATTTGTCTTTCTTGGACTTAATAAAGTACATATTCATAATACCAACCAGGAGGAAATGAGAGCTGCAGGCTTTATTCATTCTGCCTCCGGTGGCTACTTGTTTGAGCTGTCTGGAAATAATAAACACTAAACTTCGGACAGCCCATGGTTTAATGACTCCTGGATACTGCTGATATTAATGCTTTAGCTGGGAGTTCTTGCTCTTTAAAATGACAGAATTAGACTGGATTAATTTGCAGAATCTTTAAATTGCCAACTAAAAGATTAAAAAGGATGCCATGCTGTGAATGTCAGTGAGTTCCATGTAAGTTGACTTTCTCATCCAGGAGATGGTCAAAAGCAAAGACAAAGTTGGAGTTCTAACAACTGAATCACTGCTGTATTGAAGGGCTGTTAGTGTTGGTTTTGTCTTCCACACAGTTTTCATCTTGAAGCAAGGTGGCTCTGTCCTTTACAGTGTGGCTCACAAAGTGGTCATGGTCATCTTCAACGAATGTGAGAAAGTTAGAAAGAGTTAGCAATCCATTTTCTTTGTGTAGCAGGATACTGTGTTAAATCTGAATTCCTCTTTTCCTGCTCTCTCCTGCCTCCCTTTTTAAGATGACCTTGTCGAGTGTGTAAGAGTCCAGGCCCTTGCTCAGAACCCCACAATTCTATGTCAGCGCTAACCCTCTGTGCGCTTTGCTTTTGAACAGCGGCCTTTTACTCTTCAATTCCAGTTTCTATACTTGAAAGATAGAGGGAAAAATGTACTTATGTCACAGAGAAGTGAAGAAAATGCAATACTTTCAAAGCATTAATAGCACTTAGCATATTGTCAGGGCTCAATAAACAGTAACAAATTATTACTTTATCACTTCAGGTGCATTCCTTGGGGAATCATTCAATGCACTAAAGTGCTCATTTGTTCAATAATAGTCTAGTTACCTAAAATTTATTTGCTTCCAAATTAAGCAGTTCTTTGTTTGCTTAAATTCATAATACACCCAAACATATTTTAATCAACTCTCACAAGAATAGAAGCCTTTTTCAATGTACTACTTTTGTTACTCTAGGACCATTACAAAAGATAAAGCACAGGTTTAATGCAGGAAGCTTATGACTTTAAAGGTATTTGCAAATTATTGTTTACATGTATGTTACTAAGTATGAAATTAGTGAGAATCAGATTTTCTTATGTTTCCTTTAGAGACATGTTTTTATCTATTTGGAGACAGTTTCTCTGTATTTTCTTATTCCAGTTTGAAGGTCTAGATTTTTCTTTCCTTTTCTTGGGGGGCGGAGCAGGATTTCTTTGTGTAGCCTTGGCTGTCCTAGAACTCACTAGGTAGACTTCAAACTCACAGAGATCCACCTGTCTCTGCTTCCCTGAGTGCTGGGATTACAGGTGAGTGCTGCTTTTGCATGTCCCCCCACCTTTTTTTGCTTTGCTTTATTTTGTTTGTTTTATTAATTTTATGTTTTCTTTGAATTCTAATTTATAATTTTTTTAATTCTTTCCCCACTTCCCTATAGCCTTCATTCTTTCCCTTTGCTTTCCCCCTTTTTTAAAATTCTTCAGATATTGGATGTAATTAAAATTGTTCAAGAGTGAATTCAGCTATCTACGATTTGGTAACTAGAAGTGTTCATTAACAAAGAACTGTCATCCATAAATCACTAATATTTATGACCCATTTAGTTATTCTTGATTTTTAAAATGTATTATTTTATGAATAGATTTAAAATCATTACTTAATATATTTTTCTATGTAGATTTAAGCAAAAAAAAACCTTTGGGAAGGTCAGTCATTAGCATCCTCAATTTTTCTGCATAGATAATGCATTCTTTTTACGCAGATCTCAGCTGTATTTTTCCATCTTCAGTAAGGGCCATCCAGCCAACTGCAGCAGGAATGCAGTGAGATGTTTGGAACGCTTTCTACATTGCTGTGGCTGGTGAACCCTTTCTCATCAGGCAGAAAGCTCTTTCTCTGAAGGTTTTAGAAACAGGATAAATTACTTGTCTGGGAATAATGCCACCCTGAAATACAAGGATGAACCAGATCACTTAATATATTTCCATCTCATCACATGCTTATCAATCTTTCAATCTCTTCATTGAGGAAAGGCCTACAGAATAGTGATGCCATCAAAATGTGTTTCACTTGCCTTTTCCAAAACTGTAGAGTCACCCATCCTATTACCTGACTCCTTACCAGTCAGCTGTTACATTTCTGCTAAAGCCCCCAAGTCATCACTCACTGGACATAAGTTAATTTCTCAAACACAAAAAAAGTAATTTTGTTACATTCATACAGAATAGCTCTTTGCTGTGTTGAGGCAGGGTCTCACAGTGCAGCCAGGCTAGCTACTATCTTGCCTGAGCTTTCTGTGCATTGAGATCCCAAGTGTGTGCCACCATATCCAGCCACAGGACTTTTTCAGAAAAAAAAATCATTTCCTGATTTTGGAACAGGAGAGTATAGATAAGCAGTTGAGTCTAAAAATGCTGCTCTTTCCACAAAGTTTTTCTTTTTAAATATTATGTTAGAATCTAGAAAGAAGCCACAATCTTAGCTAACTAAGACATCTCAGGACCACGATAAGCCAGTGAAGAACAGCAGAGCTGTTTCCCAGGACTCCTTAAATTATAATAAGTAGCCACATTTATCCCCTGACCATGTCTGAGGCCAAGATTTCAAGTTTCACCAAAGTAATGCATTGTCCCAGGAGAAAATTTCAGTGCATGATAACCACAGTCTTAAAGGAAAACAGCAGCTACGTTTACTTCAGCAATTGGCTCTTCCAGTCATTTCATGCTTCACAGAAGCAGATAATCCCTCAAGTCTTACTGCTCACATGCTTCACATAGATAAAGATGCATTAGAAAAGGAAGAGGGATGCTGGCCTCCTTATGCATAATAATTACGCTCAAGACGTTCAGTGACTTTGTCAGCATTCACAAAGCACAGAATACTTTAATGTAATAAAAATAAATTAGTGGAATAAGGTGTCACCAATTATTTTTATGTGTGTTTGTTTGCCTGGTGGTTCAAATTTTGATTATATATTCTTCAAAGTTATGTATAAATTAGGCAAATGTATTAATACAAAAATGAATGTTTTTCAAGGTTTATACTTTTGCTTAGAATTCTAAGTGCATAGCTGAAATAATTAAAATGATTGGAGATACATATTAAATAATTTATAATTTATTGTATTATTAAAGGATAAAATAGTAAGTACCTTACAAATAATTTAGCAGAAGTTACTATGTGGCATAGTAAGAATGCCACAAAATTATTATTGTTTTTATAAATATAAAAACCATGAATCTACCTGTGGAAGAGGAGATGGAAGAGAAGCCATAGGATATGGGGATGCCAGGCTTACAAGGGCCTCTGAATTAACAAAGCAGGGCCCATAGAACCTCACAGAGACTCAAGCAGCAAGCTTACATGATCGACACCAGGTCCTCTATGTATATATTATAGCTATTAGCTTAGTATTTTATGGGACTTCTGACTATAAGAATGAATGCGCCTCTGACTCTACTGCCTGCTCTTGGGATTCTTCCTCTTGTTGGGTTGTAGTGTCCAACTTTGATAGGAAAGTTTTTGTTTCATCTTGTTATATTTTATCATGTTTGGTTGTTATCAGTTGGAAGCTTATTCTTTTCTAAGACGAGACAGAAAGGGAGTGGATCTGGAAGGGAGGGGAAATGGGGCAGAACTGGATTAAGAAGAAGGATAAACTATAATCAGCGTATATTGTATGAAAAAGAGTCTATTTTTAATAAAAAGAAAAGACCATGATTCTATTTTATGGTTCCCCATTCTTGCTGTTCTTTGATAAGTATGTTCCATTACTAACTTTAATAGAGTAACTCTCATGGTTTGACTTTTCAGTGTCTCCTTAAAGGCCCTTGGGCTAAAGCTAACCCCCAGTAGACAGCTATGGAAAGATGGTGGAAATTTTAGTAGGTGGGGATAATTGGAAGCTTTTCCAGGTGACTACAGTGGGAGCCCAGCCATTCCTCTTCTTCATTTATCTCATACTCCAACAATACAGCCACCATGGTGTTCTGTCCTTCTAAAGGCCCAACCAGGGAACTCACTGTCCATGGACTGAAGACTCCAAAGCTATGCTCCAATATACATGGTGGTCTTTGTCAGACAATTGACTCGGGGTTTTTCCGCAGAAACAGAAAGCTGACTAACGCAATCTCTCCAACCTAAATCTAACCATTCTGGCTTATAAATCCATACACGAGTATAAGGCCTGGCAGTACATTCTTCTTGCACCCCGTGCATCAAGCTTTTACTTGCAGTGATCTCTGGCTTTTTATATTTCCCTCTTCATTTTTTTTCCTGCTTCTTTATCATTCAAATACTTGTTTAAATGTCATTTGGGTTTTTGTTATTATTATTGCTTCTTGTCTCATACATCACATCCTGACCTCCACAGTGTCCCCTGCCTCCACCATTCCCAGTCCCACCCACCCCATCTTGCACTCCACAAGATTCTCTTCTCCTGCATTTCCTTTCAGAAAAGTGCAGGCCTCCCAGGAATATCAGAACTGAACTCTGAATAATGAGTTACAGTCAGACTAGGCACAAACCCTGATATCAACGCTGGACAGGACAGCCCAGTAGGAGAAAAAGGGTCCCAATAACAGGCACAAGAGTCAGAGACATTCCCTACTGCCACTGTTAGAAGTCCCACAAGAACACCAAGCTACACACCCATAACATGCATGCAGAGGAGGTAGCTCAGCCCCACACAGACTCCACCGCTGTTGTTTCGGTTCCTGCAAGCTTCTATGAGCCTTGCTTAGCTGAATCCGTGAGCCATATTCTAGTGGTGTCCTTGACCCCTCTGTTTCCTATAACCCTCCCGCCCCCTCTTCCACAAGGTTCTCTGAACTCCACCTAATGTTTGGGTGTGGGTTTCTGCATCTGCTCCCATCAAGTTACTAGGTGAAGCCTTCATGGTGACAATTGGGCTAGTCACCAATCTGAGTATAGGAGAATAACATTAGAAATCATTTCATTGATTTTTTTTTTTGGTCAGACATCTTCGGTTCTATCCTAGGGCTGTGGGATATCCTGTCTCTGGTTCCTGCCCTTCCAGGCAGTGTCAAATGTGAGCTCCCTCTCATGAAGTCCATTGTCTCTGGTCATTCCTCTGAAGTAGGCACTGCGTTACTCTTGTCACCACTCTGATTTCTATGCTGTGGCGCTGGGAAGTGTCTGGGATCCTTCTTCCACTGAAGACTATGAATTCTAGGCAACGTCTCTGTGTTTGTGCAGACGAGGTCTTCATCTTACTTAGCAGTGTGTGATTAGTAACTACATAACAGCAGATGCTAAATGAACCATTGCTGAGAGCAGTTACGACATAAATAATAATTATAACTTACATTTCCTGTCTATAAGAATTTTCAGGTCAAGAAAAAGAAGACATACAGCCTGAGGGGAAAAGTATGTATAGCAAACCATAGGAAAAAAAGAGAGAAAACATTTGCTCTAGTCACAGGAAAGGGGCAAGGTACTGAAGATTTAACTTGAAAGATTGGGCAAAGGAAGGAATCTAGGATGAACTGAGTTTCTGACTTGGGGAAACAGATTGGCATGTTGTAGAAATAACATGACACAAAGCTGCCTCAAAAAGAGCTAAATTTTATTTGAAACACATTGAGCTAAATGCTTCTAACTCAAGCTGAGATTCTTGTAGGCAGCTGGGCAGATATATCTGGAGCTCAGACAAAAGTATGCATTCTCTCTCTCTCTCTCTCTCTCTCTCTCTCTCTCTCTCATGTGTGTTTGTGTGTGTGTGTGTGCATGTATGTGTTTTATACAGTATTCTGCCAGTCATATTTACATGAGTTACCTATCAGAAAATCACAATAACGCTTTTAAAGTAAGGTAGATAGCGTTTTCAACTCAGGTTAAATAAGTAGTTCAAAAGCAAAGAAGCAATAAAAGAAAAGCAATGAAAATATTTTTATTGTTCCGTTTATTTTTCACTGTCCTCACAGTAATATTCACTGCATAGCAAGCACAGTGTTGCTTGTGGATAGTGTGACAGAAAAAAACAAGAATTTTCTGATTTTTATAATGTTCTCACATTTCAAACCCAAACCAGAAAGCTTTGAGTTAATTTATGACCTTCTTTAGCAGAAGTTATGCTGTATGGTGCAGAGCCATCCATTTGCTCATATGTATGTGGAGAGATCAAGAAATTAAATGAAAAGCAAAGCAAACCATATTGAAGATGAAATTACACATTAGCATATTTTTCACACTATTACTTCCATATGCTTCCAATGACTTTATTATAAAGTCATTGATGGGTTTTATGGAGCACAAACCATAAATAGTTAAAATCAAAACAATCAAAAGTCCCATTTATTGCTTTTTGTACATATTATCTCTTCTTACTGTCCTGCAAATTACAGGTTATAAATTCTATGAAAAATAGATTTTTAAGGCAGTTTCTATTCATTTCTGCTCAAGAGATCCCAGTGAAATAAATTCATATGAGAATATTCAGTAAGAATATCACCAGCCCTTAAAAATGGTTGGCTTGAACTTCTAAACTGTTTCCGAAAGATGTGGTGGAAATAGTAAGGAAAGACTGACTTTGAGTCCAGTTATAGTTGACAGAAAACAGTGCTGGAGGAAGACTTTTGCTTGCTTGTTTTAAAGTAGAAAGTGTACTTGATGTACATCCAAAGAGGTGTCTAATTGGCTGGCATGAAATGGGGACATAGCCAGCAAGAATGACAAATATTTATAGTATTGAACAGAAATGAAGTGGAAAAATACATTCATGGCATGATGCCCTATGACCGTGTTACAGGGCTTATCAGCTTTCGACAGTACTTTGAATCACTGTGACTATAAAGAATATAGTTAGGGAAGATGTACAGTCAATTCTGGATTTAATTTTTTTATATTTCTTTTAAACTTTTATTTCAGTGTGGACTCTCTTATTACAAAGTAAGTTATGCAATGTAGACAATGAAAATATAAACAATTATGTAAAATAAATTAATATACTTTTTGCTCTGTGAGCTTATTGTCTCTTCTCGGTTCTATTATATGCATTATAAATTATAAATTCTACTGAAAACCCAAGGATAACATAAAGGTCGTGATACTGGGCTCTGAAATAAAACCTGCAGCTTAAATTTTGCTGTCTACTGCTTGTGGCACTTGACTTAAATTATTCCGTTTTCCAAAGATTTTTATTTTCTGATAGAAACAATGAGATTGGGGTTGGGAGAACAGTGTAGCTCAGTGGTGCAGCCCTTCAGAGAAGTCCTAGGTTTAATACCAAGCAGTACAAAAAGCAAAAGATAGACAATGAAAGCATGCATGTATATGTGTATATGTATATACACAAACCAGAGATAATATAGCTAAGATAACAAGTAAATGGTAAATTACTTAGCAGTCAACTATATACCAACTAGTTATAAATTCCTTATTTTAATGATAAATGTTATTTCAGTATAACATTATGCTCAGTCAATTCACATATATTGCCTCTATATTTTAATTTGTTTCTCAATTACCAGGGCTATAATGTACATTCTTTTCACAAAATCTTACTCACTTCTGTCTTATGTGTTCTTAGAACTACACAGAGGAGCCAGTCAAAAGGAATGTCCAGGTTAATGTTTATAATCTTTTTCATTTATTTCAGGAAAGAAAAATCTAGGATAAAATAAAAGTCCCTCAGGGACAGAAAGATATACATGAGATGAAAATGTACTTAATATTTACTAGAGGTGTTAAGGAAAAAAAAATCAGTCACAAAATCATGCCCTCCATGACGCAACCTTAATTAAACTGAGTAATGTAGACTGTGTGTGTGTGTGTGTGACTGGAGTGCAAAGGGCCATCTATCATGGGTCCAAGGTCAAGCATTTTAGAACATTCCATGCTTGGGAGAGACGTCTGAAATTATTAACCCTAGAACCAGTTCTTTTAGGAGAACACTGACAGGCATTATCCAAGGAAGACAGAGGAAATCCAAACATGATAGATGTCAGCTCCTGGGGAGCTGCGGAGCCTAACCCTCCTGAATTCCATCCACACATATAGCACAATGGTGCACATTAACTCACAGTTAGAAAAAAGAGAACAACGCAAGCTGTGAGGACTAAGACTTCAAATACATTTATTTCTGAAGAAAATTGTCCATGAAAAATGGAATCAGTGTAGGACCTGTTTGATGGAAGCTATGTGAAGAATGGTAGCCGGGGAAATTGAAGAGACTGTGGATATGTATGTCCTTTTGAGAGATTCATTTCTCCTTGTTAGAATGTCTCCATGGCAAAGTCATGTGATCATAGAGCCCTCTCTCCCCTCTCTTTTCCTCCTTCTCTCTCTTCATCCCTCCCTCCTTCCTTTCTTTCCACTCAGAAACCATAGCATGGAATGAAATGGTCTTTGTGTAGTTTTAACTATAATGCATGATATCTTTGCTTCTACACTTGGATGAAATATGCAGTATTTTAAGTGTAAGGAAAACAAACAAACAAACAAAAAACCCAAGGGTTAAATAATTAAAAAAAAACTCTATATAAAAGATTTATTTCTGCATCCCATTTCAGAGGTTCTATTTATCGCCTACTTTGCCCTTACATTACTGAAGCATGTATGTAAAGTATGAAGTATGTCCACACTAACCTGAGGACAGTAAAAGCCCAAAAGGGGAAATGAGAAAAATAAATAAGTTAAGTCTTATTGAGCCAATAGAGGGAGAGGGATAGAATACTCATTCGGTTTTGTTTCTATAAAGTGGAGGAGAGAAATCAAATGTATACTTGTGAGATAAATCTATTTAAAATAGAGGCTATAGCTTTTCTCATGTGCCTAGGATAATTTGTTCACTTAAAGCATCTTAGGTTATTTAGTGCCTACTATATGATCTCACCCGGTTCTCTTAAGCACGTCAAAACCTTACATTCATGCATCAGTGAATTTATGTATATTGTAAAAACATCAGAGGGTAATAGAAAGATAACATAGGTTTCAATTTCAGGAATCTTTCACAATTCCAAAATCCACATTTTGAGTGCTCTACTGTCTAATTTTGATAGATACAGCAGCTCAGTGACAAGCTGTACACATAAGAGGCAGGAGAAATAGCTAGACAGAGTATTTTCTACTCTTGTGGAGGACCAAAATGGCCGTGGCACTGCCGAAAGACAGCAAACATCTCACTCTGGTTCCAGGGGGAACCTTTGGCCTTGGATCATCTGCACTAGTGAACATAAACTGGCACAAAGACACACAAAAGCACAGGATTTTAAAACTTAATAATACAAATTATTTTAATGAGGGTTCTCTGTGGAACAGAACCAAGGCATTCAAGGGAGCTTTAATAGTAGCAACAGCTAGAATCACACCAGAGAATCCCTCAGTCCTGGAGGCTGAGTGCGGTCTCTCACTGGGTGCTGACAATCAGCAGTTAGTTCACATAAAATGAGCCGGTCCCAATCTGCCTGAAACCTGGAAGGCTCCTGGAGAGCTGCTGGTTCTTAGTCCACAATGAAAACTCAGAAGCACGGTTTTGCTGTCAGTGAAGCAATTGTCGTCAACAGAAGCAATCGGGTGAATCAACCCAGTGGCAAGAGGGAAGCAAAGGGCTCAACAATCTTCTTTCTCAAATATCATTTTAAAATCTGAGCTGCTAGCAGGAAGTGTAGCTCGCAAGGGGGGAGGGCCTTTCAACATCAATCAAGGCAATGAGGACACTCCCTACTAAGATGATTCTAATTTGTAGCATGTTGGCACGAAAAAACAACCATGATATACGTCTTTTAGAAGAGAAGTACATGTAATCTACGCCTGCTATTCAAATTTCATATTAATATCTGAGAACAAACTGGATAATGTAAATTTCAACGTAGGAACATCTGTAACAACCTCCCTTACTGAATTTCCAGTCTGATTAAAAAGTGTAAGGTTTGGGAAGCCAAATATAGGAGGGACTCATAGATTTGTAGTTCAAATTGGCCTACTTCGTACCATGAAAGTGCAATGAATTAATACCATCAAAGGCATGGGATGTATAATATATATGAAAATGTGGAAAATTAACTCGAGAAGCATGAAAATAAAGATAAAGATGATGTGAAGCTACTTGAGAGATTAATTATAAGAACAAAAATGTGACAAGTGGGAGGGAAAAAAGATACTAAGAAATACAGAGACCATGTGGCTGTCAAGTAGGCTCAAACATACTGTGTATAATGACCTAGTTAGGAGTAATATTCTTAAAAGGGTTGAGGAGATATATGAGGAGAACTACATTCTTATACCACATATGGGAGGAGAATCCACGCTAGAACATTTAGTTTTCCAATGTCTGATAATGTTGGAAAAAATAACAGTAGACTTAGGAATGCCAAGGTTAAAGACATATCTGTGTAAATGAAAGAATGCCAGAGAACAATAAGTATGTTTTGGTACATGGCACAGGGGATAATTATCTAAGGAAAGCCACACAGGAACTTTGCTGGGGTCCTTAACTCAGCAGCCAGATAAACAACTCTTAGGCTAACTTCCTCATAATAAAAATAATTTTAAGTCCTGAGTAATTTACCCATTGCTCTGAAAGACCAGATTTTCAGAATCCACATATTTCTTTTGTCATTTAAAACATTTTCTGTGCATTTTGTATGTGGACTCCAGCTGGCGGTAGACACTAGATTTATATGGAAATGGCAACTGTTAAGAGAAGAGCTGAGCAAAGTATACAGTTCAGAGAAATTCACTTTCCTCTGAAACTTGCAGGGCAATTTGGTTTATCTTTGAATGTTACATAGCATCCAGAGCCTTGAATGCCCTGATTACTTTTACATTACGTTGAACAAAGCATTAGTTTAAACTATGTGCTAATAAAAATAGAGAAGGATAGTTTGTTAATTTTAACACCGTACTTATTTGGCACCGTTTCTTATTATGTCCGCTTTTAACTAAGCAAATGGTAATTTCATTTGTCAACATTGTGACACATTTGGCTTCTACACAGCTCAATAATTCTTTGATAAATGTTGAAATGTTATAGATTAATTCTAATTATTTCTTTTTAGATATTATTTGTATAGAAGTGTTTTGCTTTGTATGTCTGTTTGTATCAAATGTGCATACCTGTTACCCATTGAATTCAGAAGGGTACACTGGATACTATGGAACTAACATGGTAGAATAACATGTTAGTAATGAGGTGCCATGTAGGTGCAAGAAATTGGACTTGGGTCCTCTGGAACAGAAGCTAGTACTCCTAGCCACTGAACAGTCTCTCAAACCTGTACTTGTGAATATTTCTTATAATATATCATCTACTACAGAAAATTAACATCACCTTGAGTCAACAAGAATTGCCTTTTGTTTAGGCTGTCTGTATGCCTGGTGGAGGATGAATGATTTTGTATGACCTTATGTCATACAAATTGGGCACTAAGTGAATAACCATGATGCTTAGCAAGAATCAAATAAATGTAAATATTTGTTGTGTTACATTATTCCTGGGGAGACATTGATAAGCACCTACTCACCATAGATAGAAAACTGATAATAGACCAATGTAATGATCTATTTCCAGCAGAGATACTTGGAGCTGGAGTCAGCCATAGAACACTTGGCTTCTAAGAAACTGACAGGACCTGGAGGGGCATCTCCCATCCCCCACTGGGCACCTAAAGTTTTAGCTCTTCCTTGCTTTAAGGATTCCTGCTGTGGAAGCACTGTCAGTTCATAAGAACAGCTCTTCTTGGCTTCTCTTGGCTAGAGCACTTCTCTGCAGAGGGAGATGGCAGCCAAGACTCCTTGCTCAGTGAGAAGGTGTCTCTCAGAGAAGGGAAAAGTGCTATTTTGCACAAGAGAACGTTTATTATTGCTCAGTGGCAATACTTCATTATCAAAGGAGTCCTTGTGATGTCCTGAGCTGTACATGATGTGAAACCCTAAGTTATAATGACTCATCTTTGGAGATCAATTTGCTTACACTTTGTAATTTAATTAATTTGCTTATGAAATATTGGCACACAGCATTCATTCTGATCTTATTCTACCCCAGCACACTGCAGATGCTAGAAAGGCAATATCTATATTCCCCCATGCTCTTGCAGATAATGTTCCAGAAATTACATTTACTATCTCCTATCTTTTAGAAAGAAGTAAGGCAGGTTAATGTTGCTGGTGAGGCATCTGAGGCTATCCCTAATCTTTTTGCATTTGTTACTAGCTGCATGATCATGAAAGGGCCGTTGTAGGCAGAAGCAGTTTTGTGGTGCTTGGATCTCATTTAGACATTGCTGTTAAACGCCATCATAATAGAGATTCGTGATTTATATAGCTCTCTGATTCAGAAAGAGGCAGCAGCCCCCCACCCCCCGCCTATCCAGAGTGATTTTTCTTTCATCTTAAGGTCAAGCCTCAGCTCCATGCATCGTCTGTCTTACAAAATGAATTAGCATCTTATTTGCTATATTAAATTCCCTTGTGCCCAAACTATTTTGAGTGGTTTTAACTCATTGCGAGGTAACTTGGACAGAAGCAACCTTTGTTTCAGTATGATTTGACTCAAGATTGAATAATACAGAAGAGTATCAGGGACTAGAGTGATTGGTAATTGTAAATTCATCTATTAGAGACTGATTCTCCCTCCAAAAAGAATGAGCACTGGGTAAGACACCATACCAATGTAAAGATGACTCCAATCGAGCATCACTGATGAAAAACAACCATTATACTAAGGTCTTTGAAGTTTAAAATGTTTGCATAAATAAAACATATAAAAATTACATATAAAACAAGAGAAGATGCTTGTGGAACTGAAGTACTCTACCTTTCTTGACTTCCACAAAGTAAAAAGTTTTATGTGTGTGTGTGTGTGTGTGTGTGTGTGTGTGTGTGTGTAAAATAAACACAGAGGACCAATGGAAGAATGCCCAGGCAACAATAGAGTAGAATTAGCAAGAAATATAATGACTAATTCAAGTAAAGGCAAGTGCTGTGGCTTGGATGTGGCTTTCCTGTACTCTTAATGGCTTATGGATTAAAATGTAATCCCCAGTAAGAGGGAAGAAGCAATCCAATACGTTACTTGGAGGCGGTGCTTTGGGAAAGCAATCAAGATTAGATAAGGTCATCAGGGTAAAACTCATCACTGAATACTGGTGGCCAGATGACGCAGACAAATGTTTTCCCCGTTTCTTGCCATGTGGTATCTTGTATAGCCCTGGGACTTTCCCACCAACAAAACCACTATTAGATGTTGCCCTTTGACCTTGGACACCAGAACTGTAAGCCAAAATAAATGTTAAAAAGTTTTACATAGTATTGTGTTATGGGTAAGACTAGGGGAAAATACATAGATAAATAAGAAAGAAAGAAAGAAAGAAAGAAAGAAAGAAAGAAAGAAAGAAAGAAAGAAAGAAAGAGAAAAGGCAGTGGATGAAAAAGCAGTTTTGAAAAATACAGAATAAATACCAAACTGGAAGATTTACGTCTTAAAGTAATTTTAATTATAGTGAGTAGGAACGGACAAAACAGAGGAAAAGATTCAAACTAGTTAAAAACAAAACTTGATACCATATGCAAATTATATGTGACTTAGGGAAACATGAGAAATTAGTATAAAAAGGGCATGTAAAGGTATGGCTTGCCCATTCAATCAGAGTTGATAAACATGCACTGGTAGAAAACAAAGTGGGATCTGACTCAGATAGCCACAGAAAAAGAACTGTCTAACAATTACGAAATAGCCAGCGCATCAGGAAAAGATGATCACGCTAAATGTTTTTCACATATTCTCAAGTAAGTAAAGCAAGATGGATACACATAAAAAAGAATGATATAAAGTAAGAGATTTCAACACATGACTCTCAGGAACTAACAGCCCCCCCCAAAAAAATTGGAAAAAACCAAGCAGAATTTATTAAAGGAAGAGACAATTAAAAATAGAAAAGAATTGAACTGCTAAAGATATAAGACAATGACATGAATATGCAAATCGCACATTATCTAATTTTTATGTGCAGAAGACTTTGGACAAAATTATGAGATCAACCTGCCAGGCAGGTTATACCGACTTATACAGTAGAGGCAGTACTGTTATATGGGTAAGCAGCCACTCTTTGACTGAGTTTGAAGTCTTCTCTACCATAGGAAATCCCTTCCTGGTTCTGGAAACCTGGTCAGCAGTCCATGACAGGTAAGGTCATAGGTGGTAGGGGAGAACTGAATATTGCCTTTTGATGATCATGCAGTCAGTAACACCGACCAGACAACCTTAAAAATATGATGCTACCTGAAATGATCTAGACAAAAGACCACATTGCATATGGTCCCATAGATATGATGAGTCTAAAATAAGCAAGTCCATAGAGATAGAAGGATTAGTCTATCTCAGAGACTGTGGGTGGGACACAAATAGGAGTGTTGCCGTGGGGTTTCTTTGAATGTATGTATGTGTGGGCCCTTGTGTTAATCTGGAAGCCAGACGTTGAAATGTGTTTTTCTCTACTTCCCTTCTCCTTAATTTTCAAGACAGGATTTCTCAAATGAACCTGGAGTTCAGTGATTCTGAAAGACTTGCTGGCCAGTGAGCCTCGAGAATCTGCTTGTTTCTAACCATTCAGTCTTGAGCGTACAAGTGGTCATCATGCTCACCTCTTTTACCTGGTGCTTTACCTGGGACTGGTAAAGCACTGCAGTACTCATGCTAAAAGTATGGCATGGAATACTTAACTTACTTCTTACATAATTCTTAATCAAACTAAAATGTGGAGTTATGACATTAATTTTACTAGCTGGTCTTGTGTCAACTTGACACAAGCTAGAATCACCAGAGAAGAAGGAGCCTCAGTTGAGAAAATGCCTCCATGAGGTCCAGCTCTAAGGCATTTCTCAACTAGTTATCAACAGGGGTGGGCCCAGCCCACGTTGGGTGGTATTACCCTAGGCTTGTGGTCATGGGTTCCATAAGAAAACAGGCTGATCAAGTCATATAAAGCAAGCCAGTAAGAAATACCCCTCCATGGCCTTTACATCAGCTCTTGCCTCCAGATTCTGCCCTGCTTGAAGTCCTGTCCAGACATCCTTCAATAATGAACAGCAATATGGAAGTATAAGCCAATTAAACCCTTTTCTCTCCAACTTGCCTTTTTGCCATGGTGTTTCATCACAACAATAGAAACCTGAACTAAGATATTGTTATTATTCCAAGTAAATTCCATCAAAACAGTATTATCAGAAAGGGAAGAAAATGAATTATCATAGGGGTAATTTATCAATTAAATATAAGAAGTCCTACATGTGAATTAATAGTTATTATTATACGTGTGCACTAAAAAGATGCATTTTATTTTAGCTGCAGAAAATACATGTTGGAAAATTTAATGGAAGAGAAAGGAGATGTGGACAATTCTGTAGTAAGAGATTTTGATACTTGTGTCTCCAGCTACAGATTAAAGCAAACAAAAGAAACTATCAATGGGGACATCAAATCGAGTAATACTTACTAACAAACATTTATGAGACAACCCACTTAGCAATCAAATGTAAACTTTAACAAATTTATAGGCATATCTTTTGCATGTTAAAAAATTCCAATTCTAGCCAGGCAACAGTGGCACACACCTTTAATCTCAACTCTTGGAGGCAAGAGGCATGTGGATCCCTGGGTTTAAGGCCAGCCTGGTCTACAAAGTGACTTCCAGAGCAGCCAGGCCTACACAGAGAGACTCCGTCTAGAAAAACAAGCAAAAAAAGAGACACACACAAAAAAATTCCAATTATAAATGCTGATTGATGCACATGGCAGAACTCTGTGCCCATACTACGGCTTCCCGTTGTAGCACCACACTGAATTCGCACATGGTAGTTATAATCAATAGCTTTTCCCACTCCTGGCCTTAGCAACCAGTGATCTGCTTGCAGTTTCAGCAGCCTGGCTTTTTCTAAAATGCCATTTGAATAAAGCCACAAAGGAAGTTCATTGTATCTGACTCCTTCAATTTAGCAAAATGCCTTGATGTTTATCCTGGATGTTTCATGTATCAGTGTCTGAACCCCGACACAGCATTGTGTTCTAGCACAGAAATCTGCCATAATTTGTTCATCCAACTTACTAAGTGATAGATACTCGGATGACTTCCAAATATGAGTTTTCAGCTGTTAGACGTTATGCTCACATGAACAGAAAGATGTTTTTTTTTTTTTTTTTGCTTTTCTAGGTTAAGTGGCTGGGAATAGAATACTTAGATCATATGGTAGGTATGCTCTCGAATATTTAAAATGGACTAAGTTATGCAAAGTGGGTATTCAGTTCTGTAATCTTTTAATAATGTACAATTGCTAGCTTTTTTTCTTCCACCCACACCAGCACTTGGCATTTTGTTTGTCTTTTGAACTGCATTTCTTTCAGTGTGTATTAATAACAGTTTATTGTAATATGAATTAGCATTTTATAATGATTAATGATATGAAGTTTCTTTTTATGTTCCTAACTGCTAATATTAACCCTTTTACGGTGAAGTGTCTGTTGTAATATTTTTGTGCTAAATAATAGGTAATGTGAATGTTTTTGTGCTTAAGTACTATGCAATGAGAAATCTTTATAATTTCTGGATTTGTGTCCTTTAGAGGAAAAATGATTTGAACATATTTTTTCAAAGATTATGTTTGCCAAGGTTTTGTAATAATGGAGCCATTTGAAAAACAAAACCTTTTAATTTTGTAGATACTGATTTGTTCATTTTATGACAGGAGTTAATGGTTTTGATATTATAACTAGGAATTCTTTGGCTAATCTGAATTTATGTATATTTTCATCTATATTTATACGTGGTCTTTTAAAAATAGTCTTCTGTTACGTGTGAGTCTCTGATCCATTCTCAGTGAACTTTTAACAAGATCATGGAGACTATCAGTCATGTTAAACCTCACCTTGAACGTAAAATAAGATTTGACACATTTAAAAGAATGAGGATATGAGTATGAAAGCTCGAATGTGTGAGGTCTTGGGTTCAGTCCTTGCATTGAAATAAAAAAGAATTAAGATCATTGAAAACGTTCCCTACCACAACTGAATTGAATTTAAAACCAAAGGTCTGTATGTTAGCTAGGACTCCCCAAAGAAACAGCAGGATATGTATTTATGTATACAAGTAGACGAATCATGGAAATGCCTCAGACTTGTTGTGGAGGTTGGAAAGCTTTATCGTCATCCATTTGAAACTTAGCGATGATCCTTGTTCCAGCTCTTCCATCATTAGCTCTGTCTATTCTCTCTCCCCTTCTGATTGAGATTTACACATCCTCCCTAGGGTCCTCCATGTTACTTATATAATTTTATTGGATGTGCACATTGTAGTATGTCTGTCCTGTACTATATGACTTAAATCCACTTATAAGTGAGTACATAACATGTGTGTCATTCTAGGTCTGGGTTGCCTCACTCAGGATGATCTTTTCTAGTTCTGTCCATTTGCCTGCAAGTTTCATGATTTCTTTGTTTTTAATGGCTGAGTGGTATTCTGTTGTATAAATGTACCACAGTTTCTTTATCCATTCTTCAGTGAGGGACATCTAGGCTGTTTCCCATTTCTGGCTATTATGAATAAAGCTGCTATGAACATGGTTGAGCGAATTTCATTATTGTATGGTGGGACCTAGGTCCTCTACTTATAAATATCCAATAGGCATTTAGGCTTCATGTGGGTCCAGTAGTCAGAGGGGTGATGCATATCTCTGACATGGACTATGTTACCCACTTTTTGATCACTTCTCCCCTACCAGACCACAGGGGAGGAAGACGAACTCAATCTTCACGTGAATAGATGAGCTGGGGTGTCTGGATAGGGGGACTCCCCTATTCTGTGGAAATAGGGGGTAGGGAGGATGGCAAGAGGGTGGGTGTAACTGGGAGGAGAGGAGGGAAGGACCTATGACTAAGATGTAAATTGAATTAATTAATAAAAAAAGAAAGAAAGTTAGAGAACCAAGAAAGACCCTGGGACAACTCTGCCCCAACCTGAAGGCCTGAAACCAGCCTCAGAACCCCAAGGGAACCAGTGAAGTACATCCCAGAACATAAAGGTCTAGAGCAGAAAAATACACTGTCCCAGCTACAAATGGGGCACCATTATCCCCCTCTCTCTGCTTTCTGTTCCAATTGCAGTCTTAGTGGGTCTATGAATGTGTTCTTTAAAAAAGTAAATGAAAAAATATTGATGGAATAGATTTTCAAATATTTTTTTCTATAAATGCATTCCATCCAGAATATGCTAAGAACACTTTAAGTGGAAGGCAACTCAACTGAAAATTAGTCAATTAAAATTGACCACTCAATTAAATATTTAAAACTGGCAGACTACATGACAAACCATCTGAAACAAGAGTGATCAAAAGGGTACAAGGAAATAAGGAAAATGTTAGCAACAAAATGTGATTCTCAAGAACTTTAGTTTGTTGTGATCCATTTATATTTCCTTAAGTTTATTGAGCACAATTATAATATGTATTTTATATCTTCTCTATTTTTAAACAATTAAAAATTTTCCCTTTGAAAATGGGCCACATTTGGTGGTAGATTATAAGCTGAATTATTTCACAGTGTGTTCCATACTTTGCAAATGGTAAGTCACAGAGCATTTGAACTTTATTGTCAAAATCCTTTACTGCATCTATTGAGGTGTTTAAGTGCATTTGTATCATTATACATAAGTTTATATACATACGCTGTTGAACCATCCTGGGTCTTGGTAATAAATCCAAATTGTGATAGACTATCTTTTTGACACATATTTGTATTGGGCTTGCAAGTATATTATTGAGGGCTTTTGCATTTATGTTCATGAGGGCTATTGGCCAACAGTTTTTGTTTTAGGGAGAGCCATGTCTTTACCTGGTTTTAAAATTAGAGTAATACTGACTTCATATAAAAAGTTTGGAAATGTTTCTTCCGTTTCTGTCTTTCTTCTTTATTTTTTTAATAATTAAAGAAATTGGTTGTAGTTATTCTTTGAAAATCTGGTAGAATTCTGCTGTGTCTCCTGTGTTCTTTTTAATTGGAAGGTTGTTTGTTTTTGTTTTTGTTTTTTTACTTTTAAATCACTGTTTTAATCTCCATCTTTGTTACATGTCTGTTGTTGATCTCTTCTTGGCTTAACTTTGGTGATTTGATTGCATCTAGAGATTTGTCTATTTCTTCTAGATTCTCTAACTTAATGGGGCATAGGCTTTAAGTTATTCCTTATAATGTTAAGAATTTCTTTGGTGTCATCATTGTTACTGTTATACCATTATATATTTATGCTTTATGAAAGAGGATTATCATACTCTCCCTAAGAGCCGTGTGCTATCTCACAAAACCTCAATGACAGACATCCAAACCTCCTTTCCATCATTGGTTACTGGAGTCCAGGAGACTTCTAAAGCAATATAGGTGATTGTCATTCCCCTTGCTTGCCTCTAGAACTTGAGGGAAAGACTGTTGCTGAAGATAGAGGACTTGAAGGAATCCAGCTGGAACTGATTTGAAAGCCTCCTCCCTGAGGACTAGCTTTTGTGGTACCAGAGGTTGCTTTGTAAGCTGCCAAGGGAGAAAAGCAATCAATAGTTCTACACAGCTACAAAGACTACAAACCAAAACACTGATTGGCCTGGCAAGATATTCCCATGTCACAGCAGTGATTCTTTTATGTTGGGCATGTAAGGCCAGCTTAGTAGGAGGGAATTAATGCCTGGTACTGCATACCTAGCCAATTAGCCATGGATGGAGAGGCCACTGGCTCTAGAAGAGCACCTATTAGCAATATAATTTCTAACTATAGTCTGAATCTTTATCCTTACACCCGCAAATAAGTGTAGCTTTAACCCTTCATCAAGGAACCCTTATTTTTCCATTAGATGAAGTCTGTCACAAGAGATCCACAACTAGTCAAAACATAGAGAATAAGTGATCGTGGGGTGTGCAGACCCAATTGGTATATCTACAACTGAACCACTACACCTACAGCTCAGGAAACATCACAGAAGAGGAGACAGAATTATTATTGCTGGACAATTAGCGCATCTGCTGCCAGACGGTGTCTTCTAGACATGATCTAGAAGCTGCATTGTGAAATATTGATTACCTAAGCAAGACCTGCATAAGTATAGCACCAGTTGGAATGTAAATATGGCCTGGAAAAATTTCACAAGGCCCCACATGTCATGTATAGAAATTATATATATATAATATATATATTATATGTTTATCATATATATATATAATATTCCTACTGGTAACTCCAAAATTGTCACCCACTTCAAAATTGTTGCCCCTCTTTCTTTTTGTTGTTTTGTGATTGATTCCCCATTTAAAATTTACTATATGGAACTCCAGCACATGTGCACTATTTATTTCTGGCAGAACTCTGGCTAAGATAGGCAGCAGGAGGAGGGGTGCTCCCATACAGGGCTGAGGTTCTCCCAAAAGGAAGGTCCCAGCAAACCACTAACGTGGCATGTCGCTGTTTTTCAAAATATGAACGGGCAGGCTTGTCTTGCAAGCCTGAAGTTCTGTCGACTTTAAGCCCAGGGCTAATGCAAATCCACAGGGGTTCTGTGTAGAGTGAAAAAAGGAACAGGAATCTGTTTCTCTTGGAGTCTGGCTCTTGTATCAAATAGCACAATACTCCTAGGAACTGGGAAGCGCTCAGGGCCAAGCAGGCGGTGAAGTCTCCCAGTGAGCTTCTGCACCTTTGTGACCAGAGTTCATAAAGACTCCTATTCCTTCCTTCTGTCCACATACTGCCCATCATTTCCTAGAGGCCGAAACCCTCTCCATCAGGCCACCTTCTGAGAGCCGCATCTCCAGCAGGACTGCTACTACCGCGTGTGCGCTGATATTTCCAACCTCTGTGTAAGAACCACCGGGGCACCAGAGGAAGCTGGGTGAAGAGAGATACTGCCCATGGCTGAGGGTGTGACTCTGTAGACTGTTTTCACACCTTGCTGTGTAACCGAGCTCCAATGTTTTCGGTCTCTTCTCAATGCATTTTTTTTTCCCTCTGAAAATTGAGGGAAGTGGATCAAATGTCCAGAAATTGACTCTAATGTTCAGTGGTTTAATAAGAGGCAAAACCAAATTAACAACTACATTTCCATCAGTACCGTTGAAAATGTCTCTCCTCACCGTTTAGGTTGACCTTTTAAAATACATCCTCTTGGTACCTGATAGAGATGGACGAAATTGTTCTGACCTGCATCTTCCCTGCTGTTTTCTTTGTCACTGCGTTTTCAAAGGTATTTAAGAGATGGTTTATTTTTGGAAATTTTAAATTATTTTTAAGTTTGTGTGTTTGTTCAGGTGTCCATGGAGGCCAGAGACATGAGATCCCCCTGCAAATGTTTTTTTTTTGTTTTTGTTTTTGTTTTTAAATCAGTTTGGGAGAGGTGGTGCTGATAGTTTTCACTCTCATTTGGTGTTATTACCACACCACAGATGAACTGGATGTCGGACTTTTGAGTTTCATGTTTCCACAAAGCCTTAAATAACGTTGATATAGTAGGTCTCCTTAAACATTAATTGAATCAATAAGTGCATTGGATTAGTGATAGAGCTGGGTCTAGAATTCTCCACACTATTAGCCCCCAACCTTCCATACCAAAGAGGGATGTTCTCTACCACAATTCCTTCTTCTTTTTTGGAGGGGGGAAGGGGTGTTTCTAGATGCACCTGTTGTTGGGTTTGTGGAAGCAAGATCAATGAGCTTTTTCATCAAGGGGACCTTGGAACAGGCTTCAGCCACGATACAAAGAAGAGAAAAAGAGGCTCACTGACTGAAATGTCCCTGACTTTACAAGGTCGTCGTTAAGGAGGCCGGTATGTCTCTGCTGCTCACTTTGCCAGCCAGAGGGACAGTTTCTGCTGTGCAGGTCCCACTAGGAAGGGAGGAAGGAGCCTGATCCCTGCGGCCCCACGTCGCCCTTGGCCTTGTCTGGGCGGGGCTCTCCCTGGCTCCAAGGCTGGCTGTCCCAAGGCTGGCTGCGGCAGGAGGCGGGGCCCGGCGCTCCCCCTCCCCGACACTGCGGCGGTGGCAGCCGTGCGCGGACGGTGGCCGAGCCTGGCTGGGGCGCGCACGGGGCGGGAACAGCCGGGGCGGGGCGGCCGCGGAGCCGGGCTGGGGCGCGCACGGGGCGGCGCTCGCGCTGCTGCGCGGGCTCTCTGCGGCGGAGGCGGCGGCGGCAGCGGCAGCGACAGCATCTTCTCTCCCTCGGTTCCCCTTCGGCCTCTCTCTCTTTCTTCTCCTTCTTTCCCTTGCTTCTCCGGCCGTCCGGGTTTCCCCGGCTCCTCCCACCCACGGAGCTGCTCTAGCTCTCCGAGGTAGCCGCGACCGCGGGTGCGTCCGTTTTCTGCGCCCAGGTAAGACATCGTCCCATCTAGCGCAGCGCTGGTCCTTCCTCCTCCGTCTCTGCGGAGAGGAGCCGCAGCGGTGGAAGTAGGAACCGGACCGGCTGGTCCAGGCTGGTCTCATTCCCTGCGCCACGGGAAGGAGTCCGAACAGGTTGGCGCTGTCCAGGCCTGACCTCTCCAGGTGTCACGCCAGGGCAAGGGACCCCGCTTGGTACCTGAGCTCTGAGCCAGTTACCTTGTTAGGTACCACTTTAAAACCACTGGGAAACTCGGTTCAGCTTAGGCTATGTGTTCTGAGAGTTAATATTGCCCGGACTGTAGAAAGAAAGGTAAGAAACCACGCAAATATCCCGAGGAAGAGAATTAAAGGTAGAGGGTTTATTTTTATTTTCTTTCGTTATTTTCTGTGATGTGTGTCTGTCTCTGTGTGCTCACACCCTCATAGCTTTGCACACTGAGGAAAGACGTGAGGGAGGCCAGGACAATTTCAAATTTCAAATCATTTATTCAGGAGACAACAGGAGGAGGAAAATTGGTATACTCTGGTAATTTTTGGAAAAAACTGTTCTTTGGTTGTAGAGGGCGGGGCGCAAAGGTAGAAGCCTGACTGAGCTTGGGTTTCTGTGTCGTTCTTTCTTTCTAGAAGAGAGGGGTGGCTACCCAGCTGCATCTGCGCTTCTATTTACTTCTTGATTCTAAAGCCTTTCTTTGGGGGTGGGGGGGGGCGAAGTAATGACAGCCTTCCCTAGGCTTGCCTTTGTTCCGGGATGGAAATTTAAAGGCAGAGCGTGCCTAGGAGCCGAGAGTGGGGAGGTGTGTGTGTTTGGGTGTGTGAGGAGGGGGAGGGGAGAGCGAGCTGCTGGAGTCGGGAAGCACCATCCTTGAAAACTGGAAATTGGTGTTTTTTACTCCTGGCATCGGGGATTCTGGATTTTATCAGTAGATAAAAAAGGTTGGATTAGCAACAAGCTAGCTTGTGGTAATTACTGTTTGCCCTCTGTTGTAAGCCCTTAGCATAAGGCATCCGGGACACAGACCTTCTGGAACCGAGTGTGAAGCTTTTGTCAAGACGCAGACATACACACGCCCACACACACATAGGCCCTACAAGCACGCCACACAATGGAGTGGATAGCTAAAAGACACATTTTCAAAGAATTCATTTTCTAGGATTTGAGCATCATGCTATGAATGAAACTGATGTGGCCAAACTACAACAGCAAACTGCCCTTCAGTGGCACAGAGGTTCAGGTGTGACACAGAAACATAAATGAATATCAGTAAGGAACCGACTTAAATATTAAAAATATCATTTCTTCTAAATGATCCGTGGGAGGAAACGACTGCAAGCCGAAGTTGAGGCTTGTAGCCACTGTGAGGCGGTGGAGAACAAAGCCTTTTATGTGAGCCACATTTTGCAAAAAGGTCCCCATGTGTGAGCTGCAGGTACCAGCTCACTGTCACCCAGTCATTTTACTGTGGGCCATTATGGTATTTTTGGCAGTCAAAATAGATTGGATAAACAAAAGCCCTTTAAAAAATGTTTTTGATTGTGTGCCCACAGAGAAGATTACAGCCTAAGGGGCAAAAGCAGGCCTTCAGCTGAACCCAGTGTCTGTCGTTTTTGGTAGAAAACCTTATGAATTTGCGAATCATTTCCAGCCATCTCCCCCATGCACACAAGGACCTCCCCTTCTAGAAAAGTTGAAAGTCCTGTTTTCCTTTCAATAGGAAAATATTATGTTTGTCCTTGTGTCTGTGTGTATATGTGGTAGCATTAATCTCCTTGTGATTTTTATCTGATTCTCCTAACTGAAGATCTGCATTCATGATTTTGATATAATCAGACCATTTATTTCTTATTCGGTACATGCTGCTGCTTATCTGTGGTTTACTTAATTTCATTCTTTCATGCATCTCGGTTTGCCGTATCATCATCTAATTTCTAAAGTTTTTAACCTCGTGGGTGGGAAGTTGTATGACGTAATCAAGGAATCTAGGCAATTTAAAAATTTAGCTTCACTTTAAAGAACCCAGTATGTCAGCGGTATTAGTTTTTATTTTCTTTGTTTCTCTCCTGTCTTAACTCCTCCCCTGTAACCTAGCAAGCTTTTTCTTGCTGGCTGTTCTTGTCCCGTTCCTGCTCCTACTTTTGTCTAGACTACCACGGGTGGAGCCAGCACTTCCAGGAGTTTTGAATTTGGGATGTGCTCACCGCCCGGCAGCGTGCTTGCGTGCTCTCGCGCTTGCCCTCTCTCTGTCTGACTTGTTTACAGCACCTTCTCAGGGAGGAGAGAAATGGAATGTGCTGAGAGAGCCTGACCCAGTGAGACCAGCACAGCCATGATCTCATGCTAGTAGGTGTTCCAGTCTCCTTGAGAGAGCCGGCGTCTTCTCAATGGAAACCAAACTTCAGCAGCTCGCCCAGGCCAGGCCGGAAGCCCTGCTCTTCCCACTGCGGCCTCTGCCAGCATTGCTCTGCGAAGGTGAAAGGCATCTTTTCATCTTTTATGTATTTCTTTTCAGGGGGATTTAGCCATATATCTACCATAGATGGATGTAGCCATATATCTATCTACATATACAGTCAGAAATGAAGCTTGGTACAGAATGGTCTAGGCTGAAGGAACA
Source organism: Pachyuromys duprasi (assembly GCA_028658305.1). Lineage (NCBI taxonomy): Eukaryota > Metazoa > Chordata > Mammalia > Rodentia > Muridae > Pachyuromys > Pachyuromys duprasi. The sequence goes on from CM053751.1 coordinate 45,777,852, forward strand.
ATTTCATTCCCTGTCCCGACCTGGCCCCCAACCCATGGTTTAATCTACTTTACACATTTCCCAAAAGTCAGAATGAAGAAAGAAAGAAAAAAAATGCTTGTTTGGTAGATTTTTAATATTTCCTTATGGCACATATATTTTTGTGTCCTATTGAATTTCACTGGTTGTGGAATGACAGAAAAGGTTCTACTTTTGCACTTTGGCATTTAAAATCAAGTAGGTATTACATTTGCCTAGATGCACAAATGATAGCAAGTGTCCCCCTCTGCAGTTCATTACTGACCCTGAGAGACAGAGTGTAGGAAATTGACTGTGGTGGTGGGAGGAATCTTATCATGAGTCTGAAATGCTTAACTTCTTCTTAACAGATTAAAATGAAGAAAACACTACCCCTCCATGCTAGGACTGCAGCCTTAGGGAAAGCACTAATCAAAAGGTAGAGGAAGGAGGAATAAAAGGAAATTCCCAGCTGTTAGCGTTTGTCCTTGTATGGTGCAGAGGAGATCCAGGGATGTGGGTGGAGGTGGAAGAAATCTATTTTGCTTTCCTACCTTACTGCAATGTTGGGTCCCCTCTTCTCCCACACCATTGCTTTGAGCTTAAGGCTGTGAGTACTTCCTTGTTACCATGATACAGGATACTTATTGAAAGCAGGTCTGTAGTGAATTAAGAAGTTTAAGATAATGTGAACACAATTAATTGACTTTATGGATATTTTGAATCTAACCTTTGAACTTTTACCATTCCTCTCCAAGAGATAAACTTTCTTATTTGTGGTAACATGTTCAGCTGTGATAGATCTTATTTATATGTTTAGGGGAATTGTTTGGCAACTGGAACAGAAGAAAGAACAGAACTCTCTTTCAGTCTGTTGTTAACTTTATATTGTACACAAGGGGGAGGTTTTAAAATGTTTTCTGTTACAACATGTAACAGAACAGACAAATTCATGTCTACCTATCATCTATCTATCATCTCTCTGTCTATCTATCTATCTATATATCTATCTTGTAACTATTATATCTATTGTTTGCTCAATTTTGAGATTTTGGGGGCTAGTTTTAATTAATTTATTTACTTTGAGACACTGTATCTCAATGTAGCATAAATAGGCCTGAAATTCCCAATGCAAGCTCAGAATTACTTGGAGTTCTAGTCTCCTTCCTTGGTTCTTCCAGGGCTAAGTGACAGGAGTGTTGTGGTATCTAACTAAACTCATTTATTGTATTTTTTTCATTTTTGCCTTTTATTGAACATAGATTCTTTTCTCATACAATATATACTAATTATAGCTTCCCTTCCTTCTGCTCCTCCCAATCTTCCCGCCATTCTTGATCAACTTCCATTCTGTCACTCATTGGAAAAGAACAGGCTTCTAAGAGAAAACAACTAAACTTGACAAAATAATGTATACTAAGATGAAGCAAAAACTCTCATATCAAAGTTGGACATGGTAACCCAACAAGAGGAAAAAAGTCCCAAGAGCAGCCACAAGAGTCAGAGACCTACTCGTTCCCACAGTCTCATAAAAATACTAAGCTAAAAGCTGTAATATATACACAGAGGACCTGGTACAAACTCATGTTTGTGCTTGCTGCTTCATTCTCTGTGAGCTCATGTGAGCCTCGCTTAGTTGATTCACAGGGCCTTGCAACCCTGGTGTCCTCTATCCCCTCTGGCTCTTCCTGCCTCTTCTTCCATGATATTTTCTGAGCTCTGAGGGGAAGGGTTTGATAGAGACTTCCCATTTAGACTTTCTCTTTCTCCATGTAATATCTGGCTGTGGCTTTCTATGTCTGATCTCATCTTTTATAGGAGGAAATTTCTCTGATAATAAACGGATAAGGCACTGATCTATGAATATAGCAGAATACCATTAGGGGTCATTTTCCTGGTCTCTAGGCTATCTAGTCTGTGGTTCGTGGTGACCCCAGCAGTGTTAGGTGTAGGTTCCCTCCCATTGGGTGGGTCTGAAGTCAAATCAGATATTGGTTGGCTATATCCCACAAGTTCTGTGCCACCCTTGCCCTAGCATATTTTGTATGGAGGACAGATTGTAGATCAAATGTTTTATGGCTAGCCTGGTGTCCATATTATCTTTGGTAGCCTGCAAATTGCCCTGCCATGCCTAAAAGACTAGAAAGTAAGGATTAAGTCTCCATGTAGGTACCAGCATGATCTTGCCATGTTTAATGAGATGTGTGGATATTGTCCTAAGCAGTGGGGCCCCCTGTCAGTTTGCGGAGAGCAGCCGTTTTCCTTAGAGACAGCTTGGGTTGTGGAGGAATTTTAATCTAGCAACATGGCCGCTCTGGCAAGGGATCACATCCAAAGACCTTCCAGGTCTATGTGATATGGCTGGAATGCAGACACACTCTGGATTGCAGCTTGATCTGGCAGAAATACAGATATGCCCTCAGCACACACCTTTAATACCAAACAATGAAGGTAAGGTTAGTTTGTAGAAGGAAATAGCCATGCTTGAAAGTGGTGCCTAATTGAGGAGCCGACAAAGTGTGGAGTCAGGGAAAGATTTGACAGGATGAGTCAGAGTTACCATGCACCCAATACTCCTGAGAAAAGGACATGAAAGAGAGGCTACTTAAGAGTCTCACAGAGTCTGCAAGCCAAATGCTGCTCCTGTGTCTTATGCTTCCCCTTGGCAGGACTTCCTTGCCAGGCCATGGGAGAAGAGGACACTCTCAGTCCTGTTGCAATTTCATGAGCTGGGGTAGATGGGAAAGGGAACGCCCCTTTTTGAGGAAAAAGCGGGGTAGGAAGGGACTGGGAAGGGAGGAGGGCTACAACAAGGATGTAAAGTGAATTAAAAAAAAAAAGTAAATTGCCTGAAAAAAAATGTAGTAAAATAAATTGTCTTTATTAAAAAAAAAAAAAAAGAGCAACACAGGGAGAAAGAAAGCTTTTCACCTAGAGTTTCTTATTGGAACAGTTTTACAGAGACAGGTTACAGAGAGAACAAGCTAGACAAAGGTGAAGATAGAACAAACTAGACAATGATAAGGAGACAGAAGATTGCAACATATTTCCAGAATTAGTGTGGAGCCAGGCAGAACAATTCAGTCAGAAGCCAAGAGAAGCCAGTTTGAATGAGTCAGCTTGGAGAGGCATTGAGGCCAGAAGAGCTAAGTTGAACCAGCCAGCAAGAGTCCAGAAAGAGCTAGAATGGCTTGGGGATGGCCCTTATCTCATCCCCAACAACATTTACTGTGGGATGTTTTGGAATTTTCATGGGGCCCCTTTGACCAAAAACTCAAATGAATTCAACCTAGTACCTCCAGTTGAGGCTTCACCTGGCAACAAGAGATGGCCAGTATGAGATTCCTTTTCCCCAATTACTAGGAATCCTCATTAAGATCACCTTTATAGATTCCTGGCAGTTTCTCTGCACTAGGTTTCCACACCAAAGCCCACCAATCCCAGACACCTCTGCCTGTACTCTCTCCTTCCACCTCATCTAACCCCCTACCTGATCCTCTGGCTCCCATTCCGGTCTGCTCGCAAAATCTATTTTATTTTCTCCTCCCAGGGAGATTCATGTGTCCCTCTTAGATGCCTTCTCTTTACCTAACTTCTTGGGTCTATGGATTGTAGCGTGGTTGTCATTTACTTAACAGCTAATATTCACTTATAAGTGAACACATACCATATTTATCTTTCTGGGTTTGGGTTACCTCAATCAGGATGTTTTGTTTGTTTGTTTGTTTGTGTTTTCTTTGCAGCTGAGTAATAATCCATCGTTTAAATGTATCACTTTTTCTTTATCCATTCTTCTGTTGAGAGACATACAGGTTGTTTCCAGTTTCTGGCTACTAGGAATAAGCCACAATGAACATGGTTGAAAAAGTGACCTTGTGTGGTAGGATGTAGCATCCTTTGGGTATATGCCTAAGAGTTGTATAACTGGATTTTTGAGGCAGATCCATTTCCAACTTTCTGAGGAACTGCCATATTGATTTCATAGTTGGCTGTACAAGTTTGTCTCCCACCAGCAATGGAGGAGTTTCCCCCTTGTTGCACATTCTCGCCAACATGAGCTTTCACTTGTATAATTGATCTTAGTCATTCTGACAGGTCTAAGATGGTATCTCAAAGTAATTTTGATTTGCATTTCCCTGATGTCTAAGGATGTTGAACATTTCTTTAAGTTTCTTAGCCATTTGTAAGTTCATGTACATATGAGTTTATAATGCATAGCTGGGCTTTTTCTAACCTTTTTAGCCCTGTCTTCTTGCTTTCCTACTTCCCATTCATCCTCCCTCAGTTCTTTCAATTTGTAATGACCAGACAACAAAAACATCACTGATTATTAGAAAGTAAAACACGGGCTGCTGGTTTGGATAAAATTTATTTTCCAATATGCTTATATTTCTCTTTTAGCATGAAGCTTTAATCTAATTCTTCTTTTTTAAGACTGTCTGTATTTCAGTGCTGTCTTTGAACTTCTTATATCTCCTAGGCAGAGTCTTTTCTGTGTCTGCAATTCTTTGATCATGAAGCATTCCACCTCAATAAGACATTCCAAATCAGGAAGTTGATGCTTTGTGACTCACACTAGTCCAATGCATGCAGAGGACAGAAGATGATGCTAGGTATCTTCCTCAACAGCTATCTACCTGTTTTGGGGGGATGGCCAGGGTCATTGAACCATGAGTTCACTGGTTGGCTAGACTGGCTGGCTAGTGAACTCTAGAGATCTGCCTCTTTCCACTTCTCACTCCAGCTGTCGCTGCACGTGGATTATTTTGGGTCCCGGAGCTCCAAACTCAGGTCCTCATGCTTAAACAGCACACACTGTACAAACCAGACATCCTCCCAGGCCTTAGGCTCCATATTTAATAGATAGTTACTCACAGCAACTATTTTCTCATCACCTTTCTTTAAATTATTCAAAACATTTTTTTCAGGCAACAATGGTACATTTACATGATTCATTTCTTCAGAGTGAAAATTTTGGTCAATCAAATGACTTTTAAAAATTATTTAATCCGCCTGACACAAAAATAAAATGGCTTGGTTTTCTTGTTGTCGCTTTTGTTTTTAAGTTAAGTTGAATAGTGACTACTGGGAGTTTATTGTTTTTTTGTTAGATGAATCCAATGATATATACCAAATACGATGGATCACAACAACTGTATCCATTTATTTTCCTGCTGTACACGGGGCCCCTATTGATACACTGTGGATGCTCCAACTCTAGGCTGTAAAGAATTGGGAGGGAAAAGGGTCTAACAAAGGGATTAGAAAGAGTGCTGCAGCATCATTTCCAGGGGCAAAAGGGGCAGTTCATTAATGCCCATCTTTGACGTTTCACTGCAAGATTTGTGTATCTTACTGTTACAAAATAGTGATTTAGTTGTTTTCTGTGTAGTCTTTTAGCAGGATGAGAATATTAATAATATGAAGCCAAACTTTGTTAGTGGATATGTGACATTCTACCTTGCAACCCCATTTGAAAAATAGGCAGAAAGTGTTTTTAGGAATCAATTAGAAATTCCCTGTGATTTAAAATGCCATGTGGCATAGCAAGGAACAGATCTAATCCTTTCATTTACTATATGTACTTCATATTGTTTGAACAAAAATCTCAATCTTTAACATATATTTTCTTTATTATTGTACCTGTAACAAATTATTAGTCTATATTTTGTCTTTCGCAGAGGATTAAATAAGGGTGGTGGTATGTGGGTGTGTGATTATCTTGTAAGACAGTGGCACACACATACACACAAATGTCCCCACACTTTCATGCATGCATGTGTGCACCCATGCCATACTCTCTTATAGTGGAGGTCACTTGTTATTCAATCAGTTGGACTTTCATTTAACTTAAAAACATACTACAAAATTATACATGAGAAAATCAGTATTCAATACAATTTATATAAATAAAGAGCATTTTTTTGCAAAGTCAAAACATGTGACGTTAAAAGTACGGTTGGTTCTCCACACCGACAGCCTTGTGTCTGTGATTTAACCCACGGCAGATTAAAAATATGTTTAAAAATTGCTGAACATGACACGGGTTTTCCTGCTGTCATCATTCCCCGGCAAATACAGTGCAACAGCGAGGTACATAACACTTGTATTGTCTTCAGTGTTGGAATATTCTAGAAATGATTTAAAGTGTGGGAGGATGTGTCATACAAATGTGTGACATGTCTTGTTATTTTTGTAAGGGACGTAAGTGCCTGATGAACTTTAAAATAGTGGGATCTGGACTACATTGCTCTAAGCAGAAACCTGTAAAATACAGTTGACTCCATGTCTGGCAGGGACTGGTTCCAGGGACAGAGCCAAAGTTTGTGCTCAGAGGCAAGAAGTTTTCTCTGTTGGTGGAGGTGCTCTAAGTTTTACCTCTTCAAAGATTTGGGTGACATTCTTTTACCTGGACAGTGCATTTGGTGTTCCTTTAAATGGCAGGAGCGAGGATGAAAGAGACTTTAAGAAGGCTTAGAAAGCCTAAGTACTAGAAGATGATTCAGTCTTTAGTGAGAAAGCAAAGCCACTCTAACTTGGCCATGACTGTCTAAACCAGCCGGGGACACTGCAACTCAGAATGAAGTTGCCTTCATTCATAAAGTGTATGCTGAGTGCTATAATCAGGATAGAGTGGCCTTGGGTGAAACTTGGAAGTTTGTTATTGTTGTTCATTTGTTCATCTTGTCACTCAATCATTTTCCCTTTTGAGTGGGAATGCATTAAATGAATGTGGTTGGTGCCCAAATTGGAAGCTTTGAAAGCTTTGTACATTCTGGTTTCAGAGACTCAGGCTGATTTCATAGGGAATAACATGGGGATTTAGACTCTAAAGTTCTTTATTTAAAAAGAAACGTGTCACTAAAAATGAGCTGAGACTTTGGGCAGAATGCATGGAATTTTATGAAAGAAGGGGGAGATAGAGAGACCTAGAGGGGACAGGAGCTCCACAAGGAGACCAACAGAGCTAAATAAAACAAAACAAAACAAAATCTGAGCCCTGGGGGCCCTGAAGAGACTTGTACCCCAACCAAGGACCATACATGGAGAGGACCCAAAACCCCCACTCAGATGTAGCCCATAAACTCAGTCTCCAAGGGTTCCCTAGTAAGGGACACAGGGGCTGTCTGTGGCATGAACCCAGTGTCAGGCTCTCTGATCAATTCCCCCTGGAGAATAGGGGATGCAGCCTTACCAGGCCACAGAAGAAGACAATCCAACCAGTCCTGATGAGACCTGATAGGCTAGGGTCAGATAGAAGAGGAGGAGGACCTCCCCTATCAGTGGACTAGGGGAGGGGCATGGGTGGAGAAGGGAGAGGGAGGATGACCCTGGGAGGGGAGGAGTGAAGGAGTTACAGCTGGGCTATAAATTTAATAAATTGTAATAAATGATAATAAGGAGGACAATAAAAGAAATGAGCTACCCAATTTGAAGAACAATTTTCACCTTTATCTTCTTAATATTTTTGTATTTTAAATAACAATTCAGTATCTCAATGGCATCGAAAAATTGTGTGCTTATGTGCCTGGAAATATGTCATTCAATATAATGTTTTCAGTTGTTGAAATCAGACTAGGGATGCAGTTCAGTTGGTAAAGGGCTCGCTGCATGCATGAAACCCTGAGTTGAGTTTCAGCATAGCGTAAGCAGGATGTGGTGGTACAGATCTGTAATCCCAGCACTCTGAAGGTAAAATCAGAAAGACGAGGAGCTCAAGTCAACTTTTTCAACATAGCTAGTTGAGGCCAGCCTGGGCTACATGAGATCCTGTTAAGAAATACATTATTTAAGTCGACAAATAAAAATTGCGTATTACTAAAGCTAGTCTTTTGTGCCTGTGTTCTGCCACTAAATGGTGTCAGCAATATTTTACTAATTATATATGGATTTAAAGGTATTTAATGGAGAAAAGATGTGTCTGCAAGCCAGCTCAGGCAGGCAGCCAGTGAGTGGCTTTCCTAAGGTAGTTACTCTGGAACCAGGTTTGAGACTCTGAATTTGGGCCGAGATTCAGTCCTTTCTAAGGGGTGCCATGGAAGACACATCTCATTTGGCTCTCTGTCCCTTGGCCTACTTATATATCTGTTTTCTGAGCTCAGGGTGGAGGAAGGTGGCAGTTGTACCTGCCCAATCTTGTGACTCCATTGACTTTCACATGGATATAAAAATGGGAGGGTCTTGGAATTTTAGGGCCATTCCAACTAGCTGTGTGCCAGCTTCGCCACTGAGAGCCCAGAGACTGAATCTGATCCAGGAAACACTTAGAGGCTCCTGCTCCAGGGCCATTCCTGCGGTTTGGATCTCATAGGAGAGAAGCTTATTCTCTGGGGAGAAATGCCCAGACTCAGGGGACTTGGATAGCCATGAAGTTTAACTCTGACCTTGAACTATCTTTCCCGAAGCCTTCAGATTGACTGGGTTTGTGTTTAGACTTGATCCTATGTATAAAGAGAGTCCAACAAAAATAACCAGGTTGACATTTTTTCTGATATGAAGCACCATAAATATTTTTTTTCTCAAAAATAGTTTCTGTATTTCCCCCAGCTTTGACATTTTTAGTCAAAGGAAGTGAAGTAGAAAGCCTGTAGGCAGCTGTCTGTGCCTAATTCCCACTTAACCTTCCCACTCCTGCATGCCTTCCTGTTTCTCTGCCTACAGCGCTCTGCTCCTTCCTTCTTGTGTTTTTGCCTCTTCTAAGGAAATTGCAAATTAAATGAGAATTAGGTGTTACCATGGTTACCGTGTTCAGTAGCACTACACCTGCACCCACGCTGCTTAGGCATTGTCGAGTGTTCAGTTGACAAATATTTGAGAGGCATGAAGAGCATCTTGGAGGAAAGAAATTAAGCAGAAACCATTCTTAAATGTTTAAAGAGAAACATATTCTCTGCTGCTGAAAACCGAACCTCTACCACTCCCCAGGGAGTGAAAGGATTCGAATGTCAGCTTCTGTTAGAGAGTGCTGTGCAGTGTGTCCTGATCCTCTAGAGGAATATATTTAACCGACTATCAGATTGGAGTCACTCTTTTATCATCAAGAAGACGGGATAGTATTCCTTACAGGATTTTTACCTATGTGTGGATGGCAAATTTTGTGCATGGTTTTCTCAGAAGTGTATTCAAATGCATTTGTAGGGGAACCATCTTAACTGCCCATAAGCAAGCGAAGCCCGAAGTGGCAGCTCTTGTGAGATAAATTGTTCTCTGCTCCTCCTATTGGATTCAGCTTATTTTGATAGTGTGAAATGTAAAATTTTCTTTAGAGAGTTAAGATTGAGTATGTTCCCATAAATGATACTCTTACATGAGATGGACTCACTGCTTCTTTGGTACTTTACTACAAAGCTGGTGTGGCCCACATGTTTGCTATAGCACATGCAATTATTCATCAATGCATTTATTTAACAAATGAGGGTTTCGTGCTGTAAAGGTACAGCAGGTACTTTTTCTGAGTAGGAAGAATTTCAGGAGAAGTCATTCAAATTCCTGGTCTAAAAAGAGCCAATGTGTTATCAGCAGTCCACAGAAGTTACCAAATAAAACAAAAATGAAGGCATAGTTCAGACACAAACAGATGCTACAAGGGATACACACGCACACACACACAGAGTTTAGTTTAAGTGGATACACTGCCTTTGTAGGCAAGAATAATGAACATATAGCTATAGAAGTGGGTGAGCATTCAAGCAGAGGGAGTAAAGTCAACACAGGCAGAAGCCTGGCATAGCTGAGAAACGTAAAGAAAAACAATGACATTGGAGTCCGATGAGCCTGAATATCTAGTGAAACAGGAGAGTAAAGCGGAAGGCAGATACCCAACCTCCTGACTAGCTTGGACCGTAGTTTGTCATGTGTTTGATTTGCAGCAATCAGGTTTTGATGTGGTAAAAGAAGATAACTTTGAAAATCTTTCACAGCTTCCAGAGATTTAATTATATCTTCTAAATCCCTGTAGAAAGATCTGTGTCTTATTCACTAATGTGTTAATTCACAAAAGAGAGGTAATTTTGAAAATCAGAAACCAGTGGTGGAGATGGGGCTAGTGAGTGGATCTAGCATAATGTTTTAAACGAATGCAACGTAAACTGTGCTCCTTTTCATGAGAATTACATGCAGACTTAATTTGAACCACTTATAGTCCTTTTTGTACCCACACTAAGTTTTTCAAAGGTCTTTAAATGGAACATTACAAATCTTCATTTGAGAGAAATAGATTAAAAAAAATTCCATTCTCAACATAAAGGTAATCGTTGAGTACCCTTCCATACCAGCTTCGCTCGTAACAGTCATGTGCCAAGGACCAAGCTACAGGGCACAGAAGTGTGTAGCTAACTGGGGAAATACACTTTGCTTCTTAGAGGCAGTGCTGAAAATGGCCTGAGAATTCAGGTGAGCTAGTCTAATCCATGAATCCATGATGGCCTTGGATCATCTGTGCAATTAATAATCAGTATACATTCTACACACACATAAACACACACACTCCTTACACCAAAGCATTTGGTCCACTTTTTGGTTATTTGCTCTCTTGCTGCAATGGTCTTTTGACCATAACATTAAGCAATGTACTAGATATTTGATCCTTTATACTTTTGGCATCATTTGAAGCTGTTTTATTTCTCTCAGCATATCATTATTAGAAAATTAGCTATTTACTCAATTTTCCCTTTGTATAATTATATCCATTTTAAAAACATAGATAAAATGTTGAGCGGCAGCCATAGGCATGGTCAGATCTAATTTGAAACAAAAATGCTATTGTGTAGGGACAACTTGAGAGGTATAGCCCATAGGACTGAGCCCATAATATTGTAGCAAAATATACAAAGTTAGTCAGACATCAGAAGGCAAGGCTTAAAAGTATCATTAGTCACAATGGGAAAATGGTGTCAATGTATTTTATTAAAGCAAGTTCAACTTCAGTTATATCGGTATTTTTATTTTATAATGAAATATAAAATTACTCTTAATTTTTATTTGTACTTCTTTCTCAGACTTCCAGCATTTTAAGACTTACTTTATGAAATAAATTGCTTCAGTGTGAAGCTGATCTGTATACCCAGCTATGTCTCATAGCTGCAGTTATTCAAATGCTGGCCTAGTAATAACAGACAAATAATTCAAATGCATATTAAATCTTGGATAGCTTTCTTAGAATTTCATTTCTCTATGGGCTGTTCAATCTTGAGCTATCATTAAACATCAAATAAAAAGTAAATGTTATGTAAAAGGATTGGCAAAGGAACTTAAGATGAAACAAGAAAATAATGAGCTTCCATTTGTACAAATAGTGTTTTTGTCAGGGAATATTAACCGTAAAACCATTCTTCTCCTTTTGATGCTAATAATGTAGAAACAAAAATGAGTGTTAAGAATATTCTGAATGATGATATAAATTAAGCAGCATGTGGATTCAGAAGTGAAATTCGTCATTATGTACAGAGCAAGAGGCTTCAGGAGGGAAGTAGCAGGTGAGGTGCGACCCAAAGAAGCTAGACTTGGAAAAGATCCCAGGTAGGACAATGTTGAAAGCAAAGGTGCTTGGGTAACAATGAGCAAAGCACACCAGATGGAATGTTTTGGGGGGTCAGGGAGCCAAGGGAGTGTGGTTTGAGGCCTCTGGATCCCGACAGAGTGGCTAGAGAAGCTTTGATGTGACGAAGTCATCAAAGCTGATGACTTAGAGAACGGTACAAAGAGTGCAGTGTGTTGATGTCCTGAAACCAGCAAGAAAAACAGTGGCAGGTCTAGAATTTCTAGAGCAGTGCTTCTCAGCCTTCCTTTTGCAACCCTTTAATACAGTTCCGCGTGTTGTGGTGACCCTCCCCCCCACCATAAAATTACTTCATTGCTACTCCGTAACTGTAATTTTGCTACTGTTATGAATCTTAATGTAAATATTTTTGAAAATGAACCTTGCCAAAGAGGTTATGACCCACAGTTTGAGAATCACTGTTCCACTACTGTGTGATTGAGAGAAATAAACCTCTTGAGAGTAGGAGACTAAGGGCATTACATGTTTTAACCATTTTCACGAGCACTTTAGAGAATTTCAGCAGGAAAGACTGCAGCTGTGAGATGCTGACAGAGATGGGATGGAGAAAGATATGCCTGGGGAAGTCAGTAATGTGGGAGCCATGTGGACATAAAGTCACTGAATAAAATAGGCCCTTATTGGAGTAATATCATATCCATGCACAATGCATAATTATTTTAAAAATCACAAGCTGTAAAAAAAAACAAATCAAAGACTAATTACTATTCATCTTTCCTGATTTATAATTTGTACTTTTAAAGAGTAACTTCTTTTTAAGTGTCTCATTAAATTAATAGTGAGGTCATTTGATACTTTTAGAAATGAGTCAACTGTGAGACAAGAGAGTGCTTCCCCTGAGCATTACCTGAAAGATCATGGTATCAATTGTACATGACTTAATGATGATTCTTAGACACAAGTAATGAAGGGATCAAGAAGTGTGACAATGTAAATGACAAACTTCTTTTAAGGTTAACAAAAATAGGAAACAAATAATGTCTTAAAAGAAAAAGGTAAATTATAGTGTCCCTGGAATTATAGATTCACTAGTTTATTCTACTTTGTGGGCATCAATATATGAGGCTGGTTGCTTTTCTTCATTATTCTTACAGTTGAGAATCTAACAGAAGTAGAACATATAATGAGTTGTACTTTAAACACAGTGAAACTCGACAAAATGATGGCCATTGACATGGTCAGAATGATTTGAATAAAAAAATATCATTGTCCATGGGTAACTACAGACTTGTGCCATGATGTGGTAGCAAAATCAGTCAGTCAGAAGAAGAAAAGGCTGTACCCTATTGTTAGTCATGATGAAGAGATGATGTCATTTTGTTTCATCGGAACAAATTCAATTTGGATTTCTCATGGCCAAATAAGGGGTGTGTGTATGTGTGGGTATCAGATATCTGTGGACTGAGTCTTTAAATAGATATATAAGTAACACCTTTATTTTTATATTGATTAATTATTTTCAGGTTTAAGAAATAAGTTATAGGTTATAGGCTATGGAGCTCTTTTTTATATCACATGACATTTCAAAAACATAAAGGCTGCCACTAGATATCTTCAGTAAGTTAAATAACCATGACTTTACTTCCTGTGATAAAAAATATGGTTTATCATGTGGTTACTTGCAATGATTTTATTTAGTTCTTTTCTGGACACATAACTGGAAAAAAGCTGCAATTGCATTTTGTAAACTATTGTCTACCTCTGAGGTTTTCAGATATCAAGAGAAGGTAGCATGGCTCTATGGGGGAGTCCACACTTGTCACTAAGATCAGAGCTTTGGGTCAGGCCCATCTGGAAATTACTTCTGGTCAGCAGAGAGCTATTAGCTTCAGCAGAGCAGCACGTACTATGCTCTCTGGGCTCATGTCAGAATCCTCAAGATACAGTGAAGACTTAACCTACATCCTGATTCCTGGAAGTCAGATCTCTTATTACATATCACCCTCACAAAAGCTAAGTGTACACATACGAAAACGCATGATGTCTTTAACACAGAAACTATTTCAAATTCGGGGTACCCGTGTTATATAACTGTTCATATTATAATCCAATGATAGAATTAAGCAAAATAGTTCTTTTGGAAAACTCTATAATGTTTTTTTTTAAATCAGGATTTCACTTTAGAGTTAAAAAAATTGCTGGTCTTAGAAGTACAGATGTTATGTAATTTCATTCAGATGTAGAATAGAAAAAGAATTGAAGTCATTGAAATAGATGCTGGAGATGTAGCTCAGTTGGTAGCTCATCTGGAAGGTGAATTTGAGTTACCTTTTAGAAAAAAAGGATGTGTGTATGTTCTTGGGAACTAAGAGAACTATGAACAAAATACTCTACTCCACAGAAAAGTTCTGGGTCCTAGCAGACAATCCTGAACACTTAAAAAATAACATAACCATCACTCTTGTAAACACACAGCTAATTGATTCACAAAGCTTTACAATAATGTTAACTTATCCCTGTACTTGGGACTGTCATGTATAATGTGAATACACAGAGGCCATGCATCAAGCGTCTTTGGAGTAGAATATGGTGTAACAGTTTTCTCTGAGATTGAGACATTCCTTCATACAGTGATGTCTGTATGGAAGGTAAACAAGTCAAAGTAGCTTTAGGAAATCCCTGAAACCGAGTATATTCACTAGGCCCATCCCTGCCAGAGTAAGCAGTAAAAGGTGAGTCTCTCTGAAACTCACAGAGCTAAGCTGCAAGATTCTCAGGCAAGCCAAGCTGCAAAGAGGACTGAGACCAGACCAGCTGCCCGAGGCAAGCAGAAATCAACCAAGCTACCTGGAAATGGTTTAAACCAGAATTACCTGGAAAGGACATTATCTATCCTGTTGAGTTGCCTGCAGGCTGTTCAGGGTGCTCCAGGTTTCCCAGCAGAGGTGGGCCTTGATGATGCAGCTTGTATGTAATCCCTCACCATAATTCCATAACCCCAATAAAGCAAATTAGTTCACCATGTTGGACTTTAGCGATATCTGTACTTTGGTCTGTCATGGGTTTCCTATGTGGGGTGAGTGGATGTGTGTGTTGAGTCTCCCCAGGAAAAGTGACCTTTTCTTGTAGGTTTTTACACTCTAGTGTCTAATCATGATAAGTTTAAAATCATTCTATTACATTATGATTAGCCCTCGAAGTCATCATATGTGAGCCGTGCACATTTTATAAAATGGAGGTTTTAGATATTCATCTTTGAATGATAGAATAATTTAACTTTCTAAGAAGATGATATGTCACCATATGAAAGTATAATTTTTATTTCTTTGTTCATATAATACCTGTGATAACACTTTATTTTTACTCATTTGCCACGATTCCTTCCTTACTGCCAAGAAAACTGGATGAAGGAAGTTCTCAGTAAATATTTTAAATTAAGTTACAAGTAGTTCTAGAATAATTTGTTTAGGATAAAAATTTATTTAGCAAAACATTTTGTATCCTGTATCAAAAACAGAAGTGGTACCTTCTTTTTCAAGTGGTAAAGTTTGGAGATATCAAGACTAATTCTCATTTTAAAATACATCGTTTTTTTGGTTTTTTGTTTTTTTTTAAATAGAACATCCAGATTTGCCTTTAAAAAAGACAGGGAGCTTGTAATTATCTATGCCTTCTCTCTGAGATCTTAGGAAAGTCATTTGACTTTCTGGCCTTCCAGTTCTCAATTTATAATACGAGGGAATAATTTTTGTTTGTTTGTTTGTTTCCTCCAGGACAGCCTCATATTCTATGGTTAAGTGGAAAGGAGACACAGTAATTCAACATTTGTGCAAATCAGTTCATCCCCTCACTAGCTGTCTGCTCTGCCAAGCCTGTAGTGGTTAGAGTGTTGGACAAACACTTTTTTTTTTAATTAGGAAAAACCAAATCACAGAAGACAGTTAGACTAAGGAGGTGCCTTTGAGAGGAAACAAATCTATTTATTGAGATCATCAACTTACATTCAAGAGATGTTTATTAAAAACCAACTATGGGTCTTGTACTGTGATATGCCTTATTAGCAATATAAAGAAAAATCAGAATTCTTTTTCTTTCTGTCTGGGAGCTTGTCCATTGAAGGAAGGCAGACACCTCACACTCTACTGGTAATTAACAGGCTCTAAGTAAATCCCTCATCACTAACTTACCTGATTAAAAACACTTGAGACACCATTCTGGAGGTGGAGGTTGAAAGGTCAGAAGGTTCAGGGTTACGTCATCCTCAGCTGCATAGCAAGTTCAAGGCCAGCCTGCCAAATATGAGACCCTGTCTAATAAAAAAAATATGTAAAAACTATTGTAGAAACAAATTCACACATAACCTTTAATTGTAGAACAGCTAAATTATGATGTGGTTATGAATTAAAATTGTGGTCACTTTGTGTTGAAATGTGATTTTTAACACATAGTTGCACATAACCATATAAGTTATGTTGGAAAAAAACAAGGTTGGGGTTAGGCTTTGGGAAGAAACTCAGTCCTGGACCCTATATCACTTTGGAAAGCTAGTGTATTGTTAAAATAATCATATTAAGAGGTAATAGGTAAAATGTTTTTACTAATGATTTACAATTAAATGAAGAAAATATTTTGGGAGACCCTTTGGGGTCCTTGTTGCCTGCGGATAGACATACAAAAGTTCTTTGAAATCCTCTGAGAATGTCTTTTGCTTGCTATGTCCTTGGAGGACATGATGCTTTGGGAAAGAAGGCACGGCTAAAGGAATTATTGTACTGCTTTTGAGAGTGGAGGCCAGCTGTTTGGAGCTATAATTAAAATGTAAATTATCAAGGGGGGGGGATAATGAGAGCTATTTCTTTCAAACACTATCCAGTGCAGTCAGAGTGAGAAAAGGGTTCAGGGTAGATTTCCTACTATGGACAAAGTCACAAATGATGAAGTGAAAAGCTGAGAGGGAAGTGATTTATAAGAAACCTAGTGGACACAACCCATGGATTGTCTAGGATGCTGGGAAGCTGAATTAATCAAGAGACAGACCTTCAATTCTGCTGGGCCTGGATCCAAATTCCATGATAACTGTGCATGGAATCCGTGCACCCCATCACCACATCAGCACAGTAGGGGACCTGTGAATAGGACTACAGTGCTAGTAACCTGAGTTGTCTCTCAGTCCATGTGGTTTTATGAAGTTTAACAGAGGGCTTTTAGTAGAGTGCCGCAGGAAGACAGAGTAGTAAGACTATGAACATAGCAATGGATTTTACAGTAACCATAATAGGAAAACTCACAAAATCCTTCAAACGTACGGATTTTTAAGAATCACTTAGTTTCTGTTATGTTTGTGCTCAAATTTAAGTGCATTATAAGGCTTTAACTGTCCTGACCAATGATGTACGTAATCCAAAATGGTGTATATGTTCTTGTGGCTGTACACAGTCTTGATATTTAATCTCAGTCCGATCGTGGTTCTGAAACAATAGAATAAATGCCTGTGGAACGGGAACAGTAAAACATTGAGTTATATATACACATTTAAACACAAACTATTGAAGAAGTAGAAAACCTTTAACCTCAAAATTTGGAGGATATGGGGAAACTTACACAGGCTGCTTTGAAGTATTAGTCAATGATTTTGTCACATCTTCGAGGCTGTTGAATTCAGATGGTTAAGGATTGGAACTCAGTTCATCAACTGAATGAAATAAGGGAAGGTTCGGTATGTCTCTTCTCACCCTGGTGGATCACTTCCACTGTCCGGGCCTTAACAAGCATCTGGGTTTTGCCTCTGGCCTGCTCTGCATTTCCTGAAAGCCAGGCTCATACATATACTCAAGTACCTGCCAGGTGCTTTCACGCCTATCCCTGGACAGCAGGAACTCGCCATGCTCATGATGAAACTCATTTCGGCAGCCACCAGGTTCCATCCAGCCTGCTGTCAGTCCCCGTCTTATGCCATGGAACTGTTCCAAGTAAGAAACCAGAAGTTATCACAGACTTCTAAATATTTATTTCCCAAATATATATCTTTCCATTCCCCCCCCCCCTTCATCTTTACTCTCGCTAAATTTTTTTCTGGACCCTTCGTCTAAAAATGCAATATTTGATTTCCATGCCTCCAGTCTTTCCCCATTAAATTCAACCCTCATAATAGCCCATGCTCTTTGGAAACTGCATTTTTAACCACACCACTCCCCCTAAAAATCCTTCCTTCTGCATCTTATTAATACCGCTTATTAAATTTAGCCACACAAGTCGGAAAACATGCCATCTTCTCACTCTTATTTTCAGCCACACCCTGACTGTATTTTTGGCCTCAGAAAGACCAATAAATAAATAAATAAATAAATAAAATAAAAAAAAAAAACTGGAGTCTCCAGACACCACTTGCTCCCTTCCTCTGCCAAGTCCCCACCCCCACCCTCTGACTAACTTCTTTCATCTTTCAGAACCGGCTTTTCTCTTTGCACCTCTCTGAATATTTATACTTCTTGCAGGAAGGAACTATCATATTCATTTTTGTAAATCAAGTTTCTAGCAGAGTGTCTGGCGTATTCTACGCAACAAAAATGATATTTTTGAGCTGAACAGCAGAGTTGGTTCACAGATCAGGTTCAGCTTTGGCTAGTGGGTTCTTCGCTTAAGTTGGTACTTGTTCTTGCATTGTTTCTCATAGGGAGCTGATTTGGGCCAAACCTTTCAGTGTAACAGGTATGTTTTAAATCATGTTTCCTGACCTACACGTCCAGTCTCTTCACCGTTCACTCTCAGAGTAGTGGTCCCATCATGACACCTACATCTACACCTGGGAAACTATCTCTCACCCTGTTCCTTTACGCCGACCCTAAATTATGGTGGGAGTGTGATGGGGAGCTTATATAAAAGTGGAAGTTCAAAGTCAGACATGGGGTGCACTGGGATTCAACAAATACTTAGTAACTTTTCCTAAAACACGAAAACACCATGCTTTCTAAAATTTTTTCACACTCTTAGTAGAAAAATAAAAACAAATTGCTCGTAGGAGGGAAGCTGAGCTGAAATTCTTCTAGGAAAGGGGCCTTGTGTGGTTATCTACTTCTTAAATCTTTTTAATTCTGTGCCTGTTATTATAAGCATAATATAGAAAATGGCAGGGTTTGTTGTGTTTGCTCATATGGGTCATCATACTAGACTCTCATTTGTTCCCTTCCTCTCTGCCCTCTCCTATGTCCTCTTCCTCTCTCTCCTCCCCTCTGCCTCATTCCCTCTGTGGCGGATGCTTCTCCTTTTCTGGGAAAATCCTTTCTGCTTACATTTTCAGTTCCAAGTATTATTTATTATTAAAAAATTTCTTTTGTATACCGGGTAAGTATTTTGCATATGTTAAAGTGATGCTGGCATGACAGAGTCAACCCCTGTCCCCTTTCTCAGGAACCCACATGGAGACGGACCTGCCTATTGGCTATGTCTGAGCAGGAGGTCTAGGTCCTCTCCATGCATGGTCCTTGGTTGGTGCATCAGTCTCTGCAGAACCCCCTGGGCTCAGATTTTTTAGCTTTGTTGGTGTCCTTGTGGGGCTCCTGTCCCCTCCATGTCCTCCTATCCCCTGCTTCTTCTGTAAGACTCCAAGGCCACAGAGGAAGAGGATCCAGGCAGTCCTGATGAGACTTGATAAGCTATGGTCAGATGGCAAGGGAGGAGAACTCCTCCTTTCAGTGGACTAGGTGAAAGAGATAAGGGGTAAAGGGAGAGAGGGTAGGACCTGGGGGAATTGAGGGAGGGGGCTTCAGTCAGGGTATATAATGAATCAATTATAAAAGAAATTTAAAAAAAGAAAGTGATGCTAGCATTTTATAAAACCCAATGGGATGTGGCAAGTTAAAATCTGTGGTGCCCTGCTTAATGACAGTAAATGGCCAAACAAATTAATCATCCATGATCTGGAAAATCATTACAAGTTTTCATCAGACTACTTCAGAAATGTAGAACCTTGAACTTTATCTCTTTTCAAAATGAGAATTTGGAATTTATATGCCTTTCTCACTCAGTATTTCTGATTTTTGCTCAAGGATTAATTATCTTAGTATCAATGAATGGAAATTGGCAATTTATGACTGAATCTTACAGAAGTGAACATTTTATAATGCTAATTAGTACCTTGTAATTAAAGGTCTTGTATGACAATTGCATACAACTGACTTTCAGGTTAATTAGAAACACATTTCAATTAAATACACCAATTTACTAGCATTTCTGGGGAGGCTGAGATATTGGAATACATTTTTAACTTAATCCAGGTTGGTTCTTCCTTGAGTCAAGATCTGCAAGTTAATTTTATATAGTTTGTTAGAGAGAAAATTAAAATCAAAATATAATTCAAATCTCAATGTAGTATGAGCACAGGGGTGAGCCATTTTGCTAGAATTCAATTATAATGAATTATTTTGAAATCGAGTCATCATTGAGATTTAGTTTGATTTTCAGAAAATATTATTTGAGAAAGCATGAAGGACACTTGGCTTCTGGATTAAAGGTTTTGTCATGGATGTTTTTAAAACTATTATTTAAATATTTAAAATTTAAAAAATAATGTACATATAAAAATATTTGTCATTTTACAAAAGCATATCCCAAGGTGCTAGATGTATGCTAAAGAGCAGAAAGTTCTCCCTTCTTGTTGGAATGCTGCATTGTTCTTTACTGATTGTCTACTCAGTAAAATTTCCCTAATTAGTTTAAGACTCCTGGAAGTAAATATTTCCAGATGCTGTGCATTCTGATTTAGAACCTGTGGACATTCAATACCTCATCACACAGAGGGGCCTAGTGACACTTCAGAATGCTCCCAAACTTAAGCAATTAAAAAATTACCCAATATACTATTTCTAATGGGATTTGGGGACACTAAGATTCCTGTCTCCATGTTCTTAAAAGCTAGGTGTTTCAAACTTGATTCTATGAGAGCATGGCAGAATTGTTAGGCAAGATGATGATGAAAGTGAATGGTACACGAATGTGAATGTACACCATTCTGTATGTTCACAAGAGCCTGACAGTGTGGTTTCACAGTTGGGGTTTTCTTAGAATCCTAAGTCCAGACCTGCATTTTTCAGCAAAGAGGTTACAATATATTAAAAACATACAGATGAATATGTTAGTTGGGGCAACTTGATGTTCTTGTTTCATACAGGAAAGGAAAAGAGCAAAATCATTCTGAGCCCAAGAGCCTGCTAGGCACGTTGAGAATCTGTTAAGAGTGTAAGATGTCAGTTTTATGTAACAACTTATCTGCTGTGGCTTATTAAATACAGTCAAGAAAAATCATGCTCTACCAACAGGGCTGCACTTGAGAATAACAATCAGAAGCATTGGCAAGCCATCCAACCACCCACATCTTCCCAGAAAATTACTCATAATAGCAATTTGCATTGATGTATTAAGCAGCATGTTTTAATGATATGTGGGCTTAAACACAACAGGCATACATGGCATACATCCTTTATTTTTTTCCTACAGACCATAAACTACAACTTAAGTGAACAAAGGACTACTTTATTTCTTACTTACTTCTCTATTCTTTCTTTCATTTTTATTTATTTATACTTATTTTTTTTTGACAGTGAAAGCTTAGGAATTTGTTTTCTGCCCATTAGGCAATACCATTAAGAAAATCAGTATTTCATTTCATGATGTTGAAGGTAGGGTTTTTAAGTAGATCTGTTACACGTCTATAGTGTTTTAGAAAAGGTGACTTTGCTTAAGAAAAAAAGTGTTATTTTAAATATAGTACTTAGTGTCTATTATCCATAGTTCAATATATTGACTAATAAACATCAAATCTGGAAGAAAACTCCATTTGGTTCTTGACTGATTAGAGTAGTTAGATTCATGCAGGTTTTGTTTGTTTGTTTGTTTTATTTTTAAATCAGGACTTTGGCTATAGTTGGCTTTAGATGTCTCCCTTTGATATTTCCCTCTTTTGGCCTCTTTTAATATTTCATTGTACATTTTGTTTTTTTCACATAAAGCTATAGCTTGAATATATTTATATAGGTTCAGCAACCTTACTTATTTTATTTAAAAGCAGCTGACATGTTAGATTATGTTGGAAATGCTAGTTACTTAATGATAAAAGTGAAAGACTTTAAATTTTAAATGGCGGAAAGTTTTTTTTTTTTTTTACTGTAAATCATTTCCTTGACTAATGTAGAGATGAATGAGCCAAAGGAAAATTTTATGGTGATGGTATAAACATTTCAAATCACATATTGAAAGTAGACTGGAGGGAGAGGAAGCTCCAACTTTCTTATCTCCCCACCCAAATTTTAATGAATATGTTTCAGTTTTCTCAGATTGTATGACAAGTCCCTTCCCCATTTGTGGTTTTTTTCTTTTAGCTTTCTTTTTTATTTTTAATTATGTGTGGTGTGTGTGTGTGCATATGCACAGGAGTGCAGGTGCTCATGGAAGTGCAAGGCATCTGATCCTTCCAGAGCTGAAGTTACAAGCAGCTATGAGCTACCTGAAGTGGATGCTAGAACGAAACTTGGGTTCTCTGCAAGAGCAGCCTGTGTTCTTCAGCTCTGAGCCATCGTCTCTCTAGCCCTTGTTGTTTGAAATAGCTTAAATCCTCCAGATTCTGAAGCCACTGGCCCTCTAATGGGATTTAATTGGCTCATTTGAGTCCAGTGACAAAGGGCTGTTTGAGATATTAGTTTTCCAGGACTACAAAGGTTAGACAGTGTGCCACTTCAATGGTTGGTTTTCTGCAGATAGTGCGTGCCTCTCTGGGTACCTTTAGGCTCTCTAGGGCCCATAAGCCAATAGTTCTTTCCTTCCTATAAAGCTTCAGCTTGCCACAGCCCACAGCATGCCCTCTCTGGATATAATGTTTAGGTAAATAACTCAAAGCAGGCAGAGTTAAGCCAGAGTTAAGCCCCACATGGGTGTGTGAGTGTAGCCTAGAATAAGAGACCCTTTATATTCAGTTCTATCCAACTGTTCATGAATTTTCTTACTCATAAAAATGTGGCTTTTTAGTGACTCACAGACCTTCACATTTGATGAAAAGAACAAAGCCATTTTCATAGCAAATACCAATGTCATTTGAAATTTTGTGGCCTTACCTTCTTAACCTCTCCCTATTGTGATCATTTTTCATTCTTTTGGGCTCAGAATCCTACTTTTCACACTTTGTTTAAGCCACAATATGGCTCCCCACCCCCATGACTTAAAGCTACAGAAAGCTCCTTTGCAGTACAGCATCGTCCTAAACAAATTTCCCACTCATATGAGAAGTTCATAC
The DNA here is from genome assembly GCA_028658305.1 of Pachyuromys duprasi. Classification (NCBI taxonomy): domain Eukaryota; kingdom Metazoa; phylum Chordata; class Mammalia; order Rodentia; family Muridae; genus Pachyuromys; species Pachyuromys duprasi. The sequence continues at coordinate 45,800,627 of CM053751.1, forward strand.
TCAACATTCAGGAGACCATGAAAGCAAGACAGAACCACTCACCCTAGACTGTTTTAAGGGACACTGTCTCTTACCACTCCAAAGCACAGTCTTTTATTTCTCACAAATATTTCTTGGTGATTTTCAACACCACATGGGTCAAATGATCATTCAAGCTAGACTCAGGTTGCTAACTGACCCTCTGAGTTTGATATATCAGTACTGTCAGTTCTTTCAAATAAGAACCCAGTCATGTCCTGACCCAGAGGGTAACCTGGCTAAGAGAGATACATTAAGGTCTGGCAAGTTCAGTAGAGAGTGGCAAAGCCCTACTTCAAATGGTCAGCTCATAACTTACAATTATATCTTAAGGATAGTGGTTCACAAAGTATGTTCTATGAACTAAGTACCATCATCTCCTGTAAAATTGTTAGCAGTGTAAGTTCTCAGGGCTAGAGAGACTGCTCCGTGGTTAAGAGCATTTTCTACACTTCCAGAGGACCTCCATTTGCTTCCCACTATCTATGTAGGGCAACTCACAGCCACCTGCAACTCCAGATCCAGAAGACCCCCAATCTTTTCCGGCCTCCAGTGGCACACACACCCAAATGCACATGCACACACACACATTCACACACACTGCACATACATACACTCAGTTACAGACAAATAATAGATAAATAAAAGATGTAAATTCCCAAGCTTGCCTCCACATCTCCTATGTTCAACAAGCTCTTCTGGAGAGCCAGTTGTGTGCTTAAATTCAGGAAGCACTGACATGAAGCATGGCGCCATGCTTTCCCCTGCCATACAACATAACACCATTGAAAGAAAAGTTTGCATCACACATTGGCATTGCCTTAGTGTGTTTCAACGGGCATTGCGTCTGAAAGACAGTACAGAAAGAACTGTCCAGTGCCAACGCTGGGGCAACATCACAAGGATGGAGCACACAAAATGTTTTCCCACACAAATGCTTGAGCTCGGGAAATGTGCAACTAATAAAGCCGTTAAAAGACCATTTCAGTAGTTTCAGCTGGTGAGCATATTATTTGTATGTCTTCCAAACCAAAATTCTCAATAGTAGCATTTTTTTTACTACATCCTGGTCCTTAATAGAACCAAATTCCTAGACCACATACAGGACTATAGACTCTTCACTGGATTTGTTCATTTTGTATGGCTGCTTTAACACACTACTACAAACCGGGGACCTTAAAACAGTAAAATCCTCTCACACTTCTGCAGACCAGGACTCTGATTTCCAAGTGTTGACACGGCTGTAGTTCTTCCTGAAGCTCTATGAGAAATCCTAGCCCTTCATGCTTCTAGTTCCTCATTAGCTGTTGTGGGGATCATTTGGTTTGTAGAACAAGGCTTTGATCTTTCTGTTTTCACACTGACATCTTCATACCTTGTATTTCCCTTGTGTCCCTTATGAGGAAATTTATTCTTGGGATTTAGGCCCCATCCTGGTAATTCAGAATGAACTCTTCATATCAAGACATTTACTTAATCCACAAAGAATTTCCCCCAAATAATGTGATAGTGAAAGAGTCTTGGAATAGGAGATCTAGAAAAATCTTCCAGAGGGTGTTGCTGTTTTTACTAGGACACTTGTTTCTGTTTTGGTTTGGTTTGGTTTGATTTTGAAGGATATAGTAACAATATGCTCACTGTGGATATTGTGGACTGAGTTTTGGGACTAGAGAGATATGGGATGCTAAACCTAACATTGGGTCTACAGTGTCATCATTAACATTCAGAAAGTAATAAGGGTAAGTCTTGTATCTACTTCCATTATAATCTTCTTTAATGTCTAGTTCCTTCTGGATGTTAGAATATGGAGCTCCTGAGGTCAGCATCTTGGCACCAAGTGGTAACTAGAGACTCACCCATCAGTTTATAAATGCCTTAAGTCTCCTGTAGTATGTCACCTAGCACATTGGCAAAGGGGGCAATGAGCATGTTCTTTTATTATTTTTTAATAAAGAAAAGGATAATAGAGTCATAAAATTTCTTAATGAAAATTAGGAACATTTAGGGAATACAAAAATGTCCTTGTTCTAGAACTGCAGAAATACTTCATAAGAATGGCATAAGAAAATAGGGTATTGAAGGATGCCTTCACCCCACTTTCAGTTCATCTATACAGAGGTCTCAAGACCTGTTAGTGAATCATATGATTAAGATGATTTTGAATATGTTGCCTTGAATTGTATGTTTTATAAGTTCTATAATTCACAATTGTGTCATTTATATTATAAATATAACGTCAATATTAAATATGGGGAATACATTACAAGGAATAATGGTAAGCATCTTAACATTGCTTTAGCAGCATTAGTAAGTATCCACAGAAAGTGCATTTTGAATGCTTTATTAATGACATCACATGAAAAAATGTCATATAAATAGTCTTGGTTTCTATTTCTTTGGCTGACTCACTATCATATTGGTACGGGATTTCAATGTCTTTTATTGAAAGTAGTAGATACCAAAGAATGTCCTTGAGTTAACTAACAGTAGCAGTGATTTCTGGAAGATGTCACTTCTTAGGGAGATGGGCATATACCCCATGGCTTTTTATTTAACACTCTGTGTTTACATCCTCGAATGATATATTTGGATTTAAGACTACAAATGCTGTCATTATTGTGCATGTGTGCTTGTGGACTTCTGCTGTTGTTATCTCTCATTTTCATTTATGTATGGGGAACATTTTAAGTGGTTTAACTATTTTATTGCAGATTGCTTAAAGTGAGCCACACAAACACTGACCTGGGATCATGAAGTAGTAAGCAGTGTGATAACCAAAATGTGGAAGTGTTTTTGACAGTTTATTGGTAACCATCCAGCAGTGTAATAAGAAGTGATTTTTGACACATAGATTATGTGAACACTTCAGTATCAGCTAATAAGTGCTAGAATTATTTCACGACTGTTTCTCTCTTTAGCACTAAAAATGATGCTACATATTTTAATGCATCATTTACTATGTGCATATCTAATTATTAAATTATTGTCTCTGTTCACATAATCCTTATGAGTCATAATGAACAGGGCCCATGTATCATATTTCTTCACTGTCTTACATATGTGATAGAGCATATCCTGTAAATATTTAATGTTCAGAAATACCAACTTTGTGGCTAAGAATTATGATAGGTCAATGGAAAGGCACACTGCTCAATGATTTTGAAATTATTATAGCAATGTAAGAAATCAGATTCTAATAAGAATTACCTCACTAGACTTCATTAAAATGAGCTGCCTTGTACATCATATGAAGTACAAAAACTGTATTATACACTTCAAACCATTATTTTGTAGTTAAAATTTAGAGATTCTGAGTTATTGTGATAGGGGTTTTTTTGAGAGCAGTTATCAAGTTTTAAATTTAACCTTTATACCATCTGCTGAGCATGTAAGACAATGTCCACTGGATGGGACAATCGAAAGCTACACAATTTGATTCAGAACAGCTGGATTACTTATCCATAAATCTGTCCATGACACATCCTTTGAGACTAAGGTTCTTTAGAATTAAGTTGGGATCTCCACCCCCAGCAGTATCAACTGCCCTTCTGTTCTAGTGAGAAAAAATATGTGTAACCCTGAGGATAGTCCATTCCGGGCCTCTGTCCCTTCTGGAAGAAGTTCGTGCAATGACAGCATCTGGCTCATCAGGCCTCTCATTACCCCAGCGCATCTCTCCTTATGCATGGCAAACATGCCTTTGTCCAAACCCCATTTTTTCTTACTGGACCCTGGCTGGTTTGCATACTGAACTGTAATGCTTCATAAGGATCCTCAGCACATTTGCTGCCCAGTGTGTGTAGGTACAGCTGTAGGAGGCTAAACATAACTCTGTTCCCAGCATCTCATTTTTCTTCTGCAGTTCTGAGTCTCATTTATGTGGGTTCAGTGAGGACTTCAGATGCCAGGTTTCTCCTGCAGTCTAATCTCTCTGCTTGCAGAAAGAACCTCCTATTAATGATCAGTCAGCCTAGTTACAGACCCCACAATACTTGAATCTATGCATTTTATAAATGCATGCCTCAGCATAACTGTAGTGTTTTCTGCCTTCTGTCTGTAATGTTATACATAAGGATTGTGTTGGTTTTTAATGGGATTTTGGCCAGTTTGAAATTGATGCAGAAGTACTGAGTTGGAGGAGTCAAAAGAACATCTTGGAATCAAAATAGTTTGTTGGTTTTGTTTGTTTGCTTTTTCAAATAAAGCATTAGAATCAATCCTCTCACTTCTTTGAGGTGAAGAATGAGAGGAGGTTTGAAGTGACAGATTCCTGTAGGAATGGACCTGTGATCTCTAGAAGTACACAGTATGGGGGAAGGTTGACCTATATGCAAATACAAGAGACCTATTTCTTGGAGCTATTGGGTTTCCCTAGCTTCTTCAAGGAGACGAAACCTGCTTTCATCTGTACCCTGGCAGGTACTTCTCTGTAGAAAGGAATTCTATCCGGAACCTGCCTTGTCTTTTTGAGCACAAGTCAGTTTTTTTCCTTGTAATCTAAAGATGTTCTTGAACCTTTTGGACCTTTTGATTTGCCTGGAAAGAAATCATGGTATATATTATTTCTTATGAGAACCTCAGACATATCTCAAGGTTTTTCATGTTTTTCTGCCTCTGATAATGACATTTCTGACAACGTACATTTCCAGAATGCAGCTGTTAGTTGGATCTGAATAAAGCCACAATATGGATGCACATTTCAGTATCATTAGTAACAATGTGGTGGGTACCTGTGGCAGACAGTCCCATCTCTTATGCTGCTTTTTTTTTCTTTAATGCACACTAAAGTAGCAGCTTCAGTGCAAGATGAAATATGGAGGCATGCATGCAAGAATCTTGTCATTTCTTCTTGAGCACCATTGCTGCAGCCTGATGAGTTTCCTTATGCCATAACTAGGGTCACCACCATCTCTGCAAACACTACTGGACTAATAAGAGTGTACATTTTTTAAAAATTCTATAAACAAATTGAGACGTCTGCCTTGCATATTTTTGTTCCTAATTCTCACAATGCAGTCCTGCCTTTGCTTTCTTTGTCCCCTTGTTTTCTGCTGCTCGTTGATGTTTTGAATGGGGGCTAGAGAGAAAGTGAATTCTGTCTTCTAGAATACATGATTCAGGCAGTGGAAAGTGTGCCTCACGGTCTTTGTGCTTAGGACTCTGTTATTATGTCTCAGAATGACAACGTAATTGTAGAGATGCTGTTGTTCCCTTGGAGAGCTGCTTGAACCCCGGATATTCTTCTGCTTAATGATGCATAATCAGCCATTATCCATCTTGTTTTTATGCTTTTGTTAGGAAATTAATGACAGACTGGCCATGAGAGTAACCGTTTGACACATTTTTTTTTGCAAATTAATTCCAACACTAACCAGAATTCATGTTTTAAAAAGTAAGTTCCCCTTCAAGAAACAAAATGTAAGATTCTGATCACTTATTACTATGAAAAAACTTTAATATTTGGGTGTACAATCCTACTTTAAAATGTTTGAGACAAGGTCTCCATAGTCTGGGCTGTACTCAAACTTATTATGTACTGGGGGATGACCTAGCACTCCAAACCTTCCTGACTCTCATCTCTAGAGTTCTGGAATGTATAAACTTGATATAGGACACTGCAGCATAGTGGTATATTATGGGCTGCAGGACGTATTTACAGAAACACATGACTGTTAGTATAGTGTTTTTTGTTTGTTCGTTTAGAGGCTAACTCACTCATAGCTTTTCACATGTCCATTGACAATGAAAGCCTTTTAGGCAAGAAATTTATAGGGCACACCATCCCTTCAGGTGCACCCGAGGGTCCACTTGACTGCACAAGGCATGGAGAAAGGCAGTAACCAATATGCTAGCTTTTGCAAATAACCAAATTCTGGTTCATACTTTTTTGTCTGTATCAACGATTTTTCCAGTCAGGGGCCCATGTTGTGCCTTTACTCTGATGGACTCAGAAAATGCCCATACCAGACTGACCTATGGGTAAGCCTGCAGGGCATTTTCGTGATTGATGATTGGTGTGGGAAGGCCCCATTCACTGTGTGTGGTGTCAGCCCTGGGCAGGGGGTCCTAGATCATATAAAATGGCAGGCAGAGCAAGACATGGGGAGCAAGCCAGTGAGCATATTGAGTCCCTGCCCTGACTTTCCTTGGTGATGGAATGTGATCTAAGAGTTTTATGAAATAAACCCTTTCTTCCCCAAGTTAATTTTGTTCATGGTGGGGATTTTTATTGCTTCTTTTATTTTTTATTTTTTGAGATTGAAATATAATTTCATCATTCCTGCCTTTTCTTTCTTCCTTCAAAAGCCTTCCATATATCTTTTGCTCTATTTCAAATTCATGGCCTCTTTTTTCATTAACATATGTATATATTAATGATAATGATTCATAATATATTCCCAATTTGTATATATTCCTAAATACATAAATATAACTCATAAATATTATAAATATGGTTCATCTGGTATAATGTTACTGATATGTATGTTTCCAGGGCTAAGAATTTGATGGACAGCGAATAGGTGTTCTCCTCCCTTACATGACTCCCGTAACATGACAGCCTAAAACATGGTCATGCTGATTTTTCACAGCAATAAAAATCCTAATTAACACACCTTCCAAAGCTATGGTGTTAGAAAAAAATCATAAACGTATTTATTGAATACTGGGTATCTTAATAACTTCCACACATAGCAAAATGAGTTTATTTAAAAAATATAGAATTTAAAATATGTAGCAGCATGTGGTTTACAAACATGCGATGGCAAACGTTCACCTATTAGAAAGAGGGTTTGTCATCTGTCTCGAATCCTTCTGAATGTGAGTGTCCAATCCTGTTTTAGTAATTTCAGTCTGCTCTAATAAAATACCATAGGATGTTTGAATGGCTTCACCTTAAAGCATTTTGTTTCTCACAGTGTAAGAACCTGGGAATTCATTGTCATGGTGCTTGCATGGAGATGGCTTTTATCTTCTTGTGTCCTTACATGGCAGGCAAGATGGTGAGCAAACTCTCTTTACAAGTATGCTTGACCTTTGGGACTGCAGATAAACAAAATGACCTCTCACAGGCTCCATCTTCAGTTAGCGTCATTTTGAGCGACAGTACATCAGCACGTAACTTGGAAGGGGAGACCTCATTTATCTCAAAACACATTTCTTACAAGAATCTTAAGTAGTGACTACTGTTAACCACGAATGTTAGGTGATGTATCCAGGTTCACACAGTAAGTTGCAAAATTAGAATTTTTCCTTCAAAACTGTAACAAGTAGACCTAATCTTAACCCTTTTAGTTTCTTTCATGTGAGTTTGAGGTCAGGTTCCCCATGTGCTCATGGTTGATTTCTTGAAATACTTGTATCAATAAATTTTTTATCACTGTGTGATTCAAACGGAAGCTTCACATAGGATATTTGGGTAATATTTTACTTCTATGGAATTATGGTAATTTTTAACTGGTATTCAATGTTCATCAGCAGTTACATCCTATAAGAACACTTAAATATAGACTGTATGTTTGATAAGTATTCTATCTGAAATCGTTGCAAGGCTTCCCTTAGCCTTTCACAGTCAGGACTCTACTGTGTTCATCATAACCAGGGCCCAAAAGGAGCTTGTTTGCTATTCTATATTTCTATTTCTTGTCATAATCCTAAGGTGCTCAAAATATAGATGCACATTAAGAACTCTTCCAGAGACAGTGCAAAATTACTAGCACTAGTTACCTTTATACGTTGTATAACATTAATTAAAATAATTTCTTACCTTTGTATATGCAAAGTTGAATGATCCTCGTGTAATTTATACATTTTAAAGATGTAGTAATAATTAGAAAGTCCACTCTGAAATTCTGGGCTTAAAGAATGTGCGTCATGTGGTAATTCAGAATAACCATATTCTCACTTACACTCGCTAAGCAATCATCTGTCTATTTCTAAGTATCCTGAGGACTCACCCTTGACTTCTACCATGGCCATCACTACACTACGACCGATACTTATTTATATATATGGCCTTATAATCCTAAATAAGCATGTATAAGCTTATATCCTATATAAGCATATATATGGCATTATATTTATAAGTATTATACTTACAATATAATAAATTAATTAATAAATAATTTATAAATAATATTTGTATTACAAATAATACTATTTTTCATATGATGGTCATAAAGGTCTTGTTAATTTACTCCTGTTTTACTGACAACTGTTTTGCCTCAAAATCAAAACATCTGTGCCTTTTATCAAAAGCAATGAAAAACCTGAAGTCTATATGCTGACAAATGCATGTGCACATGTGAACACACACACTCACACACATCGCGCACACGCACGCTCACCTTCCCTAAAATCCCACAAGTACATATGCAAACAGATCATGTAATAAGAGCCCCATCCCACCAACAAGTTATTACTTTAGTTAGTGAATAGTTCACTATGTAAAATGTAAATTTCTGCATCATTTATAGGTCTTATAAAATCTTCCTAAATCACTCACAGTCTGATCAAGAAAGGTACAACTGACCTACATATATTATCTTAGGGTTTTTATTGCTGTCATAAAACACCATGACCAAGATCAAGGGTTCATTTCCTCAGGTAGCTTGTAGTCTGTCATCCAGGCATGTCAGGTTAGGACCTCAAGGCAGGAGCTGGTGCAGAAGCTGTGGAGGAGTGTTGCTCACCGTAAGGCTGTGTACCCATGGCTTGCTCAGCCTGCTTTCCCACAGCACCCAGGACAGCTAGTTCAGGGATGGCCCAGCACATAGTGAGCCAGGTCCTACCACATCAACTATTCCTCAAGGCCAATCTGATGGGGGCATTTTCTGAGTTGTGGTTCCTTCTTTCCAGGTGACTCCATCTTGGGTCAAGTTGACATGGAAGTAGCTGGTATACATATCAACTAGGGAGTGGTGAGCCAGCTATGGAATCACTCAGTTTTGAAGGACAGAAATGGGCCAAAGATATGCTTTCAGCTTATGTTTTTGAGTGCATGGCCACCCTGCCATATTAGAGAATGTGTTCCACCTATGGTCAATAAAATGAAGATGTCAATTTTAATTCTTAGGAGTTTTCTAACTTGTCGTGCAGCACGTGGTCTGTCTGAGCATCAAGTTACTCAGCCAACATAAGGGAGAGAGCAACAAGTGTAATCAGTTTTGAAAAGTTCATGATGCCCGAGAAGTGTGGTGAGGGCTGCCAGTTATCTGTGCTGCACATCCATAAAGATGAGAAATTTGTTATCACATCTGCCATTCCCTCTGGGGTTAGGATGGTCTAAAGTAAGCCGCAGGGCATTTGTGGCTATATACCTATGCCCATTTGAGCCATTGCTCCTGGGAAAGACAGTCTCCTCTTGGTTTTCTTTTTTCATGATTTCGTTGGGACTGTTAAATTTTTCTTTGTTAAAGGATTAAAGATGTTATATACAGTATCAGTTTATTAAAGTGTCCAAAGGATTGGTATAATAGTGCAAATAAATAGGTATGTGTTTCTCTCTGACAGAAATCCCCGCTGTTAAAATACCAAGAATCCCATTTTATAAAGTAGGATCATTACAAAAGGTTTGGCTGGACTCCCAGAACAAGAGGGTTCCCCAGTGAGAAACCACCTGTTATCAAAGTTATCCCACTGTTTGGTGTCACAGAAAAATGTAAATCATCCCGAGAAAGCGGTATGGCAAACCTGGAGGCAAATTACTTCCCCAAACAATTGAAAGTCTGAGAATTTTTCCTCAGCTATATGATTCAAGCTACAGCCTCTATTTACTGAAACTCTCAGAAAGAAGTAGAAACAGCAATGTTAGCAGAAAGGAAATAGCAAGACAGAGTTTTAGACTAATACCAGCCAGAATAAGGAACACACAAAAATAACTCAATGGCTGGAACCAAAGGTCAGGATTCCCATTGAGAAGTGGTTTGGAATGGCTGAGGAGGTGGGGTCACTGTGTTTAGATAATAAAGCAAGTAGAAGTTTAGAGATGCAGAAAGATAATTTGAATCACAGATTTTTCCCTAGTACCTGTCGTGTTTAATTTTAAAAATAATAATTCATGTGGGGATGTCACAGTGTTCCCAGACCTGAGTCATAGAAGCTGAATATCTGAACTTCTGTAGAAGTATACCACACAAGTAAGACTCCTTTCACTATCCTGGGGAACAGTGGAGTATATGGCCAAAAGCATGAGCTGTGTATTAGCTTCCAGTAAGTCTAGGAAGCTCACGTTTGTAGTTTCCTCTCATGTTGAGCAAACACATGTCTCAGAAGGCTCCTGCAAATATTACACAGTACATGTAAAATGCTGGGAATAATCAAAGAAACTGTTATCTGAGAAATAGTTGTGCAGCTTATAGCGTGGCCAGCTACTTTAAACCAAGCTATTTCTATCTGTGGGATTCCCTGTACTTTTGTCAGATACTGTAGGTTTTTTTGTTTTGGTTTTTGTTTGTTTGTTTGCTTGCTTTTTCTGTACTCTGGGAGCTTCCGCTTTCAGGCTTGGCCTATGTAGCAGAGTGGCTAAGAGCATGAGTTATATAGTCAAGCTTGCCTGTTCTTTAATTGTGGCTCTACTGTAAGTTACTGGATTCTTGGGCGGGCTGCAGAATTGCCTGTTTCCTAATCTCTAAGGGGAGGATGATCACACCACGGAGTGTGTAATGAGTACACGGGGCAAGAAAAATAGATGTAAAATGCCCTGTGTCAGCGGTTTGCGTGTGCTAAATGCTCAACCAGTGATAACTATTACCACCATTATTTTCTTCTACAATTTTCTCTCTTCACACCCAAGACCATGAGATATTCTTGTTTCTTTATTTGTTTTGTCTTGTTTCCTGAGATGGGGTTTCTCTGTGTAACCCTGGCTGTCCTGGAACTTGCTCTGTAGAACAAGCTGGCCTCGAACTCACAGAGATCTGCCTGTATCGACCCCTGCCCCAAAGCTCACAGTGAAGCCCACCTTGTTAAACATGCAGGAAACATCTCTATAGCAGCATGGCATCATGTAGCTTGTCCCCCAGACAGGTAGGATCTATTGAGAAGTGCTTGTGTCATTCCCTTGTCATGGATTCTACTCTAGTTTTCTGTTAGAAATGACTAGAGTTTCTTCCATTTTAGAGCCTTTCCTGCTGCTTTATGGGATACTAGCTGGAATCCAGTGACAAACTTCACTGAGGGTCACCGAGGGTCAGATAATCATGCATGTTTTCAGTGACAGCAAACTCTGGATTCTATTGTCTCCCTCACAATTCAAGGCTGTGCTGGGTGTCAGGTAGACCTTCAGCACATTGCATAGTCAGTGGGAGGTCATGGGCTCCTGATGAGTCTACCCATGACTTAGCTTCTATAACTAGTTTATTCATTGACAATAACTTCCAGTGAGCAAATAAGACATCTTTCTCTAGACTAACTGAGTCTTTGTGATTCCAGTCTCATTCACAAAATAAATACTTGTAGATACATATAAGTAGAACGAGATGTTTCAATTACATTTCAGTGTGAGAAATCCGTGTTTATTTGTGAGTTTGATATTTCAGTGTCTGTGTGTCCATATTCTCAACACTTTCCTCGACAGTGACTTTCTTAAGGCGAGATATATGAAATAGATGAAAAGAATTGGCCTTCATAATGTATAAAGATTATTAATATCTGATGAATGTGTGTCAGCATTTGTCTACCACGGGAAGACAACATATGTGAACTAAAAAACAAACCAGTTCCTTTGGGTGTGGACACTAGTTTCATCACGAAGCTTTGGCTTAACCTACAAAATCATTGTGGTGCAGTAAACATAATGACTCAGGGGCCTTAGGTCTCACGGGGGAAGGGATCCGTTGCTAGCCTTAATTTTTTTTCTGTCAACTCTGTTCTTTGATTTCCACTTTCAAATAGTTTATAACAAATGTCCCCTCACCCGTATTTATGCAAAGTAGTTGTGTTTAGATGAGTAATCAAAGAATGGAAACTTCGGAGGTTGAAGAGAGAGCTCGGTGGTTACGAGCATTGGCTGCTCTTCCAGAAGACCTGAGTACAATTCCCAGAAATCATGTGGCAGCTTAGATCTATCTGTAACTTTAGTTCCGGGGGATCCGTGGCACAGGCATGCATGTGGTATACATACTTTTGAATGCAGGCAAAATACCCATATACATAAAATAAAATAAAAATAAAATTAAATTAAAACATCTTAATGGAAGGGGAGGAGGTCCTCTCCTATCAGCGGACTAAGAGAGGGGCAGGGAGGAGATGAGGGAGGGATAGTGGGATTGGGAGGGAATGAAGGCGGGAGCTACAGCTGGGATACAAAATACGTAACCTGTGATTAATATAAAAAATAAATAAAAATCTTGAAAAAACTTCTTAAAAATAAAAGTGGAACCTTTAAAAACGGTTTTCAGGAAAATAAAAACAAACAGCAAAAATCTCTTTGAATACTCAAAAAACATGCTTGTAACAAATTTATTATTGTGACATGAAAGCCATTTATATAATTGAAATTAAACAAATATCATTTAATATTAATACATTACCATAATGTGTTAATAAAGAGGAGTCAACCTCTTTAAAAGGAGAGATGTGTAATTAGGCCACTCTCTGGCCTGTTCTTCAGGTTTCCAGAACACTCACGTTTGCACACCTAGGCCCATAAGCAACTTGAAGCAAGGAGGTTTCTTCTCCTTCTGTAACCTCAGGATGTTTCTCACATGATTATTTCATGAGATCTGGAAAGGGATATGCTATCCTTGTAGCTCAGCAGGTCAAAATGCTTGCCGCCAAGCCCCATGACTCCATTTCAGTCCCTGGGAACCACATGTTGGAAAGAGAACACACTGAAAGTTGTTCTTTTACCTACATGTTCATGTCATGGCACATGTGTAAATACACACACATACGCACACACACACAAATCAATGTCAAAAAATTAAAGAAATTTGTAAGAAGAAAATTCAGGAAGAGATGGAGAAAACTGTTTGATATTTAGTACTTAAAAGTTGTTCTGCTAGCCAGGTGGTGGTGGCGCACTCGAATCCCAGCACTCCGGAGGCAGAGGCAGGCAGATCTCTGAGGTCAAGGCCAGCCTGGTCGACAGAGTCCAGGACAGCCAGGGCTACACAGAGAAACCCTTTCTCAACAAAGCAAAGCGAAACAAAACAAAGCAAAAATTCTGCAGTTGAAAGCTGGCTTTCATTGCCTGCAACGTACTCTTCTAAGCTGTGCCATTTCTTTTGTTGATGTTGTTGTTCTTTTGTTGCATGTGGAGGTGTGGGTACACGTGCCATGGTGTGTACACATGTGGAGGTCAGGGATAACCTTATTGAGTCAGTTCTCTACTTCCACCTTTTCTGGGACTCTGGAGATTGAACCTGATTTCCAGGCTTGCACAGCAAATGGCCTTTGCTGATGTCATCTACCCACTCACGTCCATTCTAACATGCTTGCTTTCACAGCAGTGTGTGAAGATATTTCTCAACTTTTTATTGTATAGTGAAAAGTGTCATTTTTATGTCCTCTTGGTGCTTTCTGGGCCCAGTCTACATAAAACCTGATTTCAGTGGCCTCTGGATGCGTGAGAATATTTTTCTTGTTTTTCTCGTCCCTCCCTAGGGAGAAAGCCATTTTTAACTATTCCTTATTTATTTATTTTTTTCATTTTTCTTCTCTTTTTGGATTTTTGAAAGATGAAAACAAAATATACTACTTAATTCTTAATTCTAATTCCAATAAATTGCAGTGATACATAACTAAAATACACTTTAAATGGAAAAGTAAACCTTCATAATGTATACACTAACAAAAGAAAAAGAAACCTGATAGTCATTTTCACCCCAAGGAAACTGGAATCATGACAAGCTGAACTGCTCGTGACCAGCAGGATCCAGGAATATTATTTCATGTTCTAAAGATGCAATTGCAATAATCTCTAGCAGCTGACTCTTCCCATTTCCTCACATTTGTTAGCGTCTCTTTATTGAAGGTGTCAGTGTCGGTAAAAACCATTATTTGATGGGAACAAATTAAAGACTTTAGATTCAGGCTAATGAATGAAGTTGCTGATGTCAGGATTGCTTGCCTTGGAACTTGTTCTCAGCCCCCAAGGTTTGAATGACTTATGTGGGTTCTGAAAACAGATGTCTTCCCCATTCTGGGATGTCTCAACATCAAGAATGTTTCAGATCCTCAAACTCAAGTCCAGGAGTGAATAATGAAGAGATAGGCATATATATATATATATATATATATATATATATGTCTGTATATACACACATATACTTATACACACACACACACAGCAAAAAGCCAGAAATGTAAGACTCTGGTCTTTGTCATTCCTACTTGTGTAAGTGGTTGAAATTATCCAGTGATGTTGATGAATTCTTTCAGTACGTTGTTCAGATAGGACTAGTTAGCTTGCTTGGTGTTCACACCCTTCAGTTTTACTCTTTTCTTTCCCAGAAAGAAATGCATCAGTGCTTTGGTTGAATGTAAAAGGTGTTTCACTAGGAAGTCATAATTCTATATTCTCCATCCTCGTGTTAGTGTAGCAAGCGTCCCTACATGCAGTTATGTAAATTTATTCAATATTAAATAATTTAGATTTCATACTGAAAATGTGATTTGCAGGACAATTTGATGTGTGCTTCAGTTTTCCTGCAAGAACAGCCTGGAAAATAGACATCACTCATGGTTTCTACGTTGTGCAATGTGGGTTCATCCTAAGACCAGCTCATCTGTTCCAGTCCACACCATCTCCTCCCCATTCCATCAGTGGTACAGTATGACTATCGAGGCTGAGGCTGCAGAGATGCTCTGCGTCTGAACTTGCACTGCTCTTTTGGAAGACCTGGGCTCAGTTCCCAGCACCCAGAACTCCAGCGGCAGGAGATCTCAGGCCTCTTCTGTTCCCAGCAGCACCCAAACATGTACCAAATACAGTCGCATACACAGACATAAGTAAAAAATTTAAAAGATGGATCTAAAGGATGGATTTAAGTCAAGGCTAATAATATTGGTTTGTATAAAGGTTTAGAAAGCTCGGCTTTATAATTATGGACGACCGATAGCATTTTAAAATAACATTGGCATACATGAAAGTTGCTTGAATTCTTCTAAAATCTGAAATTATTTTGTAGTTTTATTTTTTTTAAGTGAAGGTATATTTCAGGTCTGTGGAAATACATCGACTTAGGAGGGACTCTCTTTTCTACAGCTGAGTTTCCCCCCTTGTTGCCTTGTTTTTCGTATGTGTGGATGTGTGACCCTGGCATTTGCATCCCGGACCCCCAGGATTTTAGGCAACTGTTCTAACACAGAGCTGTTTTCTTTGTGAAAACTTACCCAATTCCAGAATTATATTTGTGAAACACTAAGGTGAATGAAAAACCAAATCTGTCAGAATACATTTAAAGTAGACTTAAAAATTCAGATGGGGTATCTATTGTTGGGATGAAAAATCCATTATTTGCTATTTGGAGTTTCCCCTCATATTAAAAGTCACAACAATCTCTGACAATACAGCTTCTTTAATCCTCACCTCACTAAGAGAAGAACTTGCAAGATACAGCATTGAATGAAAACAATCTTCCGACTCTCTTCAAAGGGAGTCTATCACATGACTACAGAAAAGGAATACATGCTAAAAAGTAAATTCGGAACTTGAAATTCTTTCCGTTTTTAATGATCTCATTTACTACAAGGAACAGTAATACTTTTTCCAGTCCAGGATATAACCACCTGGCACTCATTTTTTCATTTCTTCATATTTGTTTACAATACCATAATTCATGGCTTCCACATCAGTCTAAATGATAGTTTGCCTGGCAAATGCCTCCAGGTCCAAGGTACATCTCAGTTTTGTGTGGTGTTGATTCTTAGAGATGAGAACTTTAAAAGGTGAGTATCTTGGTGGTCTAGTTTTGATTTCTGAGAATAGAGTGATTAGTGATGGCACAGCTAATCCTCCTCCAAGTCCAGTCTTCATGATAGCTCAGGCCAGTGGGGGCTATTGGACTAAAAGGCCAAAGAAACAAATGCTGGCACTTAGTGCAGGCAAAGATCATTTCCTTGCCAAATTACCCAAAGCAAAGACTTCCAAATATCATCAAACCAAACAGGCTCTAACCAGCAAAAGGGCCCTGTCATGCTTCTGAAAAAAGTGGTTCTTTATTCTTAAAAAAAAAAAAAAAAAGGCTTTTTCTTCTTCCTTTCTTATGTAACATTGGGTTGTACTAATGTTTATTATCTATTTTGCCACCTGAGGGAATGAAATATCTACTATTGGCTTTTCATAAAGGATCCTTTATTAATAACACTGTACATATTTCTGCTCTAAGCCACACAACATGTTTTATAAACTGACCGTCTCCCATCTTCCATACTAAGAAGTAAATAGATCATGGGCAAGATACTTTACCTCACTATGACTCTGAAATAAGATTTTTCTATAGGATTGTGGTTTAAACAAATACATAGATGGATGTGTACAAACTGAAGTTTAGCAACTGGTTTTTCTTTTCATGAAATTGTTCAAATATCTGCCATGCTATTTACATGTGTGTACAATCACTACTAAACATATTAGAGAATGAGGTGTGTATGTGTGTATGTGTTTATTTTCTTTGCACATTATAAGGTTAAGTGCTTGCTTCATGAAGGGTGAATTTTTATCTTGGTGATTGGATAGTCCATTCTTGGGAGGGTTTTTTTTTTTTAAAGATTTGGATATTAGACATACAGTATAGGATAAACATATTAAATCTGTACACCTAAAGAAGCTAAGCAAGAAGGACAACCCTGGGTAAGATGATCAATCCTCACTCAGAAAGGCAAATAGGATGGACATCAGAAGAGGCAAAAAACAGGAAATCAGACAGGAGCCTACCACAAAGGGCCTCTGAAAGACCCTACCCAACAGTGTATCTAAGCAGATGCTGAGACTCATAGCCAAACTTTGGGCGGAGTTCAGGGAATGTTATGAAAGAAGGGGGAGATAAGACCTGGAGGGGACAGGAATTTCATAAAGAGAACAACAGAACCAAATAACTGGGCACAAGGGTCTTTTCTGAGATTGGTACTCCAAACAAGGACCATGCATGCAGATAATCTAGAACCCCTGCACAGATGTAGCCCATGGCAGCTCAGTTTCCAAGTGGGTTCCCTAGTAAGGGGAACAGGGACTGTCTCTCACATGAACTAAGTGGCTGGCTTTTTGATCACCTCCCACTTGGGGAGGGGGAGGGAAGAGCCTTACCAGACCACAGAGGAAGACAATGCAGCCAGTCCTGATAATACCTGATAGGCTAGAGTCAGAGGGAAGGAGAGGAGGACCTCCCCTATCAGTGGACTTGGGGAGGGGTATGGGAGGAGAACAGGGAGGGAGGGTGGGATTGGGAGGGGTTCAGAGAGGGGGCTACATCTGGGATACAAAATGAATAAATTGTAATAAATAAAATAAATAAATTAATTAAAATATTTGGGGGAAGTAAAGATATTGATGTCAACAGAATTTAAGGAAAAAGGCACAGTATCTGCTGTATTAGGCTATTTGATTTTAAGATTTTAATAAAACTTAAAAGTCCCATGGAGCATTTTTGTTGTTGTTGTTCAGTCCAGAGTTCTGTGTACACGAAACCGTAGCTTGGATTCAGCTGATGTAGAGTTTGCCCTTCAGCTCTTTAATCTCAGAGATCTTTTGGTTCTCATGTTTTGACAACTGTTCCAACAGATAATAATATGTTACCTCTGGCAAAGAGTTTTAAAGATTGCTTCTAATTAAAATGTGTGGATGTCTTTGATCATCTTACACTCACTCACTAGATGAGGAAACTGGAGAAAGAGGCATGGGGCAGCCAAGCTCTGCCCCAGTGCCTGGGGAAGCGAGCATGTGGGAGCACTTCTCTGTTGCTCTGCCCCACTAGGTTTAGGGGTACCATCCAAAATGATACTATCAGGACCACACCAAGAGTTCTGGCCTGAACTGGGTCATGGAATCTTTATGATAAGAATTAGAGTTAAAAGAGAGTTTGGAAATCGTCTCTTTCAATTCCTTACTCATAATTAGTTTAAGCACATTTGTGACCTGAACTTTCTTGGCCATCAATTGATTTCTTGCATTATGATACTTACAGTTTGCCTTAGGTCTCCACATTTCCCTCATTGGGTAGACCTGCTTAGCATTAAGCCCTTGTATTTTTGAAGTTTTCACTCATTTACATAAGTTCTTCCCTTAAGCCACAAGATAATTTATTGTTTCCCCTCAGATAATGATTCTGATGAGAGAAGGCAGATTCCATGCCCTTTGCTTAAATTCTGTTGACCTCAGTGTCTTCACTTCTCCAAACATTCAAGATTTAGAATTTTTGTTTTAGCACCACTCTGAGGGAAATGGTTACATTTTTCTTTTTCTTGCTCCTGTCCTCCTCCTGCTCCTTTTCCTGCTTCTCCTTCCTTTTGTAAAAATCTTTTCTTTTTTCTAGCTGCTGGTTAACTTACTGTCCCTACCTTCTTTTCTTCTCCATACCCCTCCCCCCCCCCCCCAGGAAGAGAAGAAACATTGAAATCCTCAGCACACTCTTCATCCTTTCTCAGTTTCCCGGTGCACCTGCTGCGAGCTCCCTTTACAGTCAATCCGCATCTTTGTTCTACGCCTGTGTATCTGTGTGTCTCTCTCCCTGCCTCCTTATCTCTGTCTGTCCCTCTGTGTATATCTCCTAAACACAGGTACATGCGTGGATGCATGCATGTACCCACGCAACACACTGATTTTTACTGCCTCAGTTCTCAACCAGTCATGCTAATATTCCCCTAAGCAAAGCATGGCTCCTTCTTGCAACTAGTACTATGAAATGGCTGGGCCTTTCTCACACTGAAACTTGAATCTCAGCATTACCACCTCAGAACTCTGTTAGCCCCAAACATATCATCACTCCAGGTAATTGCATCTCTATGTCATTGCCTGAAAAATGAAAATGACAGTTTCCTTACACACAGGAAAGTGTTAACTGGGAAGTGAAATCACAAACATGGTTGTGCTAGGCTCCTGATAAACACGGAAGTCATAGGATTCTGTTCTGTTGCGGGGGCTCCATTCCCAGCAGCCACCCGCTAACTCTGCTGCTGCACCAAACACATATGTTTGCTTTCAGACCTTAGTCAACCATATACATATACATATACATATATATATATATATATATATATATATAATATAGCAAATTTTCAATGTTCAGATTTAGTGTCATGCTGGAATTTAAACATTTGTAACTGAGAGAAGTGAGCATCTAAACAATGCTCCGGGCAAGGCAAAAGCTGTGCAGGAGGAGGCAATCTCTGGAACAGCTTGTCATGAAGATGAGCAATGCCCCTTGGCACTGCTTTTAAAAAGGAGGGATGAGCAGCCTGCATATGGCAAGTTCTTGTGTGTGCTTATCCAGTCAGACATGTTATTAATGTGTCTTTCTTTTCTTTATGGTTTCCTTGTGCTATCCTGTAATTACATATACATATTTTTTTCCTTCAGACTTCTCTCCTACTAAGATAAGAAATTCAGAAAAGACAATCCCTTTCTTCAATAATTCCACTTTTTTTTCCTCCATAAAAATTTTGTCTTTAAAACAGATAAAGCGGTGGTGGCAAAACATAGGCAGAAAGAAACCTCCTGTTCTTAGCACGTTTTTGAACTTTACCTACGCAGTACACTCACTCTTCTAGGACAGTCCATTTCTCTATGGCTCCGTGTTCTATACCCCAATCTTGTAGTTAACCAGGGTTCAAAGTGGGGTTATAAAAACTCTATGCTCCACGTTTTCCCACCCTAAGACAACTGAGTTCTAAGGGTGAACACTGCTGCCGTCACCAGGCTTTGCTCCCTGGTCCATTCACGTGGTTCCTCTTTATGCTCCAAAAGTTTAATGAAGTGAGGGGATGAGCCTATGTGTGTTGGTTAATCAGATGATAAATGAGATATTTTCACTATCAATCATTGTAAATTCATGAAAAATTGCCTTTCAGTTTTCTATCTTATGATGATTTACTAGGTATTTTATAAGAACAATGTCCTTGATTCCATATCTAATAAAAGAATGAGGGAGGGAGGGGCAATCAACAACCGTGCCCCTTGTTTGCTATGTGTTACTACTGGGGAATGTTGTCCATCCTTTCTGAAGGGTTAGTTTACTTCTAAAATGTCAACACAAGGAGATATTTTAATGAGAAAATAAATCTGGCCTCTCTTAGCATTTTATGACTTTAAAAGGTTGTAATAATTTCATGCTAATGAGATGCTTTATTCTACCAAAGCAGAAAAAAAGAAAGAAACACAATAATTTCATGATGCAACAGACAGTTGTGAGCTGAGAAGTGGGTGCTAGAACTTAGGTTCTCTGGCCTAGGAGCCAAGACACTTGCCCCCTGAGCCATCTCTTCAGCCCATTTAGTCTTATGAGCTATTTTGCGCCTATAACATTTAAAAGTACAAGAATTCTTACTGAGACACCTAAATTAATCTTGAGACCACTTTGCGAAGTCCTTGATAAAGATTTTGCATATGAAAAAATATAGTTATTAACTGGAACATGCCAGGGGGGAAAAACCTAAAATTACAAATCCATCTGTTAAAAAGGCCCTTGTTAAACAGTGAGAGTGGACACATATTTACACTACATTTTATAGTTTTTTTTTCAAAAAAGCAGTATCACATTTTCTCCTATGATTTCATCACACACAAAAAAAATATTTCCAGCAAGCTGTATTTAGTTTGCCCCTGAGATCCACTTCTGTTTGTCTTAACCAGGTGAGTCTCTGCCCAAAGCTTTGCTCACATTCCACGATCCTGATTCAGGGTGTTTCCTGACATTGAATCCACCAGAGGAGGAGGCCTGTTTTAAGAACAGTGTTCATTACCTTAAATGCTCCCTGTAGTGGCCAGTGGCTAACCCAGGGGGGTTGGAGATCCAGGAGAGCTGCCAGGATGTGAACAAAGGCAATTTTGGTAACAATTGGTTGTGGTTTTGTCTTGCACTTGCTTGTTTGCTTTGATGTAAGCTTTGGCTCACTGGGGCCAATTGAGTTAAGTGACTGAAGACAGTAACTGCTGCACACATCCATCTGTGAGATGTTTTTCTTAGCCAAAAAGTGATAATTGAAAGTTCTTTGTGGTTTTTTTTTGTTTGTTTGTTTTGGTTTTGGTTTTGGTTTTGGTTTTGGTTTTTTTTTTTTTTTTTTTTTTGCTCCATGGTTTGTAGGAAGGAAAAGAGGTAGCTTTCCTGTAATTACTTCCTGATTATTTCATTGGCCTAGAATTAATGTATAGTCTATTGAAGTAGTCTCAGTGTTAGAACTGATAAGTAGTTTATCCAGTATTCAGGTTAGTATATTCAATATTTTTTCAGTTTGGAAATAAATATGCCTATGAGAAAGAAGGAGGGGATTACATTATTGCAATTAAGTGTGTATGCAAATAAAAATGGCAACTCTTCCAATATATGACATTTTATGGAAAGGTTGAAGTTTGAAATAAACTATTTACAAAGTATTGTATTACACAGTGAAGGAATATAAGAAAAACGTTATTTTAGTCCTGTGTGTATATGTGTTTATGTGTTTATTGTGTGTGTAAATGTTTATATGTATATACATAGGTAATTTTCTCAATTTTGGAACAAGAACACTTCAGAATCTCATTTGAGATTTTAGGGACTTTTGGTTTTGTTTTGCTTTTTTTTTTGTTTGAGATTATAATCACAACTTTCTGTCTTCCCTTTCCTTCCTCTATAGTCTCCCATACACGTTTTCCTATTCTCCTTCAGAATCCTGGTCTCTTTTATCAATTATTGTTATTGTGTGTGTGTTCCTAAATATAATCTCATCTTGTCCTTCTTGTCAAGGTGATAATTGCAGTAGAAACTTTCCTAAGTGATAGCTCCCCACTTACTTTTGCATGACCACTGATCAAGTTGAAAGCATTCTTTTTCTTCCTCAGTTTTCTAAGTGTATGGCAAAGAATGCATTTAGCTCTATTTATCTTGGTCCCACAGACTGGAAAATTGATTTGTATTTATATACCATTGAGCACAGTCTGGTATACTATTGGAAAGTTTACATAAAAGAAGTAACATCCTACTATGTGTTTATACACACAGGCAAACCACAAGCCACGAGTGGAAAACTGCCATCTAAACAGTTCTTTAAAAGGCATATTTGAAAATTCTGTCTTCATGATAAATATATAAATTATAATTGAAATTTTGTTCTCTCTTCTTATAGAAAACATAGGAGACAACTCGAGTTGAACGGCCAAATGCTTGTCCTCTTCCTCCCTGGGACAGAATAACCACGAGACCACACTATTATATAACATTAGGACAAGATATCCTATCTAGTTAAGAGTATGTGATGGAGAGACACAGATGTCATCCTAGTATACATGATACAAGAGAGGCTTTTGAGGATGTATAAGCAGAGAGTGTATTGAAGAGTTAAGATAAAGGTCAAACCAATATTAACTAGTTTAAAGTTTAAACAGCATTTTTTTGTTTGTTTGCTTGTCTTATGTGTTTCCAAAAGGAAAGTTGTTCAGTTTGTAGACAGCTGGCTTAGCGTGAACTGGGCCTAGAGTTTTTCCTGTACACTAAAAGAAAAGTGAACATCCATGCAAGAATGTGTTAAAAAGTAATCTAATCAATGGTTTTAGTTTTCATTAATCTATTTGTTCTGAAAAATTATCAGTTTTGTACTTCTACATTCTCTTGTTTTAGTCTGTCTTTTACTTTAACCCCAAGGGATTATTTCAAGTCATGAACAAGGCAGGTCAGAAATGTAGCAGTATTCCAGGAGCTTTTGTGGACAGTCTCTAGGGAAGTTGTAAATATTTTTTTCTTGGAATAAAATTATTGGGTGAAAAGTCAGCATATGCCATGATTTTGTTAGCCTTTGTCAGAGCAGAGATATTTCTATGGGGTTCAATGCTTTCATCCTTGGGACTGAATATATTTTATTATAAATAACAACTTCTTATCTCAAAATACAGGTGTTGGCCTGACATTGAGGTACAAACCTGTGGTCCCAGCATTCAGGAAACTGAAATAAGAGATCCCAAGTTCAAGTCTAGCTTGAGCTACAGAGTAAGACTGTGACTCAGATAAACAAACAAAAACAAGTTTCCTAG
Source organism: Pachyuromys duprasi (assembly GCA_028658305.1). NCBI lineage: Eukaryota > Metazoa > Chordata > Mammalia > Rodentia > Muridae > Pachyuromys > Pachyuromys duprasi. The sequence continues at coordinate 45,823,806 of CM053751.1, forward strand.
ACACATGTTTCATATGAGCAGGCACGTGTACACTCAGGGAATAGGACTGGCGAGAGTGCGTAACAGGCGGTGGTGAATGAGAGTCAAGAGCAAGGACGTGAACGCATGAGAATGTTGCAGTGAAGTCCACCGTTCCATTTGCTCAATTAAAAAACTAAAAGCCAGAACGTAATAGTTTCATTACCCATGGCAAAGAAAAGTGTCACCAGAAAAAAAAAATAACAAAAAGCTAAACATGTAGAAAATGCTTCAGTATTGTTAGGGATTTTAAGCTGAGACTTTCCCCAAGAAGGTGGTTGTGATCTCAAAGGAGCTGAGGGAGGGAAATTATAATCAGAACATATTGTAAAAACAAATCTATTTTAAATAAAAGAAAAATAGGAAGAAAAAAAAAGAATGTGGTTATGGATCCTGATTTCAGAATGGAAATGCAGATGGTCAGCAATCAGAACCATTGACTCCAATCGCACTTGGATTATTTCCCGTTGCTGGGCCTGTAGCACAGTGGTAGAGCACTTGCCTAAGGAGCAGAGTACTGGGGTACAGCTCAGTACTATAAATAAAGTAAAATATGAGGAAACACACAAACAATAGCATTACATTCCCTTAACTTCGGGATTAAACATCCCATTTAAACAAAGGCAGCAGAGAGCGATCCATTGACAGAAAGGTAGGCAGCCCTGGCACCATCCTGCCAGCTTTCATTTTGTTTTTCATTCAGCCGTACTTATAATTCAGGCTGTCACCTGAGGAATGCATCGCCGCTCTCCACTTGCTTATCCTGAAGGTAAAATACATCCTGCTGCTCAGAGACCCATTTCCCTAATGGTGATTAAAATCGGGCAGAGAGCCCACTGTAATAAAAACAGTCCCCGAGCCCTGCCACCAACTTCAGTCTGGGGAAAGCAACATTGGAGGTTTCATTTCTTGAAAAATACACAGTGTCCATATGATTAAATGCTCCCTGGTTTTTTTTTTTTCCCCTCAGCCGCAGAGTGCATCTCCAGGTCTCAATTATGCCAGCCATCTAAATATTGCTTTCACATGTCAGCTGGCTGGACACGACACCTTTAGCTCCCTCTATGGCAATTCATCTTTCTTATTCTAAACTACATGTCTTTTCTTCATGTGAGAAAAGTGAGCTAGCTCTTCAGAGGAAGAAAAAACAAAACACGGACATTTTCTTTCAGCCCCTCCACCCTTTGTAGTCTTAATTGAATTCAACTAAGCATTCAACACTTCGCCACAGAGCTGCCTGAGCTATTTTTCTTTGTAAATGAGGCCAAGTCTTGCTGGCACCCATGAAGAAGGCCATACTGTCAGAGGGCAGTTTGCCAGCAGGTCTCAGCTGCAAGTCCGGAGTCTGATGACAGCTTCCCAGTGCCTTTTCTGGAGTCTGCAGGGAAGATAGCTTGCAGGCCAGGGTGGCCCTGGGCGAGTGTTACTTTGGGGACTTTTAGGATGACTGTGAGTCAATGAAAGTGATCCAGTCACTTCCTCAGATTTAATAGTGTAACTAAGGATGCAGAATGACAAGTATACCCCAAACAGTGCTCTTTTGCAGTGAGTCCATTCTGAAACAAGAAGTGAGGGTTTTGCTTTCATCAAAGACAACCAGAAAGACTCTGTAAAAGAAATCAAGGCATCTCAGAGGTTCACCGCTCTGTCAAAGAAAGAAAAATGTGATGTATTGTTGTTAAGCCATGAGTTGTTAGTTAACCAACATGAAGAACGGAATTCTACACTGTTACTGAAGAATTTCTACAACATATTTTTCTTTTCTCTCCCTCTCTTTCTATCCCTCTTCTCTTTCCTCACCATTTTCTTTTTTTCTCCCAACTATTCTGACACTAACAAAAACCTATCTTGATAAATTATCTACTTTATTTCATGAGACAGTGCTGACGGGGCTAAAGTTTCATAGAATCTTAGTCAGATCCGTTAGATATAAGGAAAAGAGATGAAGAAATGAATACACATTGTAGGAGACATGTCAGGACTTATCCCTTTGCCCATTTTGAAACAACAGCGATTTTAGAGAACTCAAACTGTCTGGCTTAAAAATCCTGATCACGTCCCTGTGTGTCCCAAAGAAGTTGGGCTCTGTGCCTTGAAATGGAGTGTACACAAGATTGTTGATCTCATATACATTCGGAGGGTTATAGGGGTCAACACATCTGATGAGTTCTCAGCTTAGAACAAGCAATAATGATTATCTTGTCAATTTTAAAGGCAAATGTCAGGTTCTCAAAATGCATCTGGATGGTTGATATACAATTCACAGTATAAGAATAAGAAACATTCAGAGTAAGAGATAGTGTGGTTGTGTCATCGACACCCGTCATGTTACAGCCACTGAGCTTTCACCGTGGTGTCCACTTTCTCAGCTGAAGTAGGGCAGGCATGTGTAAATAATTGACTCTGCGCTGCTGTTTACATCATTAATAAACCTGTGTGCGGTGGCTGTGATCAGCGAGTTGCTACACAGTTCTACAGTTTCTGCTCTTTTGGTTTACGTTCAACTTCCCCTCCCAACTTGGTTATGCAAATAATATTCTGTAGTAATTGATATCCTGGAAGATTTAGTTTGAAGGAGTGGCCTGTATTTGGACTGGGCATTTTAACTGTAAGTGGAATGAAATTTAATAGGCTTCGTGGATTTTTCTAGGGGAGATGACTTTTTGCATAAGCATCTAATTTACTCAGTCACATGGTTCCATTGGCTTGCCTTCACTTAGGCACTTGCATTTGTTGAGAAGCAATTAATAAAATCTTGTTTTGCAATGATTATAATGAGTATGCGTTTCTAACCATCCTAGCATAGGCTGATCTGATTTTAAGTGATGAAGGCAAGTGACTTGTTTCTGTAGGTTCCCAATAAGCATGGAGTATTTTTTTTTTTTTGGCTACATTGTGAGTTTATTTTTTTTTAATTTATTTATTTTTATCTCAATCACAGGTTGGGTACTTTGAATCCCAGGCGTAGCCCCCTCCCCCATT
>CM053751.1:45827305-45993267 GCA_028658305.1 Pachyuromys duprasi
AGGGAAATTTCTCCAGGTAATAACTGGGTGTCCCTAGGGTTTTCCCACTTGATTTTCTCACCGTAGGAGTTCCGCTCACCTGGCACTCACAATGCTGGCGTTTTAGGTCCCAGAGTTCAGTCTCCTGGTCGCTGCGTTGTTTCTGCTCTCCTACTCCTCAGACACAGTGTTCTCTCGTGGCAGCCATCTTGGATCCCCGTTTGTTTTTCACATTGCATGGAGTATTTTTAACATGAGAAAATGGAATGGGTTCCAACTGATGGTTGATATATTTTTCTTTGAAATATTTGTACAAAAGACACATCTTCCATATGTGTAAGTCTCCACATTTAATTTAAATTAACAAGGAATTCTGGAGGTTGAGGGAATAGGCAGAGACATACATACACTTAAAATATTACAAAACTGTATATGAAATTTTGTTGAAGAAATTGCATGGGTATTTATGCTACTCAGGAGAGTAATAATATTTTAAGCCATGTAGCTATTTGCTTAATGGAGAAGTATGTTAATAATGATCATTTGAGAACAGTTGTGTACACCAGGAACCCAATACATAAAAGTTTAATATTTGAAATTCAAAATGGTACCATCAATTTGCTTTTCTACTTCCTACCTACTAACATAGAGATGCTGCATTCATAACTCTAGGAATAAAGGGAACCATGTATGAAAAAGGAATGAGTAAAGCCAGAAAAACTGTAGAACATTTCAGAGATTCAGTAACTAGATCTAGTATAACTCACTTCTAGCTTGAGATAGAACATTGTACAACTTTAAATTATTAAAGAAAACATTACTTTTAATATTATACACATATGAAAAATAACATTAAAAAGTTTTATAACCATAAAAAATTTTGGTTTGTTAATGGGAATTTCAGATGGACGCTTTGATTTCTCTCAGTCTTAACAGGTATAGTAGTTGAAGGTTCCACATGTTTTCAAATTAGACATTAAGATAAAAAGCAGGAAGCCCAAATGACAAATGCTTTTTGGATAATTGAACCTTGAAATATACTTATTACTACTTTTGTTCCCCGTGTTTATCTTGGATATGTCATATGTATTTGTCTAATTAAGTCATGACTATTTCCATGCATTTGACATTTTCCACAGTTTTCCTTACTATGCCTTTTTAAGTGGACATTGTAAAATAACCAAAATATTTTAGTGGGTAGTGAATAATGACCAAGAGTAGTGAATATGATTTAAACTCACTGTGTGTTGACTATGCAAGAGAGGGAACTCTGGATAATGTTCTGAAGCAGATGGGCTTCTAGCATAGGCAAATGATAGGTCAACATTAGAATGTGTTGCTGTGTGCCACACCTTTATAAACTTGGATCTTTTATTCCATCTGGAGGAAAACTTCTAGATGTCAGTTTACAGGAGGAATTCTAAAACTATTGTATCTTTTTGTTCTTATGTAGTTTGATTGTGGAAATTTTGGACCTCAAGCTAGTATTATTTTATGTGTTTTGGAGTCACATACCTTTGTTTTATAAGTAACTTGCAATTGAGACAATCTAAAGCTTTACTTTTTCTTTATTGCAAGTTGTTTTATAGCCTGTGAACTGCCACTGGCCAAGTCTGACCCTCCCTTGTAAATAGTGAAAATGTGTCACCTGAATTTAATAGACTTCCTATTAGTAGTTACATTATCAGGAAATTTCACCTGTAAGTAGAAAATATTTGAAACAAATGACATTAACTAAAAATAAAACTTTAGATGTCTAAAATTTCTAGAAGTTATTGGTTAGGGATTGTGGGGCTTGGGTTAGCCATGAGATCATTAGATGGCCTTTTTTTGCTATTGCTCTCAGTTCTCCTCTTTGTCTTCCTCTCTGTTTTTGGCTTTTCTCTTAACTCCATGTCTCTATGCCTTTTTCTCTTCCTCCCTCTCCCAGTCTAGTTTCTCTTCATCCCTTTCTCCTCTGCTTTATCCTGAAGCATTGGCTGTAGCGCAACGTTCATATTTACTTTTCTCTTACTGTGACAAAAATGCCATGACCAAAACAAAGCAGAGAAGAAGAGGATTTATTTTAGTATGTACTTCCAAAGGATAGGTTTGATTTTTGCAGGGAATGCATGGCAACTGGGAAATGGTCATAGCTAGGGTTCTGTGAAGAGACACCACGACCCAGGTAGCATTTCCAAAGAAAAACATTCAATTGGGATTTGCTTACGGTTTCAAAGGTTTAGTCCATTATTGTCATGGCAGAAAGCATGGTGGCACAGACAAACACGGTGCTAGAGAAGTAGCTGAGAATTCTACTTATGGATAGGAGGCAGTAGGGAGAGAGAGAGAGAGAGAGAGAGAGAGAGGGAGAGAGGAGGCAGTAGGGAGAGAGAGAGAGAGAGAGAGAGAGAGAGAGAGAGAGAGAGAGAGAGAGAGAGAGAGAGAGAGAGAGAGAGAGAGACTCTTGGCCTAGCTTGGACATCTGAAACTTCAAAGTCCTAGCCCAGTGACACACTTTCTCCAACAAAGCCACACCTACTCCAACAAGGCCACACCTCCTAATATTGCCACCCCCTATGAGCCTATGGAATCTATTTTCATTCAGACCACCATAGGACCTAAAAGTAATTTGCTGATCACATTTTCATCTACACACAGAAAACAGACAGAACATGAAGGAGGCTATGAGCTCTTAAAGCCCACCCCTTCTGAACTACTTCCTTTAGCAAGACTCCATCTCCTAAAAGTTCCGCATCCTCCTGAAACATCGCTTTCAATTGGAAACCAAGTACACAAATATGTGAGCCTGTGAATTACAGTTGTAATTCAAGCTGTAACACAGGCCTTCTCTCAATGGAAAAATGATGGTACCCATTATTTCAAGCTTCTATGGTTGTTATGACAACGTACTTAGCACAGAAGAAATGAGTCTGTCAGTCATGTAGAATCATAGAGCTATGTCTGTGTCACATGAATAGACTTTTTGGAAGATGATGAGTTTAGCTTACAGAATATTTATTGGTGTCAGTACTTAAAGAGAGGAAAGAGGAAGAAGAGAACAGAAAAAGAAAGGAGGGAGGAGTTGAACTGCTATGAGATCCAGTGACACACTAAATGACATAACCCAAGGCTGAAAGACAGCAGTAGATTCTTCCTCTGTGGCCTGGTCAGGCTGTTACCCCCTCAGGGGGAAGTGATCAAAGAGCCAGCCACTGAGTTCATGTCAAAAACATCCCCTGCTCCCTTTATTGGGGAGCCCATTTGTAGACTGAGCTGCCATGGGCTATCTCTGTGCAGCTGCCATGGGTTCAGGTTATCTCCATGGATAGTCCTTGGTTGGAGTGTCAGTCTCAGGAAAGACCCCTGTGCCCAGGTTTTTTGGTTCTCTTGTTCTCCTTGTGGAGCTCCAGACCCTTCCAGGTCTTTCTATCTCCCCCTTCTTTCATAAGATTCCCTGAACTCTGCCCAAAGTTTGGCTATGAGTCTCAGCATCTGCTTAGATACTCTGCTGGGTAGAGTCTTTCAAAGGCCCTCTGTGGTAGGTTCCTGTCTTGTTCCTTATTTTCACCTTCTTCCGATGTCTATCCCATTTACCTTTCTGAATGAAGATTGAGCATCTTACCCAGTAGTTTTTATAAGACTTATTTTTTTAATTTATTTATTTTTATCTCAATCACAGGTTAGGTACTTTGAATCCCAGGTGTAGCCCCCTCCCTCATTCCCTCCCACCCTCCCACTCCCTCCCTCATCTCCCTCCTCCCCGCCCCCGACTTGGAGGGGACTTATTTTTATTATTTTAAAAATATGTGTATATGTGTGTGCCTGTGTGTGGGAATGTGTAAATGAAGGTAGTAGGTGCCTACGGAGACTAAGAGACATCAGATTCCCTGGAGCTTGAGTTATAGGTGGTTGTGTGACACCCAACACGGATGTTAGGAACTGAACTCAGGATTTCTGAAAGAGTAGGTTGTGCTCCTCACTGAGCCATTTCTCTAGGTCCCAAGCGGTGGTAGAGTGAAGAACTAAGCCCTCACTGTGTGTTAACTTGTCTGGTACGCTTTCAGCGCACATTGTGTCAGTCTTCAAATAACTCTGCGAAACAGGCATTGTTATGTCTATTCTAAAGATTAAAAAAAATCCAAGACCCAGACATATCTAAAGAATTTAAGATTCAAATACAAGGCTTGGGATGCTTTCATTTATAACAGTTACCTTGACTGTTTGTTTGTTTGTTTGTGTGCCGTTAAAATATTTATAGCCTAGGGCTGGAAAGATGGCTCCATGGTTAAGACCCCTGTTGTTCTTATGGAAGACCACAGTTTGGTTCTCTTCACTTTCATGGCAGTTCGCAATTGTTTATAATTCCTGTCCCAGGGATCCAGCGCCTTCCTATGTCTTCCATGTGTACTAGACATGCGTGTGTGTATGTTTGTGTGTGTCTATGTGTATGTACATATGTGTGTGTATATATGCATATAAAAGACACATGAATAGTAAATAAAATGTAGTAAAAGCATTTTAATGCTGACATACTCCATGTCTGTGGTCTAACTTATTGATTTGTCTGTTTTGCCAAACTTTAGTACATTGTCAGATAGGTAGGTTTGGACTTCTGTGTGTCCTTATTATAGATTTTTGGAATGGAAATATGGTAATGAGGCAATTAATTAAAAAAAGAACATGAGCATGTACTTGTGGCTGTGTTAGAGTAAATTATTGATACAACTTTAACAACTGTAAAACCAATCCTAAACTCTGTTTTTCGAGTATTTAACTTTATATAAAATGTGTTTGCTAACATTACAGAAAGGATATGTCACACTAAATTACTTTTATTTTTCACAGCTGTGTATAATGTATATGCATTGTATTCAGATATTTATATTTAGTCTAAAAGAAGAAAACTATGCAGTTACTGAAAAGTGTATCTTTTAAAAATCCCTATTTTATCACAGCCATTGATACCCATGCTCAGTGATGCATTTGCCTGTTGATGAAAACATGGTGTCCTTAAAATTACATGTTGTGTTTTTCTAGTACAATATGCATATTATGATTTATATTATATATAAGAAAAATGCCTTTTACAATTGGAGGCCACAGTGTAATAATTTCCTGCTCATTTTGGCTTACAACCATGCTAGAGCAGTGACACTCTTTCAAAATTGTCTAAATTGTGGGAGCATGTTTTGTCTGAAGAAAACACCATTTGCTTTCATCCATCCTTTCATGTTGGAGAAGATCATAGGGAAAATGGGGGCTGGGGGTTGGGTGACAGCTGGGAGAGATTTTCTTAGAGGCCTCAGAAGATTGATTATTCCAGAAGATTGATTATGCTCCATTTTCTCCCCATTCTGTTTGTTTTATTCAAGTCATAATCCCTTGAGATAACAGGAGTTTGTCTACATTGTATTCCCGACAAGTTAAAGCCACTGTGCAACATTCCTATAATCTCCTGAGACTTTAGCTCATATTTCTGTATGAGAGTAACAGTGTTTGCCTCCTTTGGATTTCCTGAGAAGGTAAAAGTAGAAGAGAAAAACACACCGGGGGAAAATGATTTTTGTTTGCCATTTATGTTGGCTGTTGTAGAAACCTGCTTCCGTGGCCCTGTCCCCCTAAGCCTTAGCACAATGGGATAACATAGGCTTCCTTGTTTAAGCAGTGAATGCTTGCTTCTTACCGACACTGTTTGGTGACTAGTTTTGCGGTCACTTGTTTTGTAGTTCACTGCCAGGAAGTCAAAGATAGCTGTGTGTGTGTGTGTGTGTGTGTGTGTGTGTGTGTGTGTGTGTGGTGTGTTGGGGGTGGAGAGTGCGCATGCACATACATGAAGGTATGTGTGTACATGTCTACACATGAACATGAGTACATATTTACACATGTATGTAGAGGCCATAGGACAACTCTGAATGTCCTTCCTTAAGCATCATGCATGTTTGATTTAAGAATGATCTCTCCCTAGCTTGAGTCCACCCAAGTTAGGCTGGCTGGCTGGCAAGTCCCCAGGGGTCTGCCTATTTCTGACTCCCTAACTGGGATTAAGCATGTGCATCATAGTGTATCTATAAAAGATAGCATGTGGATTTGGGGATGGAACTAAAATCCTTCTTTGTTTGTAAATCAAGTAGTTTAATGCCTGAGCCATCTTCCCAGATGCAAAGGTTGTTCCCTTAACGCACTATTCTACTGCACCTTTTCCAGAGAATTTTTTTGGAAGTAAATTACCACAATTAAGCAAATGCTCGCTGTGTAACCCTAATCTGTTGTTTGTTTGTTTTTGTTTGTTTTCCTTTCTTTTAAATAAATTAGCCCCTTTATTTGGATTGCATAACAAGTAAGCCTCTTCAATAGACTTTAACAAATAAACTCAGGTTTGCTGACCCTGTTCGTAAAGGCCAACCAGATTCCAACGGATGGAAATGCAATGAGGGTTGTGACAAACACACAGAGAAATTAGGTAACGGGGCTGCTTGTTACAAAAGAATGACCCTTGTTTGCTTTCTCTCACTGCCTCACAGCCCTGGAGTTGTTCTGCTGTGACCCTGGGTCCATCAATTGCTATGTTGTACCAGAAATGACAGGGTGACCTGCGGTCCATGCTCATTGAGCTGTGCTCTTGTGAGTCCTATGGAACTGAGTTTTGTCATTGCCTGACTGGTGTCAAAGTTTATTTCCTTCTTTGTGAACTGGAAGATTTATAAACTTACTGGCAGGAGCTTAATCAGTGGTACATGGTAAATAATTTCTGTGCTTGGCCCAAACAAAGAGATAATCAATTCATTATGAACAGATTATAGATATAGTTTCTGTAACTATTTATGTAATAAAAAAGTAGCCCATATTTTTTTGGAATATTTCACTGGACGAAATAGCAAACTTTGGACCATGTATTTTCTTTGATATCTGAATTATTTCTCTCTTGTATGACATTTGAATCCCTTTAAGGTGGAAAACTGAGAACAGATTGCATATTTATTCATCATTAGTAATATTTTACTTGTAACTTAGATTCATGATTTTAAACACACCACTGACCATACTACACATCACCCTGTTTTTTGTTCAGTGCTCCTTGTGGGTAAAATTAAAAGATTAACAATTGATTTGTGAAGGATAATGGATTCCATGTAAATAAAACTTAACATGGATTCCACATTATTGCTTCTATACTCAGAAAAAATCCATTTTAAGTTTAATCTTTTTATATTTTTGAGAATTTCATACATGACTACTGTGTTTACCTCACTTCTTCCTCCCTCTTTCTCACATCCTTTCATGTCCTCCCATCCTCTCTCTGAAATTCACCATCCCTCTTTAATTATTTATCTCTATATATGCATATGTGTATGTAAACAAAACCTGCCCCTTCTATGTCTATTTAATGTTGCTCATATGTACATTTTTTAAGAGCTGAACTTGGGATTAGATGACCTGTCAGGGAACTCATACCATGAAAAGATGGCCTCTCCTACTCTCAGTAGCCATTGCTTTACCTTGTCTAGAGGTAGGACCTTGTGACGTTCCCCCATCCTCCTTGGCATATTGACTGATGTCCTTACGGAGGTCTTGTTTAGACAATCATGGTTTTTGAGATTCTTGGAGGCAGCTTCCCTGGCCTGTCTATCCACAGCTGACATCTTGGATTTCTGGTTCTTAACAGTTTTTCTGCTCCCTGTTGGGCGACTTTTCCTGAGCCTTGGGTACAGTGGTTGTGCTGTAGATTATACCAGTTGTAGATGCGTACCTTGTGGTCACTTAGTCTCTGCATTCTGACCAGTCATGGATCTCCACAATATATATCATCTGTTGCAAGTAGACACTTTTTAGACAACATATGAAATCCACATTTCTCCGTGGTCATAAATATAAGTATCTAAATGGATTTAGAAATAATAACAATTTAGGGAAAATGGCAATAGTAAGTTCTTCTCTGGGGTCTGTGACCTATACAGCTGTGGTCAGTTCACTAGATTTACATTTCCAGGCATAAATTCCCCCCTCTTGAGAGGGCTTTACTTCCCATTAAATAGCTGTTGGTTTCTACATAACAAAAATGTCACTCTTGTGCCTTTAGAACTGTTTTGTAGATCCAGTTGTTAGGTTTTCTGGCTTGATATGGCTGTTGATTGCTCTCTGTTTTGACACTGTGAGATGCAGCCCTCAGGAGGAGGCTTTCAAGTTAGTTTCAATTCAGCTTCTCCTGGTCCTGTGTCTGGTGTGTGGTGTCTTCAGTGATAGGGTCTTTTTTTATTTTATTTTTATTAGTAGTTTAATTTTATTAACTCTGTATCCCATGTGAATCCCGCCCCCTTGTTCCCTCCTAGTCCCACCCTCCCTCCCTTGTCTACTTCCTGTCCCTTTCCAAGTCCACTGATAGGAGAGGACCTCCTCCCCTTTCATCTGACACTGGTTCATCAGGTATCTTCAGAACTGGCTGCAAAGTCCTTCTCTGTAGCCTAGCAGGGCTGCTCCTCCCTTGCAGGGTGGGGAGGTCAAAGAGCCCGCCACTGAGTTCATGTCAGAAATAGTCCCTTTTCTCCTTACTAGGTACCCACTTCGATAGTGAGCTACCATGGGCTACATCCGAGAAGAGGTGCTAGGTTATATCCACACATGGTCCTTGGTTGGAGAAACAGTTTCATATAAGACCCCTGTGCTCAGATATATTTGGTCCTTGTGGAGCTCCTATTCTCTCCAGATCATAATAACTCCCCCTTCTTTCATATGATTCCCTGCCATCTGCCGAAGGTTTGGTTATGAGTCTCCAAAGCAGCGATAGGGTCTTATCTTCAAATTCTGGGAGGCAAGTAAGGGCAGTGGCAATAGATTGTATTATTTGAGGAGTCTCTTAGACTCCCCTGACCAACAACTAGAAGGAGATTCCTCAGGCCTGGTACTGTGTTTTTGTCTATGGCTCTTTAGAGGAGGATTATCACCCTGTGTAGTATAACTCCATTTAAACTCTAGTGCGTGTGTGTGTGTGTGTGTGTGTGTGTGTGTGTCCCTCTACCTCTTCCCTTCTCTATGTAATGTATTTTAAAGTAAGTTTATAAAGTCGTTTTTTTTTTCTATAGTCTATTTGAAGGAAATCTAACTTTCAACTTTTGCTGCAGCTATGTTTGATCCAAGTATAGAATTTCTTGTGGTAATGTATACACTTAAGTGGGAGTGGGAATTCCTAATTCTTTTTGGGACCCATATTATATGTAATGAGATGTGATGAGAATATTAAGATGGATGAAAATATTCTTTACATAAGTAGTAGTGAAAACAATCCTTTTTATTCCCCTCAGAAGAATTTGTAAACTTTTCATTTTAACTACATGGGGACTTCAATTTTAACAGAAACATCGGTGGGATTTAAATATTCCTACACTAACCCAAAAGAATGCTTCTGAGGAAGACACCTGAGTTGAGCTATGTGTAGAATGTCTGAGTTTGCCTTATTAGGGTTTTCAGGAAATTAGAGATTTGGAGGGAAGATTTGCTTCATTACTAATGTTGAATGTAACTGTATATTCCTTTGAAATTCAAGCTTTAGTTACATGATGAGATGATGTTTTAGCATGCCTAGAGGAAAGCTAGGTAGTGGCCTTAACCTTAAAAAGCATCCTAATGTCCAACACAGAGACACTCTGCCTCCTCTTTTATGTATTGGGTAGGTTCCAAATTTTTACATAGGACAGTTGCAAATGCTAGAATCCATAAAAACAAATTCTCTACAAATAGTGATGTATTCACTTTATTTGCTTTCCTATAAAACTATTTCAACCCCCCCCCCATCGTTAAAGGCTAATTGTTTGAGTAAATGAGTAGGTTTTCATGCTGTTAACAATCAGGTTGTTGGCTTTTATAGATTCATTACTCAACTGTGTTTCCTTGTCTACAGGATATGGCGTCACTCAGATGTATGTAATGATGACGTTCACAGTTCTTCTCTGTGTTTTTTTTAAATAATATTTTTAGTAATTCTTTTTGATGTTTCCTACATGCATCACTACAAAGTATTTTCATTTTATTGACCCACTCATTTCTCCCCTAACATCTCCCAAAACCTTCCAACTTTGACTTATCTTCTTTTCCACTTTTTAAAATTATTAGGTTTTAAAATTATAATATAGTTATATCACTTTTCCTCTCTCCAAACCATTCTATATATCCCTCCTTTCTCTCTTTCAGATTCATGGCCTTATTCTTTCATTAATTATACACACAAACACAATCAATCAACATTTAACATTGTTAAAAGTAAAAGCAAAGAAAATCAAAACCATCAGGAGACTATTTGGGGCATTTTTGACATGGATTCTTTTTTTTATCAAAACAAAGGCATTAATTTATTTACTGTGCATGTTCAGAGGTGAGAGGCTAACCTGTGGAAGTCAGTTCTACCCTTTCACCACATAGGAGAATGTAGCTTAGATTGTCGGGTTTAGCAGCAAGCACCTTTATCCACTAGGGCATTTCCTCTGCCCCAGAGTTTGCTTCCTGCTCACTTTCCACACACATTTCAAGGGCTTCTCCCTCTCCTCACAGTAGTAACTTCGAAGCCTTCCTGCATCCCATGGCCTCGCTGTGTGGATGGAGCATCTTCTTCAGCAACTTTGAACCCCTAGTCCTAACTGGAGCTGCTCTCTCCCCAGCCCATTCCTCTTACCCTGATTTCCTACACAGCCCATCTAGTCCTTGCATCAGAAACGTAGAATATCACAGCGCTCCTGGTGCTGCCATGCCTAAGCCGGTTCCTTGACCCCAATTCTCCTAATCACTCCTGGAACCCACACTTCCTTCTCCTCCACACTGAGTACAAGGGACATCGTTCTAAGAAGACTCAGCATGAAGACTGTTTCATTTGTCTCACAAAGTAGCCCCTCGATACATGTGTGACTTAGTTATTTTTAGTTTTTTAGTGTTAGAAATGGAACCTGGGACCTTGTGTGTGATAAACATTCAAAACACCATTGAGTTCAACACACCTCGGACAGCTTATCAGAACCAAAACCTAAAGCTGAAAATTGGCTTTGGTAAAATGGCAGGTTAGTGAAAAAATGTCAATTTCAGTCAGCTTGGCTCCTTTTTATTTTTTCTTTAATGTATTTTTTTAATTTATTGCAGTTTATTCACTTTGTGTCCCAGCCGTAGCCACACCCTTGTCCCCTTCCAATCCCGCCCTCCCTCATCTCCTCTGGTGCCCCTTCCCCAGCCCACTGATAGTTGACATAGATTCTTAAATGTCAACAAAATGTTTCTTCAGTAAATAACAGTTCACTGCAGATGCAGCTCAGATGGGTAAGTGCTTGTCTAGCATGCATAAAGCCTGTGTTCTGTCTTCAGTACTAAATAAGATGGATTTAGTGGTGAAGGCTTGAAATGGCAGTTCTTTGGTGGAGAGACTGAAGGATCAGCAGATCAAGGCCGTCCTCAGCTACATAGCATAATCTAGGTGAGCCTAAACTACAGGAGCCCTTATCTTAATAAAATAAAACAAAGACTTATCATTTCCTAAAGTTTGTATCATGAAAATTCTTAGAGCAAGTGCTATGGGAGATTAGAATCTTAACACTTAAAAAGTTAAGATTTTTATTAAATTAGTTCTCCAAAGCTTGTTTGCTCTTACTGTTTCTGTTGGAGTTTGAACCTGGAAAAATTCTTAAGGAAGCATACAGTTAGGAATTCCCTAAGTGTAAATATGTAACATAGATATATGTGAATATATATTCCAATTTACATGAATGTCAGGTATATATGCACACACCAGCTCCTTAAAGTTAGGCATGATTTTAATCCTATCTCTGATGTTTATTATTTCTTTTGTCTAATAGAAGACATTGGTGTACTGGGAGTAAAAAACCAACCAAGTATTTTCCATGCAAGCAAGAGGACCTGAGTTCAATCCCCAGAACTCACAAACAAAGGCTGGGCATGGTGGCAAACATACTTGCAATGGTGGTAGTGTTTGCTGGCCAGCCAGCAGTGGCTCGAGGCCAGTGCAAGACCCTGGCTCAAAAAACAAAACAAAACCAAAAGGTGGATAGTGTTGAAAAGCAACAAACTATATAACTCTTTAAGAGGTTGATGTCTTCCCCTCCAGGTGCACACATACTCACCTGTACCCAATTATGCACACACACACACACACACACACACACATGGGGCGGGGGGGGGAGAGACAGACAGAGAGAGAGAGAGAGAGAGAGAGAGAGAGAGAGAGAGAGAGAGAGAGAGAGAGAGAGAGAGAGAGAAAAGGATTAGTTGGGAATCTGCATCTTTTTAGCAGATACTTACAGTTTTCTTCTGGAGATAATGATAGTATATGCTACATCTGCTTGTGTTAGGATTAAGTCAATCATGTACATGATTTGCTCTGTGAAATGCTTCAGACACATGAAGCACAGTTTTCTTCTTTCCTGTTATTTTTGTTGTATTAGAAATGGCACTTGAGTTTTCATTTAGAACTAACATATTTAAGCATTTGAAAGTCTTTTTTTTTAAATGTTATTTTCTGTGTTTTGACAGTAGATGGATGAATTGGGTCCAATTACCCAGCATGCAAAGGGTCTTCTCAAACTTAACTTCCATTTCCAGACTTTTTGTGGCAGCTACAGCAAACATGTCAGAGTACAGAGCATTCCATTAAGAGCAAAACCTGGAGCCTAGCTTCCTACGATTTTGTTTCATATGACAAATAGTGTCTAGAGGTGAAGGTAGTTGGAGCAGCCATGACTCAGCCTCTTTCTCTAGGGAATGACTCATTCCACATTAATAGATCCCTGTCTTTGTGGCGTGTGCCACAGTAAGTGCCTGGGACACAGATGTAGATTTGCTGGGTCACTCACCCAGAGTGCCCCAGAGTCTGGGAAGCCCAGATATGGCATTGATGAGCAACTATGTGGCTTACAAACAGCCAGAGCTCTATAAATGTTCTACTTACTTGTCAAGGCCAAGCATGATTAAATAGACTCTCTTTCGTATCACACCACATCATACCCCTCATGAATAAGTCAGTCATCTGATGAATATTTTCCTTTATGGTTCTGACAGAAACTCAGCCTCCATGTGTGTAATAAAGACTTGTGTAGAACCCAGTAATACTTCCACCTTCCGTTCTGAACATGCCACTACCTCATTGAGTGTTGGTCTCAGACCCTCAGAATACCCTGGACCTCTTTCCTGGCTCATATACTTGTCTTCCCATCTCTTATATCCTGGGGTTCATGCATATTGTTAGAGGCTGATTGTGATCCTCCAAAGTTTATTTGTTCCCAACTGTATTTAGTATATGAATTCTTAGAAAATAGTTAACAAAGTGAATCCACAAGGTGAGGGCCAACTCCGCCTCATGGGATCCTTGGTCATGTACAAAGAAAGGAAGAAAAAAAAAAAGAAGCAGTTGTTTCCTCCCCTCTTATTCCATGGCTTTCTTCCTTCTAAATCCAAGAAGATAGAAAGATGGCTGTTGCCCGTTTAGGAAGAGAACCTTTCCCAAAGCCCAACTGTGCTGGTAGCCTAACCAACCTCCAGAATCCAGAACTTCAATGAATAAAACTCTGTTCTTTAAGACCCCATGAATTATCTATACACACATACACACATCTTTGGATGCCAATATGTATACCAATACATACATATTGGTAGCTGGTTCATATTTATATTTATCTCTTCCTGCTTATCTGGACAACATTGACACCAAAACTGATGCTTCATCTCTCTTCAACTGGATGTCTAAGGATACCACCTAAATGGACTATTCCCTTTTCTCCCTCCCATCTCAGATTTGGTCTATAGTCTTCGTAGATTAAATTTTCTAATTAGGCCATATTTTAATTTAAAACCCTCAATGTTTCACTTTAGCCTACCAAAATAAAGATTTAATATGGAACTTCCTCAGATCTAGGGCCAACGTTGTTGGTTCTTATATAGATCCAATATAGCTTTTACCCAGTTATTCCTCATCTCACATGTTTTACTCAGGTAGAACAGTAGGTGTGCTTCTAAATACTGTCCGAGCTTGTCCTGTTCCTTCCCTCCCTCCTTTCCTCCTTGTACTGCCCTTCTTCTCCCACTCCATTCCATTATTATTTTATTTTGGTTTGCTGAGGCACAGCCCCACTATTTAACTTAACCCAGTCTAGTTTCGTGTCATTAATCCCCTAACCAAGCTTCTAGTTTCTCTGTGAATCTGCATCCACACAGCAGGATTTCCTCCCATCTATCTTTTTAAATCTCTTATAGCTTTGCTGGTACTTCTTCACGGAAATAGGCATATTCTGCTATGTATCACCATCATTTACTGTTTGTTTTTTTTTTCTACAACCATCCTGCACCAATCGATTCTCTGAAAAAAACTACTTTCTTACATCCCAAAAGAAGGGTTATGGTGTTGGAGAGATTGATCAGTGGTTAGGAACGTGTACTACTCTTGGTGAGGAACTAAGCTCAGCTCCCAGAACCCACACTAGGTGGCTTACAACTGCCTCTGGGAAGCTCTGACACCTCTGGCCTCTGGGAGCATCTGCACTCATGCACACATACCTACCACAAACATAAAATTAAGACTGATAAAACTACATCATAGAAAACAAAGACATACATTACCAATAAGTAAGCACTCAGTTTTCAAATGAAATTGATTTTAATGCTTTATAGTTTCAGTATTTGCAAAGTTTATTTCTAGTGTAAATTTTCCAAGAGAGAAACACAGGGAAAACAGAGAAAGTAGAAAAGGTGACTTTTGGCTGACAGTTGACTTGCTAATTAGTTGGTAGGTATCCCTGGTGTTTCCAGCTTTTATTCCTCCTGAGGTATAGACAGACTCACATCTGTTTGATTTGTGGGTTGTATATGATGTAGCCATCACCATATGATTTAATGTGGACACGAAAGTATTTCTCATTGGTTAAGAAAGGCAACAAACTATATAAACTAACTCTTTAAAATTAATTTCTGGACATTTCTCTTACCGTTTGTAAGAGGAAAAGGAGGACAGAAAATGGTGATTTTTTTAATATGCGGATACATTATTCTGATGGAAGGCAGATAGATGCCAGCCAAATCCCATTGAAAGGAATCCTCTTTGAATTATGCTCAGGGCTTTGTTTAGCAAAAAACTACACAAAAGTCTTGACCTGGGTGTTTGAAGTGGCAGATGTTCCCTGTGAGGACTGAGCCTTGGGGCAACATAAATCTTCACTATTTTGTGCCTCTTTGCTCAATAACTGGGCTGCATTTTTCCCCCAAAGTTCAAGTTGCTGCGTAGGGAGTAGCTGCAAGTGGTAGTGTTTCTCTTAAACAAAATGAAGCAATAAAGAGCACAGGATAGGTGGGGTTCACTAGTGCAGAGGCCAGCAACGCCGCTATGTTTCCGTCGAGTCCTTTTAGATAAAAACTTGTGTACCTTAAGGTGTATAAAATAATGTCTCGGGCTATGCATATAATTTTAGAGTCTACACACACAGGTAAATGGCCATCCATGGAGACAGATTATCATGCCGATTTTCTTGCAATGACCTTGTTATTTTATCTGCTTGCTTTTTTTTTTTTTCTTCAATGAAGGCACCTGAAATCTACTCTCTTAGCAAGTTTCCTGCACACTTTAGGAATTATGCACTGTAGCCACTGTTCTGTACATAAGGTCTCCGGAGTTCTTCGACTGTAGTCACCACACAGGTCATCAAACCTTGTGTTCAACTGTGGTCACCATGCTGTATACTAGACCTCGGTTGTTCTTTGTCTTATATAACGGTGGTTTTTGTGTCCTTTTACTGGCATCTCTTTGGTCTCTTAACTTTCCTACTCTCTGAGCCACCTAGCCTTTGGTTCTACAAGTTTTGCTGTTTTTCTTGTCTTTCTTTTCTTAGGTTAATTTCATGTATGAAGTTATGTAGCATTTTGTATATTTGTGTACATACATGTATATATAGTATCTTTCAGATTTATCATGTTCCCATAAATAGTCAGATTTTGTTTTTTAGGGTTGGCTCATAATCCACTGTGCATCTGTATGTGTGTGTGTATGTGTGTGTGTGTTTAAGTTCTGTATGTAGTCACATTCTGGTGAATGTTTTATTTCTCTGCATCTGTGTGTACATGTTTATGTACATATTATAAATAATGCTGTTAATACAAAAGTGAAGATATCTATTCAAGGTAATGATTTTATGTGCTTTGGGAGTTCCAGGTTTTATGATACTTTGATTTTAATTTGGGGATACTATGTATTTTCTAGAATGCTTATTCAAATTTACACTTTACCTACCAATGTAAAAATGTTCCATGTTAATTACCTTTCCTACCTCTATAATGGCATATCTGACTAAAGTAACTTGAGGGAGAAAGGCTATATTTGAGCTTGGGTTTGAAGAAAAGCAGGTGTCTGTGATGGTTTTGTCTGGAGTGACAGGAGTGTGCCCCTACGGCTTGCTCATGTCTTGGCAAGCCAGGAAGCAGAAAGCTCAGGCCAGAACCAAGCAGCTCTCTCCTTCAAGTCCCACTCCAGTGACTACCTAGTTGATATTCATGGAGGTTCTGCCACTTTCCAAATCTGGGAACAGTGTCCACACCCTGGAACCAATGGGGAGACTAGAGACCAACTCCAGCATATTCTTTTCTGTCCACGTGCTTGACAATACTTGTCTTTAATCATTTTAATCAAAGTCATAATAGGAGGCATGAGATGATGCCTCATTTTGGTTTTGATCTACATTTCCCTGGTTACCTGTGTTCAGTGCTGTATTCTCTATTGATTGGTTATTTTTGTGCTTTCTTTAGAAATATTTTTATTTAGGTCCTTTGCTCCTTTTTAATATAGCCGCTCTTGTTCATTGCTGTTGAGCTGTGTGAATTTCTTGCATATTTTGGATGATAACAAATTATCAGACACATGACTTTCTACAGCTTCAGACTTTTTTCATTTTGCTGTTTCTGTTGTCAACCATGTTTTACTTGATCGTTTTGGTCTTCGAGTCATTTGGCTTTGTCAATGTCAGTGCCAACAAGTTTGTTCTCTATGACTTTCCTCCTGTACAAATTTTATCGTTTTGGATCAGAAAATCAAGTTCATAATCCACTTGAGTTGATTATTGTGTATGCTGGAAGATAAAGGTCCATTTCCATTTCTTTGCATGTGGATATTCAGATTTCCCCAAAGCAGTTATTAGGGAAAGCATCCCTTCAGTGGATGGGACAAGGGTAGAATTTTTATTCCCTCAAAACCCTCAAATTAGTTTTGAGCTATTTCTAAACCTTGGCAAGGAATCAAGGAAATGCTGAATGGAGTACATCTGCTTGTTCACCGTTAGCTGTGTAGTTCCTCCACTCTTGCTAAACCCCTTGCTAAGTTTGTGGCTTCAAGTACAAGGTCCAAGAAGCTAAAATAGCATTAATCCTTTACATTTATATTTAGTTTGGGCTGTCTTGAGCAGGGAATAAGCAAGACATTTTGAGGTACTGTAGGACTGGGAGTGGTGGTGTCAGTGAAGGGAGACCCTCAAGGACTATTTAGAATATCGTGCCAATCACATGGAAAGCAGCTCTGTCTCTAGAAAAGTCCCCAAAGGGTTATTTTATTTTCAGTGTGAAAGTATGCAACCGAGAGTGAAAACACAGACTCTAATCAGCCTGAAAGAGTGTTACAGATACAGGAATGTTTAATATCCTAAGAAGCTCTCAGCAAAAAGTGGCTCTCGTCATGTGGTCAGTTTAAAAACACAAACACATGATCAAGTCTACAGAGACTTTGGCTCCAGGAAATAATGAGCCATAGTCACCTAACATTCAGGTTAAGCGGTGGTATCACTCTGGGATTCATCCTTCAGTAAGGACTAAATGGCTACTGAGCAAGTGTGTGTGCTGTACACCATGCAAGGTCCTAGGAAAACAGGGTCCCTGCTTTAGGGAGGCAGAATATATGTAGCATAAAAGCCGTAACTTTAGCCATTTTAAATGCGCAGTGCTATGACATTCACAACATTGAGGAAGTTGTCACTTAGGGTTCCGTTATGTTTCCAAGTGGATATTTGAATTCAAGTCAAAATCTTTTTTTTTAACTACCTCTGTCACCTTGAGAATGATTGTTGCTAATCCCCATGACTGATGTACATATGTCTGCAGTGTCCACTTCCTGTTTTTCTATTACCTAAGTCTTCCTGTGCCCTACAGTAACCATCTCTTGCACACAGGACTGTGCACACAGGACTGTGCACGCATGCTTTCAGCCACAAACAGAGCCAGAAAACACTATCCTTCCCGCTCTCCCAGGATATTTCCTCTTATAGTTAGAATATATTTTATCTTTTAAATTTTTTTTGCTTTTTATATATTTCTCCTTTATTTCTTTGACTGCACACTGTTAAACCTTTAGAAGCTGCTGGGCAGTGACTTGTGAGACAGAGGCAGTCGGATCTCTATGAGTTCCAGCATAGCCTGACCTACAGAGTGAGCTCCAGTGCAGCCAGGAAACCCTGTCTCAAAAAACAAAGCCAAAAACCAAAACGAACAAAAAAAGCTGTTAGTTAGTAGAGAATGCTTTAGATCAGCAGTTCACAACACGTGGGTCACACCTCCTTTGGAAAACCTTTATCTCCAAAAATATTTCCATTATAATTCATGACAGTAGGAAAATCACAGTTTTGAAATAGCAACTTTTATAATTTTATGGTTGGGGTCCCCACGAATGAGGAACTATATTAAAGGGTCATAGCATTAGGGAGGTTGTGTACCACTGCTATAGACTTTCTCAGTATGTGGCACCATTCAGTTTAATAACATGGTAGGTATTTATATACTGGCAGCTTAAATAGTACTTTGAAATAGTGATAGACATGGGTCAAAATATTTTTTTTTATTTTGTTCTGGAAAGCTCACTAACTACTACATGTGTCCCCTGTTCATTGCTGTCCCTCTCTTAGACCTTAGACCGTGAAGTCACATTCCATACTGTCATCTTTATTTCTTATTCCACATTTTTTTATGTATAGCCAGGCATCTCCAAATGTCTTGATAAACTCGTCTTTGTAAAGCTATGATATTAATGGCGATGCCAAACGGATATTAAGTTCTTTATGTTGTAAATTCTTTCTCATTCCTTTGTGAGTTTGTTTGATACAATATAAAGCATAGTATACTTGGGCACTGCTGGCTTGAATCAGAGATAGAGGTTTGTATCAAAGTGAAATAATATCAGATGTCTGACAGAGGTAGATACACTGGTGGTATTATGCTTATCCCTGATAATGAATGTCCCTTTAAAAATAATGTCAATAGGGGCAATGGGGAGGAATAGAAGACAATGAGGACCGGATTTGTTCAAAAGGCACCATAAGCATGACTAAAATTCTCAAACAATAGACAAGAACATCAACTGAGTTATTAATCTCTCCTTCTTTTCTTATGTAAGTAAATCACTTTTCTAAACTGTATACCTTGAAATACACGGCAACAATTCATGTTCAGTGGTGTGCTTTGTTGTTGCTGGTATTTCCGTTATATTTTTATGCTATTCTTTCCATTAAATTATGATTGTTGGATTTTAACTTAGCGCACAGACTTAGTCTCTTACGATGAAACATTTCCGACGTGTAGGCGTATACTAACTTCCAACCAGATAACCGAGATGATTTTAGAAGCTAACTGGTTTTTGAACTGGAAACACTGTTATTAATACTTTTTGAAGCAAGTGAGAATTTTACTCTTTGTCATCAGTTCTGTCTTTGCTGGTCCAGATGATGGGCTGATTTTCACCACAGATCTTTTGAAAAATTGTCTTTCCCTTAACTCCCCTTCTTTGTTCCTTTCCTCTGTCAGTGTGCTTTCCCACATATTTACTTCTCAGCAGATTTTAATGGCCAGGCTTATGCACAGGGGACCAATGAGGAGACTGATACATTGCCAATGAAATTGCCTTCTTTGACCTTGACTACCTTTGGACTGATTGATGAGCCTGCGCTAAAGATCTATAGACTCTCTGTTGGTATTAAATCAGAGTAAAGATCCGTCTTAGACAGTCCAGACTGTTATAACAAATATAGCATAGATGGGGTGGCTTATAAACAGTAGAAATTCATTTCCCAGACTCAGGATGCCGAAAAGAGCAAGGTCATCAATTCAGTGGCTGATGAGGTTTGGTTCTGTGTAGAGAGATGGCTGCTACCTTGTCATCCTTACCTGGCAGAAGGAACAAAGGAGCCTCTGTGTTGGAATTTCTCTATAAGGAAAATAGTCTCAATTTTATTATTTCTGAATTTCTCATAAGCACGTAGTTGTCTCCAATGCCGATCACACTGGGTATTAGGCTATCAGCACGTGGATTTGGTGGAGTAGGTAGAGAATATCAGGCAGAATCCAAACAGGTTGATTTTATTAATAAGTAAATCTTCATGGTAAATGGTGGTATATTACATGTAGAATGTGGGTGTTTTGGACTTTACGCTTAAGAATTGTTTGAATGCATAACATGCAGAAAGCAAAAATAGGACCTAAATTTGACATTTATTACATGTTTGTTTTAAAAATGAAACCTAAAAATTACTATAAATTTAAAATATTATTTATTTCTCCCTAAGCAGGGTATGTTGTAAAGTGATCTGTGTCAGCCAGTATATTTTCGGGCACAATAAACAAGTTGTTTAACATCTGTCTTAGCCTTCCTCCTTAGCAAAAGAAAGGCTGATATTTCCAACTGATTTAATCTGATTGTGTTATTTTTTTTTTCCTTTTGCTTTCAGATTTTTATTGATCTGACCCAACCCAAATTGTGACTGCCGGCTGGAGTTAAGGTCAGTGATGTGCTTACATTGATCATGAACAAGCTGAAATAAGCTTTTATAAGGGCTCTTTGAGTCTTTTAGTTTGCTGGTTCAAGATATTCTGGCCAAGTGTGACCAAGAGCAGGATTAGGTATGAACTGTGTATGTTACACCCTTAGCTCGCTAATAAACACGGTTCTCAGCAGTGTTTGTTTTTACAGTAGAATTTCTTTGGTTATTGAAGGTTTTGCTTCTACCACTCTACGAGCTAAATTTTGGTGAAATAAAATCACCCTTTTTATTTCCCCAAAAGAATTAAGCAAAGGCCCTCTTCTATTTTAAAGAATGACTTGCTTTCTGAGTTTACAGGAAAACACATTTAGTTCCACAATTTGGCCCTCACAGAGAACGCATTACCTAAGGAGAGCAGAGTTGAAAGTGCATTTGTGAATCACAAATTCTAATTAATGAGCAGAATGTTCAGATGTCATTTCTTTTGTTTTGTTTTCTCATTAGTTGGCTTTTATGGGCTGCTTTAAAATAGCTTCAGTGAGTCTGGAATAGTAAAAGAGCCCTAGAGGATCCTCACACCAATGAGCCTGGGAATCCATTTCTTCTATTTTCTTCTCAAGGATGTGAATTTAGAATTAAAAACAAAGTTATAAACTAAGCCCTGGAAGTAATGAGTATTTTCCTTCCTCATAAAGAGCAGAATGCCAGGTGTTGCTGGATTTGTGCACGGGGATTTTGTTAATGAGTAGCTTAAAGGAAACACTGGGCTTTCATTCATGCTTACATTCATCAAGAATTTCCAATTTAAACTCTCTATTTAGCTCTTTAAGCTAAAATACCTAATATAGCAGGCAAACAATTCTGATGTCACTCCTCTATTGTTAGTCGTGCACGCATGCGTATACACGCACCATTCTCTCTCCCTCAGATGAATGGGTAATATTTCCTTTTTGTCTTTTTTAAGTACATATGGTGCTTTTCTGTTCTTTAATCTGCATGAAGTTAAAGAAAACATGTTGGATTTCTGCCTTTTGGTAATTGCCTATTTAATAAAGAAAAGAATAGGGTAAAATGATTCCAAGTGGATTTATAAATCATGTTACTTTATATTTGATATACTTTTGAGTTGAATATGTTGGAAATACTTAGCCTGACATCCTTTTTAATCACTTCTTAGTATATTCTAAATAAATTTTGAGTGTATTTAAACATGCCATTTATTATTATTAATCAACTCTGACAATTTCATGTGTGCATATAATGCATCCCAATCACTCACCTCCCACCCTCTTCTTAACTCCTTTCCACCCCTGTCTACAACACCTGCCCCCTGGCCTAAAGGTCTCTTCCTCACATTCCTGTCTGTTTTGTGTCCCACTGAGTTTAACCTTTAACCTACCTGTCCACATGGCCATAGATTGCGCCCTATCCATTGGAGCTTGAAGGGGTCAGTGGTAGGGGCACAGGTGAAAACAATGACCCTACTTTCCCCAGAATCAATCAGTTGTCAATAGTTCATGAGTAAAGGATAGGGCCGCATAAATCATTTCTCCATTCCATGAATGGCTGTGAAAAGAGCCAGTCTTGTTCAGGTCCAATGCTTATAACTACAGCTGCTGGGTTCATGGCTTCAACGGCCATGCTTTACCTAGAAGACAGAATTCCATAGCCCTTCTCCCAGGTCCTTGCCTCTTACATTCGTCTAGACCCCCCAGATACTTATTCCTAGGATCCAGAACAGCCATGGCCTAGGGTTCACCCTCGTTCTGCATCTTCTGCATCATCTGAAAAAGAATTATCTGTGATTGAGGCTGAGGGTAGCCTTTGTCTGCATAATTTATATATTTAGAAGACAGTTTGATGCAATGTCAGTTAGTTCAAGAACAGTAAGCTCCTTCTTTGGGCTTAGACCTTCCCAGGCATTATTTTTGACTGCTCTTTTAGTACCAGGAACACACTGTCTCCGGAGGAGGAGGCTTCAGGTTCAGTCAGGAGGTTACTGTTTTCCCCCATTACAGTTGGGCCATTTTTTGAGCAGGTGGGCTCATCTTGGCCGTTTGGTTTTGTAGTTCATAGGGTTCACAGCTGGGTAAAGCTCTTGAGGAGGCCTTTTCTCTCCCAGATGCCTGCACTGCACCTCCAACACTTTGAAAATTAGCCACCAAGGAAGAAATTTCCAGCTCTGTTCTGGCTTGCAGAACTCTTACAACTAAGGTGCGTGGTGTTCTCAGCAATAAGGTCTTCTGCCCTAGTTCTTGAGAAGCACCAAGAGGACTCACAAGAGCCTTTATTGTACGGGGGTGCCTCTGGCACCTTCCAAACCATCAGTTCTCTTGGTAGGATTATATACGTAGCAGTATAATTTTGTCTAGTAGCCTACTGCATATGGGAGCAGCATTATCTAGCCATGCAGGCTGTCTCCATTAAATCTCTACTTATATTTTTAAATTTGGTTACAAGACAGTAAGCTTCCATAGAGCTTATTTTTAAAAGACACATTGCATTTATGTTATATTTTTCCCCACCCTCTTCCTCATCACAACAATCTTTTCCTTGCCATCCCCTACGCCATTAGACCTTGCAAATAGAAAGTAAAAGTCTTAAGGAGAGCTTTGCAAGGTTTCATTGTTTATATCAGGAGTAATTTTGATGCTCAAACTCATCTCCTTTTGAGTTTTGATGTCTCATTGTCTTATCCAAATAGAAAATTGAAATCTCATTATACTCTGAGCACTTTTCTGAAATAAAAATGATTAAAAGTAAGTTTTGGCCAAGAACAACAGTATTGAACAGTTTTGCCTTAATCTTATTTCATACCCGCCATCAATGTTGAGGGTTTTCTTTGTAGTAACATGAACATTGTGCACATTTAACCAAAATGTGAAAGGTCAGAATAATATATATGTTCAAATAAATATGCTAATTGAGATGCATAAAGTATTCAAACACATGGAAGGCTCTTTAAATCCCCATTATGGGGCCTTTCTAGTCGAGAATGAAAAAATTTTTAGAACATGTTTGATAAACAATTTTCTACATAATATTTTATAAAATACTTTAAAAATAAATTAACTCATCAGGAACAATAGATTCTGTGCTTTTGCTGGCCTTCTAGTCACTATGTGGCTGAGAGGGGCTTTGAACTCCCTATCTTCCCGCCTCTGCCTCACAAGTGCTGGTCTTACAGTTTGAAAGCTTGAAACAATGTTACTGAGTGTTCACTGGGAAGATGTTTTAAATTGTCTAAAATTATTGTATGAGGGAATTGGCATGAAGTACAGAAATCAGGACAGTAAACTGGACAGTGCTTCTTCACAACACTTTAGAGCATAGCTTTTGCCTCCTAAAAACCCTAATTTGTTCATTTTTTTAATTACTAGCACTGCCAATAGTGTAGCGTATTACTCTGCAGTTTTTTTTGTCATGCATTGTTTTTACCTAAACTTTATTTTATTGAGTTTTACTTTTAAAAAAGTAATACTTAAGCTTTGTCTTTTGTAACTTCCAGTTGGTTGACAATAGTATTTTAAGTGTAGTTTATGCTACAAAAATCTCATCATTTACTCCTTTTCCATTGCTGGATAGACATCTCTAATATGTTACTCTATAAATTCTGCTGATAGGACTATTGTTATACTCAGTGTTATTTTAATACTATATTTAATATCAATTTAAAATTCCATAATTAAGGAAATGAAGGTCTTTTAAAGTGGCAAACATGGTATGAGAGCTACTCAGGACTCTGGGACCACTGAGCAGTTTATTGGTGGCATATTCCATATGCATTCCAATGCTGGTGTTAAGATGAGGGTTTAACTTTTTTCTCTCAAATTGGCAGAAATAATGCTTTCTAAGGTGTATGTGTGTGTGCACACAGGTTTGTCTATGTTTACGAGTGTTTCTATGTATTGATGCCTGCATATAAGTACAAATGCATGCGGAAGGCAGAGGACAACCTGAGGTATGATCCCCCTGACCCCGCCTCCCTGGCAGTGGGAGGACAGGAGTGACCTTGCTCAGCTCTTTTTCAGGGCTCTTGTAGATCAGGTCCTCATTCTTGCACTGCAAGCTCTTTGCCATCTCACCATCCATCTCTACAGCTCCAATGGTTTCTTACTTTTTAAATAATTTAAATACAACATAGGAGCTATGTACTTATGAAGGAATAGGCATGAGATAGTAAATATTAATCCAAACAGCATAACTTTCATTTAATATGGAATTACTAGACAATATTAATTTTACTGGCTTTGTTGTTTCCTACTTCGGAAGATCATCCAACTTATGCTGCTTAAGTAACAGTCATATTTTACAGAACTTAAACTGTTACAAAGATGGACAATAATGTTTATTTTGCCATGGTTGCTCAGAAAAGGAAATTGAGAACCCTGATAAACAGAAGAATGACAACTTGAACTTTTGTACAACTGAAGTGTCCCTCAATGTGTGATGTAGAAGTTAGCACACTAACTTTTCTGGATATGTTTGCAGTATTGCAAAAATTAATGTTCTTTTTAAAATCCTAAAAAGGAAAGATCATAATGTTTTTAACCAGTATTTTGATTTTAAAATTTTATCCTGACTGGTTAAAAAACAATCTTTTCCCCCTAAATTGGTACTGTCATTTAGTTTATAAAATATAAAGATAAAATGAAACTAGTACTGTATGTCAAGTCATAAAGAGGACCTCTCCTATCAGTGGACTTGGGGAGGGGCATAGGAGGAGAAGAGTGAGGGAGGATAGAATTGGGAGGGAACAAGGGAGGAGGCTACACCTGGGATACAAGTGAATAAACTGTAATTAATAAAAAATTAATTAATTAAAATAACTTTGTCCACTCTGACCTTTTCACCCAAGCAATTTTATGTGACTCTAGTTATGCAAAAAGATATACTGGTCAAACATTTACTTATAACGAAATCAAAAGAAATTTAATTAAGACACTTATTTTGTTATACATATGATTTTGAACTTTTAGTGAAGATTAAAGAAAATTTGCATATTACTGAGATGGTCATGCCTAGTTTTACACAAAGCATTAAAACCTTGGCTGGATTTTTGATGCTTTAGGATATAGATTAATTCAATGTTCTTCAGAGTTGATATGTATTTTACAACTAGGCCACAGAAGAGGACATTGCAGCCATTCCTGAAGAGACCTGATAAGCTAGAGTTAGATGGAAGGGGAGGAGGTCCTCCCCTCTCAGTGGACTTGGAAAGGGGCAGGGAGGAGATGAGGGAGGGAAGGGTAGGAAAAGGAGGGAATGCAGGAGGGGGCTACGGCTAGGATACAAAGTACATAACCTGTGATTAATATAAAATAAAAATGTTTAAAAAAAGAATGCTATATGACATAAACACCCAATGCAGACAGGACCATATCAGAAAGTGCTGGAAATCATTACCTACTCCCAAGTTCAAATTCAATTAATGACTTTTTAAACTCAAATTAACAACTCAAATAGCAACTTTTACAACCCAACATTCTAACACTGTATGATCCAAAGTTATGGTAATTTGATGCATGCTGAGGCCTGGTGGTAGGGAAATATTAAGGGTCTCTGGTTTCTGTAATGTTTCTATAAGAAAGAAGTCTTTCTCAGCAGCAGCAGTGCTGAAACCCAGGATATGCAAGGGGCTCCACTCTGAGCCAAAGTTCCAGGAAACATATTGGGGCTTTGCAGAGTGTGAAGGCAGGTGGAGTGGAAAGTACACACATGGTGTGTGCAGAACAAAGACTGCGGCGAATTCATGTGATTCAACACAGCTAGGCACTGCCAGATTAAAGACCTATTGAATTTTGAATTTTGAATTAAATTCTGATCACTGTGTGCCAAATTTCCCTTTGCCAATTTTATTTTATTTTTTTGCAATTTCCACATTAAGTTGTACCCACCTCATGTAATTTTGGAAGTTGTGCATAACTGGTTATCTTTTGACCATACTCTTTTCTCGTCGTATTACAGGCATTAAAATTTCCCCCAATGATGTCGGAACAGTGTGTGTGTGTGTGTGTGTGTGTGTGTGTGTGTGATTGTCTTCTTCCACTGACACCCACCATCAACCCTTAAAGACAGATAGTGTCCTTGGAATTAAGAGGTATGTTGCTTTCCATGAGTATCTCAGCCCTGTGAGTGCAACCTGCCCTCCCAGTGTGACTGCATAGTATTCCTGGTGGTGGTAGTTAAAACACTTGTATTTGAGGTTACATATTGTGATTTCTTGGTACTTTGAATGCTTAGATGCTTTCTTTTGTGAGTGAATCAGTAGTAAGTACAGAACATTATTGACAAAAGGCTTGATTGCAATCCCATGTTTCAGAACATTCTGGGCTCTGTCTCTGTCACTTGAGTTGGCTTGATTTGTGCTGCTGTATGACCTCTGATGCCTTCTGCATATAGACGGCAGAGCATTCCCTGGTTAAATTTATCCCCTGGAAAATGCGAAATATTAGACTTTCTTATCCCAACAAAAAGAGATGTCATATTACTGTGAATCCTAAAACACAAGTTTTCTATAGCATTTTAAAAACAGCAAAAGCATTTTCTTTCCCTAGGTTTTATATGATAAATTATGATGCTTCTCTTAAGAAGTATAATTAATGAGGATCTTAAAATGATTGTTGTGGAATTTTTTAAAAAATGTGATCGAAATGGTACTGTGTGTGGACAGAAGGTAAATTCTCCATGTTGTGCTAAGTGATTCTCTCTCTCTTTCTCTACCCTGTTCTTTATCCTTTTCTGTTTGTGTGTTATATTTGCATGTGTGATGGGCATACATGCCCACACAAGTCAAGTGGAGAGCCTGACATTCGGTCTCTACTTCTATTGATCTCCACCTTATTATATTTTAAATGATAATTCTGAATAGTGAGTTGCCTTAGGTTTCCTGTTTGAACTGCTTCTCTGTCCTAATCACTGGAGGCCCATGGTTTTAAAAGTTATCCCATTGATGCTTTTAAAATTAATTTTTAATTGTTTAAAAATTTTATGTATTTATACAATAAATCTTTGTTCTCCGTTTCTGTCTGAAAGACTTCTTCCCACTAAGTCTCCCTCTTACTTTCATGACTTCTTTGTGTGTAGGACACACTAGGAATATAGTTCCTTTCCAGAGCATCATTAGAGATTATATAACAAGTTAAGGCAAGTAATTAATGACTACACCACTGAAAAGAATAGCACTTCCTCTCCCAACCATAGTTAACTGCCAGGAGTCTCCTCGGGGAGGACTGGAGCCTCATAGATCCATCTCCCCCAACAACAGCATGATTCTGGCCTCAATTGTGTGCAGGTTAGGGGAGGAAAACCTCAACTACAATGACTTCATAGCATAGTGGCTGTGTCATATCCAGAAGGCATCTTCTAGCTGCACATCATTTTATCCTCTGGCTTTTATATATTTTGATTTCTTTCTTTCTTTCTTTCTTTCTTTCTTTCTTTCTTTCTTTCTTTCTTTCTTTCTTTCTTTCTCTCTCTCTCTCTCTCTCTCTCTCTCTCTCTCTTTCTTTCTTTCTTTCTTTCTTTCTTTCTTTCTTTCTTTCTTTCTTTCTTTCTTTCTGTCCTTTCTTTCAGATGGGGTCTCTTAGCTCACCAGTTTGGATATGTGGTATGGCCAACAATTTTAGAGCTTTGCTTGTCTCTTTGCATTACCGTTGCTGAGGTTAGAGAATGTACTACCATGCCTAGCTGTTTTACAAGGGTGCTGTGAATCTGAACTCAGTTTCTCATATTTCCACAGCAAGCACTTTTCTAAACACACCATTTCCCCAGGTCTTATAAGATACGGTGTAACAAAGGTATCATTAAAAAGCTAAATAGCACATCACCCAAGTAATCTAATCTATATTACTATAATGGCTTCAGGAATAGGGAGGAGTTTCTCTCCGTGTTGCTTTGAGCCATCTTGATTCAGGATGAGATGCCACAAGCTTCTCAGTCAATCTCCCAATACTGTCTCAGGAAGGAGCTGAGTTTCTCCTCCAGTATCCTTTGTGGCTTCACACATCTCTCCCAGAACTTGCTCCTGCTTCACTTCCTTCTGTCATCACTGTTTCCAACTATGCCCTATCCCCAAAGCAACCGCTTGGCAATTGTGGAGTGCTGGTATCTTAACCCCGTGTTCTCTGCCCTGGTTGAACCTTCCAGAAGTTAATATTTACAGAACATCTATGAAATAAATTATAAAGATAAGTAATAAAATTTTTATTACATATTTTGAGCTAGAAAATATTTATGTGTTTATTTGCATAAATTATAGTAATTATTTTTTCTTATTTATTGTATTCTGTTCCTTGGTGGTAGAAAAGTTGTTTAAAAAACAAAAAAACAAATTAACAGACAAACAAACAAACAAAAAAAACAGAAGAAAGAGGAAGGACTTAAAGAGATAATCACCCAAAAGACATTTGAAGCAGTATCATCATGTTTAATTTGGGGATTTTAGAAAAAGTATGATGTAAGACAGGTGACTGTTTTTGTATTCTATTTTGTTCCTACACTGAAATATACATATTATAATTATTGGATTGATGCATGCTAGAAAGAATACAAGTAGAAAGATTATTTAAAGCCTTAGCTATTAGTTAAGCATTTTCATGAATGATGCATTGCTGCTGGAGTCACATAGCAATTTGGAAACACTAGTTAGTCCTAGGAGGGCTTGCTCTCCTATGCAGCCTTCTGAAATCTGAGCTGTCGAAGATAAGTGTTTTAAGCTTTTACTTACTTATTTATTGTTGATATAAGGTCTCTGTGTATAGCTCAGGCTGGCCTAGAACTTGAGATACTCTTTCCTCAACTTCCAAAGTGCAGAATCACTGCTGTGAACACACATCTCTCTCTATATATATACACATATACATTTACATAGATACACACATATATATGAATGCACATATATATTTTTTAAATGTAGTTTTTCTTTGTTTGTTTTGTTTTGTGTTCCTGCTGACATTTCAACTGGGGCAGCAAGATGGCTCAGCCAGAAAAGGCACTTGTCACCTAGCCTGATGACTTGAGTTCCGTTTCTGGGGACCCACATGATAGGAGAGAACCGACTCTCATGTGTTCTCTGACATCCACACCTGAGCTCTTGTGCAAAAACAACAACACTGAAACTAAACAACAGTCATTACAAACAAGGAGTGAGTTAACAATGTGACTGACACAGAAGACAGTCCGGTAATGTGGGGGAGGGAGTAGGCAAACACACTCTTACTCCTCATCTCCTTGTATGACCAACTCAAGAACTTCAGAAGTATATGACCCCGAAATTGCTCCCTATTTGATAGTCTTGACATAGAAAGGAAGGAGGATGTTGCTGTCACAGAATATAAAAACACTATTCACAGGAAATATTTCAAAGAATAAGTGTTTTATCTGGGCTTTTCTCTATCTGAGAAAATAATAGTCTAGCTGATTTTGTTTCCATAAGTAAATGTAGTGTCAAATGCCTATAAAAGATGACCCTGTATAATCATTTCCTACTGATTCTCAGCTTATGAAATCCATGCTGCACGTTTGATTTACTGAGCAGCTTATCTTTTTTTCTTTTCTTACATTTATCAGAAAGGAAAACGCCATTTCAGAGAATAACACAGCTAAGCGTTTTTGACTTAAATCTGAGCCTTATATTACCTTAGGGCAGCTTGGATAGCAAAGCAAGCAGATTTTCTACTTATGTAAGGAACCCATCCATTTAGAAATCTCTTACCTTATGTCCCACTTACTGAAAAGTCAGAATTTATATTTTGAAAGGGTATATTCATTATTGCTACTCTGCTTCTATAAGTCAGCGTACGGTCTGCTTAACTTTTGTCTTTATTTCAGAACAGTAAATGAGAAATTCTTTATCAGAAGATAACAATGTGTAGCACATATATGTCATATGTAGTAGGTGATACACAGATATAATATGTGATTAGGTAGATAGATAAATAATGCATAGATAATTTAGTATTTAGGTGGGAACCGTGAGGAATGGAAGGTCCTTCTGTAAATATTTTTTGTCTCATCTCTACAGAGGATGAAATTCTCTTTGCTTACTGAAGGTAACCCAACCAGTATATAAACACACAAAAATATCAGTTGAAGAAATCACTTTTTATGTCTAACAAACTAGTGTTTTTGGATTTTCTTCTATGCCATTGAATGCATCACATGATACTTTGGAGTCTTTGCCCAGGTTGCTTTCTTCTCGTCACTTCAGATTTACTTAGAGAAGAGCTGCTTTATTTGAAGTACTAAATGTATTATCCATCTGTCTCCATGTCTTTGTACCCCCTACCCTGCCATCTCTCCCCTAGTAAGATTTGTGTGCCTGCCAAGCAAGATTTATCTTCCGAAGTTATAGCAAGTCGTCTTTGGAACTTGAATTTGGAAATTTGAAAATGGAGATAGAGGTTAGGAATTTAGTTTGATTGTCTTCATTTTATGTGTAGAAGGACTTAGTCACACAACCAAGTATAATTTCTGTAACATATTATTCTGTGGTGTGAAACAGCTTATAAAAATTTAGAAAAGATCTTTATGGAATAAAAATAAATAGAAAAAAGACATATTTACCCAACTGTAATTACTTACTTATAATATCCATGTATGAATCATTCTGGGATGGCTTAAGTTAGAAAACAGATCTTTGGAATGATCAATCCAAGAAGGGTCTTCATATTTCTGCTTAAAGACTTCTTTGTCTGTAGAATGAAAACCCTTTCCAAGATTGCTGTCCCAGTTAATTACCATGTCCTACAAGTTCGTTATCATTTCAAAAAAAATGCTTTGAAATGGTTTCATCTTTAAGGAAACTTAAACCAGCCTTTGTAAACATCATCTCCAAGGTAGAGAATACCTTCAAAACAACAACAACAAAACAAAAAGATATTAAAAGGGAAAGGAGTGTTTTCATGGAGAAACTGAAAGTCTCAGTTTTGACAATTATTAAAAGAAAGATAACAAGAACACCGTCTTCCACTGTTTGCGCTTTCCCCCCTAAGTTTCTTCCTTGTATTCTTTAGTCTGGTTAGAATTATTTGAAAAATATGATGAGCAGCTTTATAGATATAAACATTTTTTTTATTTCACTTTAATTTTCTATGATCGCTTTGGGATTCAGGCTAGTTTGAGACCATCTGGCTGTAACATTACAGGGGAGGACCTTGAGACTTGGAATACCGCCGGGAGTTTTCTACCAGTTTTATATGTTTGGAAATTAAGGTGTAAATCTTTTCCTCTTAGTGATTCCGTTGAAGCATGTACAAGCATCCAATTAGCCTATAAAGTTAATGACCAGAAATTACATTTACATATATAGGGTTGACTATCGTCAGATGTTCAGTGGCGTGTTTCACATGAGTGTTGAAAACCATAAGAAATCCTTGTTGTTTCATATTTATAATGACTTCAGTAACTTTAAAACATTTCATATTGGTTGACTAGTCATGTGTCTCCTAGAATTATCCACCCCAAAGGAGTTTAACAATTTTATTGTCCTCTGTAAAATATTTCCCTCCCTTTTCCTACTGACCTGGAGTTACTGCTATGCCCTTTGACTTTGTAGGGACTGAGTAAATATTGACTATTTCTCATATTCTTGGATTTGGGCACATTTGGTGAACTTTCTTATTTGTTACCAAAGATGCCCAGTAGCAAAAAAAAAAATTACAAAATGAGGGACATACTCACTTTTATATAAAAGAAATGCTAAAGTCAAATACAGCATTTAACAATGAACTATAGAAAAATTTAGAAGCATGATATGATTTGCTCTCACACTCTATAAGGAAATGGAAAGGCCAACAGAAAACATAAAATGTTTTTAGAATGTGATTGCTTTGATTTTTTTTCTCGACAAATATCTTATTTGCTTGATTAGCATTTTCTTCTTTAGCTGTATGTCGTGGCTTTCTCAGAGATACTTTTCTAAGCTCACTACTAACCCATAAAGCTCACATGGCTCTTACCATGTATCTGCATTTCATCATGGCCATAAATAGTAATAAACAGTATCCCACAAAGATTGTCAGTGTATCTGATTGCAGGAGTAACGAGGTAACATGACCCCACATGGAAATGCATCCGAACAAAGTTGAAGGACAACAGAGAGGAGGGGAGGAAAAATGAACAGTCAACTAGCATGAAATGGGTTAAGGTAGCAAGTAACTTACTAACATGGATCAATTCTTTATGTTGTACAACAGCGTATGAAATAGAAGGTTAATTACAGTCTGCTGCATGAATTGTTTTTATACACAGGTCCGAGCCACAAGGTCAATGCCTGGAGACCAACAGAATTTTATTTTAATGTTTAATGACTAATAGCCCATCTTGTAAAATATAATAATACTAAGGTACTGATAGAAACCACATTGGTAGGCTCAGAAAGGAAGCAGATGCTTCCCTCCAGAAGATGCAGTTTATTAGAAAGAAGGACTTGGAGGCCATGGTCAGTGTTGAGGTGGGAAGAAGAGGAATAGGGAGCATACATCAGAGCACCTCCCTTGGCAGATCGCCAGGATCCCAGAAGTATTAATAATGCCTCCTTGTTCTCCAATTCTTTACAATCGTAGAGGGAAGGGAAGTAATGCCTAGGAATGGTAGCAAATGCATAATCAGTCAATGAAATGCTAAGTACAGACTTAAATTTGTGAGGAGATGCAGAGAAGATATGATTTGTTGTGAATTAGAAAGACCATGTTTTAGAAAACGTTTTATTTTAAAGGCAAACGAAATGTGCATAGGCACACAGAAAAAAAGAAAGGTGGGGAAAGATACTGGAGTTGGGGGTGGGGGTGTCTATGAATGCCTGGCATAGAGATAGCATGAGGCATGAAGCCCAAGACATATCTGCTTGGTTTCTGCCCCTTTTCTCTTTCCTTAACTTTCCACAAATATTTGCTGAACCGCTCTTGCAGATGTCTGTTTTTTACATCAAGGTAAACAGAAAATGAACCCAAATGAAGAATTTTTATTCTCTGTGCATACAACAGTTACATTTAAAATAATGCTCCTGTGGATATCAGTTCCACCAGCCTCCATGTGTATTATGTATGTAGGATATACACATACTCAGGTTTTGTGAGAAGAAAGAAAAAATTTTCAGTATTTTAATATGTGGGCACTAAATATTCCATCGGATGCTCTTCATAGTCATATGTGTTTTATGATGGCATTAGCATTATCAAAATTCCTTATAATCAAAGGAATATATTAGAGTAAAATGAACGGCTGTATTTCTTTTTAAATTACAGATGGAAAAATTTGAATTTGCAATCTACTAAACGTATCTAGAAGAGCTCCTTCCCAGGGGAAATGATTAATTGGAATATAAATTGCAACGGAAATACATGACTAAAAATAAAATCTTTAGACCATGTAAGCCTCTTCACAAAGATAGTACTAGAAAAATAAAACACTTGTTTGTTTTTTTAATGGTTTTGTTTTGTTGAATAAGCATTAAACCAGAATACACTGCACATTCCAGACTACAGAGAAAAAAAAAATTCCAACCTTTAATACATCCAAGCAAATACCACCCACTAAGTTCAATAACTAGTCCACAGCAATACCCTGAGATCTGGCAACAGAGGTGAACATCTGTTAGCCAATTGGCTTTTACGAGGGAGAACATCTTGTTCTTTTTTTTTTTTCAAGGTTTATTTTTTTATTTTTAAATTATGTGTATGTGTGTCTGTTTGTGTGTGAGTGTAGGTGCCTGTGGAGGCCAGAGGTGTTAGCTTTCCTGGAGATGAGGTTACAAGGTAGTTGTGAACTGCCAAACGTGGGTGATTACAACAAAACTGGGGTCCCCTGAAGGAGCAATGCATGCTCTTAGGCACTGAGCCATCTCTCTAACCCAGTTCTTCAGCTTGGAGGCAGAAGCCCACTCAGATAAGCTCCAACTCCAGTGGGAACAGAGAGAGAGAGAGAAGACCCTCACTTCACACTGGTTTTCCAAAAGATGTCTCAGGGTTCTCTGTGTGAGACTACTCAAGGCTTAGTCAGCCATTATCCAATTTATATACATTGGAAAAGGGAAAAAGAAGAAATCCTCAAAGAAAATTGTGAACAGAGGCCTACCTACTTTTATTTTCAACTTCCAA
The DNA here is from genome assembly GCA_028658305.1 of Pachyuromys duprasi. Classification (NCBI taxonomy): domain Eukaryota; kingdom Metazoa; phylum Chordata; class Mammalia; order Rodentia; family Muridae; genus Pachyuromys; species Pachyuromys duprasi. Next base: position 45,862,122 of record CM053751.1, read on the forward strand.
TACCAAATCTGTTCCTCTTTAAGTGGTGTGTACCCTTACAGTGTCAAATGAATAAAGTGATCAGTTCCTAAAGAAAGTACATAAGCATTTCTGCGTCTTTTAACATTTCTAGCATGTTCTCAAAACAAAGACAAAATTGCATTAGGTAGAAAATGATGAGCAAAGCTATTACTGCCCAGTGACCTGAGCGCTGCAGGTATTTCTGAGGACAGAACCTTGGCAAGCTGAGCTTTGAGAAGGGCAGAGGCCTCCCTATGGAGAGCAGAGGGCAGAGCATCAAAACTTAAATGACTCTGAAATGTGTCTATGAATGGACATTCACAACTCTGCCACATTTAACTTAAACTGCTCAACTTTAAGATCTGTGGTTCTCATTCAAATGCTAATGCCTGGCCATCTGTTTCTTAAAAAAAAAAAAAAAAACCCCCGCAGGAGCTGCTGCGGGTCATGTGACCCTAATCACCACCATTAAGAGCTTTGTGGGAGTAATCACTCAGGTTGCGCCCAGGGTGAGCATCTGCTGATGATGCACAGATCAGAAGATTGCTAAAGACAGGCTTCCCTATAGACAGCCAGTGATTCACCCCCTCGGATATCTACATATGCAGAGCACAAATCCACAGGCTCTAATAATAGCGTTCTCTCCGCATACTTTCATCTTTGCCTTGAATTTCCTTAAAACTTGGTTGGAATTATTTTAAGTGCATATTTGCCTGTAAATATAATTAGAATTCTAAAGGAGGGTGTGGAGAAAGCATGCTAATAATGACTAATGGTGCAGTGGGAGCCTTCACCCACACAAATTGTGCTTCTCTACATGAGGAGAAAAGAGTGTCACAAGGTGTCACAAGGGCTCAGTCTTTTAGAAGTATCATGGCACATGACTTTATCCTGCTTCTTTTTTTTTTTTTAAATTGGAACTGGAGACCTAATTTCGAATTACAAGGATGGATGTTTAAAGGAGAATTCTTCAGACCACTCTTGAAGATATTTCTATAGCAAAGAAAAACCTTTTTTTTTTTTTCATTTTTTACCTGTGGGCAGAGCACAGCTATTTAGATCACATTTAGAAACCATGCTGCTTTAGTGTAGTGGTGGTGGAAGCAGGCTCTCTTCTAAGCTCCAAGAGTGAACCAGCCCCAGGTGGTTTCCTATTGCACCCTTTGGCTTATCCTGTCTTGCTGGCTGTCTTCGTGGCTCCTAGGGATTGCAGCAGGGTGGGAACTATGGATCGTTTCCCTCCCTTAGAGGCTAAACTACAACAGGTTAAAATACAAGTGACAGGGTTGCCCAGCTCCGACTGATACATCTACAAATAACTCCTTGTACCTAAAGCTCAGAAGATACATCAGAAGAGGGTGTGGGAAGATTGTAAGAGTCAAAGGACCAGGGAGTTGCTGTTAGACACTGTCCCATAGAAATAGCTGGAAATCTTTTCCAGTGATATATTTATCAACAATATGGGTGCCTAAACAAGAACTGAAGAAGAAAAACACCAGCAGACACACAAACATATGAGGGAGAACTGTCGGGGACCTCATCCATAAGTCAATGCACTACATACATGTAACTATATAAATACTCAGATCAGGAGAAATAGTCTTCCCCAGGTATGAGCCCCTATTTGGTTAGCCAATACCAAGTGTTCAGTCCTGAAATAACACACAAACAGGTAACTCTAAATGGAGTGAGCAGGTTGTATTTAGATATTTAGGCATATATATATATATATATATATATATATATATATATATATATACACACACGTGAACACACATACCCGTAACAATAACAATTAAATAAAAAGAACCTCCCCCTGGCGAGGGGGCCTCACTAGGCCACAGAGAATGAGGATCCATACAGTCCTGATGAGACCTGATAGGCTAGGGTCAGATAGTAGGGGAGGTGGACCTCCCCTATCAGTGGACTAGGGGAGAGACATGAGGAGGGGTGAGAAGGAGGGAGGATAGGGCCAAGAGGAGATGAGGGACAGGGCTACAGCTGGGATACAAAGTGAATAAATTGTAATAATAATAATAGTAAAAACAATAACAATAATGACAAAAAAAGAAGCCATCATTTTGAGAGGGAGCAAGCAGCAGAGATACATAGAAAAGGTTGGAGGGCAGAAGAAAAAGGGAAGATGATGTAATTATATCTTAACTAAAAAATAAGATGGAGAGTGACCAAGAACGACCTGATATCAACCTCTGGTTTCTATATGCAGTTGTATCACACATAGATGCTTATGCACAAGAACCATGTGCACAAATATATGCCTGCCCAAACTGGAAGCACACAAAAACGTCTTTCAAGACCCTATGTTTAGAGCTTGTGTTCAGAAATGCTTCACGAGTAAAACACAAGCAGAGTTTGTTAATTCACATTTATAGAAGTTTCAAAACCCATGTGGTGATACTTTTTCATCCTGTATATCAAGTTGGACCAGGGGTTTGGTTCATTTTGGCCACCTACTGTGCCCCCGTTATGAAAGATTGCCTGTATCTCACCAAATGAGACTATGACATGTGAGGGATGTGAGAGCCAAGACGTAGGCAGATTAGGTCTAGCCATGTACTTCCAAGGCATTCTGGGGCACTGTAAGCATGGCCAGAGCCAAAGCCATGGCACTTGCCACAAAACAGCATCACAGCTCTGAAGCTCTGAATGTCAGAAAAGTGTGTTGTGAAGGGGTGGTCTGTAAGAAGCCTTGCAGACTAGGATAAATGGGACCTAAGTCATGTTGACGTGGATTGACAAATCATGAAGCACAGGCTGCGGATAATAATGATGTTTTAAGACAAATTTGTGATATATATACCTTCAAAAATGTTTGGATGTTCTGTGCATCTCATTGGTACGATAAGATTTGGGGTCAATGAGAATTCAAATCATTATATAGAATCAGTTTGAAATAATGATTTTGTGCCAAAGGTTTGCATCTATTGATTTCTATGGCAGTGATGGGCATTGTTGAGTACATAAGCCAATAAATTAGTGATAGAGCCATTAGTTGGGATTTGCTTTTTCTTGAGACCTGATTTCCTGTAGCACAGTCTGTGTTATTGAGCTTTCACCACTCTCTGAAATACTGTAACCACCATGCCTGGGATCATTTTCAAAGCTCCATGTATAAGTTGTTTCCAGCAATTTATTTTTTTGAAAAAGTCTTAAATATTCTTCCTCCAGGGCAAGTATCAGTCAACTCTAATAAATGTGTTGATTTCAAACACACTACAACTTGCGGACAGGAAGCTTACACCAATAAATCAAAGTTACATCTCACCACTGTCCACAGTTCCTAGGGGCAAAAATAAGTGTGGCTTTACTCTTAACAACTTCATGGTTGCCTTGCTTGTTCAGGGATTCTTGAACCTAGCTTGTGAAATGGGGCATATTTTATATTTGAAAGGTTGGTAAAGGCAAAAGTTATATTCTGGCATTTGTAACCTTAGATTAGTTAGTGTTACTGAATAGGTTTTTAGGTTATTGCTCCATCTTCTTCCTATATTCCTCCTTTAAACGCTTTCTGTTGTGGGTTAATACTTGATCATCATTTACTCAAGGAGTCTTTTACTCTAGACTAGATGTTCTTACTAAATATTTGCACAATACCCCAAACCTGAACTCTCACAGTGTTTCACTTTATTCCCAGTCTCCAGCCCGTCTTCACCTAAAGCACAATTACTAGTTCTGTCATAAGTTGTTTTTTTGCAAGCAAGCCCACTGTGTTCCTTGGCTGCTGTCTTCATGAAGCAGCACGTGTTACCTGCTCTGGTTTGGTGCCAGTGAATCATTACCTACATTGTTACCGCTCTTGGTGTTGCATGCCCATCCAGTGCCTCTCTGTTACTCTCCTGATTCCTTCTTAACCACCTTCTAAGAAACTCTTGCCTGGTCTTCGGCATGCTTGAGTCTGGAGTACATTAATGCCAAGTGTACTCAGCTGTCCCTCTAAGCAAGGGGGTGCGGGGTGTCACACCGTTGATGCTCCCACCAGGTTCCACAGTCAATCGAACCGTAACAGGTACTTTTACGGGACATGATACATGAGAAGAATTCTCTTGATAGGTTATGCTGGGAATCCACAGACCTGCACCCCATCTTTTGGCATTTTATACATTTATTTTCTTTCCTTGCCAGGTGGTTTGAATGCCCTACATTTCCAGATTGGTCTTCTGTAGACTCGGTGCAAAATGCTTACTGTTGTTTATATTTCAAATATAACTTATAAAAAACTCTATTTGGAAGCGCTATGACTAACTATGGATGTCCATAAAAAGTATGCTAACAGAAATGAAGAGGCTCTCTCCAGACTGAGTCTCTAACTCCTTCCTTATTTACAAATTCAAAGGCGCACTGCATGCTTCACTAGTGATTGCTGTAGTTTGATTCTCCCTTTGTTGAATATTCAAAATTTACTTGGACTAATCTTTTAAATATGAGAAAAGCATTTGGGCATCAAAAGCTATGTATTGTGGTGTGCGTAAATGTTTTTTTCACAGCTTATTTTTGTATTCTAGAAAGGTTGGCATGGAAACCTTGGAGTGATCTTTTGGATGTTTAGTGATAAAGGCTTTCACTTCTAAAGTCCTAATTTATCTTTATTAAAAATTAATTTTAATGTAATTTGTATAAGAGTTTGGGAACACGAATTATCCATGGACATAATCTTAAGTAAGATAATACATTTTACATAAGAATAGTAAGAAATTAAGTAAAAACTTAGGTAATATAATTCACTGGATATACATCTAAGCAACAGAAACCCATTGACTTGGGTTCAAATACTGCTTTTCAGTTTTATGAGAATGACTATATTAATATTCTCAAAAAATGAGCTGTGTTAGGGGCAGTGAGAGTGATGTGTTTGGTAACAATATCATGGCAATAACACAGATTGAATTCTCAAGAGTTCTATCTCTGCTAGCTAAAGCTTTACTAGTGTATCATTTGGATTCCAAGAAGACACCCTTAGTCAAAAAACTATTGGCAATCGTCAGACACTGGGAAGAGGGCAGTTTTCTCTAAGAGTGTTGCCATTGGTAGTCAACCATGCTTGCCTGAGGAAAAGCCACACATCCAAGACATCTTAGATATTTGGGTTGGTTGAGAATTGGGGTGTATCTAGAAAGCCTTGGGGGAAATGAATAAACATAATCTTGGAGGAGAAGGGGAAATGGGAAGAGGGAGTGGAGGGTGGGACTGAGGGGAGAGGAGGGAAGGAGCTGGGAACAGGCTGTAAAGTGAATGAATAGGTCGATTGATGAAAAAATATATACAATTGATGAGAGAGGACCCAGCCCGCTGATTGCACTCTCACCCCTGTGCAGGAGGTCCTGGGTTATATATAAAACAAGATGAATAAGCCAGTAAGCACCTTTTATCTATGTGTCCTGCCACTATTCCAGCTTGAATTCCTGACTTGGCTCATTTTAGTGATGGACTGTGATCAGAAATGTAAACCAAGTAAATTATTTCATATATATATGTATATATACATGAATTCCCAAAGAACTAATAAAACCATTTTAAAAAGATAAAATTCCATGATATAGATAAAAGTTGTATTGTTATTTTTCAAAATGTATTCGTATGAAATTCTGTATGCTTCAAGAGTGCATAGATAAGTTTGTCCAAACTTTCAGTTTCTGCATTGCTTTACAGTTTCTTTTTTCATTTTTCTCCATTACAAATGTCTATGGGGGGGACATTGGTAGTGTAACCAATTAGTTCCATTTCCTGTAATATTTCTTTATTTGTGGCTACTGGATTCGAGCCAATTCTATTTTTGCATTTACTTTCCCCCATTGCGTTCAGTTATTTTTATTTCTGGATAGATGGATTTTGTGTTTTTCATTTTGTCAAAATGGAATTTTGATGGCATGTCATGAGTCTGATATTTTCAAAGCTTAACAAGCCACACCAAGGAAATGCATTTTTACATCATCCAACATATCTAAGGCTCTAAAAAACAGTTTAATAATCCAGAAAATGTTTTCAAGCAGCAGTAGATTAGGAATGCCCAAAGAATTTTCTCATAAGTTCTGTGCTTTTTGTGTAGAACAGTTAGTCTTGTGCAGCTGTGGTTTAAAAGAGGAAACTGGGAGTCTGGGAAGTGATCTCATGAAAATGCAGAAACTAAAAGATGAAATGCGAGCACACACAGCAGATGTTGCTAAGCAAGCACAGGCAAATTCAGAGACAAGTGGGAAATCTAACTCACAGAATCCATGTCAGAACACACAGCAGGTCTGGGAGTATGGCCAAAGATTTTTTCAGGCTTTCGGTTATTGGTTGGCTGCTTGCTTTATCTCCTTCTCCTTCTCCTTCTCCTTCTCCTTCTCCTTCTCCTTCTCCTTCTCCTTCTCCTTCTCCTTCTCCTTCTCCTTCTCCTTCTCCTTCTCCTTCTTCCTCTTCCTCTTCCTCCTCCTCCTCCTCTTCCTCTTCCTCTTCTTCTTCTTTAGTATGTATTTTGCTATGTGCTTAGATACATGTGAATTTCCCTTACAGAATATACAACTTTAAAAAACAAAACAAAGATTATGTCTGGGAGCAAAACATTCTTTCCTACCTTCTCTACGCAGTATATTTTAAAAAAAAATACCCAAATGCCTTAGAATGCATTGAGTTTGCCAAGTAGATTGTATGTACCAGCCCCTTACTGAAAGTGAAAGATGGGAGTGTTTCTGTAATAAGAATTATAATGTTCACTAAAATCAAACACATCCCATCTTCTGGTGGTGGATGGTGTGATGGAAAAGCTTCCCTCTAGACATGAGAAATGCATGGCAGATCTCCTTCCTCAGCCTGGACCTGAACTGCAGATATTGAAGGGTTGTAGTTTGACAGTAAAGCCAACGGGCTGCAAATGCTTCTTTTTATTCCTCAGATCCACCTCTACAAGGACACCTTTGACTATAAGAGTGTCTACTTGACTTTTTGTAGTTCTTTTTACTAATACTGGTAAATAAGGGCTAAGAAATCACTAACAGTAAGAATGGTCTCTGCATTGTCATGACAACTCTTAAATCTTACAGGCTTGTGTACAGCCTGATCCTATGGAAGCATTTTCTTCCTTAGGTTCTCTCCTCTCAGATAACTTTAGCTCCTTCAGCATGCCATAAAACTATGCAGTTCAGTGTTAAAAAGCATTAATTCAATGAATAAATCTGGTTACTTGGCTCTTTTACACCCTGGTTGGTCCCTTTGTGTTGGTCTTCCTTCTTGCACACATGCACTTGGCCTTTGTGTTCTTTCTTTTTACTTCCCCCAATTTATCCTCCTTATGTTAGCTTCCTTCCTGACAGCAAGGTTGCCAGCAAGGTTGATGAAGAAACTTATGCTTCTACGTCTTTCTTGGTGCCTAAGACTACGCACCATGTGTTGCCATGCTGTCGTAGAGGTGAAAGCTGTGCTCTGCTTTTAGCTTCCCTTTTTTCTTCTGTGACGTGTGACAGTGGTTGTTAAGCTGTGTTCCCTTCCCCTACAGCACCAGCATCTTCTAAAAGGTTAGAAGAGTAAGTTCTTGAGCCCCACCTCAGGTCTGCTGACTCAGAAGTGTGTTGCTACAGTCCTGCAACATAGGTTAAAATTCTGCATGTAGTACACATTCTAAAGTTGGAGAACCAGTGATAGGACAAGATTGGCTCCCACACTTCATTTTTAACTTTTACATTCCTCCAATTTCTCTGCTTTTGGTTCTTCAAGAAAACCACAAAGACTCATTATGTGAAGTTTCCTAACTCAATTAATGTACTAGTGAATTGAGGACATGGTGGTCAGGATCTATTACGTTATTTATTTTTATAAAATATACAACATAGAAGCTATAAATATATCTCTCCCCAATTTCAGGAGACACCATTTCCAAAAGATTTCCAAAATGCAGTTCTCGTTTCCTTTTGAATGACCGTCTCTTCTCTTCTCCCAAATCCCTATATGGTGTTTCTATAACCTCAAGCCCCAAAACTATAGTAGGTGATCCATATTTCAGGTAATCATAACTACTTGTTATTTTTACTATAACTATATTATCACCGTAATAATAACCACCTGTTAATGATGTAAGAGGACAGAAATTCTATAATTCTATAGTAACAATAACAGTTTTAAAATTATTTTTCATTCAGTTTAGAGAGAACGGCACTGTCCACAAAACCTCTAAAAAACAGCAAGTGAAGCCAATACAAGCGTGGCATAGTGTTCAGTCTTAATCAAGAGTCCAGACACCTGTATTTCCACCCCATCATTTTCAACATGTAACTTTGTCTTTCTATTCAGTATGGCTGCTCAGCTCTATCTTTTATACATTCTAGAGGACAGGAGGGAGACATTAGAGGGACAAAGGTACAGCCTACTTATTTAAATTGTTCAGCAGTATTTTCTAGTAATGAAACACCTCTCTTTTCCTATACTACTGCTGTAGAGATGAATATGTTGTCATTAAGAATAAATATATCCAATTAACCCTGGAGGATTTTTTTTTGTTTAAGAAAAAGGCAAGAAAGGATAGAGAGGGCAATTTGTGGGCTCTGCCACGCAAGAATTAGCCTCACTGGCTTTGATAATCAGAGGAGACAGTGTGACTTATTAGGGGTAAAGTGAGTGCTCAATATTCAGTTATATGATTATGGGACAAATATAGACAGGAAATTAAATATCTCTTGAAAGTTGGGCAATTGGAACGCTTAATCTTATCTGCTACTTATGAGGCTGAGTGGTTTTCTCAGCATGAATTAAATCATAAATCCTAGTAATTGGTGTTTATAAGAAGACAAACATTTAGGAAGTTCCAGGCAGCATGCTAGGTGTTTGCAATATGCTAGCATTTTTTTTCTTATACTCATTCAACAACATGGTCATTTACCATTTCATTTCATCCCTGAAAATTCTGAGATTCAGAAGCACTGATTTTTCTCCAGGTCACTTAGAAAATTAAAAATGCAACTGAACTACAACCGTGTTTGTAAGATTAACTGCATTTTCTCTATTTTCAAGTTCCTAGTAGTTCCTCCATTTTCTGAGCATTGCATTTAGTTTGCTTTGGTCTTCCACATTACACAAAGGACATGCAGTTGCTGATTGAGTCTTGTACTCCTATTGATTCTGAGAATTACTTTTTCAGCATTTGTAGACTATTTGAAACCATATTATTGCCATTTGATTCATGATAGAATCCAGAAAAATGACCAATCCATTATTGACAAAATTAAGTGATATGAGTAATTTCAAATCTTACTGTTCTTCATGAGAAAAACAAAAGAGAGAATGAACCAGATTACAAGTAAAGAGGATATCATGTTACTTTGCTTTTTTACTTTCGAGCTTGCCCCTGAATGCCCTTATGCTGTGGGCTTATTTTCTTTGCATTCTGGATTCTGCCCTTTAATCGCCCACATGTGCCCTGATTCAGATTTAAAAATATGAAACTGGCCCTGCATTTTGTAATTATTTTTTTGTGCATGGTGGCTCAAGCCTTTAATCCCAGCACTCATACTTGGGAGGCAAAAAACTCGGTGAATTTGAGGCCAGTCTGGTCTATGTAGAGTTCTAGTATAACCATAAATACAGAGACCCTATCTATCAATCAATAAATAAATTCTTCTCTTAAACCGTTCTCATCATTTTCAGCTGTTTCTTAAATTTAAGATCACAAAACATGATTGTCTCTTCAGACGTTCCTTTGAATTGGTCACTTGATTTCATTTGTTAGTTATTTTAATCAATAAGCTTGATGCATTTCTCACTAGTGAACTAAGTGATGACTTTAGTGTATGTTATAAAAGTAGGTTTTGCCTGCTCTTTGGTTAACTCACTTGAGTTACCCCCACTGCCATGGCCCACTAACTCCTCCACGTCACTTTCAGGCTTTTTTTGTTGTTGTTGAATGCATTGAGAGTCACTCTGTCCTCCTAATTGCCAGTGCCATTGCAAAATCAAATCTTGAGAAAAAGTACATCTTTTCTTGTATCCTTCTATACTGTTCTTCCGTATTGCCTCTACTTACCCAACCAAGCTATGGTTTTAGATATTAATTTTCTGGTTTTCTAATTATTCTGGTTTTGCTCTGGAAAATGTGGTAGATCTGCGTCTTAAAAAAATAAATAAAATAAACAGAAACAACAAAAAATTCCATGGTTCTAGCAGCCAGTGCAGCTTCGGTACACATTCTTGCAAAATTCTTTCCGGTCTTTGCCTGCGTGTGTGCGCGCGTGTGTGCGTGCGTGCGTGTGTGTATGTGTGTGTGAAAATTTCTAAGGGACTAATTTGTTAAGAGTATACAGATCTTTAAAACCCAAGATAGATTGTGCGGCTCTAGAGGAAGAAGGATCAGTGAGGACCTGAATGGGTTGACATTGGGAAAATCCATATGATGTCACCCTCCAAGCAGCCTTAGGAGAGTTGCTTACAGACCAACACCGAGTTGCTTACAGACCAACACCGTTTTGGAGAAGGGCAGCTTGCCAGGGTGAGTCAGTTGGTAAGACAAGGTCAGGACTTTCTAGGAAGGAGGAGGCAGAGGGCTGACCCAGCTGGGGAACATGAGAGCTGAGAGCTAGCAGAAGGAACGGGCAGTCTGGAGACCCAGGCTCCGGAAAGTTACTTGGTAGTCCGCAAGAAGCTTCTGAAGGTACAAGATAAGCGGCCCACCTTAAGACATGGCTGATAGTATTATTTCTGATCCCTTGACTTGAGGCCTTTTGTTCGATTCTGATTAACAGGCAACATTTCTTCAATATGTGTTCACCACCCTGATCAGTTTCCTGTCCTTATCTCATTTAGTCCTTACACAATAAGTGACTGTTGGATCTCTGACTTACAGATAAGGAGCTGGAGGCCATTAGAAATCCAAGGTCACTTGGATAAGGAGATGAATAGGATTTCTAATCCACAGAGGATCTGATTCCAGTTTCTGCTGGGACTGGGACTGAGTGTTTCACTGCTAGCTTATGGTAGGATTCTAACCCCTCAAGAAAGGTCAGTGTTGCCAGAGGTCTGGGTGTGGATTTGGGGGTTTGTTCTAGAGGCAATCAGATGATGTGCAAGGTTGTTGCTCGGCCCTTCACTGCAGCTCTCAGTAAATCAGATGTAACTCACTCCTAACTTTGAAGAATTCTGGGGTTTTGATTTTTGTCAGTTATTACTTGTGTAAGCCAGAGATGTTTTTAAGTTTGGTTTTTTTTTTTTCAAGTAGAACACAAGATTGCTTAGTGACAACATCTCAGTTGTCACTAGTTCCGCAGGACTTAGAGTCCAAAATGAAGTGTGCTGTTGCTTTGAGCAGCACAAGGTTTAAAGTCAATTCCCATTGGTGACTTAAACTTACATCAAACCTCAAGGGCACACGCGCTGCTATGATTTCAGAAACCACATGCTTATGTTTCTTTATTAAATTTTTATTTTCTATATTAATTACAGTTTATTCACTTTATATCCCAGCTGTAGCCCCCTCCCTCATTACCTTCCCTCCCAATCCCACCCTCCCTCATTTCCTCCCATGGATGCTTATGTTTTGCTTCCTAAACGGTTTTATTGAGACTTGTCACATTTGCCAGTTCATTCATCCAAAGTTTACAATTTAGGGGATTTTAGCTATGTTCTCAGATATGTGCAGCTACTGTCACAGCCAACTATGGATAGTTTTCATCAGTTAACAACAATATCAGAATTCCTGCATAGGGCCTTTAGCTGCCCATTACACTAATACCTTCTGTCCTCTCCCCAACAAAGTCTCAGTTAGCCACTAATATACTTTCTCTTGCTATAGATTTTCCTATTTGCTGCATTCATAGATGTGGACTTGACATCTGCCTTACCTTCTTTCACTAAATGTACTCTTCAAGGCTCATCCAAGTCATATGACATATTCAACTAGTTTTTCATAGGTTATTTTTTTTCTGAGAGTATTCAGCCTTAATATCCACAGATTGGCTACTCTACCTTGAAAACTTCACTGGATGACATTGGCATTTCAAAGACCACTTACGGTTCAATTTTGCAGTGTTGTAGACAGGTCTTGGGTTATATCACAGCAGTATGTACTGCTTTTGAGTTTTTGTGGTTATGTAAAATCAAGCATAATTACTGATTATGGTGATATGAAAGTTAATATAATTTAAAAGGTTATTTCTTATTCTTTGTTTTTATTCTTCTTTTCCTATTTGTAAGTAACTAATAAGATTAAATATTGTTAAGTCCTTTGCAAATTTTGAATAATTATACCAGTATTTGGTGATAGGCTGATTAAAAGAATGAATTTTATATTAAAAAGCTCAAAGAATTAGATTATTCAAAACACTTTTGAAATAAGATAAAAATAAAACAATAAATTGATATTTTAACTGATATGCATTTTACTTGAACAGTATCTCATCAAAGTTATTCCAAAGCAACTCATTAAGGTGTCTTATAATAGTTATAAATGAGTCTTTTGCAGCTTTAGATTTAGGGTTTCTCATATATAACCTTATACTGGCTACCTTCAGCTGAGCCACAGGTGTTTGGACTCTGATGTATTTTGGTCTAGGTAGTAAATATAGAGATATCTACATGATTCTATGGTTTTTGTTTGTTTGTTTGTTATTGTTTTTAGCTTTCTATTTTTGTTGTTGTGAGCTTGCTTGTTTGATATTTTCATTTCACAATTTGAAGTATGTTGGACTCTTCTTTAATAGATTTGAAATCATATATTGTATATGTCCAGGTAATTGCATTCTTGTCTATATTTTCATAAGCAGACTGTTTGTATGTTAAAATATAAAGACTTTTAAGACTATTGTTTTTTGGTTCTAATTTAGCTTCTTTTAATATAAGTAAAATTTAAAGTGTTATAATAACTTTTCTATAAACCCAGTGTTAATCCTGGTGGCCATTTTCAATAGATTGAGATACTCTCCGGAGATTTGTAATTCGTACCTCTGGGTGTGTCCTTGAGGATATTTCCATAGAAGATTGACTTAGGAGGAGAAAACCTGCTCTGAATGTGGGTGTTACCATTCTGTAGGTGAGGATACCAGATAGAATAACAGGGGGCAAAGGAGAGAGGTCACTAATGTAGACCTTCTTTTTCTACTTTATGGCTGATATAAATTGAGCTTCTCCGCCCCAATCACACACACACACACACACACACACACCCATTATGGATACTAAGAATCATGAACCAAAATGATTATTCCCCCCTTTAAAGTTGTTTTGCTCAAGTGTTTTGTCACATCCACAAAACATGGGCAGATAGATTCATGAGCAGTTGAAGCACTTCAGCTTGGCAGAAGGAGCTGAGTGTGTGCTGTCGGCTATGGGCGTTTGGGGGCTAACTTTTAATTTCAATCTGGGATTGGAAATGGCACATTTTCATTGTACAGTGTTGAGGCTCTTTCGAGCATATCATGTACTTTTGACCATATTCAAACTCCCTCCTTCCCTCCCTTTAGTTCCCATTCCTCATCTCTACCTCCAATTGCTCACCTCCCTTTGTACGATCTCCATTCTACTTTCCTACTCAGGTAATAAGCAGTTGATGTCAACTGCCAAAATAGTTTTAAATCTTTGATGCATACGTGAAGTGCATTAAATGCTTCATTTCATTCGGAACTATCATGAGGCAACTCTACATATCAATTTTATCAATGGCATGAATCTTAGATCTGGAGGAACATAGAGAGAGCTCATTATAATCTTCAGAAGCAATCTTCATGTCTTTATTGTAAATCTAAGACTAAAATGACTGCAAAGCCATCAGGTCAAATGAACACAACGCTTACGTGAATTTTTTTATTTTAATTCAAAATGCCATCAATTAGTGTTTTCAGCTTTACTTATTAGAAGAATACTGAAGTCCATCTTTAGCTTCTGTCAGAGAAGGATGACTGTCCGAGAAGCATGAACTGTCACAATCCAGTGTGCCCAGTCATAAACATTCATCTTTTTAATAGGCAGCACAGCACCTCCAAGTCACTTCATCACACTTCACATTTATCTGCAATAATGCAGGAAAACAGATGACAGGCATTCTTCAGTTTGTTTGCTCTGACACACTGTATACTATAGCTGGTCTTTTGGACACTTTATTGGGTTCTTTTTTTCCTACCTTCGTATATCACCTCTATCCTTTTCAACCTCCCTCTCTCCCCAAAAAACAAACAAAAGAAAACAAAACAAATTTAAAAAAAAACCTAGGTAGGAGAGAAAGAAGTTTAAAGGAGAAAAGGGAGTCCGTATCATTAGACTACTACCTGCTGATTAGTGGCATTAAGTTTCTTGGGACAAATTTGATCTTCATTGTTAGGCTATCTCAACCAGAAAAAACAAAAACAAAAACAAAACAAAACAAACAAAAAACAGCAATCCAGCAACCAGCAGGGGCAGCAGCAGGAGAAGCAGCTGCCTTCTCAGGCCCTCTCAGGGCTCTCACATTTATCTACCATCTGAAGAGTTCTCAGAGTTCCAAATGTAAACTATCCTCAGCTGGCAAAATCATGCCCCTGCCACAGTAGCAGGAAAGTCACAGACAGCTGCTGTGGACAATCTGAAGCAGCCCCACGTCCCACACCTGGGATTAAAAGAAAAACATGGAGACTGAGCTGTCAATTGGCTACATCTGAGCAGAAGGTATAGGTCCTCTCCACTCATGCGCCTTAGTTGGTGCATCAGTCTCTGCGGAATCACCTGAGCTCAGATGTTTTTTAGCTTTGTTGGTCTCCTTGTGGAGCTCCTGTCCCCTCAGTATCTTTCAATCCACCCCCCTCCATCTTTCATAAGACTCCCTGCCCTCTGCCCAAAGTTTGGATTTGAGTCTCAGCATCTGCTTAGATCCCTTGTTGGACGGAGCCTTTCGTGGGCCTTTTATAGTAGGTTCCCATCTCAGTCTCCATGTGGGTATCTGAGAAAGGGGAGCAGGGGCTGCCTCTGCCATGAACTTTGCTCTTTGATCGCCTGCCCCTGGCCATGCAGCCTTACCAGGACACAGAGAAGAGAATCCAGGCAGTCCTGATGAGACTTGATAATCTATGGGCATATGGCAGAGGAGAACTCCCCCTTCAGTGGACTAGGAGAAGGGAATCGGAGGTAAGAGGGAGGGAGGGTGGGACTGGGAGGAGTTGAAGGAAAGGGCTTTAGTCGGGGTATATAATGAACAAATTGTAAAAGTAAAAAATTTAAAAAGGTAAAATAAAATTCCAGAAAACAAAAACAAAGACATATTCGCATACCATTTTTATGTTTAAACAAAACAAAACACTGGTTTCCTAGATTGGACTGGGTTTTATTTCAATCTTCTCGAAAACACCAGACATTAAATTCATCATTCTTGTTCTGCTGAATGGGAACTGTAGAACTTGCTGAATGGCTGATGACACAAACCAGCCAAGAAGATGAAATTAAGATAGGGGATTTACTCACAACTCCTTGAATTTTCATGTGGGTCCCTACACAAGTCATGAATATTAGCATAGCCTGCAACTTTTTCCGTCTATCCTCTAGACATTATTCTCCTAATTATATGATAAATTATATGCTCACTTGAAAAGTATTTGATAGAGGCAATATACAGGCAAACCCACAAAAGTCATAGTACTCTTCAGTTAAGAAAATGGCCAACAGACTTGTGGGTGAGCCAATACCAGAGTGATCTGCATTTGTGATCAATATGTTCTTCAGTTGATACCCAGTGAGTTAATCAAGGTTGCCTTTGCTTGACTGTGGCTCTGGTGAGGTACTTTTAACCTTGGTGAGCTGACACTATTATTACCCAAAGACTGGAGAGAGTCCTACACAATATGTTTGGTAAAGGTACCAAATATCAAACAGTGTTGATTATATCATTGTTATTGTTGAATACTTATCAATACTTCTATGAGTAGCTGAAGATAAAGAAAACCAGGCTCGTATTGGTCAGGAATAGCTGCTTAATAAGATATTCTAAAGGCTGGATCTCTGGCAGGTGGAAGAAGTACAAAATAATGTGTGTAAGGTTATCAGTAATGACATCTTCATCATGAATTGGGTTCATTAGACTTACCCTATAGCTTCTTTTAGTCCATTAAAAGAACTTGACCTAATTGTAAACCACTCCACAAATACAAATTAGATAGTCATTATTATTTCTCCAAGCAGATTTTTTTTGATATTGCACTAGACAATGATATATGCTGTAATACAGTTATATTGGTGGTGTCTTTGCCCTCAGGGCGCTTGGACATGGAAAGTAAACTCCTGTACACACAGGGAGAGAACACAATTAATGCGTACATGTGTAGTCAGCTTCTATAGTACTTTATCAAGAAAACCATACAAACTCTGTTCTATGATGATTGAGCAAGAAGTTTTCTTCATTTATCTGTCATCAAATATAGTCCCCTTGTAGAAACACCAGGCTTTTTTTCTTAATCATGCTTAATTGACTTTATTCTGAGCTTCCCCAGGTTATAAATTAATTCAGGTTATATTTATAAACGTGTATGTACTTCTTTCAGTGAGCCATTATTAGTCAAAACTGAATGTGTGTTAGCTTTCAGATTAAAGATTTGATATAGGAGATGTGAGTTTATACCAGGAAAAGGTGGTAAAGCTTCCCTCGTCTTCATTTTAATTTAAATTTTTAAACAGATATTTTGAACAAGATTTGCTACAATTTAAGGAACCATTAGGGTAGGAAGCAGAGTATGGTGAAATCTGTGCTTAGCAAACAATTACGAAGCCTTAATTATTCATCATTACTATTACTTGACTATAATATGTGGGAAGGGTGTCCATGTTTGTATAGATATACTCATTTTTAAGCTAAAGTTCTGTATGGAAGGTATTTTAGTTCCTTAAGTCCCTCAAAGATCTAAAGAGATTACATAACTTCTCATCAAAATCCAATGTGTTAGTTCTAGAACCAGGATTCCCATTCAAGCTCATACGATTCCAGAGCCCAGAGTATTTTCACACTAATATCTTAATGCAATTCAGTTTAATTTCCTCCTCTTTTACTTTAAAAAATGAATTTAGAGATCACAACACATGACAGAGTGCTTTTGACGGATTTTGCAAAAGAACTACTTGACACTTTTTCTCAGTGGTTCTCAATCTGTGAGTTTCAAACCCTCTGGGGTCTAAACACCCTTCCACAGGGGTTGCCTGAGACCACTGGAAAACACAGATTTTTACATTATAACTCAAAACAGTAGTAAAACTGAAGTTATAAAGTGGCAACAAAAGCAATTTTGTGAGTGAGGGGTCACCACAACATGAGGAATTGTATTAAAGGGTCGTAGCATTGAGAAGGTTGAGAAGCTGCTGTGGCCATATATGTTAGAATCAGGTTGTAACACCTGTCAACTATTGATATAACAAAAAGTCAGTGACAATGAAGAATGTAAGATTGTTATCCTCATTTAATAGACTAGGAAATCGGCATATCCTATTTGGTAGTAGATAGAAAAGTAATGTATATATTGATTTTATAATTTATTACAGAGATTGCAACTGTTCTCTGAACTCTGTCAATGCTAATGTTAAGCTAAGATGGCAGTTAAAACATTCAACAGTATTTGGCATCTCTTTTTCTATCTTAGAGTTGTTCCAATTTTCTTCAGAGGCTACACATGCATGTTAAAATTTTCAAGGGCATCTAGGAGGACAAGCTGTTCTCGTCTCTCGATCTCTGCAGAAAACATGTCATTGAAATTTTGATTCTTTAATTACAAGATCATATGCTATCAAGTTTTATTTTGTGGTTGGTAAAATGGGGGCAATGGGTAAAATCACTTACCATACAAAGCATGATGAACTGAGTGGTATCCCAGAATTCATTAAAAACAAAACAAAACAAAACAAACAAACAAACAAAACATGTGGAATATGTCTGCAATCCCAGCATTCCTATACAGAGCCAGGAAGCAGAGAGGAGAAACTCTCCCTTGACATCGTGGTGTATGCAATACAGCAGATACAAGGCAGACCAGATTTTAACAAGGTACAAGAGAACTGCCCCTCCACATATGTGCTGTGACGTGCACACACACACACACACACACACACACACACACACCTCATCCATCTGGTACACATATGTATATAGGCAACTTCTCACACTAATAACATTTATAATTGTTTCAAAAATTATGTCATAAATATGAGGCCTCTCTACCTAAGAGCTTTTAAGTACTCTCATATATTCTTAACAAAATAAAACCCACCAAAATTCCTCCTTTTGGGGGGGATGTGTGCTTCTTTTCATTTCTTTTCTTTTTCTTTTTTTTTTCCTCTAGCAATATCAAGTACACACTGGAGCCAAGCCTTATCACATGGCATCTGGGGGCATTTAAGATACAAGTCATGACAGCACCTAGATTGCATAGGCTTTGTTAAACTCATACATTCTGAGCATTTCACTGCCCATTCAACTGTCAGAACACAAACAGGGAAAGGAAGTAGATGAAATGGAAACCAAATTATTTTTGCCACACTTAAAAGAAAAACACCATGGATAAATTTTATGGAATTTTAGCTATAGGCTAATGGTAAAAGTTTTCCTTTTTGGGTGGGTGGGTGGGATTCTGGCAGTCTTTAGATTATTTTACACATTTAAATTGGGTTATTTATACCCTACCAATTACTGAAGGTAGTTGTGAGTTTCCTATAATGTGCAGAATCTTAATTTACACTTTACCATCTGTCTATGTCTGAAGGTTTTAAGAGATTTTGCTTTATAGTATCCTCATGTAAATGCAATGCATCTTTGGAAAGACATCCACTTTTGAAACACAGCCAGTCTGCATCGTATGGTCTGTAAGTTAGAAACAAGTCCTCAGAAAATTCAAGAGAGGGGAAATTATTATTTTTCAATAATTCCTCATTTTATTTTCATAGTGTGGAGCTTGGATACATATTAATCATTTGACCACCATAAAAAAAATGGTAAGAATGCAGTTGGAGGTTCTGGAAGTTTACTTGGCTTGTATCTCATTAGCCTGACTGCTTGCTTTCTATATAAATTAATCATAGCTACTGGATGTAGCAGATGACTAGGAAGTCAAGTTCAGACTTACATTATTGTTGATTATAAAAACTACTGCAACATTTTGCTATTGATAGGAATGTAGCTCACTCAGGATGTTTTTTTTTTTCTTAGTTCCATCCATTTGCCTCTAAATTTTACATTATTTTTTTAACAGTTGAGTAATACCCCAATGGGTAGATGTACAACATTATCTTTATCCATTCTTCCATTGAGGAACATCTGGGTTGTTTCCAGTTTCTGGCTATTATGAACAAAGGCTCAGGGAACATAGGTGAGCAAGTGTTCTTGCGGTAGGATGGCATGTCTTTTGGGTGTGTGCCCAAAAGGTGTATAGCTGTGTCTTGAGGTATATCCATTCCCAACCTTCTGAGGAACTGCCATGTTGATTTCCATAGTGGCTGTACATTTTTGCAGTTCTGCCAGCAATGGAGGAGTGTTCCCCTTCCTTCACATCATCAATAGCATGAGCTGTCAATTGTGCTATTGATCTTAGCCATTCTGACAGTTGTAAGATGGAATCTCAAAGAAATTTTGATTTGCATTTCTCTGATGGCTAAAAATGTTGAACATTTAAGTGTTTCTCAGCCATTTGAGTTTCCTCTGTTGAGAAGTCTCTCTTTAGGTCAATAATCCCATTTTTAAATTGGATTATTTAGGTTTTGATACCTAATTTCTTGACATTATACACACACACACACACATATGATATTAAATCTTTATCAGATGTAGAGTTGGTAAAAATCTCATTCTGTAGGCTTCCACTTTGTCCAGTTGACAGTGTCCTTTGCCTTACAGAAGTTTTTCAGTTTCATGGGGTCCCACTTACCATTGTTGATCTTAATGCCTGTGCTGTTGGTGTTTTGTTCATGAAGTTGTCTCCTGTGCCAATGCATTCAATGCTATTTTCCACATCCTCTTGTAATAGATTTAGTGTATCAGGTTTTATGTTGAGGTCTTTCATCCACTGGGACTTGAGTTTTGTGCAGGATGATAAGTATGGATCTATTTGCATTCTTCTACTTGAAGATATCCACTTTGTTGAAGAAGCTGTCTTTTTCCCAGTGTGTATTTCTGGTATGTTTATTTAAAAAAAAATCAGGTGTTCATAGGTGTGTGGATCAATATCCATGCATTAATTTCATTGATCAATACGATGCAGGTTTTGGTATGTGAATTTTCATTTTTAGACAAACACACACACAAATCAAATAGTTATATAGTTACATTTTGTCTATGTTTTCACAGATAGAGATAAAATTGTAGAGTCAAGTAAAATGCATTCGCAGCCAGTATCCCCTGCTGCTCACATGACTTTGTCCATCTCTGTGAGATGGCTCAATGGGTAAAGGTGCTTTCTATATAACTACTTTCATCCCCAAACCCTCCATGTAGGTAGAAGGAGCAAAATGACTCCCCAAAGTGCTCTTGTGGTAAAGCTTCCTAAGGCATCTCTACTAGAAAACCGTACCTTCAGCTTCAATAGGGAAGCAGAGAGTCCCACAAACCTCACATTTATTATCTGAGTTCAGTAAACTCATATTCACGGGTGGTTAAGATGCCAGATGGCCTTCCCCAATGAGTGTGGCATGGGCTTGCTGTCCTTATCCTGATCTTCAGAAGGTGCCCTTCCCTCTGTATTTTTCTCTTGGATACTTTGTGAACCATTTTTGCTAACATGAAGCAGCTTTTTTCAGATGTCATAGAAACAACACAAGTGCAGATTTGCTGCAGTCTAGTTAACAAAGTAAGCAGTTGTTCAATGATACCATTAGAGACCTTGTTATACAAACCCCTTTTATTTCTGTGTCTTTAGAATCATCTCTCTCTCTCTCCTTTTTTTTTTTTTTAGAAATTGTGTCCTTTGTTTCATACTGGCAAGATGGCTGCTAAAGCTTTGAGCACCAGACTATTTTCCAGGACAGGAAAAAAAGCAAGAATGGAACATACTTTCTCTTTTCTGATAGTTTGTTAACCTGAGGCCTATTATTTATCTGTCCTTCAACCAACAACTCCTAATGGAAAGGATGATTGAGATGGTGGACAGTGTGTTCCTAGAGCTTAGACTATGCATTATCCTCTTCCTGTATTGTTTTTTTTTATCCATTTGATTAGCAACAAGAATAAGTAAGAAGCCTTTGTGTAATGGATTAGGTCTACATAAAGCTTCACGCTTAGCCACTGGTTTTTAAAAAAATTATAATCTTGGGCCCTGTTGACTTGCATCCTACCAAATCGAACCCCTCCATCAATCAATCAACTGCTTGTTGAAATCCTCTCTAGAACACATCATTATTTCTGAAAGCAAATCTTAACTGTATTGAAGGGATGCCTAGAAATGTGCGATGTATTGACACTTTCTGTTCCTTCCTTTGACCTTTGGAGAGAGCAGTGCAGATTTGAATCTGTCAGAAAACTTCCTGTGGCCTATTGTTTTCTTTCTCAGCTGCTCCTATTCAATATGTATTGCTGTCTGTTTTCTTCATATCCAATCAGAAATTGGATGCTCTTTTTAGTTATGATGGGGCTATGAGGAATAGGCCAGCTGAGAGCTATTTTACAAGAAGATTCAGCAATCGCTTTGTGGTAATGGATATTGGTGTCTGGCACATCCGTTCCAGTTTCTGCCTTGTTAAACACTTTAAAGGCAGCTCCAGTTTGCTTAGCTTCACTTTCTGACCCTCTGGGAAGTGCATCTTTCAACTGGCAAGGAGAAAGGCTAAGCTGATCTTAATCCTACACGTTGGCTGTTGGCTTTGCACACCTAAGGCTACCTGGACACATTTTAATAACAACTTGTTACTTTTTGTTGCTTCAAAGATAAATAATAACTGCTTCATTATAACAAAGAGCCTCAAATGATTCAGTTTGTAAACCTTCCCAGAATCTTTCAAGGGCTTATTTTCTGTAGTTTATAGAAAGGGAGCAAACATCTTTGTAAATCCTATTTTTTTGTAAATTCTGGTGTCAGCTAAATAACTTGGAAGTAAATTAGTTCTTCAGTCTACTTTACATTAGAAACAATGCAGTCACCGTCTAAATAAGGTACTTCATAAGATTTAAAACTTGAAAATAGTCTCCTGGTTTATCCTTTCAAATCATTCAACCATACTCAAAATGTTGAACCTGAAGCCAGGGAGATGTTTATGTTGGAAAGGATCTGTTGTCCATCCAGGACCAAGAAAAATAAAATAAAATAAAGACTGGGGCTGGCTGGCAGCAGGCATTCATTAACTCCAGTCTGAGGAGGATGTATAGATGCTGGGATCCCAGAAGCCCATTGGCTGCCAGTCTAACCTATTGGTGAGCTCCAGGTTCAGTCAGACACCTTGTTTCAAAAACTAAAGTGGAAAGATCAAGGAAGACATCTGACATTAGCCTCTGATGGTGGCGCCAAACACATGCCCACAAACACATGTATTACCACACTCATATCACAAAAATTGTTGAAACTGTTCACAATGTGTATTTTAGGGAAAAAGTATGTTCAGGTCGTCAGTGTACTCATGATTTGGGGAAAGGAAATATGTATAACTTTATAAAGTAATATTTACTCTAAAATTCAGTTTCACAGGTCCTGAGTGCTGTGTTACACGTGTGTTATTTGGTGACGGTAGAAAAGTTGACTAAAATCCTTAAGGAAACCAAAAGTTTACTTATTCTTTCACAAAAGTAATTGGCTTCTCTAATTCCTAAGGTTGTTATTTTCTCTGAACTTAATAAATGCTTGTGAAATACTGGTTCGACTTGTGAATCAGCTTCCCATGTCATAGTTATTCATCTCTAGGCCAGAATTGGCCAGATATAGCTGGATTATCAGGAAATACTGTGAGTCCATTTTTGACAATTAATAAATAATGAAGAATATGTATTGCATTTGGCTAATAATTGCAGCATTTGTGTAATCAGAAGACCCAAGAATAACATTGGACTTGTCATGGATTAAATCTTCCTGAAAACCTCTTTCTCATCCTATTTCATATAATGTGTCTTCCTTCTGTTTAATATAATTCAGCAATTAAAAGGCTTAAAGTTAGTCAGATTTAGTCATTCTAAACCAAGTCCAAAATTGTGTATTCAACCTGCTTTGGGGATTGAAGATATATAGGAAGGTGTTTTCAGCCACAGCGAAGGCACCATATTTCTTCTTATATTTTTCTTCCTATTATACTCATTTAAGTTTTCTTTTTGCCTTGTATGTAATAATTTTTATTTTTAACAGAGGTATGAAAATATGAGGACTTCAAATATTTATAGAGTACTATATTCTACTGTTGATATATGGATACATTGTATAAGAGTCCAATAAAAACAGAAGATAAGTTCTGTTAGTGCTGTCAGACCCCAAACCCCAATGAGTAAAAGTACAGTTTGATGGTATTTATCAGCTTCTGCTGTCAATTTCCATTTCATGGCTTCTAAAAGTAGTATGGAAATACATTTTATGGCATTCCTTTATGTTGCATTAATTACCCCAGAAAGCTTATTCTATTTTCTTGCCAAGGTAGGACTTATAACTACTTAAAGGTGATTTTTTTAAGTCTTTGCCCTGGGTCATACATGTAATCCCAAAATTCAGGAGACTAAAACAAGATTTTGAATTCAAGACCAGCCTGGGCAGTATTTGAGATTTGAATAAAATGGCGGATTTTAGATGGTTGACAGATAAGAATTGTATTAATAACTTTGTAATATGCAAAAGTAATGGATGTGGAAGACACAATTCCACATATTATGAGTTCTGTGGGGTTTTTAGTGTTCTGGCTTTTACTTAAGTCAGCATTTCCATCTTAGAGATTGTCAGTCTACTAAAAAAGCATCTATGCTTTTATCAAGTTTGTATGCACACAAAGGCTTTTTTTTTAAATGGCAGAAATCTCTTTCTTAGGGAAACCCAACTTAGTTTAGTACTATAAACTAAGCAAGAGGAATGTCTGCTGGGAGTTCATGGCTGTGTTGTTACTTCATATAAATCAAAGTATCTTTTCTTCCTAATGATTTTATGAAGGATTTGTTAAGTAAGGGCCACTTAGCTCTACCCATAGCAAACATCACAGCTCCATTTGGGATTTAATACTCATAGTCATGCATCACCCAGGAGCCATACTGCTAGTAAAATTAAATGCTTTCAAATGAGCCAATAAACTTGTTGGTATAATGAGGTCTATGCCTTGGAACCACGAGGCAGAAAGTTCTGCCCAAGAAAACATTTTCTATGACTGTTTTTTTTTTTGAGAGCAAATATTCTGATATTTTATCTACTGTGAATTTGGGACAGGGACTTTTATAAATAAAAATATTATAAAATAGAATTCAATCATGGAGACACCTAGTCTCATTTACCACAAAGCTGTTAAGCTCTCAGTTGTTTAAAAAAAAAAAGAAAGAAAGAAAAGAAAAGAAAAGAAAACCTCTTGGGCTAGAATTTTGCTGACAATGACTTCCTGCAATCATGCACAGACGTCTGACTTCTATTTTTAAACATTAAGGTGTATAGGTTGACTTAGCACAGTGTCAGCAGCACAGCATATTTAACCAATGCTGGGATTTAGCTTTAACACTGAACTCTAGAGTCAAGAAAGCAATATGGTGTCTCTAATCAATCTTATGTTTGCACGTCATTGTCACCAGTTCCTATATAATTTCTTCTTTTATGTGTTGTTATGTGTGTGACAACAAATGCATATTTAAAGAATTAATTGAACTTGGAGAAATTTTAAGAACCCAACAATAATTCTTTGAGAACACCCAGTATTCGGATCTTCACAGAAAATGCTTGCTAGGCACTGCATTCAAGTTAATCTACCAATGACTGCCTTAAATATTGTTGCTGTGGCTAAAAGCCACCCTTTAATATCATTGATAGATTTAATAAGTAGCAATGTTATTGAGCAGTGATTTGATGTCATTGTTTTCTGTCGCTCTTAGTTTACAGCTGTCTCTATCACATTGTTTAATCCGCATTTGCCCCTAGATGAGGACATTACCTGAGGATGAAGATTAACTGGAAAGCAGAAAAGGCTCAAACCTTTTGAGTACTCATAGGATGTGAGTAATCTGCCTCACAAATGGATTATGGGAAAAATAAGGGAAACAGCTCTAAATGTGCAGAGTTAGATCGTCTTGGCGCATAACACATCCTGCATGGCCAATTTCAAGCTGTTCCTTGATCACGGTTGGGAAGCCATGCATGCATTTGGTCTTGGAAGGGGATAGGAAACATACCAAGTATACAGATGATGCAGCAGGAGTCAGAAGAATGTGCCCAAAGTCTGAGCATCTGAGCTTCTCGTCAACAAATGGAAACTGCAAGGAACAAAGACATTACCAGAAATGTGCAGTCCTTCAGAGTTAATAAATTGTGTACATATAATTTTATATATGTATTTTACATATTATATATATTAATATATAATTTACTTTGGTGTGCAGATGAATAAATATAGTCAAAGCCCTTACTTTCAGGGTTTTTAAATATATATATATATACACATATACATATATATACATATACCTGTATATATATGCAATATCCATATATATGAGTTTTAACTTCATACATATGGATATTACACACATCATTTCCTCACCCCTTTTCTTCCTACATAAACTTCCATATTCCCCTCCTTGCTCTCTCCTAATTCGTAGCCCATTTTTTTCATTAATTGTTGTTATATACATATACACATATGTATATACCTATGTATTCCTAAATATATCAATACATCCTGACCAGTCTCTATAATGCTATTTGCATGCATCTTTTCAGGGCTGAGCATTTGATATTAGATAACCAATTGGTGTCTTTTTCCCTGGAGGGGATTATTTCTCCTACTTTCAGCTTTATTTAGTTGTCTAAAGTTCTTAGTGTGATGTTGAGAACTCTTGGCTGCCCACCCCCACCCTGTGCCCATTCATTTTAGCATATCTGTTGTTGTTGTCCTTGTCCAATTCATGGTTACGCAGTTGTGTTCATGGGAGTTTATGAGTGCATATGCTAACACTTGCAGAGAGTCACAACCTCATAGCAAACTCTCTGATCCTCTTTTCTCTGCTGCCGAAAGAGACCACTGAAGAAAATCACATATACTTTCAAAATATTTTCAAAGTTTTTAAGGAAATAACTAGAAAATAGCAAAAAAAAATAGAAAGAAAAATTAGAAAGGGGTTCTAAGCACCTGTAACAACCTTAATTGTCTTCCCTTTGTGATCTTATGTCAGTTTTTTCCTTGTCTGTTTTACATGTTTATTTTTATGTTGCAACCTAGAATTCAACCATGCAGTTTCATTTTGTAGAGTTAATGACGCAGATTTACCTCACTTTTTAAAGAGTGCATACATGTACACCGGTGAGAAAGCCCAGACGGTCAAGGCACTTGACACTCAATAATGCAAACCTGATGATATTTGATCTCCAGAACACACATAAAGGCTGAAGGAGAGAACTGACTCTATGAAGTTGTTTTCTGAATTTTCACATGTGTGCCAGCAACACACTTCACACATACAGTAACTAGAGAGAAAGTCATTTTAAATGCACATATCCTTAGAAAGCCAGTGTGCTAGCAAACATTTACCGAGTTCATTTGTTCACTCTTTCAACATGTGCAGAAGGGAACATAGGGTCTCACTTCTCACATTCTCAGCTTCTTACAAAGCCCAAGTGAGAGCACTGCTTGAGCCCAGAGGCTAGAACACAGACAGTAACACAGAGGAAAAACCAGTTTTTACATAAACAAACCATCTTAGGTGGGATTTGCTAGGTAACATGAAAGGTTTTAATGAGGGCAGAGAGCCAGGCATTTTGTTTTCTAGAAAATTCTGAGAGGATGAAAATACTAGAAAGGAATTCTTTATTATATTTGAGGTTGGGCTGGAGGGAATGTATATTAATGCTGAGAACATATAGAACCACAAAGGAAGTTGTAGTCATTAAATAAAGAAAAAGCCCTTCTATAATTTTTTAAAATTTTTTTATGAAATTCTTTATTAATTACACTTTATTCACCTTATATACCTCTGTAGTTCCTCCCTCCTTCCGTCCCAGTCCCTCTCTTCCTCCCCCTTCTGCACCTGTGCCCCTCTCCAAGTCCACTGATAGGGGAGGTCTTCTTTTCCTTCCTTCTGATCCTAGTCTATTAGATTTCATCAGGAGTGGCTGCATTTTCTTCCTCTGCGCCCTGGTAAGGCTGCTCCCCCCTCAGGGGGAGGTGAATAAAGAGCAGGCCAATCAGTTCATGTCCAAGACAGTCCCTGTTCCCATTACTATGGAACCCACTTGGACATCTGTGCAGGGGTTCTAGATTATCTCCATGCATGGTACTTGGTTGGAGTATCAGTCTCAGGGAAGATCCCTGTGCTCAGATTTTTTGGTTCTGTTGCTCTTCTTGTGGACCTTCTGTCCTCTCTAGATCTTACTATTTCCTATTTCTTTCATAAGATTCCCTGCACTCTGCTCAAGGGTTGGCCATAAGTCTCAGCATTTGCTTTGATACCCTGCAGGGCAGAGCCTTTCCGAGACCCTCTGTGGCAGGCTCCTGACTTGTTCCCTCTTTTCTCTTTCTTCTGATGTCCATCCTCTTTGCCTTCTATACTTTTGATAAAACAGAATCAAAATTAAACCTTTTATATCTTAATAAGCTGAGGGGTTTTTGTCTGTTTTTTGTTTTGTTTTTACTTATCCACTTAGTTACTGTTGAGCTTAGAAAGAATTCAAGGCCCAGTATTACCAAAAGGCCTTCTTACAATTAATTTGTGGTATGATTTGAACACAATATAAGTTAAGTAGGCCCCTGCGGGCTATCTAGGAAACTCAAGTAATACTAACGTTCTACTTCTCAAATTGGGAAGTTCCTGTCTTCTACTTTCATCCTTCACTTAAGAACTAACTAGGAAACATGGCCTCATTCTCCACTTCTGCAGTGTGTAGCTGGCATGACACTTGTCAGCATGCTAATGACTGCATTCCACTGTCTGATTCAGGGTGCTAGTTCTGGTCAAGTGGGTAGGGTGCTTTCTGTTTAGGAGTGTATTATAAAAAGAATGCCTTCAGTTATTTTTTTCCTTTGAAGATCTGTGGTTTTTCTTGTGTTGGGCAAATTCATTTCTGAGTTTTAACTTCATCATCTGTGAATAACATTTTTTTAAGTATTAGGCAAACCTTATACAGTGCTTAACATGATGCCTGGCTCATAGCCATTCTCCTACTCTGCCATCTACTGCTTAGAAAGAAAGACAGAGATCAAAGTTGGTGCAAGTTCCATCTAATGAACTTCTGCTCATCTTTGTGAACACACACATGCACACTTGCACTGGTTTATTTCTAAATGTTTCTCAGGTAAAGAAATAAATGTCCTTAAGTCTTCCAATTTAATGTATTGGGTTTTTTTTGAGCTTCTAAACATAATTTAAAACAATTAAGAAGCAATGTAAGTAATCATTGGCAAAGCTATGGTTTCCCATTGACTGATCGCTCAAAAGATTTTTAAAGATCCCACTTAGATTCATGTGGATGTTTGAACTCTCTGGCTTCTGATTCTATCTGTGGGAGCAAACAATAGATTGTTGGCTCATAATGAGAGCATCCTGGCTGATGCTGAAGACTAAGAGCTTCAGAGCAGCATATGAATCTGATGACAAATGAGGCTTGTTTTGCCTGTCTGGTAAGAGGCGCAGATTGATGACTTGTTTTCCTAGGTAGTAGGAAATTTCAGGAAAAATTATTCTTTTATTTATGGTGAAGCCTCTGGTTTCAGCTTGGTTTATGGAGTGTGAACACAGCCATGGCCGGATCTCCATGAGCACTCACATCCTGTAGAGCTACCATCCTACCTAGACATCTGGGAATTCTGTGAGGCCTACCTAGGCACTCTGAGTAGGTCACAAGCACCAAGTCTATCTGCCATTTTGAAATGAGTTTGGATCTGCAAGATTTACTATGGACAGAATGGGCCATGTTGTCTTAGGATCAGTTCCTTTTATTAAGCAAGCAAAATGTCGAATACTGCAGGGATGAAAGTTGAAAGTACGATGACACAAGGCCAGACAGAATGGTGTGCTGAGAAAGGCATGGAATGTGGACACAGGAAGAAGCTCACACTTAGCCCAGTTTCTCCTGTGGTCTCATAGCTTATGGGGAAAACTCACTCAAGAACTTAAGCACTGAGCCTGGAAGAATTTATTTTGGACTTCTAGTGATTTTAACTCATAGCCTCATGGTCTCCAAAGATATTCTTTATTCTCCTCCACAATTCTTGTCTTGAACCATAAACATTTTTACATGCCCTTATTGTTAGCTCTTTGGAATCTTAGCATCTTTTGCTTATAGCTTATGCTAAAGAATAGTTGATAAAATAATATAATGATGTTCATGCAACTCGTTTATTCACGTATTTTAAACCTAGCAACAGGATAATGTCATCCTTTTACATACACATTCCAGAATATACACATTCTCTCTCTCTCTCTCTCTCTCTCTCTCTCTCTCTCTCTCTCTCTCACACACACACACACACACACACACAGACACACATTTTATTTGGAGCCATCTGTAAGAAGAGAGTCACAGGCATCATGCTACTTGAACTTTAAACAACCTTGTTTCTTTAAAGGCCATGGCCATTGCATTACCACATCATTTTTAGAACCACTATAAATTAATATTTATTCAATGGAATCACCCTATTATAGAACTTATATTTCATTTTCTTCATTTTCCTAAAAATATAATTTATTGCAACTTTTATAGTAATCCAAAGATTAAATAAAACTTTCTGTGTTTCTTTTCTGTCCTTTGACCTATCAGAGAGCCTCTAACTTTTTCAAGAATACATTGATAATTCCAGAATTCCCAAGTGTCTTAGATAATGTAATAAATACACCGGGGAACTTCTCATTGATTCCTAAGGGTTGAGCTCAGAGTTTATATTTGACAGGGGAAAATTATAGCTGTCATCGAGGACTTCTTGGCAGCTGGATGTTTAAAGTGCCTTTCCACCATTTTGTGTGTGTGTGTGTGTGTGTGTGTGTATGTCTGTGTGTATTAGTATTGAGGTTTTTTGTATTTTTTTAAATTTTTTTATTAATTGCAATTTATTCACTTTGTATCCTCCCTGTAGCTCCCTCCCTCCTCCCCTCCCAACCCTTCTCTTTCTCGCCCTTCTCCATGCATGCCCCTCCTCAAGTCCACTGATAGCGGAGGTCTTTCTCTCCTTCCTTCTGATCCTAGTCTATCAGGTCTCATCAGGAGTGGCTGCATTTTCTTCCTCTGTGCCCTGGTAAGGTTGCTTCCGCCTTAGGGGCAGGTGATCAAAGAGCAGGCCAAACAGTTCATATCTGAGACAGTCCCTGTTCCCATTACTATGGAACCCACTTGGACACTGAACTGCCATGGGCTACATCTGTGCAGGGGTTCTAGATTATCTCCATGCATGGTACTTGGTTGGAGTATCAGTCTCAGGGAAGATCCCTGTGCTCAGATTTTTTGGTTCTGTTGCTCTTCTTGTGGACCTTCTGACCTCTCCAGGTCTTACTATTTCCTATTTCTTTCATAAGATTCCCTGCACTCTGCCCAAAGTTTGGCCATAAGTCTCAGCATTTGCTTTGATACCCTGCAGGGCAGAGCCTTTCCGAGGCCCTCTGTGGCAGGCTCCTGACTTGTTCCGTTTTCTTCCTCTTCTGATGTCCATCCCCTTTCCACCTTTAATGTAGAAGGAAGTTATGAATAGCATTGTGAGCACAAGGCACTATCCTGTTTTTGCACATTCCAATAGTTTCAGCATTTATTGATAGTCATATGGGTTCACTATTGTGCTATTCACTATTATGGGCACTTAAATATTTTGATTCTCTATTTTGAACTTTCCATGGTCCAGCCTTGGGCTCAGCAACTTTTTCTACAGACCTCAAAACTCTTTCATAAATGATGTTTTGAAACTATGATTAGAGCATCATGGCTTTTAAAAGAAAATGACATCATTGGGTGCCATGCCATTAGGACTGTTTTTTTGGTTTATCGAAGAAGCCTATTTTGAGCAATACTAGCACCCACATAAGCCTCTATGTTTTGAAAATAAGGAGCAGATATAGGACAGATGTGAGAGGGGAGGGGAGCAATAAACTGGCTTTTGCAGGGCTGCATAAGTGTCAATAGAACCCACCAAAATATCGTGGCCTGCATTCTAGCCTTCCTGTAGGTATTTTGTCACTTACTACCCCAGGTTGGAAGAATAATACCTTTCTGTTGTGGACAGAAAAGGTGTAATCTTTTTTAAAGATGTTCTAATCTCTTTTACAGACAGGACATCTATCTGATGAATGATGAATCTCAAAGATTTGACTTCCGGATTTTCCCTTCTTACATTAACTTTGTAGGTCTTTTAAAAATGTGATTCTGAGAAATTGGTGTTGTTTTAACTACTAGTTATTTTCCTTGTTATAGGCACAGTACTTATGTAACAGTGAAGGTGTTCATGTCATGACATCTTTGATGTGTGTGTGTGTTTGTGTATGCAAATATATTTTTCTTTTTTAAATTTATTGATTTTATTAATTACAGTTTATTCACTTTGTGTGCCAGCTGTAGCCCCCTTCCACATCCCTTCCTAATCCCCCTCTCTTTCCCTCCTTCCCTTTTTTCCTCCCTCCCTCCCTCATCTCCTCCCATGCCCTTCCCCAAGTCCACTGATAGGGGAAGTCCTCCTCCCCTTCCCTCTGACCATAGCCTATCAGGTCTCATCAGGACTGGCTGCATTGTCTTCCTCTGTGGCCTGGCAAGCCGGCTCCCACCTCAAGGGGAGATGATCAAATAGTCAGACACTGAGTTCATGTCAGAGACAGTCCCTGTTCCCCTTACTAGGATACTCACTTGGATACTGAGCTGCCATGGGCTATATCTGAGCAAGGGTTCTAGGTTATCTCCATGAATGGTCCTTGGTTGGCGTAACTGTTTCAGAAAAGACCTCTGTCCCCAGATTTTTTTTTTTGGTTCTGTAGCTCTCCTTGTGGAGCTCCTGTCCCCATCAGGTCTTTCTATCTCCCCCTTCTTTCATAAGGTTCCCTGCACTCTGCCCAAAATTTGGCTATGAGTCTCAGCATCTGCTTTGATACCCTGCTGGGCAGAGTCTTTCAGAGGCCCTCTGTGGTAGTTCCTGTCCTGTTCCCTGTTTTCTCTGTTTTCTGATGTCCATCACATTTGCTTTTCTGAGTGAGGATTGATCGTCTTACCCAGGGTCCTCCTCCTTGCTTAGCTTCTTTAGGTGTACAGGTTTTAGTCTTATGCTTCCTGTAATTTAACAGCAAATAAAATCCCACCCCCCTGTCTACAATTTCATTTCTAATTCGTACTATAAATATCACTTGTTTTAACTTCCAGGCTCTCCTGAATGTGCTGCATAATTTTCTACTCTCTAATTAAAACTCCCTTTTAATATTCCCCCTGTAACCACAGGTAATGAAAAATTAGACAAGAAAGAGAAGAGCAAACAAGTGCTGCTTAGCATTTCATTAATTTCAGGGAAGCAAAGCAAAATAGTACAGATGATGTCTAGGAATCAGATCTTTCCTTTTAATTATGCCAGGACTTTTTTCTTTTTTCTGATGATGAGGGCAAAAGTTGGATGCGGACAGAGCAAGGAGGACCAATGGTTTCAGAGGGCTTATTTTCATATGAACCAGGCTAGAGATACAAGGCAACAAAAGGTTGTGATTGTCTGACCTGTGAAGGGTTGGCCTTTATTTTTCTTTTGATGTCATGTTCAGACCAGAGAGAGAGTATCAAGTGACTCTTGTGTGCTCTGGCATGCTCTAGGCAAGGAAGGTGATTGAATTTGGTAGAATTCTGTTTCAGGAATTTCTCATTTTCTAATACAGTGCAGAAAGGCTGCTTCCAAAGTAATTCAATAAGCACATAAAATATCTAGGCTTACAAAACAAACAAACAAACAAAAGCAGAACAAAACAACATAAAAAACCCTCAGATCATATATGGTCATGTAGCCATTAATTTACTCATGGTTCACCCTTGGAAAAAATTATCTAATTTGCATATCAATTTGCCTACCTCAAAATATGGAGATCATAATTCAGCTTTCCATATAATATATTAATAATTTCTTTAGCACAGTTTAAAATGTTAGTAAGCACTCAGCAAGCTCTTTTCATTAGGTAATTATGCTAAATAGAAATATCTAAAATTGCATTATTATCAATATTTGAAAAATTTAGAGCACTTAAATCAACAAATGAATGCAACAAAGACCCACATCTTCAAACTGTATTTTCCAACTTTACTCTGTTAGGTTACATTTTCCTTCTTTTATAGGCATAATACATTTATTTAAAGACTTTAATGTATCTTGTCACTCCACTTCACCAACTCAATATAAACCACATTGGGTAAGTAGCTTTGTCTAGGCCTGCTTCTAAGGGTTGGAGATACAGAAATGCAATGCAAATAAGATTGTAGCAATGATGCAAAACACTGTTCTTTCTTCAGAGGCTACACAAGCTAGTTTATTCACGAGCCAACAATGAGTGACCGTGTTCAAGATCACAGAATCAGGGTTCCCAAATGCTATATATTACATTGTGGGAATAATTACATGAGATATTTGTGAGTTGCAGAACAAAGAATTTTTAAAATACTTTTACAGGGTGACACACAGGTAGGCGGCTCCAGCAAGTGGAAAAATGCTGCTACAGGTTTTCAATTTTGTCTAATGATATTGTTAGCTTTTGGATTGGTAAAGCTAATGGTTTGTCAAGAACACACTGCTAGATTTTAATTGTCACAACAGTGTTACATTCAAAGTGAGCAATGGATGGCTTTCAAAGGGATTAACAGTAGTCCTAGACAAATTGGCATCGGTCTGCAACATTTAACTCTTAGCCTTGAAGTTCAATCATTTGTCCTTATAGAGTCTTTAATATGAATATAACCTTTTCCTCCTCTTCTGCTACCTCCCTCCCCTTCTTTATTCTGGGAAGTTCAGTTAACAGTAGTATTTGTTGTCAAGTGATTCACTCTGGTGGCATGGAGCCTTATTTAAGCAAAGAAATGTCATACTACAAGACACAGGACAATATGAACCTGAGGAAATTGAGGGATGCCAATTCATCCCTTCAGAGTCATGAGGATGAGCAGATGTCATTCAAATGAGGAAAGCTGAGATTGATCTTTCAAAGTGGAAGGTATTCTAAGAACCATCAAATATCTCATTTTAGTAACTGAAATATTTTCTAGAGATAATGCTTTAACTCTATTGTAAATCATGATCATACCTGTGATTCTAAATATTATAGTTTGGAATTGGCCTTAGGGCCAAAGCTCTAAACAACATTTATTTATCTATCCTGGGCATTTTTAATTTAAAATTATAAAATATCAGTTACATTGTCATCTGAAACCTGGGAATCCCTAAAGGGCCTACAATTGGATGTATTTGCCTCAAGCTTAGGAGAACATGATTCAAAGTGATTGATTCTACATCGTGTCAGGTACCAGAACACAGAAGATTTTTTTTTTTGCTTTATTCCTATAACCATATAACAGATTAACAAGTTTTGAGAAAAATTTACCCTTTAACAAAGCAGTGAATAACTAATGTCAATTGTTAATATACCCCAGGAAAATTAAGTCTGGGTATTTAATGAATTATTTTAGACATGAAATTGGTCCCTAGCTGCCAGATTAATCGTATTATGCATATCACTGACAAGAGCTATCTGTCTTCAGAATTTTCAGCACAAGAACTGATATCCCAGTCATTAAGCTCTGCAAGGTTTTGACCTGCTTCATGCTATGGAAATAGTGAGAATTACATATAGAATATCTGAGAGGAGATAGTAGTGGAATGTAGTTATTGACGCATACGAGCTGACTTCATGTTGAGTAGTTTCATCTTCCTGTCTCCTGATTTCCTCATCTATAACATAAATTTAACAGTAGTAACCAGTTCCCAGAGTTGTTTCAAGGATTGAGTAAGTTATTATTGTTCTTTTAGTGGCTCCAAATTGCCTAGAAGCTAGCCCTTATCTTATAGGTTTCCTGCTATTCTTCACGGAGACCCACGCAAACCACATATTAGTTTAGGACAGTTCACCAGTTGGGAATTAAAGCTACCCATTGCCACAGTCTCTCCACCTCACCCCAGAATTGGGGTGAAGCTCTCTGGTCTCTCTCTGCGGACATGAGGCCCAGTGCTGGAGCTCCCCCACACTGGGGCTACCCCTAAGTTGATCAAGCCTGATCTGTATTAGCATTTACCTGGACCTCTCCCCCTGTGCATGATGGCTGTGCCTCCTGCAAATCTCTGGTGCAAGGTTGGGTTCCACCACTTTCATAAAAATGGGAAAGATGGAGGAACATTGAACACTCATTGTAGTTTTGAAGTTAAGTCAATATATTTCAGTGACCTCTTGTTCATAAGTATTAGGTTAAAAACCCACACTAAGTGATTTAAAAAAAAGTGACAAGAATGGATGGAGAAAGTAGTAATTTTATGAACTATATTCAGAGGTTCTTTTACAAGTATGTATCATAGAGCTTTGGAGTCCTCATAGTATTCTGATCTTTCTCCACTGTCTGCATGAAATGAAGGTCAGGCATATTATCTTCAAATGTCCTTGCTGGGAGTGTCTTCCTCTCCCAGATTTTATCTATAATTACTGATTGCAGTTAATAGTGAAAAGATAATAATGAAAGAACAATGTGTAGGAAAAAGAGTAGAAACTCTAATATGTCATGACCTTTAAAAATGAATCTCTGATTTTAAAAGAATCTACAGTCGAACTATATATTGATAGAACTCACTACCTCTTAATAG
Source organism: Pachyuromys duprasi (assembly GCA_028658305.1). NCBI lineage: Eukaryota > Metazoa > Chordata > Mammalia > Rodentia > Muridae > Pachyuromys > Pachyuromys duprasi. The sequence goes on from CM053751.1 coordinate 45,897,951, forward strand.
AAATTCATACTCACACGTACTATGATACAAAGGCACATGTTTTGGAACCCCCTGATAGTTTCTCATAAGTTTGGGGAAAGAATTTACCCTGGTTACTTTGTATTTAAACTATACTCCATGAACTAGCCGCACCAAAATCACCTGATGCTTAAAAAATACATTGGATTGGCGAACCACTTCTGGACTTCTGAATGAAATCACACAGAGCTGAGGCAAAGACTGGGCATTTTAGAACAGCTCTGTAGAGTCAGGTAAAGAGATGATGCAAGCCTTTGTCTCCAGTTTCACACTGTCCCCTTTAGGAGGAGGTGCTGGGGGTGCATACCAGGGCCTTACTTTGCAGCCTGTTTTTATTTTTAAACTATAGGCAAAGGATTGAGTACCTTACATTCCCCCCCCCCTTTTTTTTTGCTCCATGGTCATAGACTCATGAAACTCTGTGATTTTGTTTGTTTGTTTGTTTTTCTAGTTTCTTTTTGTCTCTGATTACAGCTTTCTTCTTCCCCCTTTGACTGGGCCTCATTGCACACATTGGTGTGTATCTTTGCTCAAAACCATTATCCTTGGTTTTACCCCCTTCTTGCTTGGTGCCTGCTAACAGTTGCCTGTCTCCAGGGCACCTCTATCATGTCTGAGTTGTCAGGCCTGCTTGCTGTGGGCCCCTCAGTCGTCTTCGGCCCCTCAGCTCCTGCCAGGAAAGGCATCATACTCTGTTTCAGGCAGACTCGCCATTTGCTGGTTTACTGTGAAGGTCTTGTTCACACTCTTACCTGCTAATCGCTTTACAAATCCAGGCTTTGAAGACTTTCTCACTGATGGTGTTTTCAAGCTAGCTGGGCAACAAGTGTTCAGGGAAACTACCGTTCAGTGGGAAATGGCTTTATGTTATGGAGTGAATCTTTCCTGGGTTTCCATCAATCATGTCTCTCTAGCCATGACTTTTGGGTTCTTAAAAAATATTCATAGGTACCTTTGAGCCAGAATTGGTTTTCTTTTATTCACATTTGGCATGCAATTATACTGCCTTGCTCTCTGGAGCCATTAACCTTTTGTTAATTAACCTAAGGTGCTAAGAAAGAATGTTAGACAGTCACAGATTTGTCTTTACTAATACAAAACATGTCTTTTGCCAGATGTTCTATTTCTCAATGAAATATGCACTCAATTCAAAGCTCACTGTGATGGATTCTGAAGTGTTAGTTTCAGGGACTCAAGATTAAAATACTATGTTTGAACCAATTTTCATCTAGTTGCACAGACATCTGAAAAGAAAATCTCTTGCAGCAAGTACGTGTGTCTCTCTGTGTGAGGATGTATTTAACATAAAGCGAATTCAGTCACCTTGTTGATTCTTTTAATTCTACCTGTTATTATCTGCTTGCTTGCATCTCTAAGCCAGAGGCATACTGAAGGTGACATTCTCTCTTGCCAAGGTAGTTCTCATGGTAGGACTAAGTTAATGTATGCTGTTGGCAGTACTAAACCCATTAGCATGTCATGGATACATGTGAGTCCAAAGTAGAGGACCAACGATCCACATAATATATCCACCATCAAGACTTGCTTCACCTAACACCTTGCGGAGGCCTGTTGGCAGCAGGTGTTGGTGAGTGCTGATTTCTGAAGCTGTGCTGAGGAGAGGACGGAGCTCAAGATTTCGTTAGAACAGTGTGTGTTGACATGCACTATCTATCATTTAGAGGCAGCTGGGCATCCAGAAATGCCAGCCACTGAATTAGATCTTTCAGGTGGCTTAGTCTGCTTCACCTGTCAGCCTGCCGAACTGGCTTATAAAGGAAGCTCAGTGTGCGGCAAAAGCTTCTGGCCAGCCAGGCCTTTTCTACAGACCTCATTTACTCTTGCCTTCCTTTCTGATCTGAGTACTGTAACTCTGTTAACACGCCCCATCCATGCTCATTCACTTTGTCAAGTGAGACTCAAGAGTAAGGATGTCATATTCTGAGCTGTCTGATTATCTTACACACACACACACTTTTAATTGTTTTTTTTTGTTATTTTCCTTTTATTCCCCCTACCTTTTAAGTGAGTGTCATGCCAGTTTCTCTACGTTTTCATTTGTTTTGCTTATGCATTTCTGTTTTCATTTTGCTTTTAAAAATATAAATTATTAGCCAGGTGTATTGGCGCATGCCTGTGATCCCAGCACTCTGGAAGGCAGAGGCAGGTGGATCTCTGTGAGTTCGAGGCCAGTCTGGTCTACAAAGTAAACCCAGGACATCCAAGACTACAAAGAGAAACCCTGTTATATATGTATATATATATATATATATATATATAATTTCACACATATATGTAATTTATCACCATGCATTTTTATTTCATGTGTAGGTATGTGTTCTGTGTGCATGCACATACATACAAATAAATGTTCACATGTGTGCGCACATGTATAATAGGTCTAAACATGACGCCTGGTGTCTTCCTTGCTCTCTGTTTTATTTATGCAGAGCCTCTTACTGAACCCATTGTCTGCTTGTCCCAGTGGTCCCCCTTTCGGCTCCGGTGTGCTAAGATGGTAGTTGGCCACCATAGTTACCAGTCTCTTACTTGTGTTCTGAGAATCAAATTGCAGCCCGTTCTCTTCAGCAGCAAGTACTGTGTCCGTCAAGCTCTCTCTGTAGCCTATTCATGTATTTCTCTCTTTAAAAAAAAATTCTGATGTGTGATGTGTATTTGTGTGTATGTCTGAGCACTATTTGCATGCCTGGTGCCCCTGGAGGACAGAGGTAGAAGGAATTGAACGCCCTAAGGACTATCTCCAAAAATACTTGCATTATGATTCATAATAGTAGCAAAATTGCAGTTATGAAGTAGCAACAAAAATAATATTATGGTTGGGTATCATCACAACCTGAGAAACTATTAGGGTTGCAGCATTAGTCCCTTCCCTGATTTCCTTTGATGGTGATGCACTCCAAGCTTAACACGAAATAAACTCTTTCCTCCCCAAGTTGATTTTGGTCGTGATGTTTTATCTCAATAATAGAAACATTTACTAAGACAACCGGTAACATACTTACATACATTTTAAATTATTCATTAAATAAACATATATGTTTCTAGAAACCATGTAACATGTGGTATGATACTTGGTGATTTCACAACAGATAATTTATGATTTCTGTGGCATTTTCTTTTGTGTGATGCTGCCACACCAATGAGAGACAAGCTTGCTATCAGTACACTACACTTGTAATCCAGACATGTTATCATTTAATCTGAAAAATAAAACCCTCTCTGTATGTAAACCTTTTTTGAATAACCTGATCGCTTTGAGGTTGAAGATAGCCTCATTCAGATGGAATGTTACTAGGAGACTCTCAGGGACCTCTCCCTCTTCAGTTGTGTATATTAAGTACGAAGGCATGGCAAGAATTTAAAAGACTTAAAAAGAATTCTCTTCAAAGATTAGAAAACAGCAAACAAGATAAGTCCTCTACATGATTTCACAAAGAAATCAGGAACCTAGATCTAATGTCATGTCGTATTTTATTTTGTACCTATGTCTTTGTAGCAAATGAGTGTCTACCATCATCTTCTCTTTTTGTTAAACTGTAACGACCCTATTTGATAAGACAGAAGGTTCATTTCCTGCATTCCATAAGATCATCCATGAGGCATGATGAAGACTGTACTTGACTGACTACTAAATAAAAATTTTATTTAGTTAAATGTCTTTTCCACATTAATTTTCCTTCATGGCTTGTCCATTTCTCTTGCAAAGGTGATTTGCCTCTAGTGTGGTTGTTACTCTAGGACTAAAGAAACTAGGCTACCCCACCTTTTAAGTTAGTGAATAATGAAAGTAAATTTAGAAGTTATAACTAAAGCTCCACAAGCAGATCAGAGAAACTTAGAAAAAAAATCTGTTAAACTAAAAATAAAATAAAATAAAGTAAATCCTGAAGCAAATGAAGTATATTCTAAGTGTCTATGAATGCACCACAAATGAAAGCCTGAGACACGTATTTTAAAGTTCTCTAAGACCAAATGAAAGAAATGTACCACATGTTTTTGCCTCATGACTTCTGAAACTGTTTGATCTCAGAGGGAAGATTTTTGGAGAGGAAACTCACATCTTTTAGAATTTTAATATTGTATATTCAATCATTAATGCAACTTAAAGTGCATTTATACAATTCATATTTGTGTATTATTTATGTCCACATTCGGTTCTGTGTGCATGAGATATATTAGTAAATAAAGCCAGTACAGTTCTGCCTTCATGGAGTTTACAAGTGAATGGGGATGGGGGCACACAAGAAGTAATAAACAGCAATCAAACAGAATATTATAGGAGAATTTGTTAAGTATTATTCAAAGTAGGACAAAAGACACTGGAAGTAGAAATTAGGTATTGTAGTAATGTAGTAAGGTAAAGCCTTGTGGAAAATAATCATATCTGAAGAAATACTTTATAAGAAGATGAAAGTATTTACAAGAAAGCAGTTTGTTACCCCAAATTTAAATGCAAATGCTTTTAATTTGTGCAGGACATCTGTTTCGTGAAGTGACATTGATGCATCTGTGACATTTCTGGTGCTCCACTTAAAACTGCCCATGGTATTGGATGGTGTCTAAGGATCTACTTCAGGAAGGACAGCAACTGTGTTCAGACATTAGTTTTATAACTGTCGTCTATACTTATTAGGTATGGATTATTTTGAGCAAGATGTTTATAAACAAATAAGCCACAATTTATCAGACAGCAAAGCAGAATGGCACTTATTTCAAATGAGTGTGCATTGCCTGTAATGAGCATATTGTGCCTTAAGCAAGCAGCCTGTAGTAACCTGTGGAAATGATTTCCTATGCCCCTGATCCAGAATGTCCTACAAAATCATGCAAATCAAGAGGTTCAAATTGCCAGGTCAGGACATCCATGAAATGCCTCAGGCCACCAGGGGTATGCACATCAGAAAAGCCACGGAGTATTTGAAAGATGTCAGTTTAGAGAACCAAACGAGTCATTCCTGGATAACAATGTTGGTAGGTGTACCCAGGTCAAGCAGGGTAGCTAAGGTATCAGGTGGTTGGTCCAGAGAGCGTGTAATGCTTCAGTGCATATGTTTAAAAAGGCAGAGAGCAGTGCTGGTCACGAGGGGTTAGATGTGGATCCTCTAGGCATTGAGCAACCATGTGAGCAAAGCCCCTGAGATGCACCGCTGAACGTACCGAGCTCATGGCTGACTCTGCCTCCATGACAGCTCTCCTGTCACAGTGTGACCCACACTGAGGAGGAACAGATCGCTCCTCAGCTAGAAGAGGGGACTTCACAGAAGAGACAGATCGCCGAAGGCAAAACCTATGGCATGAGGATCAATTCTGCATCAAATACATGCAAAGAAAAATTATTTTTAAAAGTAGGCCATAAGGTAGGGATGGTGTTACAGGTAATCAGAGCACTCAAGCAAATCATGTCAGATACTTTCACTTTACATTCATAAATAATGTGTGTTGAATACAGTCATCCCTACAGTTGAGGAAGACCTCATAATCTTATTTTAAGTTTTTCTGCTTTTTTTTTCCCCCTTTGGCTGCAGGATTGCAAGCTGAAGGCATGCCAGGGATATGTAGCAAGACCCCACTACAACATTTAACAAGAAAAGAAGAAAGAAAATTAAAAAAAAAAAAAAGGATTTTAAGTTTCAAGATGGGTCAGTGTGTAGAGGTGCATGCCGCCAAGCCTAGAAACCTGCGTTCAGCCCCATAACCTCCACAGTAGACTGGAAAATGGGAACTGACTGCCACAAGTTATCCTCTGACCTCCTCCTGTCTTCTGTTGCGCATATATTCACTCACGCACACGCACACAAACACGCATAGACTTTCATGTGTGTACACATACAGATACACAGACACTCACATTTCCATGTGCACAGACATTGAAATAAAAAGAGAGAAAGAGATAAACGAGAGAAAGAAAGAAATAAACAAAAAATGTAAAAAAAAGGGGGGGGAAGCAGAAAAACTGAAAATAAGATTATGAGGTCTTCCTCAGCTGTAGGGACGACTGTATTCAATAGACATTGTTTCTAAATCTAGAGCAAAAGGACCTGCCATTCTGAAAGTAAAAATACATGTTTGCAATTTTCTCTTCTCTGCACAGCCCACTTATATAATGTGTAGTCTGTCTCTAAGCGGAAATTTCTTAACGTTTAATTTCTGCCTTCCTCTTCTGATGCCATGTAAGTGTAACTGGAAAATTCTTAGTCTAATGTTTCATTTATCTCCTCTGATATCTTTTGAGTATTACTTTGAAAAACTGACTAACTAGCTTAAAAGTCCAGGTATTGAATTTCTGCTTTACCATTTACCAGCTCTCTGGCTTGGGCATTTTGCTACACTTAACTGGACCTATTTCCTCAACTGTAAAATGGGGTTATACAACTCTCAGAAATGCCAAATAAAATAATGTACCCAAAGGAAAGAACACATCACAGATGTTTAGTCATTGTATCAGATTCATCTCTTATGCTTTTAAATTAGGCAATATTTGAATAAAGAAAAACTGAAAATGAAAAATCAAACAGGTCCATAGGTAACCATACATTACCAGATGATTATTATGTCTTTCATTTTATTTTTTAGCCATGATAATTCTGTAGCATTATTGCTGTAGAAATTTTGGAATCCCTTACTAGAGAAGAAGAAATTTAAATGGGCCATAAAGGAAGTGTAAGCTTTGAGATTGGCAGAGAAAGAGATGATGCTAGAAATAAACTATGAAGATCAGTGATGTCAGCGGGCAGAGGGTGCCTGTATGAGGAACTGTATCAGTGTCTTGTGCATCTACTCTCTTGCAGTGAGAATTTTATTCAGTAAGGGCTTCTATAAGAAAAAGAAAAAACCTTTTACGTGCTGATATGGTGCTCATAAGGTAGATATCTTTCTTCTCCTCCTCCTCTTCCTCCTTCTCTGTCTTCTCCTTCTTCCATTTGAGGTGCTATTTATTTATAAATGGCCAAAGACAATGTCCTCTTTCTGGTAGGAAAAACTGGTCACCTACAACTTGTTTATTCAACATGCACATAGTCATATGGCTGTATGGGGATGGCTCTAAAAAGTGAACACGTCTTCTTGAACCACTCTTAATGCTTTTTGCTTAGAATAATCTGTTGGTATACCATTGAAGCTAAGTCTAAACAAAACCTCAGTGATGATGCAAGATGGCCCCAGCCAACTCCAGTATCAGTTGGGTCTTTGCTTCTTTGTAAAGAAACTGTATCTTATTCATGCTTCCTGAGAGTTCAAAGGAGATTACTAAATGTTCTGCCTTCAAATGGCTCCTGGTGAATTCTATGTGTAAGAGTTCATTCAATAAGTAAACAGTACAATTTTACATGGGCTTCTTTCACTTACAACTTCTTCATGTTGTGTGGAATATTTCAGAACTCCAGAATATTTTTGCCAAGTAATACCTATTGCTTATTTATACCATAGCACCATTTTATTACCTGTAATCTCTTTACTGCTTGTGAGCTCTCATACTTCAGGTTGCATAGCTACTATTTGTCTTCTTTGACTTCTGTTCCTCCTATTGGTTCATGCCCTGTCTTGATACTTACTGATATTTCTCTTCATCTTTATGCATTTGATATTTTGAAACCCACATTTAAATGAGATCATAACAATGTTTTCTTTCTGTATCTGGTTCAGTGTCTGCCTCTCAGGCTCATGCTTGTTGTGACAAATCACAAGGTTTTGTGTTTGTTTTATTTTATGATTAATAATATCTACATGTATTTTTGTTCAGGAGCACTTGCAGCACGCACATTTTTGTCTGTTCACTTGGAATCTGACACTTGGGTTGTTTCTGTGTCTTGGATGTTCTGAATAGTTTGGGTATAAAGATGAGAACCTTTTCTAGTTGATTTTGAATACTTTTGTAGTTTCTCTGGTTTTAGACTAACCCATCAGACATTTCCATCTTATAGGTAAAAGTAATTGAATTTTATTGCTCTGTATAATTTAGACTGTGTTGATTTTTGACAATTTTTCTTTTTCCCACCCCTTCTTTGATTCCATCTTTCCTTCTTTCTGTCTTCTTTTTCTTTCCTGTTTAACTATGATTATTATTTCATATGGACCAACTCAGCTGAAGGGAAAAAAGTGTGTGATAAATAGGGCAAGACAGTATGATGGACTTTGGTATCATAATACTTTGCAAAATACTTACACACCTTTTTATCTAGAATAACAAGAGGACTGGATGAGAGTATGTTATTTGTATTACTTTTTAAATTAAAAATTACACTATTTGTGCTCTTACTCATTTTGAAACAAGGTCTCTCACTATGTAATCCAGTCTGGCCTTGAACTTTCATTTCTGTCTTTCTCTTATTTCTGAATTGAAAGAATACAAACAGGTACCACCATGCTCATCTACAGTCAAGTTTAAAAAGAATTTTAGATTATCAACTATTATAATAATTTTAATTTAAAAATTAAAATGTAATGTATTTTAATATCAACAGAAACCAAAACAAGCTCTTTCTTTGAGAGCTTGTAGCCTCTTACTATATATTTTGAAGAATTCAAAGAAAAGAGGAGGTAAATGTAATTTATTTTAAATGAATTTAAATCCTGTAATAAAAGTCAGAATATTGATTTTTATAGCAATATAAGTAATATGATATTCGTGTAGAATGCTTAATGTAAACAATAGGGAAAGCAATTTGGACCACAAAGATGACTTTTCTGGTGTTTAAACATCTAATTCATCCATTAATGTAACATTCACTTTGACCTATTAAAAATATTTTTAATACCTAAGGATTGTATAAACATCATTTTTACTATGTCCTCTATGCTCTGCTTCCTACCCCATGTTTTCTATCACTCCTACTCAAATTTATGACCTCCTCCTCTTTAATGGTTATTGTATTAGTATACACACACACACACACACACACACACACAAAGGGGGAGGAGGAAACTGAGAATTGGCTGAGTTCATCCAGTGTTATTCCTATGGACACATGTGTTTAGGGCTAACTGCTTGGAATTGGACATCCAACCAGTGGTCATCCTTGGAGAAACTGACTCTCACTCTCACAGCCATTCTCACAGTCACCTAGAGACTGTAACTCTCTATCTAGGGCCCAGGGAAATTCACCCTAGTGCCGTCATTATGCGCATCCCGTTTAGGAAACTCTATGTTAAGACCTCAGGAGTACAGCCTCGGTCACATCCAGGAGGAGGAGAAGAAATGACACTATCACTCAGCAGGTCTTCTGACACTTACATCTTTGCAGCCCCTCTTCTGGAATGTTCCCTGAGCCTTGGATATAGGATTGCAATGTAGATTATCAATTATGACCGAGCACTCCACACTCATTTATTTTCTGTGGTTTTATCAGCTCTGGGTCTTTGTAGCACTGCTATCAGATGGGCTGAAAAATCCTTTGATGGATACTGAGGAATACACTAATCTGTGGGTCTAAGGTTAAGTGTTGTTTAGGACGCTGCTAGAACTGGATTCATTTAGGAAAATGGCGGGAGTAGCTTCTCCTCCAGGTTCTATGACGATGCTGCTGTGGGCAGTTGACTTGGGTCCATCCTGTACCAGGTATGAATTCCTTCTTATTGAGCAGTCCGTAAGTCCAGTTATACAGCTGTTGGTTACTCACAAAATGAAAAGGTTACTGCATTTTGGGGGATATTTTGCCAGACCAGTCATTTTTGTGATTCATAGGCTGTGGGAATTCACCCTAAAAGTCACTTCCAAACTCTCTAGTGGAAAGGAGAATTAGATCATTTTTGAAGAGATTATATTTAGAAAGATCACTTGGAGGAGAGGGTAGTGCAGAGTATTAGCTAGGGGATAGGATTCACTGAAATGTGAAATCATTTGCAATATCTATGACAATCATATATATTTAATGTGATTTATTCATTTAGTAGCTGAGCAGAAGTTCAGCGCAAAGAGGGTAGTGGCAGTGGTCATCTGTGCATTGTAGGTACTTGGGAAATCAGCATGACTATATCGCTATAGGTGAATTGCCCTAAACTAATGAGTGTGTGTGTGTTGCTCATAGCTGTTTGCATGCTAAGCATGTTTTCTACCACTGAGTTAAACTTCCATCCCTGCAAGAAAACCTTTCAAAGAGGATACAGTATATAAATAGAAGCACATCAAGTTCAAAACTAGCTACACTTTTTAACTGAGTAGTTTAAAGATTAGATTTTAGTATATATTGCATCATCCAGGGGCTAAATTTGAGTGATATCGCTATCTCTACATGCACACACGTGCATGCGCTCGTACACATGCACACAATATACCTGGCCTCTCAGTTTTCCAGGTTCATTGTTTTACATAATCTCAGGAAGATTTATATGACCATATCTAGGAGGAACCTGGGGATTCTGGCTCAGTTTGATGTTCCACTTTCATACTTGCAAAAAGAATGTGCCAATAATGTCAGAAGGCCGAGGACCTGATGAATAATCTGGTTTAACAAGATAGATCTGCAAAGGGCAGTTGATCCATCTGATTATCAGATGAGAAAAGAAAGAATTGTTGTTGATACAATCAACCAAGGTCCTGTGGCCTCTCACACAGTCCAGCACAGACATGAGGCCAAGCTGGTTCTCAGGGTGATTGCAGCATGGTGTCCTAAAAGGGAAGACTGTTGCTTTGGCAAATCAGAGGTTAAGAAAATCAAAGACAAAGGATCTTTCTGGATCCTGTGTTGCTGGCAAACAGCATAAGAGGAAAGAAGAGAAAGAAAGTCACTTGGTGAGATGGGGTAGAAGGCAGTCAGGAACCCAGGCGGCTGCTTCTGCGGGAATTTGGATCAGGCCTCAGGCCTCCACTTTCTCATTTATAAAACAAAGGGCATCAGGGGTGTGGCTGGGTTGTTCGTGAGGATGCAGATATGGATCGGATTGATCCCAGGGAGAAGAACAAAAATTTGAATATTTATGAAAGCAAAATTGGCTCGTGATCAAAAATGGGAAAGAACATGGCAGAAAGAAATGAAAGTCCATCTTGCTGAATTCAAACCACAGCATAAAGCCATCAGAGCTTTCTAGAAGGAGGAGATTTTTCTCCACTGTAGTCTTGTTCTCTCTTCACCAGCATTGCCTCCCCCACCCCTTACTTTTTGTTTCCGGTAACCATGGTGATACTTCCTCTCAGCAACCTTCTTCGCAGCTGGCCCTTTTGATATACAGCAAATTTACTCCATTTACTGGCGCAGGGCTCTAACAATGCTTAGCGATTCATTTAGGAAGATTTTTTTTTCCTCCTGGATAATACATGTGAAGAATTATTCTACCGTGAAGCCCCTACATGAGGGGCACTGTATGACAGGGACACTCGGTGGTTAATTTTAGTTGCTAACGTGAAATTGAGAATGATTATGCCAAACCCTGAACTCCCTGGAATGGCCCTCACCTCAGGGACCGTAAAGCCCCTGCCCTCAAACTGGTTGCCACCTTTTTGTATGGAACCAGAATAAGGTGATTGCGCACAAATATCACATGGCAAGCCTTGTAAGTGAAAAACTGCCAAGTGCGTAATTATCACACTTACAAAACCATTGAATTTTCTATAGGAAAATATATACCAATATATGCATTGCTTTGTAACAATATGCAATCGTTTTTAAAATATTGTGTTCATCTTTCAATGACAAAAACCTCAAAGAACTTAATATCGATGATAAAAATTCCCATAAACGATCACATAAGTAATATCCAGTTTGTGTAGCTTGCTTGTAATCCTATATTCCTAAAAACGGGTCTCTCTAAGCTCTCTCTAAGCCCTTCCCCCTCCCGTGTGTGTGTGTGTGTGTGTGTGTGTGTGTGTGTGTGTGTGTAAAACACAAAGGAGCCCAGATGATAACATTCATAGGCTTATAGACTGGGCTCCTGGTGACACACTTGGACGGAGGCAATTAAAATGCCCGTCAGGCATTTGGTACCACAAGTCCCTGTAGCACGCTGCTACATCCTAAGCTAGGGCAGCACCCTATTGTCAGTGAATGATGGCGGAGCTGAGTGGCTTGTCATCATTCTCGAAAATTCTGAGCCTAGTGAGCTCTCTCTCCCTCTCCTACTTGCCTTATTTTCCTTTCCGCCACTGCGGGGACTTTTTCTAATTTGCAGCTTCCCTTTCCCCTAGCACACAGACAGGAGCTGGTGGCTTTCAGACTGCGTCTGTCTGGAGCTAGAGAGACAGAGCTAAGGGAGTGTTCTTGAAGGAGGTTTCTGCAGCAGCGCTTACAGACTGGATTTGGGGGCCCTGCTGCATATGCACCGGTAATGTTTTAGGGCTTTTACATTTTATTTCATTTTATTTTTAATCCACTTTTTCAAAGGATCTGCTTCTTCTGGCCTTGGATTACTGTGTTTTCAATATGTTACTGAGCTTAAAGTCCTACTGAGCAATTGTTGAACTACAGACTCCAAGGCGTAAATTTATTATCTGTATGTAAGGGATGAATGGACTTATTGGTGAGTTACGATTTTTGATATTTAGTTGACAAACGTATATGTATATATGTGTTTTCCTTTGTTTTGTTTCTCTAGATTCTTCAGCTTGTCTCCAACAGAGGAAGCACTGATTGGGAACCACTCAATCAGAAAATTAAAAGGTACTGTCTGTTTTATTTGGATGTTTAAGTGAGGGAAAATTGAGAAAGGACTAGAATGTTAGTTATTATTTAGGTTTACCCCTTATGGTTGGTCTTTTATCCCAGAGTGGATTGTGGATTGTCTGATCATTGTCAATAAGATGTAGCATTTCTTATGCAGATTTTACCATCAACCAAGGCTATTTTGACTAGAAAGTATATAAAAATATGTCATTTGTCTATGTTGCAAATTATTAAGAAATATCAGCATGCCTAGCTCACTTGTAGTGTTTGAATTTTGTCATTGTAACAGCTAGCAAAATGTCTGAAAAATCTGTATCACAAAGAAAATACATTCATTTGAACTTAGGAGGTAAATGTTAAAAAACGTTAGCTGAATGTTTGTTTTTAAACATTCTCAGTAAAATGGTTCACCCTTTGTAGACAGCGTGAGCACGGAAGTACAGGGATGACTCAGTGTTGTTAGGTTTTGTGAACAGAATATTGTAATTTCTCTACTAACGTTTTAGTATTCAATAAATATATTTAAAGTCGGAGATGGATAATTCTTAAAAGAGCTTAGTATCACGTGCTTTATTTTGAATTAATAGCATTTAAAAAACAGAAATTTTCTCTCTTAGTTATGAAAGCTGTCAAATCCATTGATCTGGGCCTTTATACCTTACATGAAAAATATGAATTTTTAAACTTAGTGTCAGGGTGTGTATTGTTTTGAAAGGACAATTATGGATACTGCCTGTTCTTTAATTCTTTAACATTATCTTTGATTTTTAACATACGTTATTGTCCATAAATCATATATCTATATATATATATAGTAGCCATTTGCCTTTAAAAAAAGAAATGGAAGACATTTTCTGCCTTCCTGAGAAGAGATCAATACTGCCCCCAAACCTTCTCTTGGCATCTCTATAGAATTTCTCTTCAAGACTCTGTTTAAAATATATCATACGGAGGGTTTATCTTTTTAAAACTGTACTTTTAAAAATGGTTGAAACAGCCACCTTAGGAGTGAAATATCAGAACTATGTCAGTATACAGCATGAGAGTGTGCCGCAGCTGAGGGAGACTCGTGCATTGTCCTCGGCTAATTTTCTCCGCAATGTGTAATCACGAGTGACTTAATTTATTCATTCCACAAGCATTGCTGAAGAACCTGGCTCCTGTGGGTCGTTCCAGCACAGGAGAGGGGAGAGAGAGATAGCACTGTCCGCAGACTTCCAGAGTGTAGGCTGAACCACATATGATTTTGAACAGGAGAGTGATTCTTTTTAAAAAAAATAAATCAGTGTGCTATCAAGATGATGCTGTATTATTTCAGATATGGCATGCACTCCAGAACACCGGTCTTCAAGACACATGGAATGATTATGCATTTTTTTTGTCTCAGAAATTATTCAAGAGAATTGTGTATGTGAGCGTCAAACAAGACTCATCCCCCCACCCCACCCCACCCCACGGACATTGTAAAACTCTTGAGATCATTCATTTTTGAGGCTTAATGTAAATGAAAACAGTTCATGTTTGGTGAAAATTATCTATTTGTTATTTTTTTTATCTGACCAAATCCCTGTGTAACACACACACACATACACACACACACCACACGATCTGATTCCTAGCTTTCAGATGCACTCAGAAACTTTTCATATTTATTTTGAGCTTTGGGGTATCTGTGCTAATATAAAGAGATGAAATTATCATTGTCCTGTTCAACAAAAAGTCTGCAATACACTGTCACCATGAACTGCTTTGCCTAGGCATTGGAAAGGTGGTATATGACCACCAAGGGGTCCCTGTTGCCTTCTTTTCCATGACCATTTTGAAAACACCTAGTGGATGTGCTGATGGACTTTGTGAGGTAAGAATCAGCTTGTTAAAAGAGCTGCAAGTGATTCCAATCCTAATAGACTGGAATACTGGAGTTTTAAGGCTGGTCTCAGAGTCATGCTGTGACTAATCAATATTGTCTGGAGAGCGGAGAACTCCCTTGCTGAATTTTCTTTCAGTCATAGTTTTAACACACAAAACAGTGGCTGAACCACAGCAGTTTCACTTAACATTTATTTAATTACTTAATTTATAAATGAATTTATTACATCTCATTATTTTTTATTTTGCTTTTCATGCAATGACACACTAAGATTAGAAATTTGACATTTTGTTATTTAGCTATTCAAAAAATTTGTGTGTCTGTCTATCTGTCCTATTAATAATTTTTAATGCTTTGTGGTGCTGGGATTTGAACCCAGAACCCCATGAATCCTAGGCACTAGCTCTACCACTGGGCTAGACCCCCAGTCCCTAAGCAAATTATTTTGGTTCAAAAGCAGAGTATGTGTCAAAATTACTTCAGATTATGCAGAAAATAATTTTTCTGGATATCAGTTAAAGAGGAAAAAAATTTCAGCTTCACCTAAAGGAGAAAAAGAGGAAGAAAAAAAATAGGCAAACCGCAGCCTGGGCTTTGCTCAGGGGCACCTCCTACACAGTACTCCCAGCCTCCACTCTGTTAGCCACACTTCAGGTCTCCTGCTGAGCTCCTGCTGTAGCAGAGGACTTGATCTCTTGACCTCTCTATAAATGCCATGCTAGAAATGATATCCTATGAGCAAGAGTACGGTGGAGGTGAAATGATATAAGCAGCAGTCATGACACTTCTGTAATCCCAGAATTCAGGAGGCTGAGGCAGGAGAATCACAAGTTCTCAGCCACAGTGAGTCTGGCCTTCATAGTTAGAACCTGATTTGAAAAGCAAAAACAACAACAACAACAAAAAAAAAACACATAGATTTTTATTACATATATTTAAAAATTAAGTAAAGAAACTTCTGGAATTGTAATAACTGTGGAGAATGCTATTTATTTTTGTCACTTGCTCTTGTTAATTAGAACTATGACTTGTTACTGTTAACTCTTTGCCTGACATTACCCTAAGCTCTTGGCCTGTGAAAGCCCATTTAACTCTGTCTGCAATCCTTGGAGGTAGGTACACTATCCATTTTATAGATGAGGAAACTGAGGCAGCTTCTGTGTAATTTCTGAGTCTGGCCTGAAGCCCTCATAGATATTCAGAAATATTAAACTTTCCTAGCATTTTTGGAACATAGTTATTTTCTTTTTTCTTTCCTTTCCTTTTCTTTTTTTTTTTTTTTTTTGGAATTTTGAGGCAGGGCCTTTCTGTGTATCCTTGGCTGTCCTGAACTAGCTTTGTTAGACCAGACTGACCTAGAATGCACAGCTGTCCGCCTGCCTCTGCCTCCCCGCATGCAGGGATTGCAGGTGTGCACCACCATACCCCGCTCATTTTCTTAATATTTTATATATAATATATATATTTCTACATTATGATCAAAACAGTATACTTTGCAGATTTTCATTTATATGTAATAGAAGAATGTCTTCAAATAGTTATATCATTCAAATTCGTATATATTAAGCATATATATAATACTCATGTCTTCAAATATTTTACGTAATATACTTTAATTAGGAGTACTTTCTTCAAAGAAGACTGGCAGATATATTCAGAAGATTTTTATAATCTATTTATTTTTATTTTATGTGCATTGGTGTTTTGCCTGCATGTATGTCTGTGCGAGGATGTCAGATCTTGGAGTTGCGGACTGTTATGAGCTGCCATGTGGGTAATCGGAGTTGAACCCAGTGCTCTAGAAGAACAGCCAATGCTCTTAACCATTGAGCCCTTTCTCCAGCCCCGTTAGAAGTTTTTGTATGGATTAATAAAGCATTTTCTTGTCATTATCATGGAACTTTATTAGTTGTATAATCTGTGTCTGAACATTAGAGAATTCAAAAGTAAAATACCACAACCCATATCATATTTTGTAAAGACTTTTAAAATAGAAATAGTCACAAGAGTCTTAAGTAAATATAAAAATAAATAGAATGAAACGTTGTGTCACAAACACTGTGAAAAATAATCAAACTCAAGGACAAGTGAACATAAAAATCACCAGTGAACTGATATACATTATGTATGAAGACCCTCTTCCTGTGAAGCAGGGGCTTCACAATAAATAACTAAATGGCTCCGGAAGTTAGCTGGTGCAGTAGAGCAGGACAGAAAAGCAGTTTAGTCGCCTTGTACCATACCAGACATGTGTAATTCCCTCAAGGACTTCATTGTATGGAGTTTACAGATGACGAGGCATTTGGGGTGAAATCCAGGAATGAGTGCAAGTGATCAAGGGGGATACTGCACTGGAGGAGCTCCTAGAAAAGCAAATATTAGCATAAGCAGTGAAGGATTGGCTGAGCCTGCAAAGCACAGATGGATCTCACATGTTCTAGAACATAGATCAGATCAAGGAGACTCTTAGGAGAAAAAAAAAAGAGTCAAAAAGTAAATGACTAGTACAAGGCTGTAACATATGAAATTAATAGCCAATAAAAAACAACACTCAGATGAATCTAACACAGTGGAAGAATTTCTTTAAAGAAAACGTTGAGTTGGTACTTTTTGCTTTGTGTTTGTGTGGTTTCATTCTTATTCAGTAGGAAGGTTGTTTTAACCAGAAGATAACCGTGACCAAACTATTTCTAGTTTATTTGTCTCAGAGCTCTGTGTACGAATGCAGAAGTAAGCACATTGCACAAGGCATCATTTTAGGTGCTGCTATAAAGAAAAAAATAAAAGTACGAAAACCCACTGGTTGTAGATATGAGAAAAGGTCATGAGGTGAGAAATGTTTCTGTGTCCCAGATTATACTCAGAGTCATCAGCTGACTGTTGGGAGAAATGAGCTACCTGAAAGGAAGGAATCCTCTCTTTATTGAGTCTTGAATTTATAGGAGATGCATAGCAGACAGTCAGTAGTGCTAAGTAAGTGGGAAGGGGCGTGTGAAAAGATGAAGCTATGTGGGTGCGGCATGAGGGTTCACATATAGATTCAAGATAGGAAAAGAAAAGGCTGGAGAATGTGTATGATATTTCCAAAAAAGGGGGCAATAGCAAAGCAAAAGAGAAGATGTCTAATAGCTCCTTCATTATGAATGCAGAATAATTAGAAGATAAATAAAAACAAGAAAAGTATGGAAAGCGTTTGAAAACAAACCTAATACTTGGATCCTTCAGAAAAGAAATTAAGGGATAAAAATTTTAATCAGTCTACATTTTATAAAACTTCATAAATCTACACTTCATATAAGAAAATGAAGCTCATCCATAATTTCACAGTGGATGAGTGGTGGCTAATCCTTTGTAAACATTTTATCTCCTTTTCTTTCACTTTATTGAGTTTAACTTCACATAATCAGGACCAGGGAATCCATGATTTAATTTTTTCCTTTTCCCATCCATCACGATCTTAAGAATCTTGCATTTTCTCACTTGTGTAATTTTTCTGACACACAGACATTGGTTAGCTTTGTTCGCCACACCAGTTTGCCATGGTCATCATACCAGCAATGGAATCATTTGTACCTTCCACTGCAGCTCAGGTGACTTCCAAGGAATGTTACCAAAAACCTAAATCAGCTTCTAGATTGTTAAATCCTTGGCCAGATAAAATATGGCAGGATCAAAACGTGCCTCTGGGTTGTAGTAGGCCTCTCAGAGACTGGGATGCAGTATCTGAGACTGTTAACACCAGCCAGCTTGTGATAGACACTTTCACTGTAACTCTGGTGTAGGTCAGTTATACTCGCTCTATGGGTGAAGAGACAGAGACCCCTGTGGTTGTTCATATTTTAGTTTTGAACCTAAGTCAGGCTGCAAGCCAGTCAAATTATGGAGCAGACACAAAAACTTATAAAGTAAAAAATATGAAAATATGCTTAACGAGCTAAGGGCTTGTGGAAAAGCAAGATAAAATCAGGGGAAGGCAAGGAAACAATGATGCAGCTTTGTGCGCTTTTGGTGCTTGTTGATGTGAGAAGCCTCAAGAAAAGGTTAGGCGGATAGAGAGGGCTGGCTGCATATGTAAGCAGAAAAAAAATACACTTATAAAACAAGGTCCTAATACACTGGGGATAATGAATAGAGATGAGGGTTTGGGGCCAGGTAGCAAGACATTATAGATTGGAGCAAAAGAAAAGACGTGAGGAGTTTCTTGTGTCTCATCTTTATTCTAACCTAGAGGCAAATTCACCCATTCAGACGATGAATATTTTTTGCACTCTAGACTCCATGTTCTTTTTCTGTCCTATGGCAGTTTCCTTCTGGAGGGATAAATAACCAATGTGTAAATAAGTACAATTCATACATTGCTGCCATGGCCACTTTCGTGGGGTTCTAAGAGAGAAACTCTAATAGGTTCTAAAAGAGAAAGAGGAGATGCAAGGAGAATTATCTCTGAAACTGGAAAACAGAAGTCAAGGGAAGGGATCATGTTGAAATTCAGGTTCTGAATGCTAAGGTTAGAAGGGAGTCTGAGGTTCTGGATTTGGACAAGAACCAGCTAACAATGTTGCTGGAACTACACTTTTATTAGTGAGAGGTTAGCAGGAAAATACTCCCCACCTCCCCACCCCCAACAGAAATGATCAGAACCATTGCTATGAGCAAATCCAGTGTGAGCCCTTGCTTCTGTGCATACTCCACAGCCTCTCTGAGGTAAGAGAAAATTGCCTCTCTTTACTCCTGAGCTTTTGTCATTACGGCCAGTTTTGTAAATGATCCATTAAACCAGCCATAATGAGCTGTTGGCATTTCATACTTTCTGCCCATGGTCTCTGCTTATTACAACATAATGAATTCTTGTGGTTCAAGTTTGGGACTGTGATTGTATATAACCCTGGGTCCATTTCTGAACTCCCATTCTCTATTCCTGCATTCCTAATTTATTTGCACCTCTTCTCTGCCTAGAACAATGGTTCTCAACCTGTGACTTGTGACCCCTTGTAGGGGGAATTGAACAACCCTTTCACAGGGGTCACATATCAAATATCCTGCATATCAGATATTTAATTTACATTATGATTCATAACAGTAACAAAATTATAGTCATTGAAATATGAAATAATTGTATCCTTGGAGGTCACCATAACATGAGGAACTGTACTAAAGGAACTCAGCATCAGGAGGGTCAAAACCATGGCGTAACAGGTCAACCCAGTATCCACTTAGTCCTTGCCATCTTTCATCCTCTTTATGCAAAAAAAAAAAAAAGAGTGTGCTTCCTTTTCCACACATATCTTAATACAAGCTTTTGGTGAGTCTTCTTAGGGCTATATAGAATTTGTTTTCAGTTAATTCTTTTTTTAATTAATTAATTTTTTATTCACTTTATATCCTTGTTGTAGCCCCAACCCTCTTCCCCTCCAAGTCCCACCCTCCCTTTCTCACCCCCCTTCCTCCTTCCCCCTGGCCTGTTCCTCAGAAAAGGGGAGCTCCTTCTCCTGTCCACCCCAGTTCAGCAAGTTGCATCAGGACTGAGCATGTCCTCTTCACCTGTGGCCTGGCAAGGCAGACCCACCAATGGGAAGTGATCAGAAAGCTGGCAATGTGTTTAATGCAGTTCCCACTTTCCTTACAAGAGGACCACATCAAACCTAAGCTGCCCATCTGCTACATCTTTGTAGAGGGCCTACGTCCAGTTCATGCATGTCCTTGGTTATGCTTTAATCTCAGCAAGCCCCTCTGGGCCCTGGATAGTTGGCCCTGTTGGTCTTCTTGTGGAGCTCCTGTCACATCCAGGTCATTTTCTTTTTCTTCCCACTATTCCACAAGACTCACCAATCGACCAATGTTTGGCTGTAAGTCTCAGCATTTGTTTGAGGCGCTGCTGTGTAGAGACTCGCAGAGGACAGCTGTCAGGCTTCTATCTGCAAGCTTAGAAGACATAGTTCATAGTTTCAGGGGTTGGCACTCTTTCATAGGGTAGGTCTTTGGTTGGACTAGGCATTGGTTGAGCATTCTCTCTATGTGTTCTATCTTTATCCCTGCACATAATAATCAAAACACTAAATGTACAGAACAAAGAGAGAGAGAATATTAAAAGCTTCAAAAGATAAAGGCCAAGTCACATATAAGGGAAAACCTATCAGAATTACATCTGACTTCTCATCAGAAACTCTAAAGGCCAGAAGGGCGTGGACAGATATTTTGTAGATACTAAGAGACCACAGATGTCAGCCCAGACTACCTACCATACCCAGCAAAACTTTTAATCAGCTTAGAGAGAGGAAAACAAGATATTCCATGACAAAAACTAATTTAAATAATTTAAATGTCCAGAAATCCAGCCCTTACAGAAGATACTAGAAGGAAAACTCCAACCCTCATAAACTCTTTTAAGGTTGGTTTCTGATTAAGGAAAGAGCACCCCACTCCTACTCCATCAAAAATAATTTCTTCCGGGTGGACCATTTTGTTGGTTGAACTGTATTCTTTTGAAGAGTTCTTCAGATTGTGACAGGCCAATGCATGTTAGACAGCTGAGTGTCTTGAGTGACTAAGAAATCTTGGTGTCTGGAGCTGGAGAAATGGCACAGTAGTTCAAAGCACCTAGTGCTCCTGCAGATGATCCACTTTTGTCCCAGCACCCACATGGCAATTCACAATCACCTGTAACTCCAATTCCAGGTGATCAGCTCCATGTTCTGGCCTCTCTGGGCTCCTCTACACACCATGCATGAAAATTTATCCAAGCAAAATACCAACATATAAACTATGTAAATCTTTTTAAAGAAACCTTGATACACTGTTAGAAGGAATATCAGCTTTCCACCACCATTCCTGGGTTATAATTAAGTTTCTCTTTTAGCATCAGGGATCCAGGAACATTGGCTTGTTTGGGTCCTTTCACACCGTCTATGATCACTTTAAAACATCTAGGAAAGATAAGCCATCAAAAAACACAAGGCTTGCTCATCTATGAAGGAAGAATAGCTTAAGTGTGTGTTGAACATCAGTGGCATGTTTTCTTACTAGTATTTGACCTTTTTTCACAGACCTAATTTTACGCTTCGTCATGCCATGGCTTTCTAGACGCAGCACTTTCATTTTGCCATCTTGTGGGTACTTTAGTAGCCTTATAGGAACAAATAATACTCTAGAAACTTGAATTTAAAAATTACAGTAAAATAACAAGGTAAATTCAAATGAAATTAAATTCTAATGATCACATTTTCCCAGGAGTGCTTAGGAAAGATACTTAGAGATGCAGTCCCAGGCACCTTTCTGCCTATTCTGTACATACAAAATGCTCTTGAGCATATGCGAAGGAGAACAAACAGAAGGAGAGCTCTCTCTCTCTCTCTCTCTTTCTCTCTCTCTCTCTCTCTCTCTCTCTCTCTCTCTCTCTTTCTCTCTCTCTGTCTTTCTATATGGCCAGTGCTGGTGGTCTTTATATAATTAAGCTAAAACTGGATTTATTTTTCAGAATTTGAATGTCTTTGTCATTTTGGCATTCCTTCCTATTCCTTAAATGGTTGAGCATTTAAGAGTAGCAGAGTATCCCCTCTGATCTCTTGTCTCTTTCTTTCTCTCTCATACACACACACACTACACATACACACAGATGCACACATGTGCACACACACACATACACACACACACACACACAGGTTTCTCTTCCTTTTCTCTCTTCATCCCTGTTCCCCTCAAAAAGAAGTATCAGTCAACTGTCTTTTTCCATTGGTTCAGTTTGAATCTGGTTCATATGGTTTGAATTAACCTTTCTTAAAATTCCCTCCCAGTGTTAATGACTCTGGATTATCATCATTAAAGAAGCCGGATGAACATTGATCTCCATCTGGCATCACTTAAAACAAAGCTAGTCCATTTAACACCTTATAACCAAAATATAGTTTTTATAATATGTCAGAGCTAAAGAAACAATGGTTCTTTTTGGAAAGATCTTATTCTCTTTCCAAGATGAACAATAGCTATATATTTCCTGTTTTATTGTAGGTTTTAGAAATCTCTTGCTAGTCGTAAGCATTTGTGACTCAATACAAGAAAAAGGATACAATATGTAGACATTAATGGTTCTTCCCACACTGTGCTTTGGGTTAGCATAAATTTTAGTGTACTTAGAGGTGAATTTGAGATATTCCAGACTCTTAAAAATAAAAGAATAAGTAGGCTGTCTAGTTTCAAAGAGTGGGTGCAGAAATCTCTCAAATAATTGATGAGATTATGTTGATAGTTCAGAAGTACTCGAAGTAACAATCAAAAATGTAAGAGAAAAAAAAAGCAAGCATGCAGGAAGAACTCATGATTCCCAGTAAGTCACTGAACTCTGCTCATAATGTTGTACTTTTCATTTCCAGGACAGTGGATAGTCCAAAAGATAAGAGAGAAACAATAAGTGCAACATCATGATCAAGGCATACATGTGTTTTCCATTCTGCTTTCTATGCTATGCTCATGAAACATCAGCTTATGCGTTGTTGGAATAGTGTATTTAGATTTCAAGAAGAAGGAGAAGAAAAAGAAATGACTGTTTGAGCCATATTTTCAGTTGTGTACTGTATTATCTGATATGCAATATCCCACAGCTCACAACAATCTGGGGAGTGAGAAAAGCAGACTTTATTGTCTTGTTGATAACCCTATTCCAGATGAGGAACCAAAAGTTTGATGAATCAAACAACCTGCTTGCATCCTCTACTAGGAAATGAAAACCCGGGAGCTTGTATATTTGCTCAGACTCCAAAGATTTAACTTTCCATTGCTTGAACATCCGAAGTGTGAATGTGTGTGTATTAGTAATTGACTTGATTGCAAAGTGAAATTAAGGTTATCTGAATTAAATGGATTGCCCTGTTATCCTCAATGTCCCTGCTTTCGTAAAAGCTCAGAGACCCAGATTACATAAAAGTAGATTATATCTGAAACTATCACAGGAAACAAAGGTGACTAGTTGAAGATAGGGAAGGAAAGAGGGCATGTAGTTGGTTATAGGGAAAACAAGCTCAAAGTACATTATGTAATCTGTATAATAATTATGAAAAATAATGATAAAAGTGTTTAAAAACACAAACTCTGGAGTCAGGGAGACCTGGCTCAAATTCCCATCAAGACTGTCATTTACTAACCATCTTTAGAACGTTATTTAATCTCTTAAAGCCTCCGTGTGCTCAGCCAGAACGCGCAGGATAATTTTGCCTACTTGAGGTTTTTATTGTGGGACTTACATAAGTTTATCAGTGTAAAAAGATTATTAAGATAGGCTAGTATCACTAAATTTCAGGAAGTGAAATTGTGAACAAAATTAAGAATAATATCATAGAAGTATAGATGTTGAAGAACTATTAAGAAATTAAATGCAGAAAGGAAGTCATAGCAACCTTTGGGTCCAATGTACTAGAAACTCTTTATGGATAAGTAAAGAAATGCTACCCCCCAAATTATTAAAGCATTGTATCTCTATGGCAGCCAATAAATAAACAAGCACACCAACAAAGTGAGAACACATCAGACAGACAATGTAAAGCGCATCAGTCGGAGTCCCCTGAGCCGTGTGTACTCAAGGGAGTGTGAGTTTGTGTTTGACTCTTGTTTACTCTCAATCTTCAGTGGACCTACTGACACAATATGATTTACACTGAGGGCTTTATGGAAAGGAATGTGAATAGAATCTGTTTAGCATTTTAAAATATGCATTTTAAAGACGAAGTTTTTATTTGTTTGTGAGAGTACGCCGGCCTGTATCAGCTCTGGAGCTGGAGTTAGAGGTGATTGTGCTGCTCAACTTGAGTCCTGAGAGCCAAACTCGAATCCTCTAGAAAAGCGAGCAAGGACTCTTGAGTCTTATACTGTTTCTTTGCAGTCGCTGGCAGCCGCTATTAAAAGAAAAGGCAATGAGACCACAAACAAGTGTACTCAAAACAGTAGTGCCACTGCTTAAAACATTAGAAATCTATATTTACTGTTGGTAAGACCCTGATTCACTGGCCTGGCCCATCTAGCATTTTAAAAGCATATTTATAGACTTAGGCAAAATGTGCTAATCCAAAGCAAAATCTTTCAGTGTGTTTTTAACTTACTGTTTTTGCAAGAGGCTGGCACATTTGATTTAGTCCTTAGCCTGTAATGAGCAAGAGTTCTCATTGCTTTCACTCAGGATATCTTCTTGTTTCCTTTACCATAATGAGAGACCCTTTATCTGGTAGGTTTCCAGGACATATGGCCTTTGGAAAAAAGGAATTCCTGCCTTCTAGAAATGCTGTGTGGCCATATGAATAATTTCTGGCCAGAAAGGTATAAGCTGAAGTTAGATGTGGAATTTAACCGGGTACTTAAAAAGATAGCATATGAAATTCATCATTCTTTTGTCTGCTAGTGGGAATACAGAATTAATGGCTGAATCCTCAGCAACCAATTTCAATTACAGATAACCTTGTAAATAAATTCCTGTTTTAGTTACTGTTGATCCGAGTTTCCCCATTACTTACAGCCTAAGTTATTCATATCTGTTTACTTTAAAAAGACTTTCAAGCATTATTGCTACTTGCCTAAATAGCTTTCCTATTTACAATTACTTCTTATCTGGACATGGCAAGCATTTGCCTAAAATCCCATGCTTTGTTAAGACAGGAGGCTCTTCGGTACACGGTCTGACAGAACTGTATCAAGAGACACTGCCTCAAAACAAATTACAACAAACAAATCAAAAACTGAATCTGATTTCTAAACCATACAAATTCACACATTTACTGTGTCCTATCACGTGTACTTCTCAAGCACACTTCGAATCCACACGCCTCTCTCATCGCACAGGATGGCAATGGTTTAAGCTTCCACCGTGTTTGATCCAAGGGCTGACAAAGTTTTGTGTCACTCTCCCCCAGCCATGGTAGATGGATCAATTTTTTCAGAACACAGCCTGTCTCATTCCTGACATGTTTTAGGCTGGAACCCTTTTTATACCCACCCCCGTATTCACCCTAAGGTCCAGACTCGGTTCACTGCTGCAGGCAATCTGTGATGAGCCTCTGCCAGATGACAGGTCCATCCTAAATTAATAACCATGGAGTGGATGCACTTTTTTTTTGTCCTGTGTGTTCTTTCTGCATCCTTTCCTCGCCTTCCCCACTCCAACCCTTCCTCTTTATATAACTCAAACCCTACTCCCTGGCCAGATCTCAGACATTGTGACTTAGAGTTTTCATATCTTCCAGTCTTTTACATTTGTACCTAGAGCTCTCTCACAGCTGAACCTATCTCCCATTCTCTGAGTAACATATGTTTTCTCCATGAGCCTCGGATCTCTATGATCCAGCAAATTCCTAACTAGATCCCCCAACAGTTCCCACAGAGACTTGTCCAGAGTGGGTACTCAGAAAACTGCTGACTTATGAACCTTACCAGTGTATCCAATATCTGCTTTCTTCCCCTCAAAGGCAACTTTAACATCTCAAACAAAATTCTACTTCTCCAAATCCAACCTGTTTTTCAGTCTATCGGAGCCCTCCAGTGCTCTTGCCTTCTATCCAGATGCTTTTCCTTGTGATCCTCCGAGAGACTTCAGCTGTATGTTGACTGCATCCTAAATCATCTCTAGGGATACACTTCAGAAAGGGCAAGCTATTAGAAAAGAGTTTTGTTTTAATAATCACAGATGTTTTAAAAGTTTGTTTGTTTGTTTACTGTAATCACCTTCATCTTGCTAGAATAGGTATCTCTGGACTCTGTAGTTGGTAAACTACACTTTTTCATAAAGCAGAATACCAGTCATAGAACAGGCTTTAACAAATGTTGGTGTGTAGTACTGTTGAATAAGGTACCTTTGCATTCAGATCCAGGGTCATCCCATCATCCTCTGGGAAATGGTGGGACCTCTACAGTGTAAAACAGGAATAACGTTACCACCAATATTAAACTCTTGAGACAGTGCATAAATATAATGGTCACATTATTTATGATTATTATGCTCCGAGTTTACATTCTGCCATCCTCTATTTAGCAAATAAGGCAGATTTATTGACGTTGTTTATATTGTCTGTAAAGTGTCAACGCTTTGCTGAACAAAGGTAAGACCTGTGATGGGAGTTTTGAAACACTGAGCACTTTACTAGTTGCTCTCCCTTTTTCTGCCCACTCCAACCCTCGATTAAATATAAATAAATAAACGACAGATGGAAAGCAGCAATAGGAAAGATGGGGTTATATATTATTCAAGGTCGTCAGAAAGGCCTGGAAATTGCATTCATGCTAAATTACACCACCTGAGGCCATTTGAGTGTCAGGAGATGTGTCTGGGCAGGGTATTCAGAGTTCAGCTGTCCCCTTGAGGCTTATCTGCAGTGTAGACTCTGCTGAGCCTCCTCTGGCTCTTCTAGTTTCCGGATGACCAGCTGCTCTCGGTCCTCCCAGCTGGCTTAGCAAGATCTGTCTCCCCTGTAAGTCTGCTTCCAACGGTCATCTGCCAGAATGTATTCCCTCTTGACTAGTGTCAGCGTCTTTCCCAATATCCCATCTTACCCACTGCCTCAAAGACAGGTGAACTCTTTGACAGTCCACGCCGTAGAATAAAAAGCGTCAGACTTCCTTGTGATGCCAGGACACCTAGGGTGAGCACAGAGCTAGCAGCCGGGAGTCTGTGAGTGACCGTGGATGTAGCAGCCAGACTACTCATTTCACACATGTTGCCTCACTGCACAGTTTCAGTAAGGATGTCATCATCTGAACCAGGCTTGTGGTTACGTAGCTTCACCTGCTGATTGCAACTTGTATAGATTCTGACTTGGTGTTTGGTATATATGTGTATTAAATTACATACATGACTATACATCACATAAACATGTTATACACGTGTATGCAAAAGTATGACAAAGCATGACTTATTGAGAAGGTAATAGCTCACCTTGGTTCAGAATTACTTCTGCCAATGGCAGTTGAATACTCTCAGCTGAGTTATTCTGTAGAGTTACATTTTTCCCCAGCAAACTTCAATAATACTGAACGCACTCACAAGAAATAGAAGCATAAGAAAATTGTTGGACTCTTCAACATAGACAATAAATGTAACTAATAACCTCATTATTTTTTTCCAGCAAACACTCGCTAGAATTATAGGTAACTAATTTTCCAAAACTCTTCTTTTTATCCTAAAAATGCAGTTTCACCTCTTTGGACATTTTCATAGAGTGTTCCATTGTTTTCTGCACCTTACAGTAGAGAGACTTCTCCAACCACACTTCATACTGTGAGCCTTTAAATTTTGTATTTAAATAGAAAATGCTGAGCTGGGTTCGGTTTCATGCACCTGTAATTCCACCACTTGGAGTCAGAGGCGGGTGGATCTCTGTGAGTTCGAGGCCAGCCTAGTCTGCAAAGTGAGTCCAGGACAGCCAAGGCTACATAGAGAAACCCTAACTTGAAGCCTACCTCACCCCCTGCCTCAAAAAACATATAGAATACTATTTCTTTTTTGAAGGCATGTAATAACTTTTAACACATCAAGCACTGCTTTTTAAAAAGATAATTGTATATAGTGTATAATGAGAACATGTATGAATTGAAACAACTGAAGCATAATACATACTCGACTAACCTGTGCTTCTGGGGGAGTTATGTCTCTCATGCCCCTAGTGTGCTGCTAGCAATGTGGGCAGTGTGTGCTAATGAAATGACAGTTGACTTGTTCTGAGTTCTGTGAATAGTGACTTAAATCAACTACGGATTAGTCCTGAGGAAGGCAAAGTGCTTGCTTGGCAGTATTTCCTCCCCCCCCCCCCCGCTGTGTAAGACATGCAGTAAAGTCTGTGAGGAGAAGTTGAGGCTAAAACCGCTGCTACTTTTTAAGAACAGGTATGAAGAGCACCGCCCACTCTACTCTTCAGGCACAATCAGTGAAGTTAGTAACCTGTGCGGAGCTCCACGGGTCTTCACATCAGTTGTGAGAGCACAGCTGTTGATCAGATGCCACATCTGATTTCAGGAGCTTCTCTTCAGGCAGGCTGCAAGCCAACTGACTACCTCAGCTATCTTGTGGAAACTTATTGACTCAGAATCCAATCTCGTGGAAGAGCTAGCATAAATAAGATGGTTACAGAAGTAAATAATGCAACTTGTTACTAACATCGATAACAAATATTTTCTTCTGACACACGCACACATAAACGGACATGTACACAGAATAACATGAGCCAGCTCTCCTGAAACCTGAAAAGGTGTCAAGGTGACCCAGGGTCTCCTAAAAACCTTAATAGAATCTGACTGTGGCAAAACTGAACTAACTTCCGATGGGGTTTGCATAAATGTGGCATGCTGCCTGTTTAGGTCAACATGGTTAAGTTAATGAACCTTGAAAAAAAAAATCCCTAGCTTGCCCTGCTACCTAGCATGGTAGGTGCTGGCTCATAAGTGATTCCTGGTGATGGCAAGTCTCTGGCAGTCCTGGCAAGGAGGTTGGTGACTCCCAGACAGATGTCTCAAGCTTGTCGAGTTGATATGAAGCCATGTAGAGTAAAAACCATGCATGACCCATAAATATCAAGATAGGAGAACTTCTGAAGAAAGAGTAGCTTGCATCTTTCAGAAGGCTCCAACTTGGAGCCGAACTGACTGCACACATGGAGAGAACAAAAGCTGATTAAGTAAGGTTGACTGTCTGAACAGAACTGCAGCCAGGTCTTGGTTTATTGAAAACTAAAGTATGATGTAGATTCTAATATCAGTAGATGTCAGTGGGGTCAAGGGCACCGTTCATTACCAAACAGCCTCCCGACATACAATAGGCCTTCATGTAGTCACTATGTCTTCTCATGTTGATACTTCAAGAAAATGGAACTTACTATAAACAATCATAAGAATGTAAATGCACACATATTTTTTTTAAGAAGGGAGGGGAAGCAAGTATCAAATAAACACAGAAATTAACATTTTCAAGCTCACTGCATAATTTAGGCAACTGCTTTGTATTTATTTTTATGGGCATTTCGCCTGCATGTGCACTGTGTTTGCCTGCTGCCATGGAGGTCAGAGGAGGGCAGTAGCTCCCTGGGCCTGGAATGAGGACCTGGAATGAGCTAACATGTAGGTGCTAGAAATAAAACCCAGGTCCTCTACAAAAGCAAGAAACACCCTAAACCACTGAGCCATCCCTCCATCCCCTGAAAATAAATGTTAACATCTAATAGCTTTGTCCCAATCTCTAATTTTCACATGTTACCTCACATCATACCTGTGTCATCTCTTTTCAACCACATAACAGAGTTCATGGCATCACATATGCTTGATAGAGTCTCCATGTTTGGAGATGACATAACAGGAGTCTTCGGACTCCCTCAGTTTTAGTAAGAAAATGCACAACTGTTCTTAGCAGTCTTAGAGCTCATCTGAGATCTGAGAGCCATATGTGCAAGCAGAAAGAAAGAGATTAGGAGAAGTTCACATAATGCCAAAATAAAGCCACAGATGTCCTGCTCTGGGTGGAGAGAGGATTGTGTAGGTTTAGTAACAGGGCACAATAAATTCCTGTGAGACCAGGGTTCTTCCTTAAGGAACTACAGGTTCTCATGGGTGTTTTGTTTTGCCTCCGATAGTGCCTTTACCAGTAAGTAGCTAGAGCATTGCTGAGTCTGCCAAGCAGGAAGGAGTGGTATCAATGAAAGAACTATAGATCACAGGAAGGAAAAAAAAAACACGATGAGTAGACATTCACATTCTTAGAAATTGTACTCAGGCTGCTGAGATGGTCCATCAGGTAAAGGTGCTTTCTCACAATCCTGGCTACCCAAGTCCAAGCCCCAGAACTAACATGGAAGAAGAGAATGGATTCCCCAGGGTCAATTATCACCTCCATGTCTATGTGCTGACAGGCTACACATTCCCAAATTTAATTAGATTTTAATTTTAAAAATTATAATCAGTGTTCCAAGAAGAGACTACAGTATTCAAGCATTCTGTACCAAGTACCCTTGAAACAAAAATACTATGTAAATCCTTATCTTAATCTGCATTAATCTGCCTGAGCTGATTTAGTAGTTTGGCTCTTGAGTCAACTAATGAGAATGGTATAGGAGTTATGTGCACTGTCTACGCAATCATAAATTGCAGGAAAAATATATGTTCTCGCTCTTCAGAAAACCATTGGCATCTATTCTGTTTATGAATTTGTTATCTGGTATGAATACCAGTAGGTAAGGTATATTAGAACTCAGAAAAAAGGGCTATTCTTTTTCATGGATAGTCTTGCATCCTTATGGAAGGTTTTGTAAACGATTTTACCATTTTTAGCTGAGTAATCTATAATGGTGGTCTGTCTGGTGGAGAGTCGTTAGAACTTTTTATCCTGTGCACACAGGCAGGCCTAACACTCAGCACATGCCTCTTGCCTGTGGAGAAAACACTGTGAGGTTCTTTTATTACTTAAGCTAAAATAACAAATAATTATCTCGCTATAAAAGAAAACACTGATAATTATAGTTTGCCAGGCATGTTGTAGAAACAGACAGGAAAGACAAAGTGCTAGTGTTGGCAAACCCCAGAACAGAACACTTCTGCAGACTGGAATAAACTCCCATGGCTAATGGCCTTTCCATACAGATGCTGCAAATTCCAGGAGCTGTTGAAAGACTGGACGGTTATGGTATAATCAGGGGATGAAGATTGTTAAGCCTTGTTCAGAAATTCCCACTGTATTTAGTTTGTGCAGCAGTCATATGACTGGCGGTGGGGAAGAAGGAGGGAGGGAGAAAGGAAAGAAAGAAACAACAAAAGACGTTGAAGTTAAAGCTGTAGTCCTGTCGCTGTGGGGACAAACCTAGTAGGAAAGTAGTTAGCATCTATCCTTTTGTACTTGGGCACATGGAAGAACTAGAAAAAAAAATTGTACAAATCCTTTCCTCTGCTTGGTGACATCATTTTGAATGTAAAAATAATAATAATGACATTTCATGGTTGAGATCATGTCTATGAGTCATTCGGGTTTGCATCTGTGAACATCTTTTCCTTTGTGACTGAGTAACTGCCTAATTAAGTTGTCGTTTAAAGCAGCAATAACTACAAAATGTCAAAAGCTAACCCAAGTGTCATGTGGTAAAGGTCTGGTATTTGTATTTTAAGAATCCTCCACAATAAATTAATAGCATGCATGGTATGAAATTTATCACTTGATGATGCATTCCTACTAATCTCTAGCAGGAAATAGTTATTAACGTCCAATATACTTTGAAGTTGTTGTGTTTAATGATAAGTAACAGCATCTACCAGTTTATCCAAGATAATAACCACAAAGCCTGTCTCCTCACCAATCCATCTTCATTGCACAAAATACATCTCAGAAGTACATTCCTATGTAAATGAAATTCTACTTTCAAATAGTTTGGGGAGCCATATAATCATTTATCATTTAGAATATTTTCAAAAGATTTAATGTTCTGAATATATAATTTTTTCTGACAATACCGTGAGATATATGATTAAATGCAAAAAGGACTAACTGTTCCATTGAGCACAGACCAGTATGATCAAAAAGATATTGAAAAAAACAAAACAAAACAAACTGTTCCACTGGGCATGACGAAACCTGTAAATCCAGCACTTGGGAAGAAGGGATAAGATAATCGTATGTTTGAGACAAGGCTAGGCTACATAGCGAATTAAAGGACAGCCTGAGATGCATAGTGAGACTGTGTCTCAAAAAATGCTAAGGGCTAGAGCTATATCTCACTGGAAGAGTGCTAGCCTAGCTTGCACAAGGCCCTGGACTTCATCTCTTTTAGAATACACACAAACATACACACACAGACTCAGAGAGGAGGGATTTAGCAATAAACCTGAACAAATTTTTTAAAAATTATAAACAAGTATCTCCTCAGAGTCTTTAGTTTCATAGCTCTCTCCACTGTGTTGCTAGCTCCTGAGTCTGGTATTCTTACTCTCCCTTCTCAAGGCACTACATGAAAAGTGACTGCTTAAGCCTATTCATTCCTCCTTTTAGCTACTATCTTTCTATTTTTCTTATTTACCCTCTTCTAGCATATGTACATCAATTTTACACCTGTCAACCTCTCTTCTTAGCACTTCACTTCAATGGATGTTTTCTTTCCCACCCATGTTAGTCATTTCTCCATCACCATGACAAATACCTGAGATAAACAACTTCAAAAAAAAAAGGCATATTTATAATTACAGTATGAGAGGTTTCTGCTCATGTCCGTTGACTCAGTTTGAGCTACTTGTGCTGAAACAGAAGATGTTGGTGCCATGGACTAAGGCTGTCCAGGAGCCAAGGCCTCAGTAGCATATCAAAAGCACTCCTACAGTGTCAAGCATTCTTTCTACTAGACTCCACCTCACCATGGTTTCTCAGCTCTGGGTGGAGCCAAAGGCTGGCTGTCACCAGTTCTGCAACATGTTGTTCAGGGGGTGGTTTTCAATTTTCAAATTGAAAACATATCTCCACTCGTCTAGTTGCTTACGGCGTTTTCTTAAGGGTCCACTTGTATTTCCTTGTTAAACATGGAATGGCTAGACCTTATTCTTACTCTTATTCACCACAGCAAAGATTCATTCCTATTCCCATCACCCATCAGTGACTTTGAGATGTCTAATAAGAAGATTAATTACCGAGCAGATGTATTAGAGGACACTCAGGGCCACTTGTTTCCCCCTGAAATGTCACGTTGATTAAAGTCTATGATAGAGAGTTGAATTATTTATTGTTGTCTTTACCAGACTGCCCTCATCTTAGCACTGATAGCCTCTCTGTTCTAAGACCGTTATGCTCTGTATACAGTGATTCTAGTTGCACACATATTTGATGTGGTCCAAATTTCAATCCAAAATTAGTCTTTGAAGATTTTTTTTATCTCGCTGAACTACCATACTGTTTTCCTTCTGCTATCACCTCATCTCTTCTTTTCTGCTGCTAATGCGCCCTTGTCCAAATTGTATGTAGCTTTACAAAGCTTACCTTAACTACTATACTCTTCATAATAATTTATATTGCGCATAATTTCCCCTTTGATTCAGCAAAGCACTGAAATATATTTTTCTTATGTACTCTCACCCTGTGTTTTGTGTTCTAGTTAATTACTACTCCAGACATGATTATATATGCTTCTCGGAATCCAGGAGGCTATTGTATGCATCTGTATCAGGATCTAGCTGGACAGGGTATAATTCAGTATTTCATATATAGTCACTAATAAAGAAATTCTAAATCAGTATTCTTAAAATCTTGTTCCATTATAAGAACATTTTACCGTTGCTCAGACTTATATGTTCTTTAAATAGCTAAAATGTCCAAAAGTAAATCATCAAAACTATTCAGTTAAGTTCAGAGTTGGATATTAAGATCAGAAATTAATACTATCCACTGGAAAGTTGTTTTGTCCTTTAGAAACAACTATTAATTTTTTAATTTAATTTAAGTTTTATTTTTTGCTATCAGTATTTTACCTAAAAGTGTGTCTGTGTAGCACACATATGCAGGAGCCAAAAGAGGTTATCAGATCCCCTAGAACTGGATTCACACATGGTTGTGAACTGTCGTGTGGGTGCTGGGTCATTCCCAGGTCATTTGGAAGAAGTGACAGTGCACATTACCACTGAGCCATCTCTCCAAACCAACTGCATTGAAATTTAATTCACATATAAAAGCTTACAGCTCAGCAGCTTTTCAGTATATTCAGTTGCACAGCTATCTTCTCTGTCTAAGTTTGAAACACTTCACAAGACTCCAAAGGAACCCGCAACTACTAACAGCCACTCAATTTCTGTCTTACTGTTGTCCTAGAAAGTTCCCAAAGGATCCCTTTCCGGTAGCTGGGCTATCTTGTCTGACCCCAGTGGGAGAGGAAGGACTTAGCCCTCTTGCAACTTGACATGCCAGGGAGGGTGAGGACCCATTTCTGAAGGGAAGGGGAGGGGCTGTGGAGGTAGGGGGATGTGAGGGCAGGACTGGGAGGAGACAAGGGAGGGGTCTGAGAGCAGGCTTTCAAGTTATTAAATTCATTAATTAATTAATTCAAAAAAAGAAAGAAAATGCCCAAGGGACTGTCTCTGTGGACTGTCTTCTTCTTTCGTATATTTCATAAGCACTAAACAAATGTTGTCTGTTTGGGGAAAATTCTTTCTCTCATTTCAGTGTTTTCAGGGTGCATCTATGTCATGACTAGTAGCGCTTTGATTGATTTTCATAAAGGCTAAGCAATAGCTCACCGAATGGATATACCACATCCTGTTAATCCAGTCACCAGTTGTGTATCTGGACTGGTGAGTCATTGTAAAATTTTTACAAGTGTTAAAAATCACCGTGATTACTTAATCTAACAGCCTCGCTTTTATCCTGTGAGACTAAGGCTCAGAGAGATATGTTTAGACTTTTAATTAATCTGTTGTTGGGACTTTTATTTTAGGCTGATGTCATGTTCATTCTTCTGTAAGTTCATGACTACTCCATGGAGCACCAAGTCCTAGTGATCTAGTTAAACCTAGGTGATTTTGGTCACTGCCTTCATTGGACAACCACACAATAACCACAAACTTAGAAGCATGACAAGGGTGATGAAGGAGAGATTCAGAAGCTAACCTTGTCAGAATGGATAAGTAACAATTAAGTACGCAGGAAGAATAGAAAATACCAGACCAAGGAAGGGAGCATATAGATCCCCTCAGAGAGCCAATAGGGTGAATGGCAAAGGCTAAAGGGACTATGGGGGCATAGTGTGTGGTGAGATTAGGGAGATAGCAAAGTTAGATGAAGTGAGGTCTGCCAGAAGAGAGTTTTAGTCTTTCCCCTAAGAACATTGGACCCTAAAAACAAAAAGAAAATGCGTGTTCCTTTATTCATTTCTACCAGGGCTCAGAAGGATTATGAAAATTAGAACTCGCTGGATAGTACATTGCTTTATACCCAACCTGGGTTTTTACTAAATCTGCAGCATCTATTGTTCTTATTTTGGGGCTGAACTGATGGCTTAGCATAACAAGGTGTGTTTACTGCCAATTTTGACAACCTGAGTTTGATCCCTGGAACATACATGGTAGAAGATGAAAACTCAGTTCTCCAAAGTTGTCTGATCTCCACATACATGCTGTGGCATGCACATTCTAACACAAACATGCAGGCACACACACATTTTGTTTTATGTTTTTGCTGGCATCTTTGTTATCCATAATAGACCCTTTTGTGTTTTTTGGACACAATAAAAACCCTGCTTATTATAATTTTCCAACTCAATTTTGAAAAGAACTACTCTTTCCAGCCCTCCTACAGAATAAGCAATCAAAGCTGCTTGGTAAGTAATAAATAGATCTTTAAAGGTCACATTTTCCATTGTACAATGGTCATGTTTTAGACCTGTGAAATCTAAAGGGTACAGAACATTTTTTTTCAAAATTGCAAATGGTTAATACCCAATTCTTTAGCCCAAGTGCTTTTAACTTGAGGTCCATTGCTCCTAGGCAGTATTTGAATGGGATCCAGGAAGCTTTTATACAAGCAAAGGCCATGCCTGGGTGGACATGAATTCAAAGCTTTCATTAAATTTTCCCAAAAACCCATCAAAAATATAAAAATTTAAAACACCATATTAAAGAAGAAAAATACTTAATTCATTACTAGGCAAAAATATTTGTGCTTTAACAAAAACTGTTATTGAATTTTAGGTACATAGAGTTTTTAAAAGTAAACCTTTACCTAACAACTATTATCACACTGCTGTCTTGATGACAATATCTTCTTTTCTAAACTGATATAGTTGCAGTCAAAATGGGCAATATTATACCAATCGAAACAATCAAATGCTGTAAAACAGTTATTTTTCAAAGCATGTTCCATGGATCGTATGTTTAGAATAATACCAACTACTTATGAAAAGTGTAGATTCCTGGACTCATTCACACTTCTATGTAAGGGAATTGTAATTTTGAATATGGCTGTTCTGGCAAAAGATCATATCCAAAGACCTTCTAGGTCTGTGTGATCCAGCTGGAATATAAACACGCCTTTAATTGAAGGAGACAAAGGCAAGCAGATATGAGTTCAAGGCCAGTCTGGTATAGCCCAAGTTTCAGGTAAAGAAAAGCTTAGGTCCAAGCATGGTGATACAGGCCTTTTATTCCAAACAATGAAGGTAAAGTTAGTTTGTAGAAGGAAGCACCCATGTTTGAAAGTGATGTTTAATTGAGTGGCAGAAAAAGTGATGAATCAGAGAAAGGTTTGACAGAATTAGGATACACCCAACTCTCAGGAGAAGAGAGAGGAAAGGGAGATACTTAAGGGGCAATGCAGAGAGAGAGACAGAGGAGGGGGGAGAGAGCAAGGGATGGAGGGGTGAGAGAGGGAAAGAGGAGAGAGAGAAAGAGGCAGGCAGTTTTACCAGGAAAGTTTTACAGAGAGAGGTTGAATGAGAGTACAAGCTAGATACAGGTGAAGACAGAACAAGACAGAGAATGAGAAGGATCCAGACATTTAGAGCAGATTTCTGGAGTTAGTTTGGGGCCAAGCAGAGCAGTTCTGAGGCCAAGAGAGAAGCCAGACTGTACCAGTCAGCTGGGAGAGGAGTTTGAGCCAAAACAGTTGAGTTGAACCAGCCTGCTACAAGCTCAGAAGGAACAACAAAGGGTGAGCTTATTCAGCAGTGAGTCTCAGAGGCCGAAAACATTTTAGGCCTAGGTTAGATTGTACAGAGGCTAGAAGTTTTCTGGCATAGGTTAGCAAAACAAAGCAGTGAGCCTGTGAGACAGCAATTGAAACAGGCAAAAGTTTCTTTTATACTTCTGTAATTAATCTCTTGATTAGAACTCAAAATACTAATTTTTTAAACCACGATTTAAATGCTTATGTTGCCTTCGCTTGTTTTGAAGGTATTTTCAACAATAGTAAATCAAGAACTCTTTGTTCAATATTTGAACAAACCGACTTCACGCACTAGTGGGGTAGTATAATTGTACTAGTCCATTGTGATAATCATTGAATGTTTGGATAGATGGATGATAGGGAGCTGATCGGTAGAAAAGTAATCAATCCTTGTACAAAACACTTTACCTAATCTCCCCCTGGCCTTTTAGGTCACTTTACAAGAAGATAATTATTATAATATCCACTGTTTATTGGTACAGAAATAAGACAATGAAATGATGTAGCATATATATATATATATATATATGTCTCTCTATATATAGATGTCTTGCAACTGCCTATGAAGTACTCAGAAAGGTGATAGAATTTTATCTGAGCCTATAACAGCTGCATTGAGCACCACTGAAACCTGTGGTCACCAGCAAAGTTATAGTCTTAAGATAAGAAAAGTCTATCATGATTCCCTTGTGAAGAATAACTGTCTGACACTTCTAAAAGAAGCTTCCAGAGGTAACACGTCATTGGCAAGAATGGTGTGAATGTGAGAAAGTTGCTCCAAGATTCTATATTTTAAGGAGAAAATATGAAGAAAAAAACAAACATTACAGTTTGTAAGGTAACCCCAGAGCCTACCACCTCATACCACAAGAGAGAAAAAAAATCATTCTGTGTGACTTGATTAAGGAATTAAAAGACAGATGCTGAGTTGTTTTAAAATACGAGTCTGACATAATGATCACCAGACAGAGGTGGCTCTGTGATGGCTGCATGCTCATGAATTGAGTTTCATTTCATGGAAGACTATAGAATGCTAATAAGAAAAACACTCATTTTTATTACCCTATATTAATTATTACATAATGTGTTTTTATGACAACTTCATACGTGTGCATAAGGTGTTTTGATGTTAGAAGAACACTTTAAAATGTCTTTACTGACTATTTCTTTCAAGAGGAAAATCAACTTTAAATTACTTAAGAGAAACAATGTTCCATTTGCTCATTTCTCTATGAAATTGAGAGCTATGAAATCAGGTCTGATGAAACTTAGTTTATCAGTTGCCATATAATTTCATAAATACCATTCCCTCTATTTCTAGTTGTTAAATACTCTGATTTTCAACGGTCATCTATCGCAAGTAGTTTGTGAAGTTACATGAAAGATTAATTTACATTAATATTAAATTTTTAGAGATCTTTATATGACGTATTTAGAGCCAGAACATGATAGGACATGAATGATAAATGTTTGTTTTTTCACACCTGGGTTCCTTGAGGCATAAAAGTGTCCCAACAAGCTTCAAAAGAAATTGTATGTATAACATGTGACAGGTAAGGAGTGGCATATTTTGGGTGACCTATCATAGTATGTATGCTTTTCTACAAAAATATTAGTAGAAAACTGTGTCCTGTGATTTGTTTTTGCTTGACTTTCAGCCCCTTTATATCTATTTTTAGTGAACTCAAATGAGCAGTTCTCTTATTTGGGATTGCAGATTTTATCTTATGCCACAGGGGGGAAGACTCAAGACAAGTCAAAATGAGAGACCGGGGTTGAGGGAGGGGATGGACTCGAGGAAGAGAAAGGCCAGTATGTATATGCTGTGTGTGTGTGTACATTTGTGTTTGAGTCTGTGTATGTATATGGATGTGCATGTCTGTGTGTGTCTGTGTATGCATGTGTATGTAAGTTTGTGTGTGTGTATGTGTTTCTATGTGAGTTCTGTGTATGTCTGCATGTGTCTATGTGCATCTGTGCGTGTGTGCTTCTGTATGTCTCTCTGTGTGTATATGTGTGTGTAATATTTAATATGACTTTAACATGACAAGACCACTGAAGGAACAAGTCTCTGGGTATGTCTATGATGAATTATCTAGACAAGGTTAATTGAAGTAGGAACAACCCTCCTAAATGTGGGTGACCCTGTTCCTTTGGTTGGGGTTCTTCTGTTTCATGAGTATTTCACATCACTTGTGGTTACCATAGGTCTCCAAAGAAACAAGGAGAAGTGCTGTAAGAGTGCTCTAAAAGCTCAGGGCAAGCATAGTTCGTGCTGACTGGACACAGCCACCTTATGGAAGTGCAAGGCCTGAGCCAAGAGATATGTCACAAGTGACTTTTGACCTCTCTTTTTCCTGTCGTTAGCTTCATGAATTTACTTAAACTGGATTACTTTCAGTTAAAACATATATCCAAAATAAAAAATGTATGTGAAATGAAAAACAAACAGACAAACAAGATCATCAATAAACTTAAATGTAACCTCAGAAGTTTTACGACATTCTCCCTTGAGGCAAAATGTGCCAAAGGTGAACTGGTGCAAGTCATGAATTGTATGGGACACCCACTGAGTGAAGAATGACTGTGACTTTCAAGTCCTCTAGATAAGATAGGAGAGGTCAAGGGTGGGTGTGGGTGTTGTTGACCAGACAGGCCACTCACACACAACACGGAGTTTTACAAACTAAAATATCAGTGATTCAGGGCCACAGTTTTAAAAGACAATACATTTTTAAAAGATTTTGCTTAATTACTGTCTTAGAAGAGGCTCTGGAAACCATTCAAAGAGTGTGAGGTTAAAAACCTACTACTGAGTTAGACTACTGTGCCTACAAATACCAAAGGTAGTTGGTGTGGTCCCAGGATACTCAAGCAAGGAGTCCTCAGCACTAGCTGTGCTGCTTGGAAACAACAGTCATTAGAACAGCTGGAATCACTGTAGTCTCATTGGCTCACTGGCTGTTACTTTTTAGCTGAGACTTTAATCTTACTTTCATACGTTTATGTAGACACATGTGGCTTGATTATAGGCATTAAGTGGCCACTAGGAGTTGCAGATTAAAGCCTTTTGTGAACACAAGCTGCCTGAGTAACCAGGGTCGCCTGCACCCCCTGTGGTCCCTATCTCTCCCTTGCCTCTACACCTCCTGTGTTAATTTCTATACTCCTCCTTGCTGCATTCCCATTGCCCTTCATCTCAGTGACATCTATTTACTTAAAGCTAAGCCAATTAAACAAAGTATAATAATAGAACACCCTTGTGAAAAGAGAACAAAGGAGGGGATCTATAAAGCTAGGAACAAAATAATAAAAGAGAGTGGAAAACAGTTTAAAAGAGCTCCCTAGCAGACAATCTACCTCCTACTTTGTCTTCTATTTATGGAGAGACAAAGTCTTCTCTTTTCTTATTTGTCTCTAATGTTTCTATGCCATGTCTCCACCCTCCATCCTAACCCCACCTTTTCTTGGGGGAGGAATCTTGATACAGCCTTGTGCAGCTAAGATTACTTACTGTGAACATTATTGTTTAATACATACGGGAATATTGTTATAGAATTTGCAGAACACTTGGGAGTCAGATGCATTTCATGACTAGGTTTTATGCTGATTTATTGTTTTAGTCAGTAAGTAATATTTTCACTCAAGTGGTCCTCATTTTTTCTAATGAGTATCACAAGCCATTTCTGTAGTAATAAAAATGATGGCTTCCACTGTTAAGAAAATAACTTGGGAAGGCAAAAATATATTTCAAATTAGAGCGACAGAGAGAGGGGATGCCAACCTCATTCCCACAATTTTAATTATGTTGCTGTGCGATGCCTCTTGAACCCGAAGCAGCCTGAGCTCACACTAAACTGTAGACTCTTCGCCTAGATTCCAGTGGTTTGATGCTAACATATGCTTAGAGCTCTGAGTTCTACAGGACTAAAATGGATTTATTAGAATTTCAGTTTTCTGGTTAGATGCCCAGAACAGAATCCTCTCTTGGGTGTGTGGCACAGTCTCCTCGTTCTTCCTTTGTTTTTTCTTTAACGATGCCCTTTTAAATTAAATGCAGCCAAAATTGTAGGACTCAGTAAAGAAACACCATGAAGCAGCTGGTCAGGGGAATTCCAGTTTCCTTATACCGCAGCTGGAATTTGATTGTTCATATTGACCTCAAGATCATCTGAAGATCTGTCTCCCTGGTCTAGATGAAATGCCCGCTCTATCAAATCCTTTTCCACTAGAGACTGACAGATGGCCCCTAGCAGGTGAACGCTGTTCCATCAATGCGTGAAATGATTCCTTTCATTGGCAAAATCTTTCTCAAAGACATTCTATGTCTTAAAAGATCTGCAGAAGGCATTGGGATGCTAAGTAAAACTAGAGCTTTGTTGAAGCTTAGCCCTTTAAGGCAAACCTGAACAGAGGATTTCTGCTTTAGGCAATGCCTGTCTCTTTATCAGAGTGCAGAGCAGTGCAAAACAGTGATGAGATTGCACTTGAAAAGTGATGCTGATACTTCACAATGCTCAGCAATTCTCAAAATACTTTTCTGACCACATGTGTGTGTTTCAGTTTTGCAAGATCCCTATGAGGAGTCTCATAATTAACTATGGCAACACTGGCAATTCATGCATTTAGAAGCCCGCCCTGAACTCGTACGCACAGCCACTGAATGATCAGCTGAAGTTTCAACACAGTTTGAAGTCTTTTTATTTCAAAGCCTGAATTTAATTAATTTCTACTCAGACACATTAAGAAAATTAATCCACTGCCTTCATATTCATCAGAACTTTGTTTATATGCTTGTAAATCAGGGAATTAAGCTAGGTACAAGAATAATCTATTGCTTATGACATGGGAGTACATTTTCACAAAGATAACTAGCACCAAGCACATCTTTTGTTACAGACTTCAGTCGTTCATATGTTAAACAATACTGAACAAGCATTTTCTACCACACAGGGTGTAGCAAAGTAAGTAGACAGTGGCCCCCGCCTTCCTATAGCGTAGAGATCAGCTGGAATGGGGTAGGGTAGATATTGAACATACACATTCTATATACATTAATAGTGATGCTGTCTTATGGCAGTTAGTCCTTCCAGGCTCTCCTGAGTGAATGTCACAGACTAGGTGACTGACCCTGTAGAAGCTATTTTATCATGGTTCTGAAGTTTAGAATTGGGGCTTAGTTTCTTGTGACCACTCTCCTCTTGACATAGAGATGTCTACCTTCACACTGGTTGCTATAGAATAATGGACACTGGAAATTTTCAGAGGGTCTTTTTACATATTACTTTGGTTATATTTTTTGATATTATAATATAATTAGATTATTTACCCTTTCCCTTTTCTCCCTCCAGACCCTTCAATATGCACTCCACCTTGTTCTCCTTCAAATTCATGGCCTGATATTCTTTAATTTTTGTTACAAATATGTGTGTATATATACATAATATATAATATATATAATGTATTCAAAAATATATAAACACAACCTGTTAGTTCTGTATAACATCAAGGACTGGTTCAAAAAGG
The DNA here is from genome assembly GCA_028658305.1 of Pachyuromys duprasi. Lineage (NCBI taxonomy): Eukaryota > Metazoa > Chordata > Mammalia > Rodentia > Muridae > Pachyuromys > Pachyuromys duprasi. The sequence goes on from CM053751.1 coordinate 45,940,609, forward strand.
GTTCACAGAAACCCTGAAAGATGTAAATTAGTGCAGCCAACATAGAAAGCAGTGTAAAGGGTTCTCAAATAGAAGTGTCCTATAATACAACTCTAACACTACCAAATGTGTACCCAAAGGAAGTGGAAACCAGTCTATTGAGGCATGTTTATGATGTTTATTGTAGGACTGTTCACACTAGCCAAGATATAAAATCCACCTATGTCTATTATCTGATGAAAAAGAGAAACTGAAACTTAACGTTTATAATGGAATTCTCTCCAGGCATAGAGAGAAAGGAAACTCCATTCATTGTGACAACATATATAAATTCAAGGAATGTTATGTTAAAGAAAATAATCCAGCCACACATACATGAATACATTGTGATCTTGTTCATGAAGAATCTAAACCTGTTGATCTAATGGAAGTACTGTAGAGATCTATGGTTACAAGAGGTAAGGAAAATGACAGAGGAACATTGAGACAGTGAAAAGAACACCACAAAAGTTTAGTTAGGTAGGAGAGAACAGTTTGAGGATTTTTTTTTAAGAAACATGGTAACTTTAATTAACAATAATATATTATATGCCCCACGATACCTAAGAATAGATTTGTGTTCTCACCATATAAATGGCAATGTGAGTAATATTCATTTATGTATTGCTTAGTTTAGCCACTTAACAATGTAGATAACAATGTATGTCCCAATCATTTGTTTAAAATGTAATAAGTTCACATATTTTTTCTTTAAAAATAAATAAAATAAAATATCTGATACATGTATGAAAATTAGAAAAAAAATGAACAGATGGCTTTCTGTCAAGTAAGGAAGTGTTATATTTCTTCAGATAAATTCATATACTAGGCAGAAAATTGCAATGATGTATATAAATAAGCGAAATACTGACATGTGTGCCTTATTTCTGCTCAAGGTACTTTATATCGAAGTATCAGTTCTCATTTTATTATACACATGCCCACAGTCAAAGTCTGAATATGTTAGCAATTTAGGGAATATACTAGTTTTAAGTTTACATTATGGAGTGTTGCCATTACATATCAACCCTTTACAAGAAGAAAAGGCTTCTGACAGTAACTACTGGGCCATCATGATGCTTCGTTTGGCCTGGGAATTGAGATATGTTCTGTTCACAGAACAGCCACGTATCTTCAACTACCGACATATAGGCAAAGCCTTTCAGCCCACTTAAGTCTGAGGAGATGGTGACATGTGTGTCTCTTCTGTAGAGCCAGTACTCCACTCCCCAAACACCTCCTTGCACATCTTGTATACTTCCAAAAACCTGTGGGTCACAAAAAAAAAAAAAGAAAAAGAAAAAACGTAGCCAAAGAGCTTGGTCTATGAATGAAAGGGAAATGACTGGAAGAAATTTCTCTAACAGAATTTGTGTGAACTGAATATAAACCTTAATTCTATAAACTCTCATTAAGTTAAGACGGGCTTTCCCCACTGGTCCAGTCCTTGATACGTCACCCTGTTCAATATTATGCTGAGATAATTTGGACAGACATGCATCACTTCCCCTAAGGCAGCTTAACCCAGCTTTTCGCAGTAGCCTGGAGTGTCAGGTTTGAGAATAAAACTCCACAGTGCTTATTAGCCACCATATCTAGATGCTCTTCTCAGATGAAGTCATATTTTTTGTGAATAAGGATTTTCTTAACAGTTCTTATTTCTTTAAAGTATGCATATTTGACATATATTTCATTCAAAATGAACATAATGTTTGAAAAACAACTATCACAGTAACCTGAAGAGAGATGTTTCTCAACCGTTGATGGCTTTGGTTCTACATGCTTTCTTATATCCACAAATGTGTAGAGAAGTGATTTAAACATATTTGGGAGTAGAAATGGCTTAGTAGCTTTCTAGTCTAGATGACAATGTTGGCAGGTGAATAGCTATTTAAAAACTACAGCAATCCAGTCCTCAGTAGCTAAAATCTTTAGTTTTTGACAAGTGCACTGAGTTACATGAACTGTTCAAAACAACATAAAGTGGATTGATAAATCAGTGGGAAACAGTTGTATTGTTCATTTTAAAGCTGACAAAATAATAGCTAATGCCAGTTATTCCAATTACAGTAAGGTTTTAGCAACCACACAGTACCCCAGCAACTTCAACCATGTCTGTTTTGCTTATCTGAGAAAGTCTATCAAACAGAACATTAACAACTAAGCGATCCCTGGGCGGCAGAGGGGGGGGAGGGGGGCGCTCAAAGGCAAAGGAGGAGTACAACCAAGTTTAAAATGGAAGATTTTATCATGAAGTTCCCATTCTAACCGCAAGGTTATATGTGGCATACAATTCAAACATAAATGAGCCTATCAAATTAATTTAGAGAACTGAAGAAGGTGCCCTCAGGTTTGAGGGACCTGAGTTCAGTCCCAAGTGCCCCTGTAAAAAGACAGTTATATTGGTCACTTTTCTTTTGATGTGGTAAAATAGACAACTTAAAGGAGAAGGGGCTTTACTTTGTCTTATGGAAGAACTGAACCCGTCATGACAGGGAAGGCATAGAAGAGGCAAAGGAGGCATAGTATCAGGAGCCAGAAGCTGAACAAACACGTTTTTGTCCACACACAGGAAGCACAGACTGAGAAATAAGAAGTGAAGTTAGACTATAAACCTTCATTGCCTACCCCAGAGACTTCCTTCAGCAAGGCTTCACCTCCTAAAGTGTCCATAACCTCTACAAACAGTACTATGAGCTGGGAATTAAGTGTTCAAGCACACATAGGGAACACTTTCTCATTGTAATCACACCACCAAGTTCAAGCATCAGTGTGAAAACAAGAGAATCCTTGGGGCTTTCCTGCCAGGGTATCTTGCTGAACCAGTGAGCACCAGGCTCTGGGAGAGACTCTGTCTCAAAAAAATACACTCCAGTGCAATGCGGAAAGGTATTTGGACCACTAGCCATCATGTTCTTGTGAATATACATATAGTACATATAGTACATATATGCACCACTAGACAGGAGTGTACTCACAGGAAACTCAGATTAATGCTGAGCAGGTTTATTTAAGTTGGATTCCTTCTTAAATGCTGTATCCACATTGGCATTTGAGGCCAGGTAAAGCACCTGCACACTCTTCTTTACCTTGTGCAGACTAACCCTTAAATGTAGCGGTTTTCCAATTGACTTTCCACTGCCATGATCCTCAGCAATGTTTGCGTCCAGCTCTCACAGCTCCTGGAAAGTGGCAGAGGCAAACCTGATAGAGACAACGGAGAAACCAAGAGACAGAGCTGCTGCTGGGTAGATTTCAGTTTGTTCAAGAAACTGGATATCCTGAACAATAAATGTGCTTCGTGTTTCTGGTAAATTGAGAGCTGCCATGGGTGAAATTGCACTTCTGGGAAGAGACACAAGCTTTTATGCTTGAGATTGTCCTTCAACAGAGATGGAGACCCAAACCCAACCCCTGTGACTAGTAATAGCAAGAGCTGGTTCACAGATGAAATGTTTAGCCACTTGCTAAGTGTATTCCTGGAATGGGTACTTCCATTACTGTGTCCTGTTTTCCCATATATAAACTGGGATTATAATAGTCAAAAGGACATGGTAAAGAATAAATTAATTTGTATGTAAAGTGCTCAGAACACTGGCAAATAAGAGTTGATAAATGTCTGCTAATATTGGCTTATATTCCACCCTATGGGATGTGTCTGATATTAAAACTGATAAATAAATATCCATGATAAAAAGCTGTTTTAGTGTAACCCTTTGGCTATAGAATAAAAAGGTAATAATTATGTCTGTATGAGACTAACTGAAAATTGACCATTCAAGTTAATGTTCCTTATGGAATAGTTCATACGTTGACTTTTTTAAAAATAAACCTAAATGGCACTTACCTATCTCACAGAAATTAAAGTCTAAAAAAGAAAAGGCAGTCATTTCCTTTTGTATAATAAAACCCCAACAAAAGTGGAGATTATGGGTATATGGAGTATTATTTTCATGACTGGGGGCACCGGGTTTCCTAATAATCACTTCACCCTCTGGTCAATAACTTCCCATTTCTTTGGGGATGAAGTTGGTCCTTTATATATTTAGAATTTTGCTTTCATGTGTAGCTGCTGAGTTCAGTTTTGGAAGGCTTAAGAGGACAGTCTTTGCCAATACTGCTCACACTGTCAACATGCCCTTTTCTATTGGCTGTTATAAGAACACAAGTGCCCAAATTTTGAGCTTCATGTCCCTATGGCTAGGAACCAGCAACACTGTATTTGGGAAAAGAGACAGCAGTAGGATGCAGCCATCTCATGAACCTTAATTTTCTGAACTTTGCCCAGGAGAATTCTTTCCATCTCCTTGTTACAGTAGTAAAAGACAGGCACCCACAAACTCAATATGTACTTAAACACTTACACACATGCATATATTCTTCTTGGAATATAAAGGCAATGTACAAAAAATAGCATTTTCTGACACTAAAGGAAAATACTGAATTTAAAGAGGAAAAAGTATATTTTGTTTAGCATGCATTTGTTAAATATTCGAAGGCTTCTTTATCTGAACAAGATCCTGGGCTCTGTTCTACCATTTTATTTTTCTTCTAAAACCAACCTGGAAGCTAGAAATGGTGGGCACTTCCTTAATCCCAGTACTATGGAGGCAGAAACAGGCAGATTTCTGATCTCTGTGAGTTCGAGGCCACTTCCTACACAGTGAGTTCTGGGTAAGACAGGAAGACTGGGCTATGTAGAGAGACCCTGTCTCAGAAAAACAGACAAGAAAAACAAAACAAAAAAACAAGTTAACAAAAGGAAAGCCAAGCTAAACATTTACTTACAATCCAATTTTAAGTGATCTTAAATTATTGCATATATCACTCTGCATGAATTTCTCCTTCTGGTGATTCTTCCATGGACAAATGATTGACAGATGACAGATAGGTAGTAGACAGACAGACAGACAGACAGACAGACAGATAGATGAACAGAGACAGATAGCTTGTTATCCCTTTAAGCAATCCAGATACTTCTCAAAAAGAACAAAAAAAATGTGTGCCAAGATTTTAGCAATCATTCTTACTAAAATAATTACTGAATTGTTACAATGAATGGGATATCCTGTCATGTGTCCTTTTGACTGTGGAATTTTCTTTATGTTTATTTAGATGTAAAGCCTTTTCAGTTTAAGTGTCTGTCAGTAGACATGCTCTTATATGTTGTGAGTGTTGACAGGTCAAATGAGCTAATATAAAAGAAATACAAACCACAATCGGTATTTGTTGCTTTGCATCAAAGTCTTGTCTACTCCTGTATTTATGTGAATTCACTCCTTAAAGGTCCAGAAAGGGGCTGAGTAGATATCTCAGTGGTAGAGCATTTGTCTGACATACCTAAGGCTCCACATTTGATCTCTGGAGTCATAATCAAAACAAAGTATTCCAGAATAAGCAAAAGAAGAACTAGTTCACGCATATCTTCTGTTTTAATTTTCTTCTGGATTCAAAAGATAAATAGAGGTTATCCATGTAGGTCTCAAGGTTTTTAACGATAATATCTCCCTTGGAAATTGGATAAGGTGTATTCTACTGGGATGAAAATATTCAGTCCTGCGGAAAAAATGCATAAATACCCAGCTTTAGAAGCCCAGTGTGTAAGGGCTGGACCTGACAGGGACTCACTCACTGTACATTTTTGTAGTCTTGCCCCCATGTAAGGGTGGCTGCACCCGGACAGCTCCTAAGGTAGAAAAGGCCTGGTGCCTTCCAGTAATTCTGTTTATTTCCAGGAACCACTCCAGTGGGGAGTAGTCCATATGACTCTCAGTGCCATTTTTTTTCCCGGCGGAATTGCTAATACAGAGTGACTTTGAGGTTTTGGAATGTCAAAGTAAATTTGGGACTCTATGGAGAAGATTTAATTAGTTGTTAAGAAATCCCTGTCTAATCCTGTGCTTCATAAAATCAATGCAGACTGGGCCAGAGGCCCAGTCTCTTTTAAAGCTTGCTAGATATAATTAACAATTATGAATATATTCTTTGGGGAGATTACACAAATCTTCTGCTATTTATTAGCTGAGAACAATTTAAAATTTTACTCTTCCTTGGATGTTACCCCTAAAAAAACATTGTTAGAGTGATGCAAAAAGGTATGAAAAGCATCTGCTAGTTTGTATGCCCACTGCTCTATGCCACATGTCTGAGATAGGACCCAGCAGGTCACAAATAAAGACATTAGGAAATCTATCTCTCAGTCACACACTTGCCCATATTCAAAAGAGAAAGTATTGTTTCACATTGATATGATTGGCACGTGTGGGTCAGAAATTAATTCATGAACTCTCTCTCTCTTTAAACAGAAAGAAACCAGAACATACCACCAGCCCTTTGAGAACACAGCATAACAAACGTCACTACTCTACCACTTCCTTGAATAGGTAAGACCCTATTTTTTTCCACCATAAAAAAGTGTCCCACCATTGCGGAAAACACTTCACATATTTGCTAATCATAGTTTTAATTGTTTAAGTTAATTTATATTTTAAGGAAGAGATAGCATTTTGAATTCCACAGCTAAAAGACTGGGAATTATAAGCACCACTTCACAGGTTTTAGACTGACTAAATGACAATACCTCAATTTGAAATGAGGGAGCCTTGTGGAAGAAGGGAGATATAAAAGGACCCAAAAGGGACAGGAACCACACAAACAGACCAACAAAGCCTCCCCCAAAAGAAATCAGGGCCCAGGGGTACTGCAGAGACTTATACATCAACCAAAGACCATGCCTAGAGAGGACCTAGACACCCTGATCAGATGTAACCCATAGACAATTCAGTCTTCATGTGGTTTCCCTAGTAAGAGAAGAAGAGACAATCTCTCACATGAACTAAGTTGCCTGCTCCTTGATAACTTCTCCCTGATGGGGCAACCTAGCTAGCCCACAGAGGAAGAGGATAAACATAGTCCTGATGGGACCTGATTGGCTAGGATCAGACAGTAGGGAAGGAGGACTTCCCCTATCTGTGAACTAGGGAAGAAGGATAGGGGAAGAAGAAGAGGGAGGATGGGATTGGGAGATGAGGGAGGGGGCTACAGTTGGGATATAAAGTGAACAGTTGTAAATAATAATAATTGAAAATAATATAAAAAAGAACTGAAGACTGACCCAAGCCCCCCTCTTCAGCTAATGCTAGCCATAATAATGATACTTCCTTTGTATTTACCACATGCTGGGCATGTTCTTGCGTGGCTTTATGTAAACTAATACATATTTCCCTATATCATCTCTGTGGGGTAGGTAATAAACGATGCTCATTTTATAGATTAGGGGCATGAGACAAAGGGAGAGGAGGCAGAGCTAACCAAACTGTGCACACAGGAGAAAGAACCACAGCCTCAGTGGTGCTTCAGGGAGAGACACTGAGGAAAAAATGCCCAAGAACCAGATCCTCCTGCGTTTTATATGAATTTCCTCTAGATTAACAAAAGAAAGTAACATTTGCTGAAAATGCAGCCAATGCATGGCAGGTCCAATTTTATTGTCTATGTTCATCTGTCACATAGCCAATAACAGCATGAATAAAAAAATGAGCACCTTGCCTCAGTTTATAAACAGAAACTGTTTTCCTTTACTCTGAACCTTTTAACTAGAAACTTTATGATAAAGAGAGAATAAAATACAAAGGTTGCAAAGGAGTGAGCTCTCACTTCATAAAGTGCATTTTAGTCTAACTTGTTTTTATTAAAGGTATTGAATATGCTATCGATAATTGGCTACAGTAATGTTCACCTTACTGCTTTCGTTAATTCTTTATTTTATTTTTGAGTGAAAATTTATGAAGTGTTCATTGCAGAGCACTAACATCTTTATGATAAACACCTAAGCATCTGCCACATACAGCTATCTTCAAATCTCTTCTGAATAAACTATCACGGGAGCAAAAGCACTCTGCTTTCTTCACACACTCCTGCTTTCTTCCCAGTGAGTGTGAGAATTCTAAAGGTACAATCGTGTCCTCTGTGTGTTCTACTATGTGGAAAACAAGCACGGAGTAGTTGCATCTTTGTAGGTCACCTTCACTCGCTGTTGTATTTCAATACAGCAGTGTTGGCACACAGACATTGGTTTGGCTCATTCCAGCTGTTACCATGGTTACTGCTTTACACAGTAATCTCCGGTGCTTGTTATTACATCTAAATATCTTATAGTACTTTGAAGATTCAGTGCTAGCATGGCTTCAACATGTATTTGAAATTTGCGTCTAAGGGAGCTGACGCTCTCTATATGATACCATGGTAAGCCTTTTTATGTCTTATTTCTTTTTTTCCCAGCTGGAAACACATCTTTTAATTGCCATATAAGGATTTTACTAGTCTATGGGGACCCATGATTTTCACTGGTCTGCCATAATATAATAATCAAAATAGGTTTTATTTCACCATAGATGAAATTCTGAATATTCCCAAAGAGAATATAAATACTAAATATGAAATTTAAGATACTTAAAAGAAAAATACATTTTAGGAGGTACATGTTAATTGCTTACATTCTCTCAAAAAAATCACAAGAGGAGTTTTAATAAAGATCCTTTTTGAATTATTTTCTAACATTACAGTTAATTCCAGAATTTGCTGACAGGTACACAGTTATTTATCCTACCAGTATTGTTGGGATCCTTTTGTATTATTGGGGTCTATTGTTAATAAAAGCAAGAAGAAACAATGTTTATCTAAAATGAGAAAACATTATTTTGGAAAACATGAAGATTCATCCAATATTTCTACAAAAGAGAACATTTATGCAGGTATTCTTATTTATATATGTTATCTAATACCACATGATCCTTTAATAACACTGACTCCTTCAAGTGCATTATACGTAATGGTCTAGTCACAGAGAAAATGTCTTGTAAATAGCATTCTTTGAAATTGTTCGCTGATGGTGTAAAATTCAGAATTGAATATTTCTAGCATAATATATGTAATCCCAAATGTAAAGGTAGATCTTTGTCTTTGAAGTTTATTTTATACTTCCCATTAAATCAGCATCTCTTCATACAAAGCTCACTGGATATTACAGTGCACTGTTAATCACTCTGAAAATCAGCTTGCCTCTAGCTTCTACCACCTGTTGTAGGCATATACCTTTACCTCTTTAAGCCCCATAGAAGAGCATAACAGTACTTACAACTGACCAAAATATTACCAGGTCTCTCCATCTGTACTTATATAGTTAACATTCATCATCTCTCACCTCTACCACTGTAGTAGAGTTCAGTCTTGCACCCCATAGTCTTTTGTCTACATAGCAGAATTCTGAGTACAAAAGTCCTTGATTGATATGACTCCCCTGTTCCAAATATGCCAACTGTCACGTGTATAAAATGCATCCTTCATCTACCAGAGCCAACAATGTGGCAGAGACTTGTCATCCTTTCACGGGGCAACATCATCTTAACATTTTCTTCTACTCTCTGATGGCAGAAATTATATCATGTTCTGAGCCTTGTCACCACACGTTTGCTACCACCTCCCAGGTGAGCTCTCACTTGTTGAAGGGACGACTGGGTATACAAAGGTTCCTGGCAAACAAAGCTTTGCCCATAGAATATCCACAATGTACATCAGCAATGGTTGGTGCCTCTTATAGAATTCCTTTATTTGCCTTAGCAGAACCTATTGCTTTGTTAGAGTTCAGGCTCTTTCCTGGTTTCAACCCATAATTTTTTTTTCTGATTTTACAGTTGTTGCTGATTGCATCATGATAAATCCTGATTTACGGCACAAAAGTCTCTAAATTACATAGACAAGTTAAAAATAAGCTAGCTGGATGGACATGAGGAAAATATTTGAAGAATAAAAGAAATGTTTCAGAAATACTTTACATAAGTAAACAAAAACTGTCACAATTCGACATAACTTACATTGTCTGTTCCTTCAGAACATTTATATCTTTTCTTCATTTATAGATGGAGGGAGTTTATATTTTAAGAATTGTTTTGTATAAGTGGTTGATGGTTTTAGTTTAACAATATTCCAAGGAGCTACACTTGATAACTACTTATATTTTTGAGAACATTTGGCAACAGAAAAACAAACAGTATGGCCATAGTGAGCCTACAGCTAACACAAAGAGAAGACAAACTGGTATTTTTTTGCCATCTTCTCTGAAAATCAATACCTTGGCTTGTACTCATAACCGCCCCACAATGATTATCTACATCCATGGAGACAGTTTCAAGGGGGATTATGCATTCCAAAAATAAATTTGATTGGTAACTTTCACATGTCTGACACTGCTTTGACCAAAACCTATTCCACTCTGTGCTGTGAGCTGTTAATCATACCTGGTAGCCAGGTCTTTTGGCTCTTACTGGTCAAGACCTAAGCCTGAGTGAGGTTTTTTTAATTATTATTTTTAATTACAGTTTATTCCCTTTGTATCCCAGCTGTAGCCACCTCCCTCGTTTTCTCCATATCCCATCCTCCCTCCCTTGTCTCCTCCCATGTCCGTCTCCAAGTCCACTGATAGGGGAGGTCCTCCTCCCCTTCCATCTGACCCTAGACTATCAGGTCTCACCAGGACTGGCTGCATTGTCTTCCTCTGTGTCCTGGTAAGTCTGCTCCCTGCCTCAGGGGTAAGTGATCAAAGAGCCAGACACTGAGTTCATGTCAGAGACAGTCCCTGTTCCCCTTGCTAGAGGACCCACATAGATACTGAGAGGTTTTTAAGAAGGATCTCTACTTAGTTATCTGGGGACAGGGAAAAGAAGAGTTGCCTGTATCTTCTGGCAGGAGTTGAAATAACAATGACAATCCTCCTACTTACCAGTCTGAGTCACAAGTATGTTCTTCCGTTTCCTCAGCAGTCCCCAGCAGATTGTTTGGGCTGGAGTTCTGGAGGCAGAGGTGGACACCACCTGCTATAAAAGACTGCTGGGATTAAGGATTGTCTTTTAACAGTTTGGCCAAATGGAAATAGAAGAAAGAAAACAGTTGGTACTGACAAGCACCTATTTTAATGTTTGAATACAAGAATAGTGGTCTAGGAGAGATGAGAAGGTTAGGATTATCATGGGTGCTTGCCACCATACTTGACAATTTGAGTACCATTTCCCTGGTAGATGCAGAAAACTAACTCTTGCAATCTGTCTACTGACTTCCACACACACAGTGAGATACATAAGTGTACACACACTCCTTTACACATACACACTCTCTCTCTTTTTCTCTCACACACACATACACACACAAATAAATAAATGAATAATGCAAGAAAATAGGTAAATAAATAAGTAAAAAACAATGTTATTCCAGTCATGCTTATTTTTCAGTTAATTCTTTCATTGGATTTGAGGATAAGTCATTTAAAAAGGGAAGTGAGTTGTAGAAGGTTTGACAATCCAGTCTTCCTGATTATTTGTACTCAGAAGACATTTGCTGTCCAATAGTGGTGACCTCGTAGATCCTGGATTGTAATGAATATAAGATTCCTATAAACAAAAGTATAGGTTCCTTAGCAGTCTTTTATTAGAACACTTCTGTTATAGAAGGAAACTACCTTATGAGGAAAGGAGGTCTGTTTTGGTTCAAACCTTCAGGTCTAAAGTCTAGGCCATCTTCTGTGAGGATCACAATGCTGTCATTACATGTGAGAGAAGACAAATGTATGTACCATCTGGTCTCTCTTTCGCCTCTCACACAATAACTAATAATTCAGTTACATATAACCTTTTGTAACTCTAACTAATCCCACTGTGTTAACCTTGGAGTTTGAGATGTTGCTTAAGTTTTTTCTCTTCATAGCTCAGGACAGGATAAAATTTCAGTATATGAACTCCTTAGAAACACAGTCTAACCCATGGGATACTTCATAATCTAAGGGCAGGCAGGGAAATGGGACATCATGAGCAAAGGAGCTGCTGGATATGAGCCCAGGCCACAGTTCTCTCTGGGGCTCCTCAGCTTCTTCTCTTTCCCCGCTTTCATTCTACATGATTGTCTGCAACTCTTCTTTTCCATAAACACAAGATTTTCTCATTACTTTTCACTCACCCAAGACTTACCAACTTGCTTGTCCTTCAATGCCGGGTCTATGCCATGTTTTATCAATTTCTAATCATTGCAACGTTAACCCACTAAGCTATGACCACTAAAATAAATTAGACAGTACATTCATGGCTGTCAGGATTGCACGCTTGTCGGTGTGGAAAAGAAAAGGGGAGCTCACTGCAAGAAAGACATGATGATGAACTCTTCCAAAGCCAGTAAAATATCTGGGTGAAATCCATTTGTTTTCTTCCTCTTACTTCCCACAGTGTCCCCTTTCTTTGATAACTTTCATGTCCCCTTGCTGTATTGAGCGTTCCATAACCCAACAGGTGTTCTAAAGTTATGTAAGGACATGCAGGGTCCTGTGATGATTTTGTTTGCCCTCTGTTTGCCATTTGGAAGAAATTAGAACTTTTGGGAATTAAGGACTGTTACATACCAAGAAATCAGGTAAAGAGAGAAACGAAAAACCCAGAATACCAGGAAATAGGCAAGTAGCTTGAGGGAATGTTTCATTTGCAATTGGTATTCCGTCTTTAGCTCTATCTATTCATTATGCAAAAATAAAACCCTCTGGAAGAGGCATTCACTTGATCCTCCTGATGAAGGATGAACTAGGTAGACTTAGCAAGAGGTATGCACATATTTATGGGTGTATGTGTGCTCACATGCACACCTATTTCAATAGAGAGTTGCAAAAAAAAGGTCACATTTCTATAAAACTTATTACACAAATAACTGAGACTAGATCATGATCAACTCAAAGTCCTGTGGTAATTCAAATGAATTCTCCTCAGGGACAGTAAATGTTGGGAACTTTGCAAGCCACCCCTTAGTTTCTGTCCCAGGGACCTGGCTAGGTCCTCCTACTTTGTCATTCCTCGTAGCCGTACGATCAGTTTCTGTCCCTTTTGCACATCAGGCTTCTATTACTGACCACAGAAATAAAACACAAAACCATGGAGAATGATCTAGAACATTGTGCCTGTAATCCCAGTGCTTGGGAGGCTGAGGTATGAGGATTGTCAGGAGTTCAAGGCCAACCCTGATGCCTTCTTTCAAAATCAAAACAAAGCATTCAGCTATCACTGCTCCCTGGAGCAATTATTGGTCCTCGTTGTCTGACCTTAAGGTAACTCCTATGCAGGGCATATATTCTCACTGAAATGCACAAACATTTCCAATCACTCTACTTTTCACTAGAAAGGGAAAAAATGTGTAGTGAACTAAGAGAAGAAAACTGTTTTTCTTTGAGGCAAGAGCTCACGAAGCCATGGCTGGCTTAAAAGTTTCTGCACTGACCAAACATTAAACTCATAAGACATCTTCTGCCTTTGTCTCCTGAATGCTGTCATTATAAGCTTTTTCTCAATTATTCATTAAAAATATTTTGGTTTCTTCTTTGTCCAGGCCTCAAGTCTATAAAGAATGGAAAATCTGCATGAGGAATTATAGACGCAGGAAACTGTACTGGGTTGGAAAAAAAGCAGCAAGTCCTTTTCAGTAGGGTTTTGTAGAGTAGGGGAATTATTGGAGTTAGTTGGAGTAAGTAGAAATAAGAATGGAGGAGACACAAAAGAAAACTAAGCAGTTTCCACTTTATTCATTAAATAGTGTGAATTTAGAGGGCAAAAGTTCTAAGAGCTGAATGTGGCAGGTCACACCTGTGTTTATGGCACTTGGGAGGCTGAGGTAGGAGGATTGTTGGGAAATAGAAGCTTAGGCTACAGAGTGACACTTTTTCTCAGAACAAAGGTTTCTGAGCAGAATAGTTTTTCCTGTGAAGCTTCATTAGATGGGTTAGGTGTTCAATAGATTAAGAAGTCAAGTCTGAAGGAGAGAATTGGAGATGTTCACCATTGATGTGCACATCTACCTTCAACATGTGCTGGAGACAAGGGCTCTGTAGGTTTGTAGCCAGTGGTAATGGTCAGAATGGATTTATGGACTCGGGACAGTTACTGAATATATGAAGCATTTCGACTGTACTACTATGGATATAAGGCCAGAATAAAAGCAAAGAACACTGGATGACATTCACACTTGTGGGGAAAGGAAGACGAGAAACAGGAAAGGTTAGCATGGTATAAAAGGACTCATGCCTAAGATGAACCGAGAGTGCTCTTACACAAAGGCTTGATAAATCAAGGAGAATAAAGAAAATGCAGTACTAAATGCAGCAAAGGAACTTACAGCATTAAGTGCAACTAAGTGTTTGTAAGTATCAAGGGACCTGAAAGCATCAGGAACTGCACAGCTTCCATCTCTAGCTCTACTTTCTTTCCCTGTTTCTGACTATCAAAGTCTTAAGTATCTCCATTACTATCCACCGACGCATCCTGATAGAAGTCTAAGAATTTGTTTTTAATTAGCATATATGCAAATGAGTTTTACTCTGACATTGTCAGTCTTCTCCCTCAGCTTTCACTTAACTGTGATCTCAGAAAGCTGAGCTTCCTTCTTCCCAATTTAACCCACTCAGGCCAGGCCTCCAGTACATTTGTCTGAACCTTACTGCCATGTTTCCGAGTCTTATACATAAGTGCCCATCTCTGTATCATGCCCATGTAATACTGAAAACATATTACAGTGCTTCTTTTTGCCATATATAAATTTCCCAGATCAACCCAAACAGAGCTCAAAGCAGATATTTCTGGACAATTTCTACACATCCCTCCATCACTAATACCATTTTTCTCCCTCCTTCCAACCTCAGGAGAATACTTGTTGCTTCTTCAACTGAATTGCTCCTCGTATATACATCTTTCATGTGTTTTCATTGCCTTTATTAATTTTGCTACTCTTATTTGAAGGTCCTCAGTTCCCTTCTATATTTTCGCTATAGATGACTTATTTTTTTTTCACTTCAAAGTTTATACCTACTGAAAATAATTTCTCTCGTCCTAAAGAATTAGATTATACTAATTGTGTCTCTGGTTAATTAGGCACATGCATAGTCTTTTAGTAGTCTTGAACTAAAGAAAAACCACATTGTATATGTGACTATTTCTCTGTCTCCATGGCTTGGTGATGTTCTCAAAGGCAAATATTTCATTTTTTTCTATAGTTATGTATTTTCAACAATAGTAGTAGATGTGAACCAAATAATATTTAAACTTGTTACTAGTAAATTGTTAATAGTGGTTACTAAGCAATTAAGGACTGAAAAGAGTACAAGTAATCAGTAATAAAGTAATAGAGAAGTGAACTTGAGTCCTGACTAGAGATTTTATGGTGATTTTATTGACATTCTCCTCTGTGTCTGTATTTGCTAAGTACATGTATGCAACTGACTGTGTGTGTTTGTGTGTATGTGTGTGTGTGTCTGCTCTTATGTGTGTGTGTGTGTTTAGATAGGAGAAAAGGGTACATTCCTAGACTTCACTGAAAAAGAAAAAGGATGACACTGGCTGGCACTTTGAGACTTCAGAACATTGTTTAAGGGAACTGAGTGTAGGAAAAGGCAGGAAAACATATTACGTGTCAGATTAATGTGAACAAAAGTTAAGTGTTAATAGGGGCAAATACAAGAGACTGGGGTCACAGGGACAGACATGTGCAAAAGTTCCGTCATCCTTCACTTTAAGAAAGTGGGTGCTTTCACCATGTCCTTGGAAAATATCAGACTGTCTCGTGCTCCTAGGAAAGTGACTGCAAATTCTGTCTTCACTATCACACCTGTTCCAAAAGGACCCGCCCAGGGGTAGACCATCTGTTCTCCAGCTACACCCCAAACAGCAGGGGGGCACAAATAGGAGAAATGCCTCCTTCTTCCATTTTGCTCTCCCACGCCGCCCACTCCAACTCCCACAGCTCTTGTAGCTGCTGTGAGGATTGTCTGTGCAGGCAGCAACCTAGGGAGATCGACTTTAATATATTTCATTGAATCCTGTCCCTGTTCTTGGCATCATCCTTTGTGAATGTTCTATTATCATTGATTCTATTATCATCTCAAAGAATAAAAGACACAACTTCTTTAAAATTTGAATATCCCAGACAAGGTGCTACACTCCTTGTAAACCCAGCAGTTGGGAAGTAGGGGCAGGAGTACCAAGAGGTGAAGGTCATCTTTGCCTGCATAGTAATTGGAATACCATATTCCAATCCCAGGAAGTATGTTGAATAGCTTACAGTAGCCCATACTCTCTTTTGGTCTCTGTGGGCACCAGCACACACACACTTAAAAAATAAATCTTTTTTTTTTCTAAAGTAGACAAAAAAAATGTGTGATAGATTTCATCCAACTAAGTATGTTAGTCAAGATTAGCTCAAGGCTCTAAGAAGGAGTTCAGGAACTTTGTTTTGGGCCTCATTCAACAGTACTGGTTGGCATGGGAGGTTGGTTTTCATCTTCGTAGTTAACTAGGGACCCTGCCTTTTTGCCATTAGTGATTTTGCCTCATTGTCACCTACACTCAAATAGTGGAAGGGCAGAAATCAAGGAGGAGCACGTGATAGACCAGGTCTGCATTTCCTCATGTGCCTTTTTCTCAGTCATCTGGGAAAAGAAAGGCACTCTGACTACATGTTCAGAGGACTGAAGAAAAAAAGTTCTGTGAACTGCTAATAAAATCTCTTAGGTTCTCGTAGAACTTGGTGAATCAGCACCTTGGTATACATCGGTCACATAGCTTAAGTTGTTGCAGAGCTGGATGTCAGTCAGACCATGGAGATAAAACTGTGAATCATAATTCCTAGATCAGGTTAAAATAGTAAATGTAGTAGGCAAATCAGTCTGTCAAAGTTAAATACTTACAACAGTACACAGATATGTTTCTTTATAAATGTTCTTTGTAGAAACTGTATTGCTAAGGTCTATATTGCTCTCCATCACCACTGAAAGAAGTCAGGACAGGAACTCAAGCAGAGCAGGAGCTGATGCAGAGGCCATGGAGGGGTACTGCTTACTGGCTTACTTGCCGGGCTTGAACAGCCTCCTTTCTTATAAAAACCCAAGGTCACCAGCCCAGGGATGGCACCACCAACAATGAGCTAGGCCCTCCCCTGTCAATCACTAATTGAGCAAAATCCCTACAGGCAGATCTTATGGAGCCATTTTCTCAGCTGAGGTTTCCCCCTTGACTCGGTCTTGTGTCAAGTTGACATAAAATATCCAGCACAATATTGTTTCAATGTTGTATAAAGTTAATTCTGACACCTCAGTAGTCTATAAAATCAGCTTATTTGCTAAGGAATTTTGTCACAGAGTGTTACTTGCCTGTGACTAAGGAATGTGGCAGGGGTGGGGGGTTGTGAATAACTGTTTCACGGTCAGTGTGTGATCACTGTTTATTTCTTGACAGTTAAAGCTTCCTTTCCTTTCGAGAGTTCGCGGTGCTTTAAGCGCATACACAGGGCACTAGAGAGCTTTTAAAATAAGTCCCAAGGGAACTGCCTATTTGCTCAGTAGATGAAGAAAGACAAATTGGTGCTTCAAACTGTGAGAAGTTTGAGAAGCAATGAGTAAAAACCACATGGTTGAAGTTGGAGGCTGATGCTTTCTGGGTGTGTCTGTCAAATCTTCTAAGAAGCTAGTGATGTATCTAACCATAATTCCCTGTAATTTTTTCTACTCATTTCGCTCCCACCTGCACTGATTTTTAATGAATGTCAAGGATTCCAGTTGTGCTCAGTAATTACTCCAGAAGGAAGTTTGATTCAGAGGAAGCTGTAATCTCCGTGAGAGAAATTGAGAATTCACGTAAGGCAGATACTTTGGTGAGCAGGAGCTAGAGCCTGAGTCATTTCAACTCACTGTGAGCAGAGCATGGGGCAAGACCCAGTAGTCATCGATCCTAAATAATGAGCAAAGGGCCAAAACAATAAAAAAGACCTTTTCAGTGGCGCAGTGTCATAGCTCTGTGAGTCCTTGGTACACAGAGACATGTTTATTTAAGTCTTGATGGGTTTTGCCTGTGTACTCCATGGGGCATATATTTACAATCACAGCGAATCTTATTTTGGGAAATAAGTATTTTCAAGGAATATTTGTTGACAAACCAAGAGGAATTTTCAGATTGCAGTGTCATATACACACATGCATATAAAAATACCATACGCACATACATAATGGATTATTTATATATGAAAAAAATACTATTAGAACAGAGCAAAAAGACTGGCATGTTTTACAATGAAGCTCTGCAGGAAAGTAACAGACTCGTGTATTTATGGATATAATAGTTTTATTTGTTAATGGCTGGGTATAAAAGCACTAACCTCACATGTATGCTGCCCGAGATCCAACCCCTCATCCTACAAACAAAAACATATACTGAAATGTTTCTGCATGGAAAAAGCATGTTTAGCCTTATTCTTTCCATTGTCATCTTCCACTGTGGGGAGTCCATTGTCCAGTTAGTGAGCCTACCATCAAGAACCCACCATTTTCTCCTATACTACCTCAGCATCCTGCCATCAGAGTCGCTATCATGTCTCATGGGGTAGCTGCAAGAGTCCCCAAACCGAACTCCTGGTTTGTATTATGGCTCCACTATGACCCCCTCAATGTTCCACGAAGTAGCCACATGATCTTTTAAGGGTATCACTACCCTGTAAGATGCTCCCATTACAACAGGGGCTGTCTCTGACATGAACTCAGTGGCTGGTTCTTTGATCACCTCCCCCTTGGGGAGGCCACAGAGGAAGACAGTGCAGCCAATCTTGATGAGACCTGATAGGCTAGAGTCAGATGGAAGGGGAGGAGCATGGGAGGAGAAGAGTAAGAGAGGGCGAGATTAGGAGGGGGCAAGGGAGGAGTCTACAGCTGGGATACAAAGTGAATAAGCTGTAACAAATAAAAAATAAATTTAAAAAACTAATAAAAAAGAAACTCCCATTATATTTTGAAGTAAATCCAAGCTCTTGACCAAACTGTCCATGAAAACAGTTTTCGCAACACTCTGCCTTTATCTTAAGCCAGCCTCAAACACACCAAGCACATTATTACCTTATTATGGCTTCTCTGCCCACAACACACTGGCATCCCTCCTTAGTTCCCTTTCCCCACAACACTCTCTCTTAATGGAGCATCATTACATCCTTTACATATATAGCAACTCCTTATCAGTTTCTCCTCTGAGATCACCTCCCCAAATCATCCTTGTAAATGCAGATCATTTAGGCAGCTGGAGAGAAGGGCTGTCATACAAGCATGAGGTCCTGAGTTCAGATACTCAGCACCCATGACAAAACGAGGCCTTTGATGACTTTCCTCCCAAATGATTCTATCACCAGTTATAGCTCTTAAGCAGCCACACCTGTTGCTTCACTTTCTGTTGCCGTTGAAGGCCTAGAGTTCCCTTCTTTCTCATAGCTAGGTAGGTCCCCGATGAAATGTTAACATTAGTTGAGTTTAATAAAATGTAAATGGAACATTTTGACTCTATTAAAAAAAATAGTATATTTCCCTGTAGTGTTTGTTACTTTCTAGAAGTTTGTGTTATTTTAATTGTACATATTTTTATTCTGATTTGGGGTGTTTATTGTAATGTTGGGTACTGAACCCACGACATTAAGCTTCAGTAGGCAGTTACTCTATCATTGAAGAACCTCCTAAACCCAGTCAGATGTTATTTTTTTCTTTTGCCATATCTGTGGGTACAATTTAATTGGATATTACATTTAAGATAGGAATAGTTGTCTGTAGAGAAACTAATTGCACTGTTTTATTTTCACTTACTTGAAAATATTTTTACATCTCATAACCTTGGACTAACTATATACATTTCAGTCCTGAGGGTTTTCAAGATTTTATGTCACATTCTGCCACTTCAGAAGTTTGGCAGAATGCAAGTAGCCAGCCATAAAAATTGACCTTGTTTCTAGAATTCACTCCGGGGCACAAAGACATGTCTGTTCAAAGAGAGAAGTCAAACTGTATATGACAGTTGACCCATTTGGATCCAACCTGAGTTGTGAGGGAATTCCAGATAATAAGGATTCTATAGGCATCCTTTCAGGCCAGGCTCACTGATGTTAGTAAGCAAGGAACCTTTTAACTTAGCTCGGGATTCCTGTGAGTCACAATTACTGCCAGCAGCACCCCACAGCTCAGAGTCTGCCCCAAATTCAAAACAAATGAGAAAGAAAAGAATTTGTTGTTTTACATAACTCAAACTTTACTTTTACATAACTTGTTCTTTATCTTTTTAGTAGACAGTGTCTGATATAACTAGCTGGGTTTAACTCGTCACCAATGTCATGGTTTAGGATCTTATCAAAATGTGTATAATCTAAATAGTTTGTGTCTACAGTTATTTGTATGATAAAAATGACTTGGAAGATTGCTATTTTGTTTGCATCCTTTCATTCTCCATTACTGCATTTACTATTATTGAACTCTTCAGACTCATCTGTCTTCTTCAATTGAGTGTGAGATGTTTATGGAGAAGGTCCATATTGTAATTAGTATTTTATTCCTAGAGCATATCAGAATTTCTGGTATAAAGCTGATAAACAAGAAATGTTTATTGAATGAATGGTAGGAAAGCATAATAGCCAAATTGATAAAATATTAAGTAAACCTTCAACAGAATCTCATTACAGCAATTTATAAATTGGTGCCTTTCAAAGAAGCAGTTACGAGACCTTTTCCCCAAAGTAACTGTCTCTAAGAGCATCTCCATGTTTAGTTGTCTCTTCTAGTTGACACTTCATTGGTCCATTATTGGATCTATAACTCTAAATAGTAAACCTGAATAAGCCACACCCTTCCTCTTTCACAAATGCTGAGGGCCTCTAGGTCAGAGTCTGGCTGTGACTTACTACATCTCTTATTGATTCTTTATGATTCTGTCTCTGTCTGCCTGTCAGCCTCATTTCCCTGTCTTCCTTCACTTCTGGACCATAGGGAACAATCCGTGCTTTACATCTGTCCTGTCTTTATCCATCAGTAGCATGTGTGCCTGAGCCTCCTTTCTACCATGTGTACCATATGTACATAGACGAATTAAATTTAGCTTTCCATCCTGCAACTCACAGCCTTGTGAGAAAGATGGATGAAACAGTGAAGAACTTCTAGCCTGGCGTGAAGAACAGTGTTATGAGAATGCTGGGAAAGCACCCACAGTATTGTCTTTTTAATAGTTATTCCAGGTGTAAGTTTTACAAAACAAAGCAAAGTGGGGAGAGAGAGGGTTGGGCATCATAATTATCCCTTTAAGTTTCCTGAGCTATCTTCTACTACGTCCTATTCATGCTCTATATGCAAATGCTACCTCTCACAAGAGGTGCTGTCATAAAGTGTCTATGCACCCCTAAGCCCTCACATTTGTCTCTCTTAAAGCACATACCAAGATGTATATTTTTGTTTGCTTTTCTGTGACCTCCTACAACAGTATCTTTTCAAGTACATTCCCAGATACACTAAGCCTTTTCCTTTAATGTTTTGGAGAGAAAAATAATTGTTTGATGAATTAGAGTAATTGTAATCTTAGAGGTGGACGTCTTAACATCGTGCAGTCCAGCCTTCCATCATACTAAACAATAATTGATTTTGTAATGTTTGTGACAGAATGGCCATTCAGCATCTGCTTAACCACATGCTCTGACAAAGTGTATATGAATTTTTAAAAAATGAAAGCAACAAGTGCTCTGAGTGATGGCTGTCTGTGTCTGTTTATATCCACTAGAAATGGAATAAGATTTTATTCTTAACATGCTAGAAGTAAAAACTTCATTTATGGGACTTGTGTCTTAGAGGGAGAACAGTTCATCAAAGGACTACTAACTTAAATTTAAATTTTAAAATACAATTTATGTTTTTAAAAGGGTTTAAAGGTAGATACCCAACATGTCTGGGAAAGCTGCTTCTAGTGGATTATTAGACAGAAATACCAGATGTAGAATATCATCTTTTGAATCGATTATAGGAGGCTCAGAGGCTTCCCAAACAATATAGGCTCTTGGCAGACATTTTGGTTGCCCACCAGAACTATGTGGTAAGATACCACAGATGAGGACACTATACACCTTAGTTGCATGAAAAAGAGAACACAAACCAGAACTGAGGTAGAACTTTTCTTTCTGCTGGTTAGTTTTCACAGTGTCAGAACGTTCTATGAAGGCTACTGGGAAAGAAACAAAAGACATCAACAGCCTTACCTAGCCATGAACTCTAATGAACAACAATACCAACCTGCCAGGCAAGATGTGTGCACAGGTGAACTAGTGGCACTAATGTTATAGGGTAACCAACCATTCTCTGCTCAGATCCAAAGCCCACACTCCAGAAGGAAATTTATGTCTGGTAGCATGAACCAAGGCAGAAGCCATGGAAGGTGGAGTTGTAGCCCTTAGCAGGGAACTTAATATGTTAGCTAAATTGGCACAGCTTCAGACTCTTTTCCAGGTATTTATGTTTTCCACTACTCAGCCTTAATCAAAGAATCCTTACTTTCTAGTGAATGAGTTTAGTCTCACAATATGTGGAATAATAATAATGGTTGGGTGCTCAGCCCTAAACAAAGTATTTGTGCCATCCACTCCAAGGCTCTGGGGACATTGCAGAATGCGACTAAAAGAATATAGGAGACAGAAGATAGTGAGGAGAGCTACAAGATGTCATTTTATGGGAAAAGCACAATTATTACAGTCAGGAACTCACAGCAACAGCAGATGCCTGTTTCTGCACATGAGCAGGCAAGTACATCAACAAGCAGGCATGGATGGAAGAAGGGATCAAGGCACACAACCCATCCCTGCTGAACTATCTTACTGACAGAGGTAGAGTAGCATAACTATTTTACAGGAAGAGGTGGAGTCCTTGCCTTTGTTGTGTAGTCACTGGTGATCCCACCAGGCAATAATAGATAGTTTTAATCCAATGGGCGTACACACCACCCTGGTTAAACTAAATGGTTCACAAAACCAAACCAAAAGTTATGATCTAGGAAAGAGGCTGGTTGGCAGAAGGTAGGGTGAATAATAAAAATTCAATATAAAATTTATTATATATATATATATGAAATTATAAACAAAAAACCTATGTCTTCTCCCAAAAGCAGATCCCACTCATAAAAATCATAAAGCTTTCAGACTTTGAAGTTACTCTAAAGCATCTTTTTATTTGCAAGTTTACATTCCTTATTTTATTTTTCCTCTTTTTTTCAGAACTATAAGTTCTTTCTCCAACATTTAGGATCTAGCTTTTAAGCCTAGCATCTCATTTCATAATAAATTACACAGCCTCTGAGATTACATACACCACGACCCCCAGGCATGAAATGATTAGTGCACTTGATCCTTAGGCGCTAACCATTACTTTTTATAGTTGCAAACTTAAGAAAGAGCCAATGCCTTCCCCTCATGTGAAGCTCAGATTTCCAGAGCCAAAGGTTCTTTGTCCCTTGTTGATGTAACAGCCATGGCTTACAAATCTCCTTTAGGATCTGTAATTCTACACAATTTTCATCGGATTTGTACCCAGAGGAGATTAGGTTTCACAGTATTCTGCTATGTGATACTCAACAAAGTCTGACAGTCCTTGGATCACAGTTGAGGCTGATTATCATTGAAACAAAAAAAATCATCCATTTTCAAAATCCAATTTACAAATTTCTCCTTAAGCTTTGTATCTTCATGGTTAAATTTCTGCTCATTTAAAAACATTACTAAAGTTACAATGAGTGATCTTCAATGTTAACTGTACCAACATAGAGATTAAATTTTATCTATTCATTGATTAAATAGTTCATTACACAATATGAAAGTAACCTTCAGGTTTGATGGCATGTGCAAATTGACACACTTAGTAAATACAAGAACTGTGATTCGACCTTAGTTTTGTTGTTGATCTACTACTTATCTCACTTCCTCTCTGGCGTCTAAGTACAAATCCTGAATTATGTATCACTAATAGAACCAGAGTTCTAGAGTATAGCATTTCAAGTGTTTATATCTGATAGGAACTTGATCTTCTGTGTGCATGTTGTATAAAAGGGCCTAGATGTATTACTCAATTGTGAAATTGTGTTGCAAACCAAGGTCACAGCAGAACAATCCTTAGTTTGAGATGATGACATTGCATGTGAAGGAGCATTTAGTGAACATTTCCAGCAGGCTCAGGATTGTGACTCACTTGTATCATGCAGGTTTGACAATAACAATGAGAGGTTTTCTATTCTGTGTCCATCACCATCAGAGTTAATGTCTTCTATGCCCACCAACTTTCTTTATACTAACTTCTAAGTCGTGTGGTATGGGATGGAGAATGAGTCACTTCTACATTCATCCTGAGACAAGCAGACAAGATCTGTAACAAATGCATAGATTTCCAGCTTCACTTTCTCATGTCATTATGAAAATTACCTTTGATTTTTACATGGAATACAGAAGGTAGCAATCTGGGGTTTTAAGCCCTTTATTAGCAAATACTTGAGCTTTAAAACACCCCCAGCATACACAAAGATATATGAGCTACATAAAATTACAATACTCTTAGCAATCAAACCAAGTTCTTTTTGTGTGGTTCTGGGATGAGTAGTAACAGTACAAAACATAATCGAGCCCCCGTGAAAGGAGAAACAGTATTCATTTGCTTAATTTTGTTATGGAACTGGTTGTTTGATTCTTTTGTTCCTCTCTAGATAAGTAGCAACACAAAATTATATGCCCTCTGTAATGATTGAACTGCATGTTTCATGATGATAGGGCAGAATGTCTCTTAGAACTACCTGTGCCAAGGACACTATAAAAATCGAGACCTGCCATTTGACACATAATACAGTTTTCCTTTAAACTTTCCAAACTTCTCCTTATTGCCAGTTTTTTTACAGTATTTAATGCTGCCTGCTAATAACTGTAATTGGTGACTAACTGTTCTGTGATCGTTCCAATATTTAATCCAAAGGCAAACAATGAAATTTGTGTTTCTATGGGAAGCCTAAGCAGAAAGTTCTACTCCACCTCAACACATTCAGCATGTACGGCTGAATTATCTAGATAAGTTCAGAATTATCTGCCGCACATTTACATCTAGAGTCTCCTCACATTCATCTCCAAAGCCAGCAATCGGTAAGGAAATGGCTTACTTAAATAGCCCATTCGTGAATGCCAGTAATTATGCAAAAATAAACCCTAATAGCAAATCTGAAAATGTTCAGAGTCTCACTGTCATTTTTCAACATGAAGTCATTGTCTCATCATAGAAAAGGGACAATTTTTAAAAGAATGTTTCTTCAACATATTTCTGTTTCTTTCAAGTAGAATTAAATACAAGTAAAAATAACCTTATTCCATGTAAGGCAGAATAATAAAAGCATTCTTTTTATCATTATTGGACTCTGTCAACTCTCCATAAAAGTCCTGGGCAAAGGTCATGAAAGATACAGCTTCTATTTTTAAGATTGCTCGTGTGACCTATCAACATACTTGCCTTCACAGTTTACTTCAGTCCCTCTGCGATCATGTTTCTCTTCTGTATTTCTGCCGCTTACTTCTCTCCCCTGAAGCAGCTGGCTTGTCTGCAAACACTAGTCTTCAAGCTTTATCAAAGTCACCAGTTAAAACACTAATTTGTAAGCCCTACCCCAAAGATCTATTTTGGAAGTAGTGTGTTGAAAATACTTGAGGAGGCATTGGAATGGTTGATAACCTAAGAGCATTTCATTTTTGTAATTTTAAGGCACTTTTGTGAGATGGATTGAAATACTTTATTGTAGAGATCTTTCTAAACTCATATTACACATGCTATTATACCTGGTTATTCTTGCTTGGGTCTATTTATTTGTTCTACTCTTTGTGCTTTAGATGGAGTTAAAACTTAAGTTGTATCTCCTTCTCCATCTGCCAGAGCTCCAAAATGAGGTTCAAATTCACTCTTTTCTCTGGGGCTGATGGTGGCCAAACATCCATTTCTGATAGTACCTTTCACCTTGTGTCTGCCTCCATTGTAGGCAGTTGATGACAACTCATTTAATACTCAACAAATATCTGAAACCCATTCTATGATGCTTCACTGGATTTTATTTTCCTGTAATGTACTGAGTATATCTTACTTTGACTAACCTCTTTCACACTTGGAAAGAAGGGTAGGAGAAAACTCCAAATTATTAAGTAGATAGGTAGAAAACTGAGAAAGTGGCTTCTTTTTCTGTAAAATGTGTCTTGATTTGAGTCTGGTCCTAGATTTTCTTGGGGGAAAAAAGTCGTTGATAACTCAGAAAGATGTCAAAACTGTCTGGACAATTTTCTTCTGTCATTTTTGCTTTCATGTTTCTCCTTCTTAAACAATGGAGGCAATGTGACAACTGTATCCCTTTTTTTCCCTTTCTACATGCCCAGAGGGTCTATTTCTAAAGAACCACTTTTTTATGCACTTAAATATATATCTCTTACTTTTTCTAAAGAGCTGATAATACAGGAATCATCAAAGCAGATATACAATCTTTTTCATGTGCAACATCCAGGCATTCTGATGATAGATAGAGGGAGGGATAGAAAAACACTCTGTGGTTTACACCAGCTGATATAAGCAACATGTTATAATGTGCACATCCAGTCTTTATAAATAATGAAGAAAACTTACTGAAACCTATTAACCCGTCATCACTAACATAAGTCATTGGTCATTTGTCATTTTAAAGTTATCACTTGCCTATCAGCAATGTTTGTATGGAAATGATTAAAAGAATTTTATTCCAAGAAAGATTAACAAAAATTTACTGGAAAACTAAAAATTATTCTACAAAGCATATTTTTTCTGCTAGAGCATGCTCACCTAACAATATGAAATATTGAAGTTTTACACGAACTTTTATGTAGAAAAGACTGATTCTGTTTTCTATCTAATTCACTTTGTGAACATGAATCGAAGCTCACTGTGAGCTGAATGATGCATGACTGCCATAAAAATCACATCTTAAAGAAAAATGTTGAAGATAATTGCTTGTTTATAATATAGCTCTTACTGGATTTCAGAAAATATTTGATAAACATTACCAGTTAATCATGAGGGAACATACAGATTGTCTGGTACATTAATAATTATCAAAAAAGCAAAATATATGATAATTTATTTCTAAATTTTAATGTAAGTTGCATACATCCTTACTATAAGGGCCATTAAACACAATATTTGAGTAGCAGGTTCTCATGTTTGGAGGCAGACTTTTGGGCTGCCCGTGGTCGGCTCAAATTTCTTTTCTCACAAACAAAAACATGAATTCTTTTATACATGCAAACGGATGCTCAAGCCAACTGCTCATTTAGACAAAGAATATTATAACCTTAAGCCTAGAAGATGTTTAAATATGTATTTAAATAGAAGATAACCTCAATATGGTAAGAATCTGCTCAGGGGCAGCACTGAGAAAATGGACAGACCTACCCGTAAATTATAAAATGGCTCTCCAAGGGCGTGCATTAATTGACATGTTAGATTTTTTTTTAGAGTCTAAGTAATTGGAAATTGCAATACTTGTGTATTGAGGTCATGAATTGAGTTTTCCTATAGTCTTTATGTTTTTTCATCGAGCTATTTCCTTGCTAGCCTAGTTTTATTTCTCCGCCATGATAAAACACTGAACAAGAACGACTTGGGGAGGAAAGGCTTTATTTCATCTTACAGCTTACGGTCCATCAAGGAAAGCAAAGGGGGAATTAAAGGCCGGAACCCAGAGGCAGAAACAAACGGAAGCAGAAAACATGGAGGAATGCTGCTTCCTGGCTTGCTTCCCCTCTGTCACTCTGCCGCCTTTCTTACCCAGTGCAGATTCACCTGCCCCAAAGGTGACACTGTCCACAGTGACTTTACCCTCCTACATCGATTAGCAATCAAAAAGACATCCCAAAGAGATGCCCACGGATCATTATTATGGCGGCAGTTGCTCAATAAAGTCCCATCTTTCCAAGTGTATCAAGCTGCCAGTCAAAATCAGTTATCACAAGTCTACTTTGGTCAACGTGACACAAAAATACAGATGTGACCCCAACACTTCCGTTACAAATTTAAGTAAAACCAATCATCTTATGTGTGCTACTTTAATAGTTTATAAATGAACACCATCAAATGGATCAAATGTTGTCTCCTTTGACGTAAGTGTTTTCTAATCATATTTCCCAAGATGCTGGAGCTATCAGTAAGTGGTTTTTGTTTGTGGTTTTCTGCTTTTGTCTGTTTTGTTTGTTTGTTTTGTTTTGTTTTATGGTGCAGAAATGTTTACTGCTTTCACAGAAGACCTAATTGTGCTCTCTTGTGGTTCACAACCACCTATAACTCCAGTTCCAAAGAATCTGGTGCTCTCTTCTTGACTCTGTGGCCACCATACTTATGTATACATACCCATACAGAGACAAATGCATATATACCAGTGATTCTCAACCTGTGAGTCATGACCTGCACATCAGATATTTACATGACAGTCCATAGAGCTAGAAAAATTACAGATATGAGGTAGCAACAAAATCATTCTATGGTTGGGAGTCGCCACAACACAAGGAGCTGTATTAAAGGGCCGCAGCATTAGAAAGGTTGAGTACCACTGATCTACACAGAACAGAGTTCTTTTGTTTCTGAATTAAATTTCATTTCATTAAAAAGATAAATAAAATCCTAACTTCCTGAGTTGAACATACACTACAGACTTAAACATTTCCCAGATCCTCTTAGATATGCAAATATATATGATATAAGGAAACAGCTCCTGGCCACTGTTTCGTGAGATTTTGTATCATCATATCATCCTGAAATGAAAATTCCCAGCAGCATGGGGAAGAAACTCTGAGAAGGCTCACACTTGTGTGGAATAGCACCTCCACCACCTGTTTGAGCACCTGTGGTTTCCTTCATAAACATATATACCAACACTAATCATTAAAAACAACAACAACAAAAAACAGGCTATTTTCAATAGAATCCAATTGTATGATTTGAGGTACTATTTGAATAGTACTCCTAACCTAGTAGGTTAAAGTCTTAGAGAAACCTAGAGTTCCTCTATTAATTAAATGTAGTTTAGTAGAAATTAAACTTAGAAAATTAAGCATACTTTAATATCTTAACCGAAACCTTGAAGCAGACAAACAAAAAATAATATTGGTAATCTACAAAATAGATTCTAGCTAATATGTATTAACATTGTTTTATTATTTATAATAAATATGTCATTTTGGTGAAAGATGTTAAAAATTGGAAAGTTTATAAACAGTGAGGTTGTGGAAACTCTGTATCTGCTCAATTTTTCTACACATCTAAAAGTATTACAAAACCCAGAGCCTATTCAGTTTTCAAAAAGTTACATTAGCAAACCCAGGGCTTCTTTACGTAAGGTTTTGGCTTGTTTTTGTTTGTTTGTTTTTCCTCCATTAACTGTTTACTCTGTACACATGGGGAAAAAAAAAAGATTGGACCCCAGAAGAATATGGAAATTTTGATCAGGAGTAGTAAAAGGCATGGAGGAACTAGGATGCTATGGAAGGCAAGTCTGCCTCCAGAAGGCGGATCTAAGATATGTGAAGATACCGCGACAGTTTAAAAGGCACAGTGCTTCTATCAGGTGATGTGATATTTGACCGGTACACAGTGTAGAATAGAATGGGGGGCACCGAACATTGCTGGATCACCTTTATAAAGTGTGCATATGTAGTTTCTCATATGTACACAGAGGGGAGTTAGAGGGTATGCCCTTCCCATCAGGTTCCATGGCTGGGACCTTTGTCATGCCACTCACGATGCCTATGTGGTCCTTCACAAGAACTCAGGACAGGTTCGCAAGTAATTCTCACACATATATTTGACCAAGTTTTCAAGTTCCTGTTATTTCACCAGAAATTGTAGAAAAACCATCTGAAATGATTACATGTACTGACTGATGGAACAATAAGTAGTTGGGATAATTATGACCATGAGAAGCATAACTACTAATGTTTCCTTTGCGTCATTTGCTTTAATTTTTTTAATCAGTCAAACTAGGAATTGTTGAGGAAACTCTTTGTTACTCTTTTTGCACATTGTAGGTGATATAGAGATACTCAGTTTATTCATGAATCCTTCAATCAGTGTTTGTAAAGCAAAGCTCTTTATATGTTTAAATACGGTTTTATGGGAGATAAACAGAACACTTTTGGAAACAAATTTGGAGGGGCTTTAGTCTTATCATTATTTTAGATGAATGGGTTTGTTTCATTCTTTTTGATATAAATAAAAAGCACAGGAGGCAAAGAAGGGCAGTGAAATTGAGAAGGAGGACCTGTGAGATGCCTCAGCAAGGAAAAATGCTTTTTATCCAATGCTGCCAGCTTGATGACTTGAAGGTAGTCCCCAGAACCCACATAAAGGTGGAAGGAGAGGACCGACCCCATAAAGTTGTCTTCTGACAACCACATGTACAACCAGACACATGTGTGTGCATACATACAATCAATAAGTAAAAATAAATTCAGAAACAAACAAAAGCTTCTTGGAAATCTTGTAGGAAAGCTTGCTTTGATGGCATTTAACTTATATGTATGAATCCGAAGCAGTTGGTGCTAAGAAGCAGATTCTTCCTAACACGGCTTTTGTTTGTTTGGCAGTCTTTACAAGTGTTCTTGGTTTCCATTAGAGACCATCATTTCATTACATATGTTGTCATCCATTCTGTGGGGACAATAAGCCATCAATAAGACTACATCACTGGCAACAGCTTTCCAAACTGAGGGGTGAATCATCCTGTCAGTCACCTCTCTAAACTTAGCAGCATCCGCATGTAAGAGAACGTCACACAGTATCTGCTATTCACTTAAGGTTAAGAACATGCCTCCTCCACAATGAACCGTCTTTGCTATAATTCCCAGCTTCCTCACTCATGTCAATGACATAGTGTTTTCAGATCTTACTTTAATAGTGGGATGATGTCATTAAGCAGGACACTATGTTTTCATTTTTCCCTGCAAGATTTGTGTTTATAGAAAAGTATCAGACCCTCTTAAGTTATACACAGGGTTAGAAAAAAAATGTTTGTTGGAAAATTTAGTCAGTAACCATCATTCGTTACATTATAGTGCTCAGAAAACTGTATCTAATTGACTTGGCTTGAAGACTGTTGAAATGAAAGTGCTGGGTATTTTCTCTTCCAGATTCCCTTGAAAGTTGTTTTTAAAGGGTAGTTGAGTCATGTCTGATAATGTGTTATTTCCTCTAGCCATTTCTCTTTCTGCCTTTTCTACTCAATTCTCTCACACTGCAGATTCCCCTGGTGTATAATTTTGGTTGAGTGCTAGTCAATATTCAGACTACATGTCAAAGACAACGGTGAAGATGTGTCCTGATATGGTTGTTTTGTAAAAACTATATGTCTCATGGAACATTCCAGAAACGCTCTGCAGAAGCAATGTAAATATAAAAGCTTTGATGTCAATAGTATATGTTAATATACTTTTTTCCTAAAGAACAGTTATTGATACAGCAAGTCACTGACTGGGCCTCAGATTTTCCCTACTTTGTCAGTAATATTTTCAGGAGATTTTTCCAAAGTGATGAACTAACATGCATATATTCTATCAGCAGGAGACAGTACAGAGCTCTTAAAGATGGCGGATGAGCGGAAAGACGAAGGAAAGGCACCACACTGGACATCAGCCCCACTGACCGAGGCAGCTGCACACCCTCACCCTCCAGAGATGAAGGACCAAGGCGGAGCAGAGGAAGGGCTGAGCCGCAGCGCCAATGGATTTCCATATAGAGAGGAGGTGGAGGGTGCCTTCGCGGAGCATAGTTCACAGGGCACCTATTCAGATACCAAAGAGAATGGGATCAATGGAGAACTGACCTCAGCTGACAGGGAAACAGCAGGTAACTGAGGGCTGCAAGGATGTCTTTGTGCTTTGTAGTCTGGTCACTCTGAGAGTGAATTCATTTACAGCAGCTGGTCCTGTCATTCTGCCAGTACTGGAGTACAGTCCGAAGAATTAGACACCCTAGTAAGGCAAGCGCCAACTTCGTGGCAGTTAGCCTGACTTCCCCCAACTTCATTGTAGTCTCAATCTTGTTTGCCCATTTAATTTTTACCACCTTATTTTTTATACACAAAATATTCAGCATATGTATATTTTCTTATAAACTGTCAGTATTTTAACTCACTGGAAAAAAATCACAATGTTTTCTTCTTATTACCTTAAGTGAAATTGGGGCCAAGTCTGACAGATTAGAAGCATGTTTCTTTTCAGGATAGAAAGAATTGTGAAGTCCATCTCATCAGCCTTCCAAAGAAACAGAGAGAAGGAAAGCAAAGAGATGGGAGATGAACATGCATGTTCAAATATAGAGACCCTTTCATTCTTCTCAGCTTTCTAAAACACCCTACACAGAGCCTCACAGAATGTAATATAACTAAATCTTTCTGTTTTGTTATTATTATTACATGTATGTGGGTATTTTGTCTGTGTACCTCATGCAGGCAGTGCCATCGGAGAGCACTGGGACTCAGAAGAGAGCACTGAATTCCCTGAGACTGGACACAGACGGTTGTGAGCCACCATGTGGGCTCTGGAAATAAATCCTGGGTTTTCTGGAAGAGCAGCTAGCACTGTAAACTACTGAGCCATCAACCTCTCCAACACCAATATAACTCACTCTTAACGTGCCTCTTTTTAAAGTACTATCATTGATCATATCCTGAATGGCCCCATAAATAGAGTGTTCAGGACATAGAAAAACATTACCTTACAATATAGAATTCTTCATCATCATTTTCCTTTTTTCTATAATTCAGAATTTTATATATTTGAATATACGGATAGTAGCTTACTTTGTCACAAGACTGAACACACTAGAAGTAGTAAAATGAAGCCCTGTCCCCTTCAGTCATCCCTTACCTTTTTGAAGGTTGGTTTCTGTGCCCCACTAATTAGACTGTACACTCTGGTCAAAACACCTTATATATAAGGGATAGGGGTATATTCAGTATTAGGGCACATACTTAGCACGCACAAGGTTCTTGGTACAAATTATATGTGTGCAGTTATGTATGTATATATACTGTGTGAGATGTATATACATTTGTGTGTGTAACATATGTCAGTATGTTTGATTTTAATAAGGAAATATCAGAGACATCTTAAATAACGAAAGAAAATACAAAAATGCACAGTATAAAATTTTAAAGCACAAGGTTAGTGGTATTTGAGTAGTGTTTTCTACCTATCAAGTGTCTTATCAGCCGCCACACAAAATCTGGTCTCTAAATTCTATGGATCTGAGGTTCTCATGGCATATGACCCCTATGTAAATTACATTGGATACAAAGCTCAGGATGTTAAGTGCCAAATGAGAAGTGTGGAAAGGCAAGTTGAAAAGAAATTGTTTTTACTTAGGCAAATCTTCTCAAATGTGGTGGTGCTAAATAAATTCACAGGAATATAGCAAGATAGTATAAATATTCAGTGCAGTTCAGGGTAACTCAGTCTCTGCCAAACACTGCATAAACCATTAGCTTGTGGCAGTTCCCCTTCCTCATTCACATACACTGTACACCTCTTAAAGATTGCGTATCTTCTCTACTAAGATGAATCTTGGGCAATTGCTCTGGTGCAACGCCAGGGCCCTGCAGAATTCCGTGAGAACGGGAAAAGAGGATGGCAGTTCACTGACGGAACCAAGAAATTGAGAACCTGTATAGTGCTCCAAAGGGACATACATCTTATTAATTAGAAATTATGATTGAACGTGAATAAAAATAGGCTTTCATGGTTATAATGAGGATCATACAAACACTACAAAAAGTATGAAGCCAATGCTCCAAGGCATCGTATCTGGTAGTTACCACCGTTGTAGATGGTGAATGAGGACTGTTTATCTCTAGCTGAGTACAATGTAACTTGCTGTGGGCGGGACTCCACACTGAACAGATTTTTATAGGTTTGAGGCATAAGGGATGAGAACGAGCAACAGCATCACTGTTAGGAGAAAAGAAAGGGATAATGGCATAGATCAAGAGTTTCTTTAACCTCACATCCCTGGCTTTACAGATGCAGTGTCCAATAAACGTGCTGGGCCAGTGATTGAATGAACAGACAAATGCAAAGACAGGCTTTCTCAAATTCATTTGAAACTGTACTTTTATCCTCTGATTATATAGGCCTTTATTGTTGCTGCTGCTGCTTTTGGCTTGATTTTGTTTTTGTTTTGGGGGGAGGGTATTACTAAAGCCCAGGCTGGCCTTGAACTCACTGTATAGTTCTGACTCTCCTTAAAGTCAAGGTTGTCCCCTGGTCTGTTTGTCAAGTTCTAGGATCACAGGTATGAGCCACCATGCCTTGCTAGCTTTGCCTCTTGGATACTCAACACATGACCCTCATTGACTACCATGGAGCAATACAATGCACTGCAGAAAAAATAATCACTGCATAGATTCTGCTTGTTCAATCCATGGACAATTAGTATTTAATATCCTATTTGTTCAGTGGTCTTAAATGAAGTATTTAACAGCATCAGAAAAATATATTTGTCAGGTCAGTGTGTCCTTGCCAGCTTCTTTCAGAAAATAATATAAATTAAATCCAACTCACAGGTATTTCTTTCAAGTGGTGGTTTTAGGAACATCCAGTGTTTATTGTGGAACCTTCTCAACATGTATTAAATTAGTCTTATGTTACCTGGGAAAAGTGAGCATTCATATGTATGCCCCCAGGGACAGAGGTGGTACATCATTATCTGTGGGTTGCCATAGTGATGTTTTCAATCCAAACTATGGTGATTTTTGAAAAACTAACTCCATTCTAAAAATAACAGGCCAATTATTGAGTCCCTGAGATGTGCCAGTGTGAAAAGCTGCAGGGAAAGAAAACTGTAAAACTTGGTTTCCTTATACTTAACAAAGAATACGCAATATGGAATCAGCTTCTCTCCAAACAAGCTTAGTAAAGTGATAATGGTTGTCATTGGTGATTTATAGATAACTTTCCTTGAAATGTGTGTTGTGAATAATCACCTGTATAAGCAAATCCTCTTTATATCTCAAATATGACATTTTTTTAAAATCCTGTGCTTTGAAGGTGGTGACCTGTTGGGAACTAGCATTATATTTGGAGGTGGGCACTTCAAGGAGGACCAAAGAGCTCATTCTTTTCTTCATTTATCCACAGTGCAGCTATATATTGCATTTCTTCCATAAAGAATAACCTTCAAAAACAAAACGGTTCACAAAAAGAGCTCCTCAGCAAGGAGGGTGTCCTCAGCTACGCTTGAGGTGGCCACGAAATGTTTCTTCCGTTTTCTTCTTGGCTATGGTTGTCTCTTCATTTCCAGAAGTCTTTTCGTTGAGCTTCTTTATAATCATCAAGGACAAAAACATTATATTTTCTCAAGACTGGGTCTCCTTTGGCCTGGTGTTCTACCTTCTCTCTCATGTGCCCTTTGAATGTCCATTTTCATTTATGAGCTTTGGGATGAACATTTAAAGATGTTCATCCGCGGTCAACTTAATTTTGTTCTTGTGCACTGAGACCAGGTTGGAGAGCAGGATGTGTCAGAAGACATTTTAAATCTTATTTCTTTACGCTTATTAGATGTCTCCTGCCATACAGGGTAAAGGGGAGCCCATAGAAAGGTGGGTGGAATTATTTTCTCAACTCTAACTTTGTTGTTTTATTTCTCTGTACTAAGGTGTCCATACTCCTTTGTCACAGGAGTATGTAAAAATATGTGAAGCTATTAAAGTCAAGCATCCTAAACAAAGGGTAGGTTTTTGTTTTTATATTGTTTTGCAAAGCATAACCGAGAAGAAAAAGAGCTTGCAATAATGCCTCCTTTTCTTTTGCACTTTATGAAAGAAAGCACAATAAATACACTTTGGTCCACACAGATTTCCAAACCAGAGTGACAATTAGGCACCTCAGCTATAAGCTTCGTATCCAGATTCTAGGCTCAAAGTTATTAGAATTCATATTAAAGTAAAATGAGGTTTCTTAGCAAAAAGGCAGAAAGGCTGATTTGTGTCTATAAAATTAGTAACTCTTTGTATCTAAAAATGTATACAACTTTGATCAGAACATCATTATAGGAAGTAGAAGTATTGAAAATTACCTTTCAAGTGGTATTTTAAGGATGTAAAGACACAGTTTTCATAGTCAGGGTGCTTGTAGCTTGGCAATATAACTGGTTTTCACTTCATCTGGTGTCCTGTTTTCTGTGGCATTGAATCTTACTTTACTGAGTCCAGTTACAAATCATTTTAATATAATGTTTGCTAATTATAAAAGCTAGACCTGCAAAGTATCAATTAATTCTGCATTCCTTACCTTTTTCTGAACACCTTTATCTATCTAGAGATAGAAAAGTCTACTGATTTCTCTTCATTCCTCAAGGGTTGCTTGAAAACTGGAATCTGTTCTTCTTATCTGTTCTCCCTGGATAGAGACAACTGTGAATTAAATAAATTTGAAAGAACATTAATAGGAAAGAATAAATGTGTTTTCCTCCTAGTCATTGCACCTTATTTGATGCACTATATCAATTATTAATGTAAAATTTGTACATACTTTATCCACTAATGTAAGCAGTCAAGAGATGACTTAAGCCATATGTGAGGATTGAAGAGGCCTTTTGCAAACATTATGACATTTTACATAAGGACTTGAACAGCAGATCTTGATATTGCAGGGATCCTGAAGCTATCCCTCCCACCTCTGCCACCCCCACCACAAGGACACAGAAGCACAGCTGTGTACACAGAGCCACAGCTTGAAAATATTCACAGGTCATGTGCTCCCACATGGCTCTTCAGTTCATGCACCATCATGACTTTGATCACATTCTATCATTTTGGGATGTCCACAAAGATACTTGTCATTAGTGTTTTCATTTTCAAATGAGAAAATTTGGGCACAGGCTGTTTAAGTGACTCAGGGATGCACAGTTAGAAGAAGAGGGTGCCACATTGAGAGCCCATTGGCCAGTGTCAACTTGGTCTCATTCTGAATTGTCCTTTTCCCCGAAAAGAGACGTGTAATCTTTGTGTGTACTTTGTCATTTATTTACTTTCTAAGCAGGCTGCTGACTGTCAAGGCTTCCAGGATTCCTTTAGAGTTATTTTTTTCTTGCCTCCCAGAATCAAACTTGTGAATATCGCCTTTGTCCTTTTTTAGAAAACTTTAATGGAATCTGGCCATTCCCTTGCCATGGTTCTAGATATTGAACTGGTTGTTTGGAAGGGATCCATGGAAGGAATTCAGAATACTCATTTTCGCATCCATCCCTCTTTCGGTGCAGTCTCACCTGAGAGCATTTGCTACCCAGCCCAGGCTTCTTACTTTAGAGAAAAGAGCTCCTAGGATGCCCTCATCCAGCACTCAACCATGGCAGGCAAAGCGCACATTTCTGTTGCAGAACTTACATTCACACTCCTGGAGCATAGAATGAAATCATAGCGTGATTCTCAGTTTCCTCCTAAGTGGAGAAAGAAAGGAGGCAGAGAAGAAAAGGATATTTATAGATGTCAAAATATGCACTTGTTTAAAAGCAGACTCTGGTGACTTCTACTGTCCTCAGGCATGATGCTTTGAACACTAACAGGAAAAAAAAAAAAAACAAACATGTTCCCAAAGAAGCAGCTCGTTTTTGGATACCATTTGGGGTAAATAAAAAAATTGATGAGTATTTCTTTACCTTAATCCAACCATTCCCTACAATGACTTTTTTTCCTGGCGTGTCTATATTCCCAGGTCTACCCCTTACCCGGGAGGTGGTATGTCTACATTTTAACATCCCCATAACTCGAGCAGCCCTGTGACAAACCTAGACACACAAAATGATTGTTATAAAGACTGCATGTTGAAGCTGAAAAAAAACATGATGGAGGCAATGGCTGGTACCACTCATATGCAAACAACAAATAGCTCTAAGATCCTCTCTGCTCTCTTTTTTCAACCTTAAAAAAAAAAAAAAAAAAAAAAACCTGAAACCTGCTTTTTGCTACCCTCTTACCCTTCCTGCCTTCATTTCTTTTTCTTTTTTGTAAAATTTTGTATTAATTAATTCAATTTACATCTTGGTCATAGGTCCCTCCTTCCTCTCCTCCTCGTCCCATCCACCCTTCTGCATCCTCTGTCTCCCCATTTCCTCAAAATATGGGGGCCCCCTATCCAGACACCCCAGCTCATCTGTTCACATGAGGACTGAGCTTAGTTTTTCTTCCCTGTGGCCTGGTAAGGCAGTCCTCTCAGGGGGAAGTGATCAAGGGTACTTGACACCAACCCTGCCTTCCTTTCTACACTGAGACCCCCTCTAAACCAGGACCACCTGTATATACTACATTAACGTACACAGGGCAAAACAGCACAGCACCATTTCTCCAGCAAAATGACTAAAGCTATCTGCATAGGCCCCTGAGGCAAATAAACAAGCAGGCCTAACAATACAAGAGGTTGCAGATTTTCTTCTTGTTGCCATGCCAACCACTCATTGCTCTGGCTGCCATTTCCCTGAGCTCCGCAGAGAGAGGCGTGTGCAGAGCAGTTACTTAGCATTCAAGGGTGGATCTGCAGAAAAACACACAGCCTCACTGCAAAGCATCTGGCTTGGCGGCACCGGTGGATGAGACCAGAAAATGGAAATCTTTTCAGTTCTTTCCTCATGAAGGTTAGGCATTTGGGCTAGAAAGCATGAGAGAGAGAGATGGATGTTTTTTAATTAAGACAGCTCCATGAGGTTTGTGTCTGTTGTGTTTGCTTTGTCTTGTGTGGTCTTTACCAGATGAAGCGGGTGTGGGTATTCACTTCTGTCACACTATGTGGTTTGCTGTGTTGATGCTTACTGCGTCTGAGCCTATCAGGGCCAGTTTACATGGACAGTGTCATAAAGAGTGATGGCTCCTGCTCCTGTGGAGGAATGGGCTCGTATATACCAGGTAATCCCAGCTAGAGCTCTATATGCTTTACACAATAGAGGAAGGGATGAGCACTGAATAAAGTTTGCCACTTAAATGTGCGGTTATACGGTGGTGCTTCCATCAGGTCTCCTTCTCAGTCAGTCAGAATGGGATGACCTTGTCGTAAGCCAGCATTTCTGAATTAAAATACTGGAAATACTGGTTTCTCAAGACTGTTTGAATTGACCCCAATGACTCAATATATTGAAGGATTGTTTTCTTTCTTGGATTTTAAATGCCTACAAACGTTTGCATTAAGAATAGCAAGTTGTGTCTCACAGAATATAATGTGATACTTCAATATGCTCATTTACTTGCACATAGTTACCGCTGTTGTGTTCTTGAATGTCTCCCATGCGTTGAAGGACCATCTCATCTGTCTTGATTTCCATTAAATAAAGGAACCACATCAGGAATAATTATAAAGTGATTATATTATAAAAATTATTTTGTCATACGCTTTGGCTGATTGACACTTGGAAAAACTATTCTACTGAATTTGCATTATAAAATTGTGCATAGAGCTATTTGAGCCAATATATATAGAGAGAATTAAATGTAAGTATAACTTAATTATATTTTATGATTTTCAAACTTCTCCTATTCTAAATTTTCTAAAACTGTACATGTTTTCTCCTCTCTGAAATGCTGTTATATTTTGTCACTGTGAATTATTTTCTTGCTTTCCAGTTTCAAAAAGTTAAAAAATATCTCCAATTAGAGAAAAACCCTCATGAGTTCATAAAAACTAAAAATAAATAAATACGGGAAAATAATCAGTAATGAGAGTGACTCTTTTGAGATTCATTTCTAGACTTTAATTTGATTGGTAAGCCTTTGACTTGGTTAATATTGTGGAGGATCTTTTGATGTTCCCTCTATCTAAGTATCCTTTCCTCACAAAACAAAACAGGATAAAGAGAGAGATAAAGGGAAGGGGAGATAGAAATGTGGTTGTAATTTTTAAATAATTTTTCAGGTATCTTGAGAACATATGTATCATCAGGCATTAATGTGTCATTTGAATTGTATATCAATAAATATTTCCATATCCATGCATCCATACAGGTGCTTTGACAATATTGCTAGTTTATATTAGGAAACTATCTGGCATGATCGCCAAGTATTTGGGCTTGGAGTTGGCCTTTGATGCAGTCAGGAGGCTACTGAACAGATGACGATGACTTGGCAGTCAACGTTCCCCTCTTCCACAAGCTACATAGATACAGTGATTTTCTGCTTTGGCTTGTAGAGGCTTTCTCCCCTCCTCCCGGTACCTTCATGCTTCATTGCCCCTTAGCACGTTACATAGAACATTTGCACCTGCTCTCGGGGGAATATGGAAATTCATATCAAAAACAGATGACTAAAACAACTGGTGCTGCCTTCCAAGCCTGGTGCTCTCAGCCTTGTCTGACCAGGCATTGTGAGTCCTGGGGGAAAAGACTGAACCACATGCTACCAGCTCACCAGCTCGCCAGGCAGCAACTCTCAGCAAATGAGTCACACTGTTCAGCTACACTCATAAAAAATACAGTTCTAACCTAGCTAAGCTGCTAAGCAGAGCAGGTGGAGGAGAGGAAGCAAAATATATGCCTTGGGCTCTCCTTCAGCTTTTAACATCTGTGCAAATGCCAGGTGTTTACCAGAATACAAATATGAAAGTGAAATGTATTTAAAGTTTGTTTCAATAATACTCAAGATTATATTAATACTCAAAGCATTATATACTTAGGTAGATAAGAAGGAAGAATCATAGTTCCAGGACAATGCATCTACAGTAGTGCAGCCTGAACATTAGACTTGAGTCTAAATTGGAAATACAGATCAGGGCTGCACTGGCAAATGAGTGCCTCCTTCTTTTATGAGCATCTTTAGCCTGAATGATTAGACTTCTGACTAGACTGAAAATCTTCTTTTTGTATCATAGTTACATGATACCAAGCCAATCTATAATGCTTTTTTTTTCCCTAGAGCAGTATTGTGACACAGTAGGGAAATCTTTAAGAAGGTTTCTGGGAGGTCTACCAGCAAAGGCAGAGAACTGCTGTGATCTCATTCTCTGGAGAAGCTTTCCTAAACACCTGGTAGGGTATTGGCTATATGTTGCTAAGAGCATCTGTTCCGGTGTTTGTCTACTAAGGTTACTGATTACCTAGTTGTTGTTGCTTTTTTTTTTTCCAAAGCTGTAAATGCCTTGAACTTGTGCTTTGATTCTCTCTTCTTTTTGACATAGATTACTCTGTTTATTTCCTGGTTTAGATGCTAATAAATATTTTAGTTAATACAGAAAGATTGAGTATCTATATATGGAGTTAAGAATAGAAACACCATAGACAAAATTGTGGTGCAAAAGGGATGTTGCAGTGTATTACAATGATACAGTGGGCATGTAAAAATAAACTGAGAATCTGTAAAGATGAGAGAGCTGTTGGTTTCAGAAAGTAATTCAGAGGGATCCCTATAATACTTCAGTGGAGAAAGTATTACCAGACTTGACTTTCTCTGATAGTGAGGGTTAGGGCTGGAGAGCTTGGAATAACAAAAATATGTAGCACATCTACTCAGAGACATTTGCTTGATGAACTAGAAATAATATAAAAAGTTAAGATCAGTTACTTTCTGAGAGGCATAAAAATATAACAGATCAACTCCTGCTCAGATGTAGCCCATGTATCCAAGTGGGTACCCTAGTAAGGGGAACAGGGACTATTTCTGACATGAACTCAATGGCTGGCTCTTTGACTCCCTCCCACCCCAGAGGGAGGAGCAGCCCTGCTAGGCCACAGAGGAGGACTTTGCAGCCAGTGCTGAAGATACCTGATAAACCAGGGTCAGATGAAGAGGGAGCAGGTCCTCCCCTATCAGTGGAGTTGGAAAAGGGCAGGGAGTAGATGAGAGAGGGTGGGATTGGGAGGGAATGAAGGATGGGGAAACAGCTGGGATACAAAGTTAATAAACTGTAACTAATATTAAAAAATAAAAAATTATGTATCAATATATACAGATCAGAATCGTGTAGATGCTAAGTAATTTTTTTTTCATTCTTGCAAAACCCAATGAAACATTGGTCTGGATTGGAAAAAAAGTCCACAGGATTTCTTGAGATTGGAACACAGACTTGTATGTGGGATTTTTGTTGCTGCTGCTGCTGTTGCTTCTGGTGGTGGTGATGGCAATGGTGGTGGTCGGTCAGTTGGTTTTGATCTTCCAGTTGTAAGGTAAGGACTGATTCACTGTTCTAGATCAAGAACATAGCAAATCTCACTTCTGATACAAGAGCAACCAGGGCCTTGTAGTATATTGTATATATCCTCCATCATGGGCTTAACTGTACTCTGTTGGAGGAGTATAGCAATATGGACTTGGAAAGATGTTACCTTAAATTTGAAAGTGAGCAAACTTTGATTGAGCATATTATGAATGAGCAAATCAGTTCTCCTGGCTTATCTCTGAGTCTATAAAATGACTTGCAAATGGTAAGGTTTTAGAGAGTACAAAGTATTTCTATATTGAAAGGGAAGATCATACACTGACTACAGGAAACATAATTTTGCTTGTAAACATGACAGGCAATGAGCCTAGGACCTTGTTCATGGTAAGCAAGCACTCCACTGTGGGCCACATCACTAGCCTAGGAAAACAGTTTTGTTTTTCAATTAGATGGACTTATTTTGTCTCATTGTTTAAAGGGGAGAGGACTTCTTCTGATGCATCATTTTCCTTTCATTTTAGATAATAGATTGAGCTATAAATACCTGCTTCACTTAAAAGCAGCACAGAAAGTCAAATAATTGATGTTTTCTCTGTGGAGAGTGTTGTATTTGAGTGCCCAAACTCGTCACCTTCTTTTAAAAAGTAGCTATTGATTGTTGTCAGCTTGAAAGGCAAAGATTTGAAACTACAGCATTGAAAAGGCTACAGTAGGGGTTTGGAATGTAGATCATTGTAGTCTCACTACCTGGATATGTGATACCCCGTGTTTAAGCCCCAGTACTGAGAAATCAACCCCATAGACTACAGTTGCTGTTCTTGGTGCTTTTCTAAAAGACACCACACATTTTGATGTATGAAAACTGCCCTCTCTCTTCTTTTTCCTCCACCCATGTGTGTGTGTGTGTGTGTTCCTGTGTATGTGTGTGTGTGTGTGTGTGTGTGTGTGATTTGACACAGATACACAAAACTGAGCTCTGAAAATTGACCTCTTCCTCAAAAAACAAAGTGCTATATTGGCACAGGATTAGAAAGCATGGAGATATCCTCCTCAGCCATTTCTTACCTAATTCTTATAAGTCCTGATTTCAGTAGAAAATAAATTATTAAGTTTGCAAGCCAAAAGGTAGCCACGATGAAAAATCATAAAATAGGAGGGAAATTTCATTTAGTTGGGATCACAGTCGCCTCTTGCCTCCATGCAATAACCTGTCTCCCTGTCGTAAGCAACACTCAGTGCTTAAGATTCTCAGTGGACCACATTTCGTTTGTATAGCTGATCCATTTGGGATTGTGATCAAGAATTTGGCTGTTGGTGTCCCAGGTCTCCTTTCTAGTTGTTAATTGTGAGTTAGCATTTTATAACCAGTGTCAGTTCACAAACTTGAATTTAGTGTTTTGGTGTGGAAAATATATCCTCCATTTTATATTACATTGGGAAAACACTAAGCATTTCTTTACTGAGAGATCATGTTCTGGGCCTTGTGGGCCTTGAGTAGCAATACCATCAGCTCTGACCGCTGTAGAGCCTCTACGTCAGCACAAGGCCTCACTTCAC
This sequence comes from Pachyuromys duprasi, assembly GCA_028658305.1. Taxonomy (NCBI): domain Eukaryota; kingdom Metazoa; phylum Chordata; class Mammalia; order Rodentia; family Muridae; genus Pachyuromys; species Pachyuromys duprasi. The sequence continues at coordinate 45,984,241 of CM053751.1, forward strand.
CAGAGCTGAGGGAAAATAAGTTAGCCAATTGTGACAAAATAGGTTAGAAACTATTCTATTACAATACTGCGTGGGTTTTTTGTTTGTTTGTTCGTTTGTTTTTTAAGACAGGGTTTCTCTGTGTAGCCTTGGCTGTCCCAGATTCACTTTGTAGACCAGGCTGGCCTTGAACTCACAGAGATCCTTCTGCCTCTGCCTCCCGGGTGCTGGGATTAAAGGCGTATGCCACCACCACTATTACGACTTTGACATATCCGTTCATTATGGTCTCAAATTGTCAGAGAAGACACTAATTAGTATATATCTGTATTTAAAACTTCTCTTCCTATGAGGTTTGTTGAACCAAGTCATTCTTCCTCATTGTTTCATGTCACATTTCCCAATTATAGAACAAAACAGAAATGGAGGAGGAGAGATAGGTTCTTGAACTTCTTGGGAGTTTTTGCTTTATTTTTTCTTCCTTAGGAAACTAAACCCACACTGCCAACTAACACAAAACATTCTTGAGGGGTGGGATGTCTCTGTAGACATTGGGGATAAGTACTTCATCAATGCAAATGGAATGAAAACAAGTCAGAGTAAGTAGGCAGTCTTAGATACACTTTTAGAAACAGGAATCAACTAATTATCATTGACATAGTTTCCTGTGAAAGTTGTAGAATTCCATAGGAAATCTGAGTTTCCATATCCTCAGGAAGCCCCATACATCTCTTCAAGAGGATTTTGACCCCCATACTAAATCAAGCTCTGTCTGTGATGACAGAACATGGAATAGGCCACAGCATCATACCCAGCTACCCCAGGCAAAGTCCAGAAATAACTAAAACATGCCCTGAGCACCTTTCTGTTGGCTTTCTCAATTCTATTTCCTTAGATTCTTCAAGTTGTTAGTGTTCACCGGCTCATACATAAGCTGTTCACCCTTCTCTTTCTTGCCAAGCCCATTCACTTTTCCCTACAGCTTCCCACCGGCATGACATCCTATCTTTTCATATTTCTTTTTACAGCTCCATCAAAGTGCATGCACCTTTATCTTTCTGCTGGGCTCCAATTCAAGGAATAAATATAGTAATAGAGGAAATAAGTGAATATCAATAGAGATTGAAAAAAAGTAAGCAACACTCAAGCCAACTCATTTATGTAAATTTTATTTTAGTAGCTCCTCTGTATACATTTTATATGTCCTCTGTAAGTTTATACAGATATTTTGGGGGTTACTGCTGCTTGTTCCTTACCTAACTTGCATAATGAACCTTTTGTATCATTTGGTGGAAGGGATACGTTTATCAGTCCAGAAAAAAATTAATCATTACTCTAGGATATTTTTGACATGAAGAACTTTTTAATCTATCAAAGGGTTTCCTTTTATTTTCATGATTATATCGAGCTACAAAGGCAATATTGGACTTTACATTTATTTCTCTTCCTCTTTAAAACTATGCTCTTGGAAAATAGTTTCACTTTGCTACTCATTGATCCTAGAAGAATGCATTTAACAATCATCAGTTATGCTTGTGTGGAAATTTCCAATGAAGGCGTCTACTTCTGCTGTGCTGCGGCTGAAATTTTAACTATATTATTAATAATACAGGGTTGGTTATGTGTATACTGCTTATGTTTTATTTTTTTAACCATAGCTATTTCAATTCTCATAATTTCATTATACTTTTTCAGATTATGGTTCTATGTATATCTGTCATCATAATTTATAAAATATAAAGAATTACTATAAGTAACTTATAATAAAGTCCCTTCAAGTGCTAGTACAAAGAAAATATGAGTAAACAATATTTTCCACAATTATCTTGTCTAAATAAAATTTGTGGTTAGAGGATGGACAGTCACTGAGTTTGTAGTTCATGAGACAAAACTGATGTTACTGCAGAGAATGGGACTCTCGCTCTCAGGAATGTGTTAGGACTGATTGTTACACAGGACTTCTGTTACACAGAAGTTTTGCTGCCTTTTCTATATGCTGTTTGAGTGTACTGGATGATATTTGAAAAAAAGTAACTTTTCCTAGAAGGGAATTTTTAATTTATATAAGATCTCTTAAAACTTGGTCAAGTTATGCTGAGGATAAGCAAAGGAGAAGAAGCAAATGTTCACCAACGTAATGGCTTTAACCATATTATTATAACATAGGTTACAATAGAAAAAAAAAGCTGTGTTTCGGCAACTAGTGAAAACTATGTCTGATGTAAAGGGAATATACATTTCAAAATTTCATCCCAATGATTTTTTAAAAGTCTAGATTATTTTTCCATTTTACTCTCATATCATCTCCCTTGGGCATTTCTAGGTTTTGTGGCTACAGTAACATTACATTCGTCATACAAAACCCTACCTTCACTCTTGGTGCCCAAGCCTCTCAAAGTATCTGAACTGAGACAAAGCCTTAAAAGCAGGAAGAAACTCTTGTATAAATAAGTGCTGACATACATAGACAGGAATGCACATATACATACATGTATATGTTTTATTTATTCCACAGTTCTTCTTTTTAAGGGTGGATTTATTCAAATTCTCACCTCTCAAATTCTCATCATTTATTTTCATATTAATGTTTCTAATAATGTTCTATGTTGCTATAATCATTTTACAGTGTAGTATGTTTTAATATCTAGCAGAGTAGACACTACAACTTTTCAAAAGTCTGCACAGAATAGCAAAGTTTTAAGAAGGTATAACATAGAACATTTAAATCCCTCATTTTGCATTATAAATCTCTCAATGCCAAAATGGTTATATTTAATTTCGGGAGATTTACCTGTTTGAAATTTTTAGAAAGTAAATTCTTCATTAAATTTATGCTTATACAACTATTTTAGATCAGTGAAATATTATACTTGACTTATCAAATTTCTAATATATTGGCTATAAGTTGCAACATAAGCTTAAAAGTATGGTAATACTAGAAATCAGCACCCCCAAACTTTAAACTGGAACATGTAAGTATATAAACCTAGATTGGGATCAGATTCACTTAACTGTGTCTTTTGCTCCAATACTTTTTCCTGTATTTCCATCTGGGCCACAAAATTTAGAAATAAGATTCTCCAGTAGGTGCCGATTCTGATCTGCGCTTGTGTAATTAACTTTTGTCTCGATACTTCAGCATCCTTGAGTGGTAGTATCTACTCAGCGGTATCTATCTCGGTTTGCTACACTTTTTTTTTCCTTAACCAAACTTGAAAGTAAGGCCAGTCCACTTAACTCTCTACAGAGTTCATCTGAACGTGCGAAGGTACACTCAAATCTAGGATTTGAGTACATAGGTTGAGCTGGGGAGAGTCACAAGGGTTAGAGCAAAGGCTCAGCAGTTAAGAGTGTGATGAGTGCTGTTCTTACAGAAGACCTGAGTTCAACTCCCAGCATCTAATCGGGTGGCTCACAACTGTCTCTAACTCCTCCTCCAGGGGATCCAATGCCTCTGGCCACCAAGAACACCTACTACCACTTGCACATACCCATACACAGAAATACACATCTACATATAATTTTCTTCATGCACATAAATCTGCTTTTTCAGAGAAGGGAATCTCTTCCTTTATTAGAAATCATAATTTCTAATTTTTTGGACATGAATATTTAACCAGAGGTTTTATGCCTGGCCATGGATGAACCAGTCAAAACCTGTGGCCACTAAAGGAAAATCAGGAAGAAGAAAAACAAAATGCATCCCTCCATAAGATGACCCTATGTATAAAGAATTCAAAACACAATTGTGCTTACAGGTGCCATGTCTCATCTTAGTGTCTCCCAGGAATGAATTAGCATCCTTACATTGTCTGCAGCAGACACAAAATAGCCTTCCTTCAAAAGAGAGAGAAAGAGAGAAAAAAAAGAAAAGGACTGAACTTTATACAACTGTGATTTCTTATATGCCTCTGTCTTCATAAATTGACTTTACATACAATTCATTTGCCCCCTTAAATAAGAGGGAGCTTTGTTTCAATCACCATATCTTGAGAAGAAACATTTAAGAGAAATAGCTGCTGAGCAAAGATGTGTAGCTGTTTCCTGTTGTGATGCTGGGCATCAGTAGAAGTCTGGGGGTGGAATATGCCGATGCAAAAATGCAATCCTTCTTAATTAATGCAAAGATGCTAGGGAAACAAGTAAACCAAACCCTTTAACAATCTGCTCCTTCAGTGCTTTCATGGCCAGCTGATTCAAGGAAATACTTTCAGAGGAGCCATTTACTCTCCAAATTAAGCTGGAAGAAGCAAGGAATTTTCCTTCTTTCTCTCTTTTTCATGAATTTATGGAGGGTGTTTGTTTAGCAGAGCACTTGGAGCTACACAGTGCTTTCCTTGTTGACTAGATTCCAGCAGCAGCAGCAATTAACACTGGTTTCCTAGGCAACCATTTTGTATCCCACTGAGAAAAACCTTCTTGACAGGAGCGTTCTGTCTTATATTGTTTTGTTTTCCTTTTTCAGCAAGTGTACGGTAGACTTATTTGTCATTTCTTTTAACACACCATTATATCCACGATGCTTCAAAGCAGAAACATTTAGTGGTTTTTATATCCATATGGTTGAATTTACTGTCAATGCATCTTGGTTCACTTTTAACAAGCTGTAAGAAATCAACAAAAATGTGTGTCCGGGCATATGCTGAGTTGCTTGCATTTTGTGTTGACAGTCTAACTGGTGAACCATTGCATGTTCAAGAGGCCCAGCTGGTCCTGATCCAAGTCCACAGGCTGCACATTCAAAACAATTATTGGGTCAACCAATAATGTTACATCTTCACTTAAGAAGCAGCTTAGAATTTTGAGCTGTTGAGAGATGGTCAACTCCATCAATTAAGTAACTGGGTTTTACTATATTAATATAAAAGTAACCAAAGCACAAAGATATGCTAAGCACAGATCCTGGGCCTGCCTTTTAAAATTTGCTATGATGAAGACTGTGAACAAAAAGATCCTAGCAACGGTGTAGTATGAATAATCTGCTGGAGAAAAACAAAGGGCTGGAAGAGCTTTAAATACTGAACTTTAAAGTAGAACGGAAGTGCAAGCTTAATTTAGATACATTTTGTAAGTGTCAAAATCCTAATGTGTTATCTGGTATCCAGAGCCAGGCATTCAAGCAAGGAGGTGTCTCAAATGTTTTCCTAAGTGGTGATATATTACTTATCTCAATGTTCCTTAGGTTATATCTTTATGTCACTTATTCTCATACTGTCCAGTAATCAACAACATTACAGCTTAGTAAAAAGAAAAAAGTTTTTGAGGTGAATTAAAATCGGGGAAGCTACTTTTAATTTTTCCCTTCCAAATAGTTTGTAATCAGATCCACTTCTTGGGTTATTAATATTTTACAAGCTTTCCTTACAAACATTTCTTAGCTATAACCTGACTTTAGAGCCAAGCTACTTTCATTAAGTGTGGAAACTCTCATGTTGACATTAATGAAAAAATAAAGACTATCACAAGTTTACACTAGTTAAATAGTGGTAACTTCTTAATAACTTACCCTAAGGGACAGTAATCCCCTAAGTAGGTGAAAATATGGATGCCTGGGTAGGTGGACAGGTGGCTTGATAAATGGATGGAAGCAATAGATATATATATAGCTTGAGGGAAAATATCATACATGATTAAATATATGAAAATAATAAGCATACATATAAGACAAGAATCATAGTCTTTATAATGTTATTTTTATTATTCCGATTTTATGAATGCCACACTTTGTCTTTTGTGTTGCTTTGGTACATTTATTCTTTTTTAATCTTCCCTAAACGTACCCAAGCCCTGAGTAAATTTGTTCCTGTCCCAGGAGCCAGTCAGTGGAGATGCAGAGTCCCCCCAGGAGAACTCTGATAGCATTTCTGCTGGGGAAAAAAAGAGCCATCTCTTATTCTGCAGGGAAAATAACAATTGCTGTCCTGTTGATAAATTCCTTTGCTTCTTTCAAGGAAGATTGTAAGTTCGCTAGGCAAATGAAATTCCCAGAGCACCTGTTCATGGTCATGTATTCCCTAACACGCTGTGAAATTTTTGAATAGATGATATATTATTTTCTACTTGAAAAGACTTAATATTATTATTCCAAACATCTAGAAGACATTAGTTAAACCAGCATGAACTTGACTTCTTACATACTATCAGAGTATTCTTTTGGGAGCATTTTTTAATTGAAAATGGGTGCTGGGAATTGAACCCAAGATCTTACACATGCAAGACAAGTAAGTGCAGTATCACAGAGCTGCATCTCTGGCTCCTCATAAATTCTTTTAAAAATAAAAGTTTATCAAGCCTTCCAAGATCATATTAAAATTATTTTCTGACAATTAAGCTTAAACATGTACAAAAATCAACTTACCTCATTCATAGTTTATATTAAATTGTAAAGCAAAAATATGTTTCTAAGTTAGCTTTCTCTCAAACAAGAATAATAAAATCCAAATTTCCTGCAGTTTATTTTCCAAGATAAGCTGAAACTAAATTACTTCTCACCAATGAAGCATGATAAAAAGGATACAGTTTGTTTTGTGTACTGGACTGTGACTACACTGGCAATGGACATCCCTTCAATTCTCTCCTCGCTTGTCTCTTCTTAGACTATCTTAAAGCTGCTTTATAATGTCCCAAAACATTATTATTGGCTATTCTGTATGAATACATTCTTTATGTATTGAGTTCTATTATGTTAATGAACAATTAAAATAATTCTCATTTGATACCAACATGCAGTCCTACAAAAAGACTGAAATACTGTAACATTGTTCAGTTATAATTTCACCACATTCACTAATGATACTTGTGCTTTTTTCAATTATTACTTTCCCAATAAAAGAGCTTAAAGCTATTTTATTCATATTCTAAAAGTTTAGACTATAGAAAGTTAACAAGCACTCAAGTACTCAGGACTCCAGTTCAAATGATACTGTTCTAAAATGTATCAAATTCTTACAAAATATATGAAACACTTATGCATTTGTAGAGTGTCTGTCCTCCCTTTGCTCTGCTTTCAGTTTCCCAAGAAACACTGGAATCCTAGAAGTGATCTCAACTGATGGGTTTTAAATTTTAGACTTGTACTGAACAAGTAATATATTTGTGAATTCCTTAATCCTAAAATTATTTATTTACTTATTTATTTTGTTTTTGGTTCTTTCAAGACAGGGTTTCTCTGTGTAGCCTTAGCTGCCCTGGACTCTCTTTGTAGACCAGGTTGACCTCAAGCTCACAGAGATCTGCCCACCTCTATTTCCCTGAGTGCTGAGATTACAGGTGTGCGTCACTGTGCCCAGCCAGAAATTATCTTTTTAATACTGTTGAGCAATTCTTAAGCCACTTGGTTGGACTCCTGGTCATTGTATGTTCTTTTGTTTATTTGCATGTTTATTTGTATGTTCTTTTGTTTACTTGCAGAGGAGGTATCTGCAAGAATAGTTCAAGTAGTCACAGCTGAAGCTGTAGCCGTCCTGAAAGGTGAACAAGAGAAGGAAGCCCAGCACAAGGACAAGCCCGCAGCTCTGCCTTTAGGTAAACGGGAAGAGCCCACACAGGGCAAACATTTGCTGCTCCTTGCCCCCGTATAAAGTCTACATGTTCAAGAGATTACACTCTACTTTGTACATACTTTATATATGTGGCTTTCATCTGTCACCTCTACCAGAAGAAGACATACCTGTTTTGATCCCTCAATGGGTTCACTGGGATGTTCTGATAGGCTTTAGAGTAATTGGTTGTTGTTAAATATGATGACCCTTTTATTTATCAAATCGGGATTTTATGACTCCATGCACAAAACTTCAGCTAGAAATGACTGTCTCTCCCTGTGGGTTCACCTGCACAACACCAATAGCTAGACCTTTGTTGGACTCATGGGTGACTTGAATCACACAGGAAAGACTGATGTTGTGATCTGAGAATTGACCACATAGCTCATCTAAGGGCTCTTCAATAACCTTGTTCCTTCCCACGGTCACAAACGCCCTTTGTGCCACAGAGGTGTGTAACACATAATCACTGAGGAGGGCACTCAGCCAGAGACTTGCTGTACAGAAAGATAGATTATCCGTCACTTGAAAATAGGTATGTAGGTAAATACATAAACACTTAGATACATACATGGTGCATAGGTCATAGATACAATGATAAATTATAGATTCATAGATGATTGACAGATACATAGCTAAATGATACACACAGATACATGGATGAGTAGATAGACTGATACATAGATACATAGATACAAATTATAGATAGAGAATGGTTAGATTATAGGTAAGTGGATAAGTAAATAGATAGGCATATATTTGTATACATGAAAATAAATGGAAGGATACTTTCCAGAATTTAGTGTATCTATCTCATGGTACATCTGCCCAATTTTTCAAAAGGTACAGCTTCTAAATCCTAATTTTTTTTATAGTTCAGTACAGCCTTAATATTTGTTTTTCTGATTAAGCGTTCTTGAAATGTTTACTAAAAAGAAACAATAAGAATATTTTTCTTTCTTTCCCTGATTAAGAGTTTAGAATATAGCCAGTATTGTATCATTCTGAGTGTTTTGATTATCAAGGACTTTCTCATGAGCAGAAATGGTGAAAAAAAATACCTAATTTAAAGCATTGGCTTTCATTCAGAGATGCTCCTACCATTGGTTTCTCTTTTCTCTCCAAGCCCTCTCACCTTCCCACCCCACTCTCTCCTTATCTGACCCTCCCTTATTTCCCTCCTACCCAGCTCCTTTTCTTCATTCACTTCTGCTGTCTTTTCTGTTTCCCCATCTGAGGGAAATTCAAGGAGGGCCTCTCTTGAGCTTTCCTAGTCACTTAGTTTCTTTGGGCCTGTGAATTACAGGACTGTCTTCATGTGGGTGCCCTAATAAGTTGAGCGAGAGCTGTCTATGACATGGAGACTGTTGCCTGCTTTTCGATCACTTTCCCCCCACGGGTTTGATTGGTATGGGGGGGGGGTCTCTCCTTTTCTGAGAAGAGGGGAGTGGGGACAGGGTGATGGAGGTGGGAGGGTGGGACCGGGAGGGGGGGACCGGGAGGGGGG